>CM030019.1:0-600000 GCA_017639485.1 Pluvialis apricaria
AGGGGAGACAGAGGGAGAGAGAAGGGGAGACAGAGGGAGAGAGAAGGGGAGAGGGAGAGAGAAGGGGAGACAGAGGGAGAGAAGGGGAGACAGAGGGAGAGAGCGAGAAGGAGAGAGCGAGAAGGAGAGAGACATCTAGTAAAAGAGAGAGACAGATCTAGAGCGCGAGAACGAGAGAGAGAAAGAGCGCGAGAACGAGAGAGAGAAAGAGCGCGAGAACGAGAGAGAGAAAGAGCGCGAGAACGAGAGAGAGAAAGAGCGCGAGAACGAGAGAGAGAAAGAGCGCGAGAACGAGAGAGAGAAAGAGCGCGAGAACGAGAGAGAGAACGAGAGAGAGAAAGAGCGAGAGAACGAGAGAGAGAAAGAGCGCGAAGGAGAGAAGAGAGAGAGAAAGAGCGAGCGAAACAGAGGGAGCGAGAAGAGACAGAGCGAAGGAGAGAGCGAAGGAGAGAGAGAGAGAGAAAGAGCGAGAGAGAAAGAGAGAAAGAGCGAGAGAGAAAGAGAGAAAGAGCGAGAGAGAAAGAGAGAAAGAGCGAGAGAGAAAGAGAGAAAGAGACGGGAGAGAAGAGAGAAAGAGCGCGCGAGAGAGAGAGAGGAGAGCGAGACAAGGAGACAAGGAGAGAGAGAAAGGTAGAGAGAGAAGGAGAGAGAAAGAGTGAGACGGGAGCGCGAGAGAGAGCGAGAGAAAGAAAGAAGGATAGAGAGAAAGCACGAGAGGAGGAGGGAGAGAGAGAGGAGGAGGAGGAGAGAGGAGAGGAGGAGGAGGGAGAGAGAGAGGAGGAGGAGGGAGAGGAGAGAGGAGGAGGAGGGAGAGAGAGAGGAGGAGGGAGGGAGAGAAGAGAGTAGGAGGGAGGGAGAGAGGAGAGGAGGGAGGGAGAGAGAGAGGAGATGGAGGGAGAGAGAGAGGCGGAGGAGGGAGAGAGAGAGGAGGAGGAGGGAGAGGAGAGAGAGGAGGAGGGAGAGAGAGAGGAGAGAGGAGGGAGAGAGAGAGGAGGAGGTGGAGAGAGAGAGGAGGAGGAGGGAGAGAGAGAGGAGGAGGAGGGAGAGAGAGAGGAGGAGGAGGAGAGAGAAAGAGAACCACGGAAACACAAACATACCCTCAGGGACTCGTCGCACAGCCACCGCTCCCGGCTTCCCTCTAACACCGCCCACCGACCCACCTTCCGATGGCGCTCCGCTCTCCCACATCGCACCACACCGCTCGTCAACCTGCCACAGAAAAAACCCAATACAAAAGACATCACCTCCAGGTGGAGCGACACCTTCACAATGCCAAAAGGATCTGTCCGCTGACAAATACCACCCAGAGTCCAACCACAGCCTGCCGGAACTACAGCCCACTAGTTTTACCCTCCATACAACGCCGTCCCAACGTCTGCTGCTGAAAACACCCATCAGCACAACGAGCTCCCTCAGCAGAAGCTGTGGCTTATATACCCCAGGCCCCGCCCACCACCCCTCCCACAATCCCCCAGGAAAGGGGCAGGACTTACCACCAGAACAGATAAAGGCCACCACAGGAGCAGCAGGTGTTTTTGTCATCAGCTTCAAATTTACAGCCTTTGAGTAACCAAACAGAAAAAGTCACCCTTACAGGAAAAAAAAACCAATATCTGCGCTTTAAGGGTGACTACAGTGATTGCAGCAGCAATGTGACTGGGTAAGTAATTTGACTTAATTGATCTGGTGTGTAGATTGGAAGAAATAGAAATCATACTATGCTCGATAAAAAAAAAACTAGTTTCTTAAATTCTGATCATAACATTGTTATTTCATTTATGTGCTTTAGTTGCCTTTCAAACAAAATACACCCGGAAAAACTACTGCGACCACCAATCACGGCTCACCTCGAACACATCAGCCCCGCGGCCCTGATCCCACGCCGCACATCGCTGCTACTAGACACCAACCCCGACCACAACCCCCTCACCTGCTCCTCCCGCTCGTCAGCACGCGCCGGCGCCCCACTAACTTGCCCGCGGCACATGCAAAAACACCAGCAGAACACCACGCGCTGAGGACACGCAGCCATCGGGCTGAAGAACAACCCGCTCCCTCTACCTGCCCACAGGGGACCGCTACGTGACAGCCCTCCGCCCTACGCTAACTTTCAAACCCCTCCCCGCACCCCCAAACTCATCCCCTCCGTCCCCCGAACAGGCTCCACCCGCACTTTCTCAGCTTAACTTTCAGCAGGGTCCGAAGCCATCCTCGACACGAACACCTGCCGCAGTCCGTCAGCCACGTGGATTAACGCCGCATTCGCCAGATGCCTCTTCCTCGGCCTGAAAGCAAAAGAGAAAACCCACAAAAGAAACCACACACCACAGCGCCCTCAGTCAGCATCGCATCGATCATCACAGCCAACCCACAGGGGCCGTGGCATCCCCCTCACCTGCTCTCCACGGACGCCACAGTCCGACGTTGCGGCGCTCAGTCCTGGCGGCACCTAAAGAGACACACTAAAATACCCTGGCACTCGCAGTAACTCACCAGCCCCACGCTCCTCCTCCTCTACAACCCACCTCACCTCAAACGCTCCTCCAAGTCCAAAGGCAGCCAGCACAGCGCCCGCAAACCACAAGGGAAACACGTCCCTGAGCTACCACGCAATACTTTGCTACTAGACACCAACCCCGCCCACAACCCCCTCACCTGCTCCTCCCGCTCGTCAGCACGCGCCGGCGCCCCGCTGACTTCTCCGCAGCACATGCAAAAACACCAGCAGAACACCACGCGCCGAGACTCCGCCCAAAACCTCAGCCCCTACGCGCCGATTCTCATCTCCCACCCCTTCCCGGTGACAGCTCACCTGGCCCATCCTCCGCCACTACGGGTCGCCACCTTCAGCCTTGCACACCACCTGGAAACACCAAACACGCTTAGAACTTCACCAACAAGACAACACCCCGAACAACTAACGCCACCACCGATCGCGGCTCACCTCGACCACGTCAGCCCCGCTGCCCTGATCCCACAGGCGCTCATCGCTGCCAACCTTCCCACGGAAACACAAACATACCCTCAGGGACTCGTCGCACGGCCACCGCTCCCGGCTTCCCTCTAACACCGCCCACCGACCCACCTTCCGACGGCGCTCCGCTCTCCCACGTCGCACCACACCGCTCGTCAACCTGCCACAGAAAATAAAACAACACAAAAGACATGACCTCCAGGCTGAGCGACACCTTCACAATGCCAAAAAGGATCTGTCCGTTGACAAATACCACCCAGAGTCCAACCACAGCCTGCCGGAACTACAGCCCACTAATTTTACCCTCCATACAAGCCGTCCCAATGTCTGCTGCTGAAAACACCCATCAGCAGAATAAGCTCCCTCAGCAGAAGCTGTGGCTTATATACCCCAGGCCCCGCCCACCACCCCTCCCACAGTCCCCCAGGAAAGGGGCAGGACTTTCCACCAGAACAGATAAAGGCCACCACAGGAGCAGCAGGTGTTTTTGTCATCAGCTTTAAGTTTACAGCCTACGAGTAACCAAACAGAAAAAGCCACCCTTACAGGAAAAAAAAACAATATCTGCGCTTTAATGGTGACTAGAGTGATTGCGGCAGCAATGTGACTGGGTAAGTCATCTGACTGAATTGTTCTGGTGTGTAGATAGAAAGAAATAGAAATCATACTATGCTCGATAAAAAAAACTAGTTTCTTAAATTCTGATCATAACATTGTCATTCCATTTATGTGCTTTAGTTACCTTTCAAAGAAAATACACCCGGAAAACCTACTGTGACCACCAATCACGGCTCACCTCGACCACATCAGCCCCGCTCCCATGATCCCACGGCGCTCGTCGCTGCCAACCTTCCCACAGAAACACAAACATACCCTTCAGGGACTCGTCGCATGGCCACCGCTCCCAGCTTCCCTCCAACTCCGCCCACCGACCCACCTTCCGACGGCGCTCCGCTCTCCCACATCGCACCACACCGCTCGTCAACCTGCCGCAGAAAAAAAACAACACAAAAGACATCACCTCCAGGCAGAGCGACACCTTCACAATACCAAAAGGATCTGTCCGTTGACAAATACCACCCAGAGTCCAACTGCAGCTTACCGGAACTACAGCCCACTAACTTTACCCTCCATACAACACCGTACCAGTATCCCGCAGTCGCAAGCGCCGCCCCTGCGGCTCAACAGCTCCTCCCGCAGAGCACCACTGCACCCCTTAAAACATTACTGGAAAAGCCACCCACGCAACCGGCCAATGCTTGCGCGAGCCTACACTATCAAACTGCCCTGGCCTCCCCAACCCACCCGGAGCAACGCGGTACCCGTACGCTCTTACCGCTAACCCCCTTCATTCCCGACTCCACAGCCCCGGGCAGGGTGGCTCCGACCCAAATGCATTTGATCATAAACCGACAGTGCACAGAACACTAGGAACAACGCGCCTTGAAGATAAAGAAAACCTCTCAGTGATAAAAACAGCATTTGAACAGAAGATCTGGTTAGGTATGGAAACCTGCGGGACCGAGAAGGGGACACATGGTTGCTTTAGAGAAATCCCAGACAATGAGTAATATCGTGGCCTGTGACAGTAAGTGAATCTGAAAAGTTCAAGTATCTACTTGCAGAAAGCCTTGCTTCAAAACCTAAGACGACACAGATGCATAAAAGAAGTCCCAGCTGACGGAAATGGGCCATACGGAATCTTGTGTGACATGGGACCTATCCACCCTTTAAGCTTGTAACACAAGGAAAGCGGCACCTCATTTGTGCTATGCCAATGAGTTCAGGTATTCCAGACTCTGGAGATAGAGCTTCCTTGGGTCTCAATCTTTGCTTTACGCTCCAGGAGCGTGGCGTAGTGCCTTGCGCACTGAGACACAGGAGACAACATCAACAAAACAGGAAGGGACACAGGTTGGAAATGCCCTGCCCAGCACATACCAATGACTTGCCGAACAACGACCTGCGTCCTTTACCTACACCAAAAGAGACTGCTCCAGGACAGCCCTCTGCCTGACACTAACTTTACAAACCCTCTCCCGCAATCGTCTCCCTTGTCCTCTCCCCAGTCCCTGTCTTTCAACTTATCTTTCAAGGGCCAAGGGTCCGAAAGCATCCTTGACTTAACATGTAAAAAACAGCCAGCTCCTGTCTGCCTGCAGTCACCAGGTCTTCCACCATCTGCAAGCCAAAAAAAAAAAAAGAGAAATTACATCACCACCAATAAGCATGATAACAGGAGATACCAACCTCTACCACAACACCCTCACTCTGACAAGCACTGTAGTCTTCCGCTCACCTGTGCCACACCAAAGCCAGAACCAGATACTGCAGCAACAATTTACTATGGCACCTAAGACACCAAAGAAACACAAGAGTACCATGAAACTTGCGTAAAATCACCACTCCTGTGCTCCTCCTCAATACTACCCCGCTCACACCAAACACAGAAGACCACAACAAACATACCTCATCAATAGTCAAATCCAACTGCAACACCAGCTGGGAAAAACTGATGAACCTGCGTCCCCTTCCCAGCTATGCCTCAAACTCCAAGCTCTAGAAACCTCTTCTTTTCTCCTAAACTAGTAACAAATGAACCCTGCTTCTTCCAGACAGCTCCCACCATGTATTAGCACCTCGGAACCCCCTCTGTCAACTGCTCCTCAAGGACTGCTTTTCTGAGCCGTGCCCTGCAGGCAGCCACTTTCTTCCCATGGAGTCCAGGTTGTGTTACAAACCCATAAAACAAGCGTGCAAACACTGTGTCTTAAATCCCTGCTCCTTTCTTGACAAAAGGTCATACTCCATATACGAAGGCATACAAGATGATCACCCTAAGCTCTACTAAATAATCTCCTCATTGCTCCTACTAGGAAAACATATATTAGCAAGTTACACTCTACATAATGAAACTGGGGAATAAAAACCACAAAGTTCCATCTTCAAAAAAAATCAGGAACTCCAGGAATATGTAGGACACCTGGTAAGAAATAAAATACAGACAAAGCCACTGACCTAAAAAAAAAAAAAACAAACACGCCACCAAACTACCAACCAAACACAAACACCAAATTTACTCCCTATTAAATATGCTCCTGAACATTACCTGGTCTTAGAAATCTTACCTTAAACATACGAGTTCTAAATGTGAAAACACACGAACCCAAACAGCTAAGCTTACTTCAAAGCTGCCTCCCACTGAAGAACCAGCAATGAACCCACACTGAAAACACCCATCAGCAGAATGAGCTCCCTCAGCAGAAGCTGTGGCTCATAAACCCCAGGCCCCGCCAGCCACCCCTCCCACAATCCCCCAGGAAAGGGGCAGGACTTACCACCAGAACAGATAAAGGCCAC
This sequence comes from Pluvialis apricaria, assembly GCA_017639485.1. Classification (NCBI taxonomy): domain Eukaryota; kingdom Metazoa; phylum Chordata; class Aves; order Charadriiformes; family Charadriidae; genus Pluvialis; species Pluvialis apricaria. The sequence continues at coordinate 6,335 of CM030019.1, forward strand.
CACAGGAGCAGCAGGTCTTTTCATCAGCAGCTTTAAATTTGCAGCCTGTGAGTAACCAGAGAAAGTCACCTTTACAGAAAAAAAAAAAAAAAATCTGCGCTTTAAGGGTTACTACAGTGATTGGAGCAGCAATGTGACTGGATAAGTAATTTGACTTAATTGTTCTGGTGTGTAGCTAGAAACAAATAGAAATCATACTATGCTCTATAAAAAAAACTAATTTCTTAAACGTTATAACAACATTATGATCAGAATTTATGTGCTTTAGTTACTTTTCAAACAAGATACAAAACTACAGGGTCATACTTTATTTTTAGGAAGACCACGCACACTACTTAACTTCCACCAGAACTATATTCCTCATAGGACTGAATGACAGAGCAAAAGTAGATCTCATAAGAGAGCCGTCTCAAAAATATCTCTGTTTTTAAAGTAAATTACTTCCTGTAAAGAACTGACAATTTAGAACCCTACATGATCTCTCTGACTAATATTGTTAACAGAACTAAATGAGTCTGAAAGGACAGAGAGCACCAAAAAACATGGGAATTCAAGAAATGTATCAGAAACTGTATGAAGTGGTCTAATTAACACCTGAGTACCTAGAACAAAAATAAACTGCAAAAGACAACAAAACCCACTATGTCTATAAAAATAGATGAAATTTTTCTGAGAGGAGATCTGAGCTGCGGATAAGCATCTTCAAGGTCCTGAATACAACATAGAAACATACTGTAAGACCGACACCAAATAGGTGCCTCTGGAGCATACAAATAGCTTTGTTCTGTCAGAACAAGAGACATGGTCAGAGAAATTAGAAGTGTCCCAAACGGCCAGAGAGACCAAAGAAGATGCAGAAATGCGAGGAGCTCAAAAGGGAGTTGAGCAAAGGACAGATGTCTCCAGGGACCGACTGGAGGTGCCCCAAAGGGATGAGATGATGGAAAGACCGACCTTGGTAACAGATGGGGACTCAGGAAGCTTTCTGTGGGGAAAAGAGGGGTGCAGAGTGCCCTCCAGAGCTAAAATGTGGCTCTGGGACATAGTGGATGTGTCACGAGAGCTTGGCACGGGGGAGCCGAGAAGTCCTGCAGGGGCCTAAGAGATCAAAGAAGCCTCAGAATTGAGGATGAGAAACTCCAAAGGGGATTTTGGAAAAGTACAGATATTGTCAGGGTACTCCAGGGAGAATGAAGGCATCCTAAATTGCAAGTAGTATGCTAAGGGTGCTCTGAAGTGCACAAAAAAAATATCAAAAGGAAGCTGAAGTGTTATAAGAATGCTGTGGGGTATGAGAAAAGACTCAGAATGCATGGCTGTAGAAAGTAGAGGCATTATACGGGGGCAGGGTAAGAAAAGAAGAGTTGGAGCCACAGCGAGGGCCTCGGCATCTCAGGAGAGCATCTGGGCAAACCGCAGATGAATGAGCGAGAGAGGAGCCAATAGCGGAGAGAACAATAAAGGAGCGCTGCATAGCAAACAAAAATCAGAGGCTCTGACGGACCGAAAGAAAGGGAGATTAAGTGCTACCAGGTACTATGGAGATTGATTTACAGGAAGCATCTTGACGGTGAGGAGAGGAGTCTCTACGGGGGCTGATAGACTAAAGAAGGCTTGGGGATGATGAGGAGGAACTCGGGTGGCAGGAGACTGAACACAGGAATCTGAGGTAGCATAGAGGAACAAATGAGTGCTCTATGCCTCAAAGGTGGCCCAACCTGCACAGTTACAAGATGGATGCGGAGCACAGAGAAACTCTTGAGAGGAAACATGACTGGGAGAAGAAATGTCCCGAGGCAGCCGGAGAAACAGAAAAAATGATTGGTAACATGATGATTAAGTCCAAACTGAGTAAACATGTCATTTGAGGGCCGGGGAACTAATAGAGGCACGGCTAGAGGGAAGAGAGGACAGAAGGACTGGCCTGCGTCTTGAAGAAGAGCCTGGGAACACCTGCCCACTAGAGTCACGAGCTTCAGACTGGACCCCCTTGCTTTCTAAACTCCTCCTCAGAGAGGAATCTAGGTGTGGCTGGATGCAGTCTTATCCTCTGACCATAAAGAAGAGTTCGGAGCTCAGGTTCCGTCACAAAGTTGGTTTAGTAACAGCTCGAGCTATGTGCCTCCAAAAAAAGACCGCAACGGATCTTTTAGTGTGCTTTTTAAAGCCTCACGGTCTATTGCATAAGCTATTCACGCACATGTTCATGTGACAAGTGTGTCTCTCAACCAATCAATTTGTTCAAGGCTTACATGTCCTCTTTGACTGGAGTTTTAGTACAGGCGATTTTACCTTCTGAAACAGTTTCAGGATCTCTTGGTGTCATCCATCTATGCATCTCATCCGTCTTCTGGATCTCATCTGTCTTCTGCTGATTCTGTGTAGAATGGTCCTTTTCTTCATTTCCAAGAATTATAGTTCCCTTTCGTTTGACCGTAACAGTCACTGTAATTCATAATGTTAAGCATACAATCTTAATTATTATTACTTATAAAATTTCATGAACTTAGTTAAGTTACAACGTGTCAGTCATGCAAAACTACTAGCCCTTCTTGCACTAGGAAGGAGTTCAGCCAAAGTTCGCTATGTTGCTAAGTTACATCTTGCAGCCTAAGGCTTTGCGATCTAGCTACTTATGCTAAGTAAAACCTTGTTTTCCTGCACTGGGTCACAGCTATGGACTCAGGAACTCTTCCGAGGGAACGAGAGGGGTGTGAGGCCTGCGATAAAGCTAAAGGTGGGCTAAGGGCAACCTTGAAAGCATTGTGACATAGCAAGAGGGGTCCTGAACGGGCCAGAGAGACTGAAGAAGGCTCAGGGACGCAAGGAAGAAGTCCGGAGAGGATGTGAACGGAGTACAGAGCTCCTCGGGAGGCTGGGGACCAAATGGAAGCACACTAGATGGCAGAGTGGATGATAAGGGAGCTCCGAGGCATGAACAAAGCGAGGATGGGTTTCTGAGGGAAAGAGCAAGATGGGAAATTTGAAAAGTAACAGGGATCAAGGAAATAAAGAAAATCTAAAACTAGGGACAGCGAACTCAAAGGATGTAGAAAAAAAAACTTAAGAAGCGAGGGCACTAAGGAAAGACAAGAAATAATTAAAAATGAAGACAACCAATGGGATAAACATAGACAGAAAATCTTAAAAGCATTCGTGATTAAAGAAGCAAGGAAAAAATTAAAAAATAGTAATGGCAAACTAAAATGGAGACATAGAAAGAAAATTTAAAAAGCAATGGCAATAAAGAAAGAAAATAATTTTTAAAAGATGGCAAAGGGACTAAAAGTAAGCATAGCAAGAACACTTAAAAAGCGATAGGCAGTAGGGGAAGTAAAGACAAGTATTAATGGTGAACTGAAACAAATGTAGAAAGAAAATTTTAAAAGCGAGGGCACTAAGGAAAGAAAAGAAAAAAGAAAACATAAGCAATAAAGAGAAACAGGATAAAATAAAATGTAATAAGACGGGGATTAGGCAAACAAAAGCAAAAAATAAAAAATATGGACAGCTAACTGAAACAGACAAGTAGAAAGAAAATTTTCTAAAACAGCAGCATTAATGAAAGAAGAGAAAAGGCCCAGGCAGCCTGCAACCCCTGGCACAGCGGGGCCAGCCCCATCCCCACCTGCAGCATCTTTAAGACCTTGGCCCAGCCCCACCATCACCTCACTGGTCCCACCTGGGCTGCCCCAGCCCACAGCTGGAGCCTGTCCGGAGAAGGGGCAAAGGGAGAGGCAGAACAAGAAGACAGAGACAAGACAAGGGGCAGGGAAAAAGTCTACAGAGACGGGGGGGAAAAAACATGGGCAAGAAATAAGAAACAGAAACAGGGAGCTGGACAGAGGGAGACACTGAAAGAAAATTCCAAAAAGAATATGATACAAGAAACATAGGCAAGTAGTAACAAATAGGGACAGGGAGATGTAAAAAGAAAGTGAAAAACAGTGACTGGGTGCAGGACAGAGAGGGAAGAAGTGGGAATTACAGACAGGGAGATGGCTAGAGGGAGATATGGACAGAAAATTTTGAAAGCAACGGGATACAAGAATCATACACCAGAATTAAAACTTAGGTACACAGAGCTGCATAGAGGGAGATGTAGGAAGACAATTTGAAAAGCAATGGAGTAAAAGAAACACAAGCAAGAAATTAAACTTAGGTTGGGGAGACAAAAGGAAAGGTAGCAACAAAATTTAAAAAGCAACTAGGTTCGAGAAATATATGCAAGAATTAAAGAGAAAGTAGACATTTACAATTACATATCTATTTACACGTGTATATTTAGGGAACATAATTTATCTGTTTACACTTACATAAAATATCTGTTTAGACATATCTATTCCAAATTATATATTAACAATTATTATATAGAACATCTAATTAACTACCTGTTTAAACATATTTAGACACTTTAACATCTCTTTATAAATAAACCTTTTAAAAATCTTTTTATATTCTAAAATCCTTTATGTGATATAGAATTACAGAATCCTTAGATACAGGTTTCTATTTTGAACTCCTTTTATATACATAAATGAATATTCCCTTATCAATATATATTAAAATGAAAGATTTTTCTCTATTTCAATGCCTCACACCCATATTAAAGAGGTTTTAATGGTTTTTCATCTCCCCCATGAATTTTCAGACATTATGGAGCTGCAACCCCCACGTGACATTCCCCCCCCCCCCCCCAATTCCGCAACTTACCTGCTCCTCTGCCGCATCATCACCCCCCTGGTGACCTTGGGCTGCCCCACATGAAATCATCTCCCACAGAGACCCTTTTTTATTCCCCTCCAAAAAATGCACAAAGCCACCAGACCCAGAGCTGGCCCCTTCCCTTTGTGGCACTCAGCCACCAGCAGCCAAACCAGGGCAGGGGGGGTGGGGGTTGTGTTTACTGAGCATCGCCAGACCCAGACAGTAAGACACCTGAAAAACAAAAAGCCCCAATTATATTTCAGCAGATTAACAAATAGCACAGAAGAAAGCAGAGGAATTCCCTCACACTGAGTGACGGGACAGCAGCTCAGCTGCAGGACTCCTCCAGGGAAACAGCTCTGCACGAAATACAGCGCAGCCTTTAAAAGCCAGAGCGACGGGAACTCTGCCGGTCAGTAGTAAGACTAACTGGTGCCATCCTTCCTGGCACGACAGTACACCCTCGGGCTGGCCCTGGGAAACCCCTCCCCCCTTCCGCACAGCACTGCCACGGGGACATCGCCCCACCAGTCTGACACACAGGGCTGGGCCGTAACCGCAATCAACGTGACAGAGCCCCGACAGCGACAGCCCTCGCGCCGCTGCTGCCGCCCACCGTGCTGGGTCGATAGAGCCGAAAGGGCAGGGTAACACTCTGAAGAATGCAAAGAACAAGAAGGAACAAAGTTCAGTCATTCATGCCGCTGACGGGAACCCTACCCCTAACCCTGACAAGAACCCTACCCCTAACCCTGACGGGAGCCCTAACCCTAATGCTGGCGGGAGCCCTGACCCTGACCGGAATCCCAAACCTAACCATGACAGGAACCCAACCCTACCGGGAACCCAACCCTAACCCTGACGGGAACCCAACCCTAACCCTAACGCTGACGGGAACCCTAACCCTGAACCTTATGGGAATCCTAAACCAAATTCTAACGCTGACGGGAACCCGAACCCTGATGGGAACCCGAACCCTGACCCTGACGGGAACCCGAACCCTGACATGAACCCCAAACCTGACGGGAACCCTAATCCTGACCCTGATGGGAACCCTAACCCTAACGCTGACGTAAATCCTAACCCTAACCCTGAAGAGAACCCTAACCGTAACGAGAAACCTAACCCTAAAGTAAACCCTAACCCTGACGGGAACCCTAACCCTAAACCGTACATGAACCCTAACCCTGATGGGAACCCTAACGCTGACGTGAACCCTCACCCTCACAAAACGTCCAGCGACTGCTCCCACACCAAAGGGGCCAGCACGCAAAGCTGTGCCTTGTCCACACTGTCCCCTGGCAGCGCTTTCATCGCACCACAAACCTTGGGGCTCAGGGCTTTCCTGACCACTTCAGCCTCAAAACCACCTTTTTTTCATTTTCGCAATGGGCGGCGCCATTTTCCTGACCAAAGATGACCTCCCCAAGATGGCGCCGACCTCTCCAAGATGGCGGTGCCGAACCCAAGATGGCAGCGCCCTGCCACAAGATGGCGCCGACCTCTCCAAGATGGCGCTTCCCTCCCCAAGATGGCGCCGACCTCCCCAAGATGGCGCTAACCCTCCTCAGGATGGCGGCGCCCTCCCCAAGATGGCACCAACCTCCCCAAGGTGGTGCCGATCTCCCCAAGATGGCGCTAACCCTCCTCAGGATGGCGGCGCCCTCCCCAAGACGGCACCGACCTCCCCAAGACGGCGCTGCCCTCCCCAAGACGGCGCTGCCCTCCCCAAGATGGCGGCGCCCTCCCCAAGATGGAGGCGCCCTCCCCAAGAAGGCGCCGACCCTCCCCAAGATGGCGGCGCCCTCCCCAAGATGGCGCCGACCTCCCCAAGATGGCGCCGACCTCCCCAAGATGGCGCCGACCTTCACCAAGATGGCGCCGGCCTTCACCAAGATGGCGCCGGCCTTCACCAAGATGGCGCCGACCTACCCAAGATGGCGCCGACAGCCCCAAGATGGCGCCGACCTCCCCAAGATGGCGCCGACTTCCCCAAGATGGCGCCGACCTCCCCAAGATGGCGTCGACCTCCCCAAGACGGCGCTGCCCTCCCCAAGATGGCGCCGACCTCCCCAAGATGGCGCCGACTTCCCCAAGATGGCGCCGACCTCCCCAAGATGGCGTCGACCTCCCCAAGACGGCGCTGCCCTCCCCAAGACGGCGCTGCCCTCCCCAAGACGGCGTCGCCCTCCCCAAGATGGCGGCGCCCTCCCCAAGATGGCGCCGACCCTCCCCAAGATGGCGCCGACCTCCCCAAGATGGCGCCGACCTCCCCAAGATGGCGCCGACCTAACACAAGACGGCGGCGCCCTCTCAAGATGGCGGTTCCCTCCCCAAGATGGCGGCGCCCTCCCCAAGATGGCGGTGCCGTACCGCAAGATTGCGGCGCCCTACCCCAAGATGCCATCTGCCAGCAGGTACGGCGGGGGGTGGGCACCCCCCCCCCAAAATACAGCCCCTTCGTACCCCTCCCCCAGCCCTCCAACAAACCCCTTGGGACCCCCTCAGGCCTCCAACAACCCCTCCCCTTCCCCAACAGCCCCCGGACCCCCCTCGGACACCCCCTCCCCAAGATGGCGGCGCCCTCCCCAAGATGGCGCTAATCCTCCTCAGAATGGCGGCGCCCTCCCCAAGACGGCATCGACCTCCCCAAGACGGCGCTGCCCTCCCCAAGACGGCGCTGCCCTCCCCAAGATGGCGTCGCCCTCCCCAAGATGGAGGCGCCCTCCCCAAGATGGCGCCGACCCTCCCCAAGATGGCGCCGACCTCCCCAAGATGGCGCAGACCTCCCAAAGATGGCGGCGCCCTCCCCAAGATGGCGCCGACCCCAAGATAGCGGCGCCCTCCCCAAGATGGCGCCGACCTCCCAAACATGGCGCCGACCTCCCTAAGATGGTGGCTCCCCCACGATGGCGCGGACCTCCCCAAGATGGCGTCGACCTCCCCAAGATGGCTCCGACCTCCCCAAGATGGCGTCGACCTAACACAAGATGGCGGCGCCCTCTCAAGATGGCGGTTCCCTCCCCAAGATGGCGGCGCCCTCCCCAAGGTGGCGGTGCCGTACCGCGAGATTGCGGCGCCCTACCCCAAGATGCCATCTGCCAGCAGGTACGGCGGGGGGTGGGCACACCCCCCCCAAAATACAGCCCCTTCGTACCCCTCCCCCAGCCCTCCAACAAACCCCTTGGGACCCCCTCAGGCCTCCAACACCCCCCCCCCCCCCCCAACAGCCCCCGGACCCCCCCCCGACCCCCAAAATACCTTGGGCCCCCCAAAGTCCCCCCAGCCCTCCAACAACCCCTTGAGACCCCCTCCCCCAGCCCCCCCAGCCCCCCAAATCCCCTTAAACACCCCTAAACCCCCTGAGCCCCCCAAAGCCCCTCAGGGCCCCCAAACCCCCCCAACTCCCCCGCGTCTCCCCAAACCCCCTGAGCCCCCCCGACCCCCCCAAACCCCCCCATTTCCCCCAAACCCCCTGAGCCCCCCCTCGACCCCCCAAACCCTCTGGACACCCCAAACCCCCCCAAACTCCCCCCCCCGACCCCCCCTTCCATAGGGGGGTTCCCCTATAGCGCTGAGTCGGCGTTTCCCCCCTGGCCCCGCAGTGCAGGCAGCAGATCGCCAGCGGGGAGATGGCGGTGTTCGCCGGCCGGGCCGGCCACAGCGCCTGTTGGCACCCCCAGTGCTTCCAGTGCTCCCAGTGCGGCGAGTCACTGGTCGACTTGATCTATTTCTACCAAGACGGGAGGATTTACTGCGGCAGGCACCACGCCGAGACCCAGCGGCCACGCTGCCAGGCGTGCGACGAGGTATGGCGGGGGAGTTTCTGGGGAGGGGGCGTTCTATAGGGGGTGGGGGGCTCCTATAGGGTCCTATAAATGGTCCTATGGGGTGGGAAGGGGTCTTATAGAGTAGGAGAGGGTTCTATGGGGTGGGAAAGGGTTCTGTGGGGTGGGAAAAGCTCCTATAGGATGGGAAAGGATCTTACAGGGTGGGAAGAGGTCCTATAGGGTAGGAGAAGGTCCTATAGGTTGGGAAAGGGTCCTATGGGGTGGGAAAAACTCCTATGGGGTGGGAAAGACTCTTGGAGAGTAGGAAATGTTGGTACGAGGTGGGAAAGGGCTCTATGGGATGGGGAAGGGTCCTATAGGGTAGGAAAAGATCCTATAGAGTGAGAAAGGCTTTTAGAGAATAGGAAAGGGTCCTATGAGGTGGGAAAGGGTCTTATAGGGTAGGAAAGGGTCCTATAGAGTGAGAAGGGCTCTTAGAGAATAGGAAAGGGTTCTGTGGGGTGGTAAAGGGTCCTGTGGGGTGGGAAAAACTCCTGTGGGGTGGGAAAGACGCTTGGAGAGTAGGAAATGTTCATACGGGGTGGGAAAGGGCCTTATGGGATGGGGAAGGGCCCTATAGGGTAGGAAAGGGTCCTATAGAGTGGGAAAAGCTCTTATAGGAGAGAAAATGATTCTCTAGGCTAGAAAAGTTTCTTATAGAATAGAGAATGGTGCTATAGGGTGCCGAAACGCCCTTAAAGGGTGCCAAAATGGGCTTATAGGATGCCTTTATAGGGTGCCAAACCCTTCCTATAGGGTGCCTGGTGGTCCCTATAGGGCATGACCCCTATAGCCCCCGTCAATTACGTGTGATCTCGTCCCTGCAGATCATCTTCGCGGCGCGGTGCAGGGAGGCGGAGGGGCGGCACTGGCACCTGCGGCACTTCTGCTGCTTCGAGTGCGAGGGGCCGCTGGGGGCACAGCGCTACCTCCTGCGCCACGGCCGCCCCTACTGCCCCCCCTGCTACCAGGCCCTGCACGCCCACTACTGCGACGCCTGCGGGGACCCCATCGGTGAGGGGGTTTGGGGCGGGGGGCACCCAAGGGTGCTGGGGGGGGAGCCCCAAGAGTCCCCGTGGGGTCCCCAGGGGGGATTCAGGGGGAGGCAGGAGGTCCCGGGGGCGGTTTAGGGGGTCCCAGGGGGGATTTAAGGGGTGCCAGGGGGGATGTGGGGGTCCCAGGGGGAATAAGAGGGTCTCCTGGAGGGATTTAGGGGGTCCCAGGGGAAATAAGAGGTTCCCCAGGGGGGATTTAGGGGGAGGAAGGGGGTCCCAGGGGCAGTTTAGGGGGTCCCAGGGGTATTTAAGGGGTCCCCGGGGGGGATATAGGGGTCCCCAGGGGGGATTTAGGGGGTCCCAGGGGAAATAAGAGGGTCCCCAGAGGGGATTCAGGGGGAGGCAGGGGGTCCCAGTGGGGATTTAAGGGGTCCCAAGGGGTCCCCAGAGGGGATGTAGGGACCCCAGGGGGGATGTAGGGATCCCCAGGGGGGATTTAGGGGGTGCTGGGGGTCCCAGGGGGAACAAGACAGTCCCAGGGGGGATGTAGGGGTCCCCAGGGGGAATTTAGGGGGTCCCAGGAGAATAAGGGGGTCCCCAGGGGGGATTCAGGGGGTCCCAAGGGGGATGCAGGGGTGTCGAGCCCTTTGGGCACCTGGCTATGGGTCCGAACCCCCCTGCTGTGGGTCTGGGGGCCTCACCGTGGGGCTGAGAGCCCCCCAAACCCCATGCGTAGGGGCAGAGAAGTGGGGTGCAGCCCCACATGGGAGACACGCTGCATCTTTTTAGGGTGCTGAGTGCTTTGTACACCCCACTGTGGGTCCGAGCCCCCCGCCGTGGGTCTGAGCCCCCCTTTATTTTGTGCCCCCGCCCAGGACTGGAGCAATGACAGATGACCTACGAGGGTCAGCGCTGGCACGCGCTGCCCGGCTGCTTCTGCTGCGCTGCCCGCGGGCGCCCGCTGCTGGGGCTGCCCTTCCTGCCCCGGGGGGGGCAGCTCTTCTGCTCCCGCCTCTGCACCCAGGGACCCCCCCGGCCCCCCGCCCCGCCTCCGCGCGCCGCTCCTGGGGAGGGGGACCCCCCGGCGGTAAGGGACTGGGGGGGGTTGGGAGGCACTGGGAAGAGCCAGAGGGGTCTTGGGGGGCACTGGGAGGAACTGGGGGGGTTGCAGGGGGGCACTGGGAGCCATTGGAAGGCACTGGAGGGGTGTGGGAGGCACTGGAGGGGTGTTGGGGGGCGCTGGAAGCCATTGGGGGGCAATGGGAGGCTCTTGGGGAGCACTGGAGAGGTCTTGGGGGGCACTGGGGGCCATTGAGGGGCACTGGAAGGGTGTCTGAGGCACTGGGAGGTGTCTTCAGGGAACTGGGAGTGTCTTGGGGGTCACTGGGAGGGTCTTGGATGGCACTGAGGGCCATTGAAGGGCACTGAAGGGGTCTTGCGGGGCACTGGGGGCCGTTGGAGGGCACTGAAGGGCTGTGGGAGGCACTGGGAGGTGTCATCAGGGAACTGGGAGGGTCTTGGGGGTCACTGGGGGGCATTGGGGGGCACTGGAAGGATCTTGGGGGACACTGGGAGAGTCTTGGGGGTCTCTGGGGACCATTGGGGGGTACTGGAGGGGTTGTGTGGTCACTGTGAGGGTCTTGGGGGGCAGTGGGGGCCATTGAGGGGCACTGGGAGGGTCTGGGAGGCACTGGAGGGGTGATGGGGGGCACTGGAGGGGTCTGGGGGAGTCCTGGGGGGGGTTACCTGGGGGTGAAAGGGGCCACCTTTTTTTCAGTTTACGAGCAGTCGGGGCCAAAAACACCGAACATCCAGTGACTGCTCCCACACCAAACAAGCCCCAAACTGCTCCCCGTAGCCTTTTTTTGTGGGCTGCTGCGAGGTTTTCCCGTTATCCGGGAGGTTTTGGGGTGTACGGGGTGGCCGTGGCGGCCCTGCGGGAGGGCTGCGAGGCGCATCTGCTGGCTTTGCTGGAGGAATGGGGGCTGTGCGCCCTCCACGCCAAGCGAACTGCCGTCCAAAAGGCTGACGTGAGTCTTGTCAGGTGCCTTCAAGCAAGAAGAAGTTGACTTTCGTCACCCCCAGCACTGGAGAGATGGCCCTGGGCCTGTTAAGCGATAAAGAAAAGCGTGGGTTTTTTGTTGTTGATGCTTTATTTTTTTTGTATGGACTTTCAAATTAAACCTCTGTTAAGCTTTTCAGAGGAAACAGAGTGTCAGAAGCTCGTTGGAGCAGGACGTTTGCGAAGAAGCACTTTGATTTACGTTTGCGATGCGACGCGTTGACGGACCTTGCGCTCTTGTGTCTCGAGGGCGATGTAACCTTGCCATGAACCAAGCAGGGAAATGACTAATTACAGACTGAGCCAGGCTGTAATTTGGGTTTAGCAGGGACCTGCGATGTTGTGGGTTTGTCAGGGCCCTTATTTAAAGTGCCTGCTGCTCGCCTGGGGCCCCGAAGATGAAAGTAGCTGCCCTTCCTGCTGCTTTTCCTGGTGGTTTCTCCTCTTCCTCGGGCCGATGGTGCGATTCTCTGCGGACACGGGGAGGTGAGTCTGGCAGCGGAGCGATTTGGGGCTGTAAGAGGCAGAGACCTGCCTGCGCTGCCTGATAACAACACTTTGTTATGTGGTTTAACCCTAATATCGACGTCCTGTTGTAATAAGTAACTGGGGGCGATTTGCTGATCAAATCAAGTTAATCAAGGGGAGCGAACCCACTGTGGTAGTCTTGAGAACATCCCGTTTGACAAGAAGAGATATATCCACAACGTTGTCTTGAGCAAACGTTAAACCGCATTGTTAACGTGTGTAGCAATCAAGCCTGTAAAGAATAGATTGTATCGAAACTGCCTCAAGCGAGTACAGATCTGATGAAATCACGATAACGGAAGAAGCAGAGGGGCGGACCGAAGATGTCAAAACCGACCTCCGTGAGGATAAAAAGAGCTGCTCAGATTGCTTGAATTTGCGAGCCTTGGAGGAGCTGCGACTCTCCGGCCGCCCAGCGCTGCTTTTGCTTTCCTACCTTACTAAATATTTAGTGAATCTGTTTTTGATTCAGTTGGTCTTAATTTCAACTGTAACACATTTGGTGCCGTGACTCGGATCCAGACAGCCGACTCGGAATTCAACTCTGGGAGGGCGCCCCATCTTCGGATGGTCCCGGAGGAGTTTCTGCCTTAGCTCACCTGGATTTTCCGAACTGAGATAGGAAAGCAAAAAGAAGGAAAAAGGAGATACTGCAGTTCCCCGTAATTTTTGTGCACGAAGAGCCGGACGAAGACTCGGGAGTGAGTAAGTATATTGCGGTGGACAAGGTGGACAGACAGACAGACAGAACAGGGGGACAGAGAAGGGGGACAGACAGACAGAAAAGGGGGGACAGTGAAGGGGGGCGGACAGACAGAGAATGGGGACAGACAGACAAACAAAGAAGGCGGACAAACAGACAGAGAAGGCGGACAAACAGACGGAGAAGGGGGACAGACAGACAGAAAGAGGAGGACAGACAGAGAGACAGACAGAGAAGGGGGACAGACAGACAAACCGAGAAGGGGGACAGACGGACAGAGAAGAGGGAGAGACAAGACGGACAGACAGACAGACAGAAGGAGGACAGACAGACAGACAGAAGGAGGACAGACAGACAGAGAAGAGGCACAGACAGATAGAAAAGGGGGACAGACAGAGAGCGAGCTAACGGGGCGCAGTACCGACTCCGCCCCACTGCGCATGCGCGGCGCCCGCAGTAACGCCTTCTGGTTGCCAGGCAACAGCAGCGAGCAAAAAAATTAAAAAGTGCGCTCCACTGCGCATGTGCGGCTATGGGGCTGCAGTACCGCATTACGGCCGCATGGCAGCAGCAGCGAGCACCAGATGCCGCCCCATTGCGCATGCGCGGCGCCAGGCGGCAGTAACGCCTTCTGGTTGCCAGGCAACAGCAGCGAGCAAAAAAAATGACCAAGCACGCTGTACTGCGCATGTGCGGCTCGGGCGCTGCAGTACGCGATTACGGCCACAAGGAGGCAGCAGCGAGCACCAGATGCCGTCCCCACTGCGCATGCGCGGCTCCGGCGCTGCAGTAGCGGATTACGGCCGCAAGGCGGCAGCAGCGAGCTCCAGAGTCCGCCCCACTGCGCATGCGCGGCGCCCGCCTGCGGTAACGCCTTCTGGTTGCCAGGCAACAGCAGAGAGCAAAAAAAACGCACTCTACTGCGCATGCGCGGCTAGGGGGCTGCAGTACTGGATCTAGGCCGCAAGGCTGCAGCAGCGAGCTCCCCTACTGCGCATGCGCGGCGCCAGCCGGCAGTAACGCCTTCTGGTTGCCCGGCAACAGCAGCGAGCAAAAAAATAAGAAAGGTGCTCTACTGCGCATGCGCGGCTGACGGGCTGCGGTAACGCCATCATCACCATAAATTGCGCCGGCTTCTTTTTCTCGCTTTTGCATAATAGTCAGTTTTGGGGTCTTCCAGCGCTTTTCCACCGCGTACAAATTGGTGACGGTTGCTTCTGGACATGAAAAGGGTGTGGGTTATTTTGTTTTCCAGCGGCACCAGTCCGGGTGATTTTGGCTTACCCCGGAGCCCCAAAACCGGAATTAACTCCCCCCCCCCCCCCCCCCCCCCCAACATTGCGGTTTTTTTCCCCCGATGCGGACCCAGAACGGGGGAGCGTTGGGGTTTTTCTGTGCCGTAGCAGAAGCTCCTGCTCTGCGTGCACGGCCCTGCAGGGGAAAGCGGCTCCAAATGGGGATGCGAAAAGGGGCAAAAGGAGAAGGGGGAAGGGGCGGCTTTTGAAAGCGCTTTTGGATGTTCAGTAGAGATGGGGGGGGGGGGGGGGGTCGAGTTTTTAAATGCGTTCTACAAAGAGGCTTTCCTTGCATTTCAAAAGCCTTACAGAGCACAGACCTTTACCTTACGTATCTATTTACACACAGACATAGATAGATTTAGGGTAAATGTAAAGCTGAGAAATACCAGAAAACCTCGATGAGCTGAAGGGGAGAGACAGAGCAATTAAAGAATAGGGACAGGGAGCCCGGCACAGAGAGAACGACAAAGCCAAAAAAGGGCTATGGGACACAGCTTTTTCCTATTCTAAAATCCTTTCTAGAATAGAGAGAGGTTTTTATTTTGAACTCCTTCCACACACATAAACGAATATTATTTATCAATATCTATAAAAGTGAGTCATTTTTCTCTAATTCAATGCCTCACGCCCATATTTACAGGATTTAATGTTGGTTTTTGATCTCCCCCATGAATTTGCAGACATTGTACATTTGTGGGGCTGTGACCCGCCTCTTTCAGGGCGTGACCCCCCCCATCCCCGACTCACCTGCTCCTCTGCCGCCTCGTCGCCCCTCCGGGGACCTGGGGGTGCCACAAGTGACATCATCGCACACCCCCAGAAAACACCACCCCCCCTTTTTATTCACCCCAACAAAAAGGCACAAAACCGACCGGACCCAGGGCTGCCCCTTCCCCTCGGGGCGCTCAACCACCGGCAGGCAAACCTGGGCGGGGGGACGGGGAACTACTGAGCAGCGCCAGACGCCTACAGCGAGACACCTGAAAAACAAAAGTCCCCAATTATATGTCAGCATAGTCAAAAACGGCACAGAAGAAAGCAGAGGCATTCCCGCAGAGCGAGGGACAGGACAGGAGCTGGGCTTTCGAGGGAAAGAGGTCAGCCCGAAACACAGCGCATCCTTCAAAAGCCAGAGCCACTGGAACTCTTAAAGTCAGCACGAATACTAACTGTTGCCGTTCTGAACACATTCTCAGCACGACAGTAAACCCTCTCGCTGCTGTTGGGAAACGCCTCCTCCCTTCCTCACGGCACTGCCGCAGGGAGATCGCCCGGCCGGGCTGCCGGACAAGGCTGTGCCGTAACCGGAATCGCTGCCACGGACTCCCCCTAACAGCTACAGCCCTCGCGCTGCTGCTGCTGCACACCGTGCTGGCTTGGTCAATGGAGCTGAAAGGGCAGGTGAAACTCTGAAGAGTACAAAGAACAAGAAAGAGCAAAGCTCAGCCGTTCACTTGATGCCGAAAAGGCGTGCGTTAGGTTTACATATAGCCAATAAAAACACCCACACAGTATAAAAGCATTTGATTTTCCTTTGGCATTAATTTAGCTTGCGCAGCTGTGAACCGATACCATCAAACTGCCTATCTCCAAAACGCACAGCTGTAACTTCACCAGGGTTTTATTTTTGTATGTGTGCGTTGCGCAGGTAGCGAGGGACATCTGGCCGGCCGCACTGCCCAAGAGAGACGGTACTGAACTGCCGGGGAAACGCGCCGCTGAAAGCCAGGCAGAAATAGAGGACTTCAGAGCACTCCGTCTAAATATTGGCAACAAAACCCCTCTAACATTCAGTTGCCTCTCTTTTCAAACGTTTACCACAAATCCCTAACTGCTGAAGTACACCTAATGAATTGTGTGCTACAGCCACTCGGCAGCTGCAGTTTAAACAATGCAAGTCAGTCTGTAAATTACACGGTTTTAACTTAAGCTTTCATTTAGCATAGACAAATCAGCGAGAGAAGAGATCCCCCGCTACGGTTTTACTTTGGGTGGGGTAGGGTGGGGTGTGTGTGTGTGTTATCAAATCCCCGGTGCGGATATCCCTAAGGCTACCAAAAAGGACCGGCAGATTTGCTAATGCTTTTGGCTGTGCTGAACGTGCAGAGGAACAAGTTTCCAGGATACCCCGCCTGTTACAACCGAGAACCCAAAGACCGGCGATGTCACCAACTTTTGGAAGACGTGCAGCAGTGCTTGGGCCTTGGGAAGGAATTTTTTTTTTTTTTTAAAGACAGTGCAAAGTCTTGTTGCTGATAACTTCTACTGTCAAGTACATCACCTCTGAAGATCCACTCTGATGGGAATGTCATAAAATGCAACTGCTTTGAATAAGGAAGATTTCTATTTTGCAAAATCTCTTTCCAACTGAAGTCAAAATTACACACACTGTGGGGCAGTGGACCCTAGTCCCTCAACTTAGCTTTCAGAGGTCTGGGGGGTCTGAATCCGTCCTCAACAAAAACCAAATCAGCTAACCAGGATATTCCTGCAGTTGCCAGGTTCCTCTTCACCCTCTGCAAAAAAACCCAGTGCCAGCCACAAGCGTTGGCATAGTTTGTCACCACCCCCCTCAAAAGCAATGTGGTCTTCCGCTCACCTGCTGCACACTGATTCCAGTGCCGGACGCTGCAGCCATCACCACTTGTGGCACCCAAGATCCCAAAGCACAAAAAACTACCGTTGCGCTTGTGAGAAATCATCAGCCCCATGCTCCTCCTCGCGACTGCCTGGTTCACCTCAAACACTCATCCAGTTCCAAAGGTGGCCTGCACGGCACCTGCAAAACCAAAGAGAACGCTTAACCAAGCTTCCACACGATTCTCTGCTCTCAGACACTGACCCGGCCGACAATCACCTCATCTCCTTGGACCACGCATGAGCGTGTGGCTTCGCCCCTCAGAGCCTGCTTGCAGCACCTGAAAAGCACAAAGCAAGAGAAACAAGCTGAGATACCACCCAAAACTGCAGCCTACCCACGCCAGTTCCCATCTCCCGCTCCTTTACTTTGACCCCTCACTTGTCCGGCCTATGCCATTTACAGGTTGTCACGCTGAGGCTCAGGTACCACACGTAACGCACAAACAAGGGATGCTTATAACTCCACCCGCAATACAACAGCTGAAAAACAACTGCTACTTCAGCCCACTAGTCACCGCTCACCTTGTCCGAGCCAGCTCCGCTGCCAATATCCTGCTTCCCTCAGTGCTTTGCACCTTCAAAAGAAAAAAACCTCAAAACCTCTAAGTTAGTCACGCAGCCACCAGTCACACCTTCCCTCTGACACCACGCGCTGGCCCACCTTCTTACGGCGCTCTGCTCGCCTCTGCCTCTTTGCCCTTTGGCACATGACTTGTCCCTCTGCATCTGCAACAGCAATACTGAACAAGTCACCCGATGTGGAGTGGCAGCTTCACAAATACAGAGGTCTCGTTTCCATTTAGGAATACCATCTGGGTTCCCTGCCCGGCACACGCTTGCATTTTGCACAAACGACGCCAGAACCTCTCTTTGTCCAAATATGTCCTATCCTGACCTGCCCTCTCTGCTACGCTGAATTTAAAACCCCTCCCTGCCACCCTACACGAAGATAGCGTTGGCCCCTCAATTTAGCTTTTGGAGGGCTGGGGTCAGAATCCATCTTTGACAAAGACCCCCTCGCACCTTGCCCGACAAGCTCAGGGATGGACACCCTGCTATGCACGTGATTTCGAGTTGGTTTGCACCTTCAAAACACAGAGCGTTAACAGGTCATACAGGCACCAGCAACGGAACTGTTCCCTCCGTTGTTGCGTGCCCACCAACCGTCTGCTCACCGTCTGCCATTGGTGCCTGGCTCACTGCTGTGCATCTGCAGCAACAAAATAAAACAAGGTCAGCCAGATGCTGACAAATACCCTAACAAACAGAAAACAGCCCCCATTCGGACTTCTTTGCTCTACTAACCTTGTCCAGCTGTGCTTTGCACTCTGATCTGCCACACTGAGTCAGTCACATCAGCAAGTGCAAGAAAAAGAAAAACAGTGATACCCTTAGGAGTATACGCCTGTCCCTCTTCTTTCCCTCGCCCTAGCAGCCACATCCCAGACTCACCCTTTCCCCCAGCGGGCTAACGCGGCTCCACTCTCCTTCCGTGCTGCGTCTCGGGGGGCAGTGGCTGCATCAGGCACCTGCTCATACGTTCGGCCCATCTCCAATGTCTCGGGAGCCGTAGCCTTATCTGCCAGGTCCGCCTCAGGAAAATGCAGAGAGGCGCACAGACGTTATATACTGCTCTCCGAAAGAGAGAGCCCGTCATGCAAAACAAGACTAACAAATCCTTCTGACTGACTGACATACTCACATACTCAGGCAACACAGAGACCCCAAGAGCACAAAACCCCAGCGATCGACCTCACCCCGCCTCGTGGCCCACAACACTCTTCGCTCGCCTTTGCTGTTGTGCCTTGCTCGACTGTCCTGCTTAGCGCAGACCTATTACTTGGGCTGCAAGAATAAGTCAAACCACCCCCTGACACACAAAAATTACAGTTACTGCCAGATGAGTAAGTCTCTCTGCAGAGAGATCTGGACAGGCTGGACAGATGGGCTGAGGCCAATGGTATGAGGTTCAACAAGGCCAAGTGTCGGGTCCTGCACTTGGGTCACAACAACCCCATGCAGTGCTACAGACTGGGGGCGGAGTGGCTCGAAAGCTGCCTGGCAGAGAAGGATCTGGGGGTGTTGGTGGACAGCCGGCTGAGTATGAGCCAGCAGTGTGCCCAGGCAGCCAAGAAGGCCAACACCATCCTGGCCTGCATCAGGAATAGTGTAGTGAGCCGGAGTAGGGAAGTAATCATCCCCCTGTACTCGGCACTGGTGAGGCCTCACCTCGAGTACTGCGTTCAGTTTTGGGCCCCTCACTACAAGAAGGACATTGAGGTTCTGGAGCGTGTCCAGAGAAGGGCTACCAGGCTGGTGAGGGGTCTGGAGGACAAGCCTTATGAGGAACGACTGAGGGAGCTGGGGTTGTTTAGCCTGGGGAGGAGGAGGCTGAGGGGTGACCTTATCACCCTCTACAACTACCTGAAGGGAGGTTTTAGAGAGATGGGGGCTGACCTCTTCTCCCACGTGGCAAGTGATAGGACAAGAGGAAACGGGTTCAAGTTATGTCAGGGCAGGTTTAGATTGGATATTAGGAAGCATTTTTTCACTCAAAGGGTTATTAAACTTTGGAATGGGCTGCCCAGAGAGGTGGTGGATTCACCATCCCTGGAGGTGTTTAGGAAAAGGGTAGATGAGATGCTTAGGGACATGGTTTAGAAGTGGGTGTTTTTAAATCAGGGTAGGTTAATGGTTGGACTTGATGATCTTAATGGTCCCTTCCAACCTCACTTATTCTATGATTCTATGACTCAAATACGGGTAAAGACTGATAAAGCTCAGAAACTCAGTGCCACAAATGCCAAAAGAGGTATGGGTAGCAAACAACCACGGCTGGTGTAACGACAGACTCTTTCTTTGTGGATAAATAACTCTTAAATGACTCCATGAACTGCAGCACAGAGAACCCCTCGGTAAACACGCCTGAACGAGAGCGCCAACAGAAACGGGATGTGACACTGGGCTGCCAGAAGCCGCTCACATACAGAATGCTCCCATTAGATAATGCTACGCTAAAACGTCTTAAGCCAAAACTGCGTGGTAGTTACAGGAGACCTGAGGGCAGACAGATGCTGAATATGCATGAATCGGTTGGTCCGACCCAAGCACCAGGTCCTTCTGCCCATCCAGTGGTGTCTGTGATAGCTGTGGCATAATTACTAAAATAACCAAAATACAGCATTGTTCACACATTAAGGAAAAAGCTTAAAATCAAAAAGGCTTCTAGGGTAGAATACGGCCGCAGCTGGTATGCGAAGAATTCACTACATTGGTGATTCCATGCACAATATCGCTCGCAGAGCAACACAGGGATGGAGTGGGGTGGAGATTCCACGGCCGAGCCCTGTGATAATCAGCAGATATGGGAACGAGATGGTCCTATGGAACTGATAAGCTGCTCACTTGCTACCCTGAGCCAACAGTTTGTCAAATTTTGACAAAATGCTGTCCTTTGTGTGAACTTTGCTCATTATAATGTCATTATAATACCTAAACACACCTCCATCCCAAAGGCTACACACCTCCAAGGTGCGACCACTCCTCCTTGAGTCCGCACCCTGAATTTTTGATAAACTATAACTTCAAATGTGAAGCGAGAGAATTTTACACCAATCATAATAAAAGTATTTCTGACTAAAGTCACTCAAACTCCACCTTGAAGGTAAAAAATAGTATAAAAATAGCCCCAAAAAGGGGGAATATTAGGGAAGACACCATCGTGAACAAGTCGAGGAGGACTCCATCAAAACTGCCTTTGACTTCCGGGACCAGCCGACGGGCTGAGCCTTTCTTCCCCCGCATAGGGACGCCTTTGGCTAAGGCTTAGACTATACCAAGTGTTTCCTCAAAAAACTTAGAAATCTCTCTAGAGAGTCTTTTTCCTATGTTTATAGCCAGGCTGTATCATATATAACTTTGTCGCGCGTTTTGTATAACTAACAACACTTTTATTTGCACGTGCTTTGCAGACAGTGTATTTATCGCCGGCAATCCATAAGAACTTATGTACTGTTGCTAAAATAAACCGCGCTGCTTAAGTAGCTGGTCGTTTCGGTTTCTCATTGAACGCGACCATAAAAGTGGCCGTGGTAGTTCACGAGCAACGACTGGACTGAGGGTGCAGTCCGCTACCAGTGTATCCAGAATCGTGATAGTTTAATATATATATTAAACGCGACTGGACTGATAGCGGTGGATTGGGCATCGCTCAGAATTCAAACCTGGCCGCACCGCGCCTCCCACCTCGGTGAGGAGTGTTAGAACGCAAGGGGGTTTGTTTTCTGCCAAACTGATCTGCCCTTTAACGCAACAATAGCCCTCACAGCCTCGAATGTAACAGACGGCTCCCCAGTCCGGGACCGTGTTCTGCATGTCTGAGCCATGGCCCCCACGCGCCCTGCTGTCACCACGCCCCCCGTGATGAAAATCAAATGGAACAACTAAGGACTCTGCTTCATCACCTTGGCGTCTGGAAGAAGCTTCCTTCCTCTGCTGACCACTGACACTGATGTCTTCGTGCTGTCCCTTGAATGTGGGCTGGCCCTTGGCTGCCTGTATTGCCAAAGGAAGAGAAAATTGTTATGCTCTGATAACCTGCTCCACCCTCCTCTTGTTCTTCAAGAAATCTAAAGCAAGCTACCATCCCAATCACCACAGAACAGAAGCAGCTTGTGCAGGAGATGGCTGAGACCATCCCCATAAATGGAAGAGTCTGCTATGACCCTGCTTTGCCTTTCAGCGATAGTGCCCGCCCTTGGGGTTCCCCGAACCCCTTTGTGAGTTGCTAGGAAAATCAGATACACTTAGTTCAAAACATCTGGCAAACAAGATATGACCTGAAAACATATGTGTAACCTGCCTTATCCCAGACACAGATAGCTGCCTTCCTCCCACACAAAACTCACCTCTTTGACAAATACACAAAACAGAACATTACACCAAACAGAACAAAATCCTTACCCTCCGACACACGCTGAAAGGGATTAGTGCACCCACATAACATATACTCGTACAACTGACTCACGTACCAGACTTCCTTAGAGCCAGCCCTGAGAAGACAAGGGGAAGCCTTACGCTACCTCCCTGCACGCCCCGGTGCTCCAAACGTTCCGCTCCCCTCTCTGAAGCTGCCATTGTGAGAAAATGCTGGTGAGCCTGTCTGGCAAAAGAGGAAAGACGGCCACGGGGACCTGGATGTCACAAGAAGACCTGACTTTACCTGCAGGCATAAACAAAAGAAATGCTGCCCAAAAAAAATCTAACCCAAAACTAGAAAATATGAAAAACCCAGAAAGCTCAAAAAGACAGGACACGTTACCATGCAGCAACCAACACTGCCCAAAGGATGAAGCTGGGAGGATGAGAGGTCTGCCGCAACAGCGGCACAAGACCCTCGCGGCCACTTAACTACAAAGCCCCTTAGGGAATTACAGTGGTGGCTGCCCAACGGAAAAACCACGATGGCGTGACACGGTGACTCAAAGATCTCAAACGGACACCTTACGGCTTACAGACACCGGTGCTAAAAACACAGAACATAACTGTTATGACTGACACGAGAGCAAACTTCACTGGACACTTAAGCCAAAAGGCAAAAATTGAAACCCGTAACAATTTATTGTCATTTAGAAAATCGTTCTATCACCTGATGACCCCTCCCCACCCAGGAAGGGGAATCGGGAAAAAACAAGGAAATCTGAGAGTTGAAATATAAACAGATTTAATAGAATAAGATTAGATCGTTAACATTAATAGCACTAAAGAACCAATACTGATCCCGATACCAATACAGAATATACAAAGATTATATGACCTGGATGAAGGGATAGAGTGTACCCTCAGCCAGTTTGCTGATGACACAAAACTGGGAGGGGTGGCTGACACGCCGGAAGGCTGTGCCGCCATACAGCGTGACCTGGACAGGCTGGAGAGTTGGGCAGAAAAAAACCTGATGAAGTTCAACAAAGGCAAGTGTAGGGTACTGCATCTGGGGAGGAATAACCCCATGCATCAGTACAGGCTGGGGGCTGACCTCCTGGAGAGCAGCTCTGTGGAAAGGGACCTGGGAGTCCTGGGGGCCAACAGGGTGACCATGAGCCAGCAGTGTGCCCTGGTGGCCAAGAAGGCCAATGGCATCCTGGGGGGCACCCAGCAGAGTGTGGCCAGCAGGGCGAGGGAGGGCATCCTCCCCCTCTGCTCTGCCCTGGGGAGGCCGCAGCTGAGCACTGTGTGCAGTTCTGGGCTCCCCGGGTCAGGAAGGACAGGGAACTGCTGGAGAGGGTCCAGCAAAGGGCTACAAAGATGATGAGGGGATTGGAACATCTTTCTTATGAGGAAAGGCTCAGGAACTTGGGGCTTTTTAGTCTAGAGAAAAGAAGATGGGGGGGATCTTATCAATACTGTTAAATACTTAAGGGGAGGGTGCCAGGTAGATGAGAAGTGTCTTTTTTCAGTGGTGCCCAGTGATAGGACAAGAGGGAACGGGCAAACACTTGAGCACAGGAAGTTCCATCTTAACATGAGGAGGAACTTCTTTCCTTTGAGGGTGGCAGAGCAGTGGCACAGCTGCCCAGGGAGGTTGTGGAGTCTCCCACACTGCAGACATTCCAAACCCGCCGGGACGCCGTCCTGTGCCACTGCTGTAGGTGTCCCTGCTGTGGCAGGGGGGTTGGACTTAGATGATCTCCAGAGGTCCCTTCCAACCCTGACCATTCTGTGAAGTGTCAAAACACACCTGCCCAAACAGCTGAGCAGTTCATTAGGTGCAATAATAATATTATCAAAATTCATGTGCTTTAGTTGCTTTTAAAACAAACCACAATGCTGTGGGGTCATATTCCATTTCCAGCAAGACCACGCGTACTACCTAACTTCTGCCAGAATGACGTTCTGGATAGGACTGAATGACAAAGCAGAGTTAGATCCCATGAGAAAACCTCAAAAGTATCTCTATTTGCAAACCAAATTATTTACTGTAAAGGGCTGACAATTTACAGTCACCTTGATGATCACTCTTCGACTGATTTCCTTAATAGAACTATGAGTCCCAAAGGACAGAAAGCACCAAAAAAACATGGAAATAGAAGAAATTTACCAGAAACTGTATGAAGCAGCCTAATTAACCCCAAAGTAGCTAGAACAGAAATTAATTGCAAAACACAACACAAAACACCATGGGAGATGTGTCATAAAAATAGATGAAGGCTATCTAAGAGATCCGAGCTGACGATAGGCATCTTTGGGGTAGCAGATACAAAATAGAAATATACTATAAGACAGAAACAAAACGGAGCACTCTGGAGCACACAGATGGCTTCAGAAAAGGTTCTGGCAGAACAGGAGGCATCGTCAGAGGGATTAGAGAGGTCCCAAAGGGGTCACAGAGACCAAAAGTCTTGGGGATGCAATGAGCTAAAAAGAGAATTGAGCAAAGTATGGATGTCCTCAGGGGACCAGGGACTGACTAGAAGAGCACTGAAGGGATGAGAGGACAGAAAGACCGACCAGGGTAACGGATGCAGACTCAGGAAGGGTTCTGAGCGGAAAAGAGAGGCGCAAAGTGCCCTCCGGAGGTAAAACGGGGCTCTGGGGCATAGGGGATGTCTCACAAGAGCTCGGCAAAGGGAGCAGAGAAGTCCCACTGGGGCCTGAGAGACCAAAGAAGCCTCAGAGATAACACACGGGACTCTGAAGGGGATTTTAACAAAGGACAGATGTTGTCAGGGGGGGCGAGTGCTGAATGAAGGCATCCTAAACAGCAAAGAGTAAGATAAGAATGCTCAAAAGTGTACACACACACACAAAGGGAGCTAAACTGCTTCAAGAGTACTATGGAGTACAAGAAAGGACTCAGAAGATATTGCTCTAGAGAGCAGAGGAATCACGAGGGAGCAGGGTAAGAAAAGGCGGCTTGGAGACAAAGCAAGGGCCTTGGGGTCTCCGGAGGGCATCTGGGCAAACTGCAGATGAATGAGCAAGAGAGGAACCGAACGGAGACCCTCTCAATGACAGAGAGAAAAATAAAGGAGTGCTGCGTAGCAAAGAAACGTGGGAGGTTCTGACAGAATAAGAGAGATGGAAAGGGAGATAAAGTGCTCCAAGGAGGCCGCATAGCATCAGGGCGGCCAAGGAGGAGTTAGATAGCTGGTTCCAAGTGCAGTGTGAAGTGGACCCACAGCCAAATAATCAAAACCTCCCCCACTGGCACACACGGAAGGGAGGGTGGCCAATAATGCAGAAGAATGGAGCTTGCGATGGCAAGGACCAGCAGGAGGAAGAAACTTCTGGGGGAGGTAAAATGCTACCAAAATGTTGTGGAGCACAAGGTAGGTCTCGGTAGGCATCCTAGATGGCATAAAGAAGAAAAAGAATGCTCTTCTTTGGGAACAGAGATATAAGGAGAGGTGCAATAGTACAACAAAACAAGTCCAAAGGGGGTTTACAGAGCTAGAAGCATGCTGCAGGGAACATCTAAGACCTCAGGAGGCATCATGATAGTAGCAGAAGGGTTCTGAGAGGGACAGACAAAAGAGGGCTCGAGAATGTGATGAAGTCCAGAGGGGATTTGAACAGATTACAGATGTCCTCAGGGGACCAGAGACTGAACAGAGGTATCGCAGCCAGCACAGAGGTCAACACGAGTAGTCTGGAGAGGAAAGATGGCATCAGGAATGGTTCTCAGGGAGGGAGAAGGGTGCAAAGTGCGCTACTGAGCCACAAGAGGGCTGCGGGGCATGAGGATGGCCTCAGGAGGCATAGCGATTGTAGAATGTGACAGCGTGCTCCCCCTCCCCAGGCGCCAGCCTGACCTTTATCTCCCATAACACCGCCCAAGCGATGACCACCCATGGCAGTCACAACGTGTGCATGCAGTTGTGACGGCAGCATCCAGGCTCAACGCAGTGTCGGGGAGACAGATAACAACACAATAGCCAAGGGCTAACTGGAGCCATGCTGGTACTGTGGTCAATATGCAAATATCACTACAGGTCAATCGTCTTACCCCCATAAATAGTGAACAGCCCAAGAGCCCTTCGAGCTCTCCTGCACAGCAGCGGGCTGCACGCCAGGATCTCCCCTGGAGCAGAGACGCCCTCAAGGTTACTCCTCCAGATTCAGAGATTCCTTGCTGCAACAGATCCTCAGTAAGTGACCAACAGCATGCTAAACTTTGAAATCTTATTAAGTGATACAAAGGATTGAATGTGCGTGTATAATCCTTTAGACATAAACCGCTGACCAAGCCTGGGATGAGGATTGGATCCAGCTGCACCCAGACTCCTCTCTGAGAAGGAGTTTAGAAAGCAAGGGGGTCCTTTCTGAACCTTAACTCAATGGGAGTGTCTCCCTGACAGTTCCGTCTGACCCTGGCCTCTACGTAGTGAATAACCACGTGTGCACTGCCATTGAACCTTGTTAAAACACATTTTACCAGCATTTACCATCAAACTTTGTTAAATCCCTGTTTTGTATCAATAAATGTATTCTGCTTCTCTCAGAGTGAAGTGTATCGCTCCATCTGCAACAAAGAAGGGTGCTGAGTGAGAGACAGAAGGCAGCTCTGGGACATAATGCAAAACTCCAGAAGGTGTCCCAGCCACGTACAGGTGTCCTTGGGGGACGAGTGACTGCATGGAGACATCCGAGACGGCAGTCAATACAGTAAGAGGGTTCTGGGGCACACAGAAAGCCTGAGGAAGGGTTCTGTCTGAATAAGAGAGATACAAAGAGGGCTGCAGAGCTTGAAGGGTGCCGTGGGCCAGGAGGACAGTCTCGGGAAGCGTCATCACAGGAATGAGAGGGCTCCGGGGGGCAGGGGGAACATACACAGAGACAAAGGATTGCTGAAACTATGGGGTCCTTGGGAGGGAATCTGAACAGAGTACAGGTGTCCTCAGCAGAGCAGGGACCCAACGGAGGCATCCAACATGGCAGAGGGGAAGGTAAGAGAGCTCTGGGGCAAAACGAAAGCCTGAGGAAGAGTTGTCTCTGAGTAAGAAAAATACAAACCCTGCTGCACAGCCAAACGATGGCCACGGAACACACAGATGCTCACAGGAAGCTTTGTGATGGAAATAGTGGGGTGCCGAGGCAGCCAGAGAGACAGAAGGCAGCTGCAGGGCACAGAGGTACTCGGGAGGGGATTCGAACAGAGCACAGATGTTGGGAGGGAGACACTGACCCATGGGAGGCAAGTGAGATGGAGGAGAGGACAGAAAGGCTGCTCTGAGGAAGAAGGATGGCCTGAGGAGATGTCCCAGCACACTGAGAGGGGTACAAATTACACTCCAGAGATAAACAGGTGCAGAGGAGACCCTCTAAAGCTCTGGGGTGAAATAAGAAAAGAGAGGGGGGAAAAAAATACACCAGGAAACTTTAAAAAGCAACATGGTATGTGACAAACAAGAATTGAAAAATAGGGATAGACAGCTTGATAAAAGTAGACAGAAAGAAAATTTAAAAAGCAAAATGGTACAAGACAGGGAAGAAAAAAATAAAAATAGGGATAGAAAACTAGATAAAAGTAGACAAAAGAAAAAAATTCAAAAATGAAGGCAATGAAAGAGGAAAAAATTAAAAAATAGGGGCAACAAACTAAATAAATGGAAACAAATAACATTTTAAAATTGAGGAGTACCCAACAGACAAGAAAGTATTAAAAAATATGGACAGGAACTAGAAAAAAGCAGATGTAGGGAAAAAATTATAAAGCAGCAAGATTAAGACAATAAAGGAAAAAATAAAAAACAGGAACAGCAAATTAAATAAACAGAAACACAGAAACAAAATTTAAGAAGTGACAAGGTAAAGCACAGACTAGAGTGAAATAAAAAATAAAGACAGCGACCTGGATAAAAGTAGGTATAGAAAAAAAAATAGGAGCAGAGTAACACAGGACAGACAAGAAATAAAGGGGTTAGACATCTCAATAAAAGCAGACACGGGAAGAAAATTTTAAAAGTTACAACACACAGGACAGACCATAAAAACATATGTAACAGGGACAGAAAGTTAAAAAAAAAATAAAAAATTCAAAATTGAACACAATGAGAGGAAAAAATTAAAAATAGTGCAAAAAACTAAATAGATGAAGACAGAAAGAAAATTTTAAAAGCAACTGGGCACAGAACAAACTAGAATTAAAGAATAAAGACAGTGAACTGCATAAAAATATACAAGGAAAACTTAAAAGCAACGAGGGTACAGGACTGATGGGAAACAATTAAAAACCAGGGAGAAAAATCTTGATAAAATTAGACACAGAACAAAACATTTAAAGGTGACAGGACAGAGGAACCAGGAAAAATTTTTAAAATAGAAAACAGAAAATGAAGACAGAAAACGAGATAAAAGTATACTAGAAAAAAATTCAAAACAAAAAGAATTATGAAAGTAAAAAAAATGAAAAATAGGGACAGTGAGCTAGATAAATCACAGAATCACAGAATGGTCAGGGTTGGAAGGGACCTCTGGAGATCATCCAAGTCCAACCCCCTGCCACAGCAGGGACACCTAACCAAATGGTAACCAAATAACCAGAGCCCCCAAACCAGCTCCCTCAGCGCCTGTTCCTGAGCGCCAAACCCCAGCTGCCAAGCCTGTTCTCAAGCCCCAAAAACGCAGGACTCCGCCCCTGCTCCTCAGCCCAAGGCCACACCACTCTGCCTGTTTCTCAGCCCCCAAACCAGCCCCGGCAGCCGCTTTTCCAGCGCCAGCGGCACAAGACCCGCTCTCCGTTTCGGGCCCCAAACCGCCTCTCCCTCTCTGCTTCCTCACCCCCTCGGCAGCCCCAGCGCAGAGGAGCGCAGCCCCCCCCACAGCCCGGCTCCCCCGGGGCCCACAGCCAGCTCTGGGGAGCGCCGGGCACCTGCGGAGGGCCCGGCCCCGCCGCGCCGCGGGGCAGCGACGGCCCGGCCCGGCCCGGCCCGGGCGCCGCTTCGTTATCGCCCTTTCGGGCTTCAGTTCTCCGGCACCGCCAGCACCGCCCCCCCCCCCCCCCTCCGAACCACCCTCCGGCACCACCACCCACCGCGCCGCCGACCCTGCGGTGCCCCCCCCCCCAGGCCCCCCGTTCCCCCAGACCCCCTCAAGGCCCCCGCTCAGCGGCCCCCGCCGCCATCACCCCTCAGGGCCCTCTACAGCCCCCCGCCACCTTCCCACGACGCCCCCTCAGCCCCCCCGCCACGCTGCCCACCGCCCCCCGCTCACCTCCACGCAGGGCCGCTGCCTCACCACGTCCTCGCGGCGGGCCCGGCCCGGCCCAGCGCGGCACAGGAGGCGCCCGCCGGGCCCCGCTCCCCCTTCGAGCCGGGCGCCATTTTCCCCACGCGCCCTCTGCTGCCGGAGCGGCCCGGCCCGCCCACGCTGTGGGCATCGCCGCCCTCCCGCACGCCCCGGCACCCCGCAGATGCACAGATGGACAGAGAGGATCTTTTCTGATGTGCTGGGAGACCTGCATTCAACTAGAAGTTATACCTGGTTGTTCAGTCTGCCCAAATACTGTGTATTATTATGACACCACCTCCTTTGTACAGAATCCCCTTCTGCAGCAATTCCATCCCACCATGAATTCCATGAAGTAAGAAGACTTCATGTCTCCTGTCTCTGGGTTTTTCATAGTTTGTCTGAATTGGGTAGACTGACTAGACTGGTCTTTGCGTTTCTCCCGATGAGGTTTCCAAAACAAGAGACCAGTACTCCAGGCGAATTGCTGTATGAGCAGAACTGAGAACAGAAGCATGACTTCTTGTCTCTTACAAGGCATACTGTTACTGAAACAGTTTCACCTGGGCTTTTTCTTTTTTTCCCTTCTAACAGCACTGGAATGTTGACTCATCCTAGCCTATGACCCACTAAAACCCTGAACCTTTACCTCAAGAAGATAAAAAATATCTTCCTATTAAACATCATAAATAGGTAAAAAAAATGTAGAGATAAAACCAAGCACCACTATTTCATAAGGAAACTTCAGGTTACTCACCAAATTCCCAAGAGCTGAAGTCCTTCTTTGGAGCAGGTCTATGATCTTTCTAAGTCCTCCTGCCAGCCCAGGACCACTGAGAACAGAACAAAGCACCTTCTGTCTGCCAGTGATCGAACAAGGGAAGGAGTTTAATTTCCCAGTTTCTTCTCTCTGCACATCTGGACAGCAGACCAAACAGTCAAGAGCCACCAAATGATGCTGATAATGTCTTTTCACCAGGCATCACTCGAGTTTTCAGCATTCAAAAACCAAAAATTGTTTTTGTCCTTCCCCAGCTATGCTATAGATTTGTCAGTGAAAACAGGAGGATAACAATTTACTGCTTGTACCCAAACTTTTTTTTTTTAAATGTTTTCATACAATACCTTGCGCAGTGGCGTTCTGTGTCACAGTTAGGGCTTTCATACACCGTAGTGCTACCAAAGCTTCTAAGCACTGATCAGGACTCTATACAGGGCTGTTATCTCTTCGAGAGCTGTCCCCTTCACAGACTACTATCTGCAAAATACAGTAAAACAGTTTGTTTGAAGCCTTCCCCCCTCCTTCTCCCTCTCTTTAACTTTGCTGCACTGCTACTACAGGAGGACTTGTTGTAGCACCACTGGGAGCAGTATTAGCTCCTTGGTTTGGAAGTCTTACGACAAGGCTCTAAAGTGCCATGGCTGGCTTGGAGAAGACAAACAGTAATACTAAATTTTGTGTTACTAGATCAACTTACTATAAATTGCTAAGCACTCAAACTTTAGAAACACAAATATCATCTATGAATGTGAAAACAATGCAGAACTTCAAATTAAAATCTGATTTACCAAAAAATATTTTGGTCTTTTCACTAATTTTCACCTGGTAGCAAAGCTATGGTTATGAATATATGCAGTTCAACATGGAGAAAAGCTTCTATGAATGCCCTCATGTTTTCTCTGCTGCATGATAAGCACACCCTTAATGCACAGACTGCTAGATCTCAGTGCAAGATGAAGACATTACCAAAAAAAAGCTGAAATTTTAATTACCTTCTTTTCAGTTTTCTAGGATTAAAAGTCATAGCTTTCAGCTAAAAATCAAGACTAACTACAATTTTTCTTCACAGAAACTGAACTTAAAAATATTTAGCATTCTCTGTGTATATTAAGCACAGGCGTATACAGTTCACCACACAGCAATTCTGCCTGAAACAGAACTAGTTATTAGTTTAATCCATTTTAAATGTTTAAATCATCTAGCAGAAGGAATTCAGAGAAATCCATGGTAAATTCTTAAGTGCTATGGATGCAATTCATATCCCACAATGACGGCAGCACTATTTTCACTTTATAACAGTTTAGGTGGTGCACAAGCGTTATGCGAGCTTGTCCTCCTCTACCCCAGAAGGGACTCCATCATTCAGGATAAGCTTTCATTACAGGACAGCTAGAACTTCTGGCAGAGCACCACAGGAAATTGTAGCAAGTGTGGTATGATCATACATGTTTCATGCCCGGAGCAATTTAAAAACTGGGGACGGCGGCAGGTGTTCCCCACTGCAGAGGGACCATCTGCAATCATACCTTTGTTTAACTCAGTTAAACAGTTTTATCCTTCAAACTGCATTTAGAAAACTAGCTAGGGCTTAGATTCTCACTTTTCAGAAACCACATGGGAATTCAGCAGTCAATTTTCCACTATGCTTCCAAATACAGAGAGATAGCCAGGTCTGTTCATGTATCCTTACTGCTGCCAGAAGGCAGACTCCTGTTTAAAGACAGCCCTTCCCATCCAAGTTTCTTCCACTGGACTTCTTTCAGGTGTTGAAAAGACCTTACATAAGGCTAAGTGTTCCAAGAGGCACCGAACAATTTTGACTCTCTCAGATGCACCCAGGTGGTGCACACAAATATGCACATGAAGGGAGAATAAAACCACTTTTTGTCCTACCTAGCCTCACTGGAGATAGATGGGCATCCCAGACGGCAGTGTGCAGTGAAGGCTATTCAGTGTTGCTTTGTGCCTTTCCCAGATACTGGAAGCAGTTTGGCCAGTACTCCTAAAAACAAGAATCTAGAAGTGTGGAGTTTACACAGTGCCTCACACCTAACAGAACATTATTGGCTCTTCTGGCTGTTGCCAACTGACAGCAGGAATGAACCATGAAAAGCAGAGTCAGAAAACAGAAGTTATAAACTTTTAGATGTAAGTCATGCTCTTTACGTTACACTCCACAGATATACATTGCAGCACTGGTCTCCAGGCACCCTGAACTAGAAAACAAAACAGCTTTCCAATCCTTGCAAGTTCAGGGAGGAAGCAGGAAAGAGAAATAAAAGCACACACACAAATGAGGGAAAAAAAAAACAAAACCCAAACAAACCCAAAAAAAACAATCAAGAGCCTTAGTCTCAGATTCCTAAAGGAAAGCAAAGGAACACAAACTGCGTAACTTGACATGATTGTTTCCATACTCAAGATGAAACCTACAGTTATAAGGTCACTTAAGCTTTATGAACATAGGTACTTCCTAGTAAGAACATCCAAGTTGTTTTTGTTTCTAGTCAAAAGGTGGCAGCATACGGACACCAATATCTAAAGGCTATTAGCACCACCTCCAAGAAACCCAAACAGCTCACTTAGGCAAGTATGACACAAGCAGATCTCTAAAGTTGAGAAATTATCAGAACTCTCCAAAGCCTGCACAAAAGAACGTTGAGCATAATTCTTTCATCTACTACCACTTGTCCATGCCTGCCCTCAAAAGCAATCGTAAGCCAACACCATTCCAGAGGAAACGTGCAAAACCCCTGTCATTTCTTGTCCTGCCAGTCACTGCAGTCAGGTAGCCAGCCTTTCAAGTCCATGGACAGACGGCATGCATTAGAGTGACTTTCCTTCTCCTCTCTTAGAATCACAATAGCCCCTACTAGAAAAGGCATAAAAAGCAGCCCTAAAAAACACTCTGGAAGACTTTTCCTTCTGTCCAGAATTCCCGCTTCAGAAAAGGAAGCATGTTCCCTGCTTCTGAGCATGTGTGTCCTTCAGACAGAAGGGCTTATAAAACCCAACTTGCAAGAATACTGTGTGGTTTGATATTCCTAATGGAACCTAGAAGCATTTTCATCCTGTCAGATTCTGCTTAAGCAAAACAACATCCTCTGGTAGATCAAGCAGCATAATAGCAAAATGGCAAAACGGCAAAACGTGTAGCTAGCTAATTGGAGGAGGTGTTCAGTTTTCAATACCTCTTCTAGCTTACTTCACTCATTCTGCGTAGAACGAGTTTTGTTCTCTTCTGGAGCTGATTTCTGTTTAAAAAAAAAAAAACAATCAGATTTTTTAAATTATTTTCTATACATATTTTATAAACCAATCCACCTTCTTTGATGATTATGGGCAAAATCTTAGCTGTGCTGACAAACTTCCATTATCATAGCTTGATCATCTAAATGACTCTGATGCAAGACAGACACCTGAGCCATGGCGAAATGAACGGTTATTACGACTCCTAGTACCACCTCCATCACATCATATAAATCAAATGGATTCCAACGGTTGTTGAATTCCCAGCCCCAACTGCACAAGACACAGGCAGTGCAGGTACCCTTATGGAAAAAGTCTGGATCTTGAGGCCAAGGAACTGCAGGAGACTGTTCAATGACGCCTTCGGGGACAGCAACTTAAGCTGGCAACACCTGTACTGTGAAAGAGGAAGAAAGTCCTGTGGTAAGAAAGTGCAAGTCTGATGACAGGGTATAGACAAATTTTGGGGTAGATCCTCCTCAGGAGGCAAAGGCTTTGTCCCTGAGGACACCACCTGAGGGCAGGGATGCTACCATGAGAGAGGCAGTCGGGCTATAGTGACATGCAATGTGATTATCAGCAATATGACTACCTAAGATTATGACTTGTCAGCTCAGTGCAGAACTGAGGAGGAGTTTGGGCAGATTTTTTTTAAATGTTAGGGAAGCTATGTTAGTCTTTATTTGTGTGGATACAAATCAGTGGAAAAAAAGGGAAGAGTTTCTTGAAAGAAAGGTTAGTCCATTTAAAATAAAAATTTTAAAAAAACCCCACAAATCCTGTCAGGGAGGCCCTAGTATTCAATTTCATATTTTGGCTAAGGCTTCTCCGACTGTTTGTTGTTTGGCTGGGTTTTTTTTTATGTTCTTACTACCAAACAGAGGACCAGAAATGCAGAGAGACCATGCATGGCTAGAAAAAATGGTGCAAAGAAGAGGGATTCAGAATCACTAGGAATTACAGGAATCTTTAAAAACAGAAGGACCCTGTACAGGAGGCATGCCCTTCATCATAAGCCCCATGCAATCAGGATGCTGACATTTACAATTAAAAAAAAAAAAAAAGGCACAGGAGAGTTTAACCTAAGAATCACAGAAAAGCTAACAAGTGCTAAAAAGCACATGGTTTGGGGTGATATAGACAAACCTTTGTATTTTCCTAAGTAAAGCATAGAACAGCATTCATCAAAACACAAGAACAGTTCAACATCCTTGCAATAAAAATCCAGGTATCTACTACAATGGGGCATTGTTTCAAAAGGGAGTTAACAAACATCTTTATTTTTACATAAAGAGAAAGTAGTGGTGCAGCTAGAAAAGTAAAAATATAGTGTCAGCAAAACTATTTAAACACATCATATCAGCAATTGTGCTTTATTGCCTGTTAGGAAAGGCTAAGAACCAATCCAAAATAATTATTCTGACAAGGAGGAAGGACAAACTCCCTCAAAAAGGGGAAGGTATGCTGAAATACAGAAAACAGACATGGTCACAAACTGTCATATTAAAACACAGTATGGCAGGCCAGAAATAAGGCTTGAGGAAAACAACTTGCAGACAGGAAGAGAACCCACGACTCCTTTCTCAGCTGTATCAGGGACTGTCAGACTCTCAGAGAGTTCATAAGGCCAACTGATAGTCAAAACAAAACGAGGGCACCAAAAGTGATTTTTGCACCCATTTTGTTTCAGACAAACTTGGAAAAGTTCCTGTGCCAAAAATTTCCTTTACAGGAGTTGCATTACAGAATATTTTAAACTTAAGTATATGTAGGATAGATTATGCCATCAAAATGAATAATAACAAGTCATTAGATTGTATGGTACCCCTTCAAATGCTTGACTTGCGGATGAAATAACAAGCACGATAGCTGCAGTATTATACCTCGGTACCAGGGCACTGGATGGTACCATACATAACATGAATTTTTATAAAGGTTTCAGAAAGCTTCAGGCTTATAAATCCTATGTGCATTCCAGGCATGCTAGTAGACACACACTACTAGAAGCTCGCTAGAAGAATTAGTGGGTACATGAACAAGTAGTAAACATAGATAAAACATCAGCACCATTTTTGTAAAGGAAATCCATGCCTAACAAATCCTTTAGAATTATTTGGAATAATCAACGAGCACACAGACATGAGAAATTCACCTGAGGTACTGTATTTGGATTTCCAGAAACCGTTCAGTACAGACCCTCGCCAAAGGCTCTAATCTATGTTGCATGGGACAACAAGAACAGTTCTTCCCCAGAGAAGCAACTTGTTACAAGGCTGAAAGAAGTGGAATAAATGGTCAGTTCATAGTTAGGTAAAAATTGCCAACAGACTCATGCAAAGATCTTTGCTTAGCCCGAGGAAACCATTTTGAAAAAGTCAGGTGAATAGTGAGGCAACAGAGATTTCTAACAATTTCCTTTCTTCTGTGTAGTTAAAAAAATGCCCCTATAGAGCTGCTGCAGGGACTAACAATATTGTGGGAACAGACAGTAAAGCTGCAGGTGAATTTCAGCGTGGATAATGCAAAAAATGTTTTTTTTAAAACACCAAACAGGCACAGGAGATGTGGGTTCAAACTTTGAACATTATGCATTGCATGATGGCTTCTGTTATGACCCAAAAAAGATCTTGATAATTAATAGGTTTAAAAGCTCATTGCTCAAAAGACAAATAGAAGGTTTGGAAATACTTGGAAAATAAGAGAAAACATAGGAGGGGGAAAACAATTATATCACAACTAATCCACATTGTTCCTCTGTCTTGAATACAGTGCATGGTGCAGGACTCTGCCTCTCAGAAATGAGAGCGCAGTATGACAAAAGGTACATAAAAGGATGATACGAGATACAGATCACCTGCTGTACAAAACAGACTCTGCTTCTTCAACCAGAAACAGAGCAAACTGGGAAAGGTATGGCAGAGTTCTGTAGCTATCATGGAAGTGATATTATTCACCATCTTCTATAATAGAAGTCCTAAGAGGCACTAAATGAAGTTACGGGGTAGCAAGTTTAAAGCAGCACACCTCTCTCTCTTCATGCAGCACCTGGATATACTAAAATTCACTTTTCCATCAGATACTGTGAATGCTAAAACTTTATATAGCTTAATAAACCACTTAGAGTTAGATGACATGTGCAAAGACACAGGCTCTAGCTCATCAAATTTACCAGCCACGGGTCGCAATCACCAGATGAATATTCCAGGGCTCCCTTGAACAATGGACCAGAGACTGAACTTCTTTTGATTGAGTATGACAGTTCTTTTAGCAAACTGCATCAATCTTTCCTTGCTTATTAACTACTGTATTTTAATATAGGCATGCTTTTTAAAAAAGATCATAACGTGTTCACTTTATGACCCCAGAAATCTCCGGCATATTACAACTACAGTTACAGCACTTCAGGTGGCCTAGTTTTGTCCACAAAAGGCCCTTCTTCTTGAGGAAAAACATGAGGTGTGTGGACAGCTTCTGGCATCAAATTCAACGTCTCGCTGCTGCTCTCCAGTTCACTTGAATGCATCTGGAGTTTCTTGTCATTCTCAAGCTTATTTACACAAGCAGAAGTTAAGAATCATGGGCGAGACTTTTAATCACAAGTATCTTCAGATCAAAATGCTGCTGCTGTATGTTTCCTTCAACTTTGTGTCAGATTTCCAACTATATGTAAAGATATTTCCAAGTCCAATTCTCCAGCTAATTAGGAAGAAACCTTTTAGACAGTATTCTAAGAACCACTGTTGACATTTTGTTCCAGGAAATTTGTAATAAGATTTATTCATGGAGTCTGTCCCTTCATTTCCTTATCCTCTAGTGTTTTTTCAGGTATTTCAAGGAAGAACATAGTCAAAACAATTAAAAGTGGTAAAACTAAACTCATTCATTCCAGAGCGTTAGTTTTCTAGGACTTAATCACGCTTCTTTGACTGATGTTTAGGTTCTACTAAGGCGTGTTTACAGTATTTTGAGGGTTCCCTAAGGCTGCCATGACTAGAATTGCCATATATGCAGACAAACCTGGAAGCAGAGGTCCAGTTCACATTCTCAGCCCACAGAACTCCACGGGTCAGAATGCACCAGGCAGCTCAGTGACTTAGTACGCAGCTGACCGCATTCAGGCAGATAACTTGAGGGCTACCCACAGCTGTGCAGCCACAGGAGTGCAGCAATTGGGACAAACACATTTCAGATGTTCACGATGTAACATATTTTCATAAGCTTCTAAAGTCATCCCCAACTAAACTTGTCAGATTGCAGAACAGCCACCGCCAAATAGCAAGTAATGCTGTCAGCTTAGAAGTTTTAACTGCATCTTTGCAAAAGGCTGACGGCGTTCACCACTGTTTAAAGATCAAGTTTGATTGTTACAGGGGAAGCCCACTATCATAGTGGTTAGGGTAAAAGAA
The DNA here is from genome assembly GCA_017639485.1 of Pluvialis apricaria. NCBI lineage: Eukaryota > Metazoa > Chordata > Aves > Charadriiformes > Charadriidae > Pluvialis > Pluvialis apricaria. The sequence goes on from CM030019.1 coordinate 43,759, forward strand.
GTCAGCTCAACCTTACAGAGGACGCTGAATAGCAGAGCTTCTAGCTATTGACATTTTTACAGGTAGTGTCACTGTGTATCATCATTTGTGTTTGGAGATACAAAAAAAGTGGTATGAAAAGCTCACAAACAGTAAGATAAGCCTATATGCTTATTTAAAAAAAAAAAATTAAAGAAGCATGCTTTAACAATGCTTTTTGTAGTTAAGGAAGTGAAATGTGCATGTTGAAAATAGTGGATGGTTAATCCATCATTTTCATTATGGCAGTGCCAAAGAATGACTAGAAATTGAAACTTGCAAAGTGCTAGACACTACGTATAAGCATCAGCCTCTGTTATTTAAGAGGAGAGAGTTTCATTAATCAAGTCAAGACCATAAAAGTCTATCAGTCAAGGTTGGATTTTTAAAAACAAAGTCACTTTGATTATAGCAGAACAACTTAACTATTTTAAAAGTTCTTGTTCTTTAGCTATAGCTCATATTTCATCCCAAAGTCTCAATGCACTTTAAAATATATAACCTTCCTTCTACGTCTAACTAGTACCTATTAGCGCTACAGTCAGACAGTGTACAGAGGTAAAAACATGGAATATTAAGCTTAAGAATCACACAGTCAAGCCCTCTTCATAAATATATTATCTTCACTCATAACTGTTGAGAATTCTAGAGTCTACTGGGCCACAAATACAATTTTGAAAGGAACAGCCACTTATGCCAAAACAGTCAAAAAATACCCTAGTCCTAGTTAACAGTTTGCTATAGAAGGGGCAAAAGACATTCTTCATGAGCCAGCCTTCAACCCTCCCACCCAGCTTTAGTCAAACTCGACAATGGTGAGGGTGTGGTTGGGGGTGGCTCTTCGAAGGGCACCTACCGCAGCTCAGATCACCCTCAGACTCAGCTACCAGTTTAAGGTCTACAATGTTATTTTTCTTGGGATTAGCCACGGTCTTGCTCAGATGCACAAAATCAGCCCCTGTGGTCCAGACAGGCAGCAGGGAAAGCCCCAGAGGAAGGAAAGGCCCATGATCACGTACCTCTTTGCTCCAAAGTCTCTGCCTACAGCTCTCTATTCTGCTTCTTAAGTCTCATCTGTTCAGTCAGCCAGGACCCATGACCTACTTGGTAAGAGCCATTCACAGTTGCAGCAGAAATAGCTTTAACGACCGCATTTCACCACTTTTACATGGATTCTCCAGTAGCATTTCCAGAACGCGGGAGGACAAACAGGCCATGCAGCATATCACGGGGGATACGGGGCTCTTTAAGTATGCCCGAGCTAATCTTTGCCTCCTTTATCTTCCTTTCTAAAGGGAAAGAATGAAGGCCCTGTTTCTAGCGTAATTAAAGCACAGAACAGCCACCCAGGCGCACTTCCCCAGGCGAGCAGCAGCTTCGGCAAAGGCTCTGCAGAGGAAAGGCCTGGGCGGACAAGGCCGCTGCCCTCCACACTTCCCCCCCCGGTTAAACTGCACCCGAGCTGCCGCGCAGGCAGCGCGGCTCAGCCCCCGCTAACAAAACCGCGGCGGCGCCGAGGGAAGGCCGGAGGCCGGACTGCGCTCCGCCGGCCCCGGGAGCGCACCGCACGGCCGCCCGGCAGACGCCAGGCCCGCCGCTGGCCCTGGCCGGGGCAGGGCCTTCCCTCACCCGGAGCCGCCGGGACGGGACGGGACGGGACGGGACGGGACGGGACGGGGCGGGGCGGGACGGGGCGGGGCGGGGACGGGGGGCGGGGGGGCGCGGGCCGGGCCCCCCGGGGGCCCCCCGGGGGCCCCGCCGGGGGGGGGTGGGGGGGGCAGCTCCGCGGCGGGCTCCCGGCAGCGCGTGAGCAGGAAACGCCTTTTTTGGGCCTCGGAAGTGCCATACAAGGCGCGGAGGAAACGCCAAATATGGTCGTCGCGGTTCCGGCCGCCGCGGGAGCGGCGCTTCCGCTCGGCCTTGGCCGCCTCGCGGCCGCCGGAGGGAACCCCGCCGCCGCCGCCGCCGCCGCCGCCGCCGCCGCCGCCGCCGCCGCCGCCGCCGCCGCCGCCGCCGCGCTCCCCGCCGCCGCGCGGCCCCGCGGGCGCAGCGCCCGGCCCGGCCCGGCCCGCGGCCTGTCCCTCCCGAGCGGGCGGGCTGAGGCGAGCTTGCGGACCGCAGGCGGCGGAGCTCTGGGGCGGGCAGGGGGATCCTCCGCTCGCGCATGGAAAAGCCGGAGGCCCCCGCCGCCTCCCCCCGCACCCCCCTCCGCTCCTCGGGCCTCGGCCTGCGCGGAGGGCGGGGGGGTTTCCCCGGCCGGGGGGGAAACCTGGTGTTTCCCTGGGAACAGCCTCCCGGGGACCGGGTTGTCCTCCCAGTTAGACCTGGAGCAAACTCCTTAAGGATCAGGAATCCTGCCTTTTTCAGACCAACAGCAAACGAAAAGATCACGCAGAACATGTACAGTCAGTGCTTGCTCACCCCTGAAGTCTGCTTTTGTTTTGCGGGACGAAGGCCATGGAAAGAGCAGGGACAAAAGACCTGGCACATTTGCTTTCCTTTATGTTATTAACAGGGATGGCAAGCGCAAAGCACAAGTCGCTGCAGTTTAGACCAAATGCTGAAGCTTAAATTATGAGCACTTTCTCGGAAGTTACACTGGAGGGTCTCTGCATGAAAGCGGCCCCGATTGGCTTATGACAACAGTTTTTACAAAATTTCTTTTTCTTTTCTTTTTTTTTTTTTCCCCCAAACCAGAGGCTCTGTGGTACCGGGGAGCTTCTGCAATCAGATGCACTTCAGACAGGGGACCCCCCCCAGCTGTACGGGCAGTGTCGTTGGGAGCCTGCCGGCCCTTACAGGCAAGCTGCAGTGCACGGGCACTGCGCCCTTCCCTCGGACCGCCGCTGGCCTGCGCTACCCAGCTCTGCTGCTTTCTGAGTCAGGCTTAACCTGCAGCCAGTGGTAACCCTGCATACCTGGTCCAGTGCCTCTGAACATCCCTGCAGCTGGACACTGCTGTGGGAGGCCAGAATTCTTCCATTTAAAGGGAGATGACAGCACCCTAAGGAGGTGACTGGGGAGGAGGAGGGAGGGTTGGGGTGGACTTCTGAAGGCCTCCACAGATTGAAAGGCTCTACCATCACAAAGTGGAGACAGCATAGGGCGAGTAGGACCAGCGTTTCTTTGAGCTAGAGAGGCCTTGCAGGTCCCATCGTATGGCTTGCACTGCTGCCTTGGCAGCCACAGGCCAGTCTTGTGTGCCGAGGTGGCTAGCCAGACGTCAGAGACATGCCCTGCTGCTAGAAAGGGTGCTCTGGCCTTCAGTCCTGCACAGCGCTGCAGCACTGCCTGACTCAGCCCACTTTGCACCAAAGAGCACGCTGATCTCCTTTCCTGCCTCTTTCAGCACAGCAGTTATCATCACTGCTCATTTCTGTACAAAGCACTCTGGAGAAGCTGGGGCACCCTCAGGCTCATATCAGGCATTGCTTGAGAGCCCACTTGGTCAGTTTTTAGCACAATCACAATTCCAGAAGGCTAGATCAGGAGTCAGCAGAGACGACCTTGAACAGACAGCAACAGTTACAGCTTCCTGAGGAGGAGACATGGCGAGAAGGGGGTGCTGAGCTCCCTTAACAACACGCTTTAACTTCTGATCAGCCCTGAAGTGGCCAGGCAGTTGGACCAGATGATCGTGGTATGTCCGTTCTAACTGAACTATTCTATTCTGTTCTGAACATCTGAACAGAGCAGTGCCCGCAGATCAGAATGGGCTTTGGCTGACTCCAACTGGTTATTTTGCTGTTGGATTTGGGAACCGGAGGTGGGGAAAAAAAAATTGTGGTTAGCTTTACATAGTGTCATTTGGTTCCTCCTTTAAGACATCCCATTTGAAGGCCCTTCTTCATTGTATCATCTCCCATAAGTGGATTTCTGTGGCTTCTGACATGGGTTATGTGCTCAGACAGCGTGAGGCCAAATATTCAGCTTGCCCAGTCACTCTGCTGTGGATGGAGGCTGGAGCACCTTGGGTTGAAAAAAGCTTGTGCTTTTCTCTGAAAAGACCCATCAGGGCCAGCCGTGAAGTCACCGTTAGCAGCTTGCAGACCGCACTCAGCCACCACAGGCACAGACCAGCACAGAGACAAAGCAGCACAGGCCCTTCCCCACAACTTGTCCCAACCCACAGAGGACAGTCCTGCCTGAGAGATGACAGACTGGGATTTACCAACTGCTCAGCTCGTTGGTATCTCCTAGAATTGCTGCCATTTGCCAGGGGCGGGCTGCGTCCCCAAGAAGAAGGACTAGACCAGGGGCTTCAGCAGGTCGCCGTTCCTAGCTGGTGGGCTCAATTTTGGCAAGCAGTAGGATATGCTGTGTCCTACAGAGACTGCTTTGCAGTTTACACTGTGCCAGGTGCATTCATCAAGGCCTATATCTTCATCCCAGCTCCTCACAACCCTAAACATTCGTGATCTGTAGAGAGCCCACCTGAAAGGACTGTCACCAGAACCCTCCTCTGTACCTGCACCACCAATTCTCATGGATGCAAACTTCTCTGAATTTGCTCTGTGGAGTTCGCATATCCCCCGAAATGTATTTTCAACCACCACATAAGGAAGTGCTTTCCTCCTACAAATGCTGAAACAGCTGTACTAAAGGCTATCAGGCCCACGCACTTTTATCCCCTATGCTGTGTCAAGGAGGAACTTATGACAGGCCTCAGCTGAGCAGGGCTACCTTCCATTGACCAGCCCTTTGGGCTGACCTTACTGTATTTCCAGCTGAGAAACTGCTCTATTATCTCACCATCCCGTAAGATTTTTTACTACCTACAAACACGCAGTTGATATTATAGTTTTCAAACCTCATTTTCAGCACTGGGAAGATTGTCTTTCTTCTTAAGATTGGCTCACGTGCTTCTGGAGAAGCCAGAAAACAGGAATCGTGGCTACTTCAAAAGAGCAGGTGATGCACCTCACGCAAGGACACATATGCTCCATCCATGCCTTTGCAAGCAACTGGACTTAGGAGTGGTTGGTCTCCGCTCCTTTCTTTAAGCGGGTGTTTCTCCGGGAAACAAGCAGCACTTGTTACTTCCCAGCCACTCAGGGAGTCAGGGTTGCTGCAGCACAGTTTTCCTACGCAGCAGCTTAAAGGAAAATGTGTAAGTCTGCACGATTTGATATTTTATTTATTTTTTTCTGTAGGGTATTGTACACCAAATATCCCATTGGCAGGAAAGCGCATTCGATGTGTTTAGAAGCCAAACAGTCACTTTCATTTTAACAAACACAATTACAAAGTAAAAATAAACCACAAAATAATGAACTGCATGTTCATAACATACAAAAATTGCCGCCTACTCAGTAGGTAACTACAACATTCCAACTCCTGAATATATATAAATTTACATTTTTGTAACAAAAATAGACTTTGAGAGGTGTGGGGTTTGTTTTTTTTTTTTGCTTACATTCCGTCCCCCCGGGGCTTTCTCATGCTCCCCACCCATTCCCTGCTCTCCCTTACATTCTGTGAGTAACATCCCTTTCACTTTAAGGCAAGATGCAAAGCATCCATTCACACAAATGCATGACGTCAGCAAGGCTTCACAAAAAGGCACCAAGACTTGTAACTTTAAAAACAAAACTTCTGCCACATGTGAGTGTCTCATCAGGTGATATTTACATAGCGTCACTCTAACATGCTCAAATACAGTAAGTGCTGTTTCCAAAAAAGTTTGAAACTCATTACAGCATTGTCACCGAAATAGAATTAACATTTACAAAATATGGCCCTGCAAACTCCAAATAATACAATATGGATATGCGAAGATTTTTCCACATCAATAGTACCTAAAGGAAAGCAAAACCATGGCACATGTACAATTTACATCAGCTACATACTTAATCAAAAGTCCTTTCTTCCTAATAAAAGACTATTGTTTACGGGGAAAGTTATACTGAACTTATATCCACAGTCCATGCAAATTAAGTCATTCAACAGAGGTGGAAAACTTAAAACGGCAGTTGTTTCAGGCAGCTGAAGTTTAAAGAAATGTTAAATAGCCTTGCAACGTATGGTGTTGGGGGAGTAATTGGAGACTCCATGTCTGATAGAATCAATGAAAAAGGTGAATTCTCCTGTTCCAGAAGGTAATCTCAGCAAATCTCAATTGTCCTTGGAGAAAAGGCCGATGTCATGTCTGAAAGTGCTGAGGTCACCTGTGAGCTGAAATTGTTGGTGACCCCTGGAGATGAGAAGGAGGTGGCCACTTGGGTCTGAAAAGTGGCAGTGCCAGAGGGGTAAGTGGTTGCTATAGAAGGAGATGGGAATGTGGTGTGTGCAGGGGAGGGATAGGAAGAGGGAGCAGGGGAGGAATACACTGTGCGCACTGGGGAGGGGTAAGTGGTGGCGATGGAGGAAGGGTAGGATGTCGTCACAGAGGATGAGTAGGCAGGAATTGGGGAAGCAGTTGAGACCGGAGCTGCCTTTTCCACTTTCTTGTCCTTCTGCCTAAGGTGGATTTTCGTGTGTCTCTTCCTCTCATCACTTCTGGCAAACTTTCTGCCACAAATGTCACAGGCAAATGGCTTCTCTCCCGTGTGCGTGCGGATGTGCGTAGTCAAGTGGTCGCTCCTGCTGAAGTTCCGCATGCAAATGCGGCACTGGAAAGGTTTCTGTCCCGTGTGGATGCGGATGTGCCGTGTTAGCTCATCGGACCGTGAAAACCTCCGGTCACAGGACTCCACTGGGCAGGCATAGGGTCGCTCATGAGGAGGGGTCTTGCTGGGACGGTTTGGGTATTTCCTCATCCTGCTGGGCTTGATCAGCTGGGACTGATAGTTAGTGTTGAGGGTCTTCAGCTCCTGGGAGCCAGTCTGAGTAGCAAACGCCTTAATAGTGGACAGCGGCGTGAGGGAAGGCTGCTGTGCTCTGGTCTCAAGGGCTGGGAAGGGCTTCTGATCTGCCGGAACAAGACTGAGCTCACCCTGTTGCTGAGGGAACAGGTAATCCGGGATCATTGGCACCTGAAAGTTGGTTTTAGCAGTCGGATAAGCTGGAGGGGGATACTGGATGGGGGCTCCAGAGGGGTTGGGAAAGGACTGGGTCTGCGGTTCGGGGAAAATGTCAGAGCTGGAATTGGGAAAAGTTGGTGCAGCCGAATAAATTGGACTGTTCTCGCTGGCTTGGACAGAACAGCTCAGAGGGGGGCTCTGTGAGGAGGAGGAGGGTGATGATGAAGAAGGCGTAGAGGTGGGAGGTGCGTTAGCTATGCCCACCAGCCCACTGACGAGGCTGAAGAGGGGCTCTGGCCATAAGGTGTTGCTACTGTTGGGGGCCGGTTCCAGGGAGAAGCGCCCCGTGTAGGTTATCGGTGGCAGTCGCGTCGTTTGGTTGGGATAGCTGGTCTCCGGCAGGCTTTTCTCGTTGTTCAGGGAGATCTCGGGAAAAGTGTCTGAAGAGAGAGGAATAGCGATTACTTCCAGCAGCCACCGCAGCGGCTGCCGGCGCTTCGCGAGCCGTCCTCACGCAGCGCAGCCCCACATCCTTCCTGCTAGTTAATTAATAATTGAGCGTAACGTATGGCAGCGCCGCTGGCGGGTCTCCAGCAGCAGCCGGCCCGGAGCCGCTGACGCACGCGGGAGAATCCCCCCGCGCCGCCGCCGGCAGCGGCGGGGGGGGGGCGCCGCTGCCGCCCCGAGCCCCCCCGGCGGACCGGGGCTCCCCTGCCCGGCCCGGGACAGGCCAGCGCGCTTACCTGCCGCCAGGTGCTCGAAGTGCTGCTCCCCGGGCTCGCCGGCGGCACCGAAGCCCGCGCTCTCGGGCGCCCCGGGGGGGGGCAAGGAACTGCGGGCCCCCGCCGCTGAGCAGCATCATCTCCTCCAGCTTGGGATAGTGAGTGTCCACGGCGGGGGGCGAGTGCGGGAAGGCGCCGAAGGGGTCGGAGATCTGCAGCGGGGGCAGGAGCTGCATCTCTGCCTTGGCTGCGGCCATGAGGGCGCCGGGCTCGGGCTCCGACGGGTGGTGGCGCCGCCGCCGCGGGCCCGGCGGACGGGCCGGCTGCGGCGAGGCGGCCGTCGCCTGCTGCGTGCCCCGCGCCGCGGTCGCCCCGGCGCTGCCCGCTGGAAGCGCTCGGCTCCCCGCCCGCCCGCCCGCCCGGGCCTCCCCCCGCTGGAAGCGCTCGGCTCCCCGCCCGCCCCGGAGCCGCCTCTATATATCGGGTCCCACCGGCCGCGGCCCGCCCCGGCCCTGACGTACATGGCCATATATGGGAAGCAGGAAGCCCTTATATGGATGCGGGCTGGAGAACTCCGCCTGGCGTCAGCGCTTGGCACCGGGGGAAAGCCGGGCCGTGGGGGCCCCGCCCGCCCCGCGCCGGGAGCCCCGCGCCCGTTGCGGGTCTGTCCCCTGCCACGGGCAGCTCCGCCGCACCGCCGCCGCAGCGCTGCCGGCCCCGGGGCGCGGGGTTCCCGGCCCCCGCCCGCCGCGGCCAGCCCGCCGGAAGCCCCCGCCGCACTATCCATATTAGGAAACGACCTTATAAGTCTCGGTTCCGGCGGAGGCTTCCCGCTCCTTATATGGCGATTCCGGCCCCGGGCGAGGGGGGGCGCGGGGAGCCCGGGCGCAGGAGCCAGGTTGCCGCCGGGCCGCGCGCCCGCCCCCGGGCCGCGGGAGCGCGCGGCTGCTGCCCGGGCCGGCGGCACGGGGCGGGGGGGGGGGGTCCCGGGGAGCGCCCGACAGCCTCCCGCGCCGCCGCCGCGGGCAGAGCTCCCGCTTCCCCCCCCGCCCCGTCCCCCGTTCGCTCGGCTCGTACTGTTCGCCTCCCCCCGGCTCCGCGGCGGAGCCGCGCGCACCCGGCGGGCTCGGTGCGGGCGTGTTCTCTGGGCGCCGGCAGCGCGGCCCGGGCGGGGGCTGCCCGCTCCCCGGGGACTCCGGGGAATCTCGGGGACCCCGGGAGCGCCCTGCTCCGCCCGCCCCCGCCGACAGTGCGGGAGCTCTGCCCGCAGCGCCAAACCGGGGCAGACCCAGCCTCTGCGAGCCCCCCTCACGCAGCGGGAAAACGGGGCACTGCTAAAACCGGAGCCCCGGGTACCGCACGGCCGCAGCCGCCACTGATTTGGCCGCGACGGCAAGCGGCAGCGCTCGGGACCCTGCTCCCGCGCCCGGAGGGTCGTCCCTTGGCGCAGCGCCTTCCCGCCTCCCCCCCCCGCCTCGCAGGCGCGGGCCTTCCCCAGCACCGGCTCCGCACGGAACCGGCAGCTGTTCACGGAGGGGCCGAGAGACGGCACGGCACGGCACGGCACGGCACGGCACGGCACGGCACGGCACGGCACGGCACGGCACGGCACGGCACGGCACGGCGCCGAGCGCTCCCCGGGCTGGGGGGGAGCCTCCCGCGCTATAAATAGGGGCTCGGGGCGGCCACCGCCCCGCCCCGCCCGGGCCGCCCCGCTGCCGGCGCGGGGCTCCCCTGGCGCCGGGCCAGGCGGCACCGGCGACGCAGTGCGGCCGCAGTGCGCGTGCGCGGCCGCCGCGGCGAGGGCTTCCCCGCAGTGCGCGGGGCGGCGCCGGGAGCGGGGGGCTTCGCCGGGCCCGATCCCAGCCCCGCGGCGCACGGTCGGCCCCGCTTGGCCCCGGCCCCGTGCGCGGCGGCGGACGGCGCTGCCGTGGAGGCGGAGGGGAACGACGGGCGGCCGCGGCCCCGCCGAGGGGCGCGGTCTGCGGGGCGGCCCCGCTCGCAGGCGCTCACTGCGCGCACGGTCCGCCGCCGGGCAGCGGCCCACAGCCCCGGGGCTGGCCCTGCCGCGGCGATCCCGGCGCGGAGCTGGGCCGGGCAGCCCGCTTTTGCCGTGGGATGGCAGCGGGACAACTGACAGCACGGCGACGAATGACAGGACGGGGCTCTCCGGCCTTTGCGTTCAGGTGCCGAGCGGCGGCGGGGCTCTGCCCACTTTTCTAGAAGGTTTAAACCCCTCTCCTGTGTACTGTTTTAACGAAGTTGCTGTATTTAGGGCCGTGTCTTGTCCGTGCCGCTGCAGTGCCTCCCGCGCCGTGCGTCTCCAGCCCAAGATTGGTGGCGGTGGCAGCCACAGGCGCGATCCTCTGGGAGAACGGGGACGGACCCCGCTTGTCTGCAGGCGATATTCCTCAATGGCAGCTGACGCACGGCTGTTCGTTGGTACCTGCTCTTTACGGAGGGAAATCATACGGGGTCTGAAATGTCGGTGCACGGGGGCAAAGCTCTGTTTTGAAAATGTGATTTGGTGCTTTTCCTTTTTTTTAACAAATTCCAATATCTGCTGCAGGTTTTGAGAAGTCCCACACGTAATGATCACAGCTAGTCTGATTTCCAGCAGCCTGTCACAGTTTGGAGCCCTGTTAGAAAGGGCAGAGTAGCAGAACTTGACTTTTTCTGCAAACGCCATAGCTTGTTTTGGCTCCTGAGCATCTTACTGACATTGCAGAAGCCATGGCGTCCTCCTTTCTCTCTTCTATTTTTTTCCCTTCTCTTTCAAGACCAGAAGGAACTCTATTTCAACTGGAGTCTGATTTCCCAGAGAATTTCACTCATACACCCTGCACGTTAGGCCCGATACTCATTTTTAACTGAAGTATATAATTCAGAAAAGCTCCACCCCCCCCCCCCCAAATCAGAAATCACAGAGATAGAAAATCTATTGTTTTCTTTCTTTTCAGTTACCTTAATTTTTTTATCAATGTAATTCTAATTTAACAATTCATGTAAGAGAAAGCACGAGACCTGCTGCAGCGTTGCAGACAGAGCAGTGTAACTAGCTTGAGCTGCACATAAATTATAGTAATAAAGACTGTTTCGCAACACATCCTCCACCATTCCAGTGAGGATTCCTGGCCCCAGTGAAGTACTGGAAAGGCAGCAATACACATGGGTGGCTTACAGCATGGAAACTGAGTGAGGAAATCGCCTGTTGTCATTCACGCACTGGGACCGACAACGTCTGCTAGTGTTCCGAACTCATGTTCTGCGTTCCATTTTCTTTTTCTGAATACAACATTAGGTCTGTAGGAACTACATTAAAAGAGTTAGATTTTTACAACTGAAAGCCAAGATCTGTTTAGTTCGTCCAGCCAGCCATTTGTTAGACTGAGGGATGTTGTGGTCAGACTGGAAGCTGTGAATGAAAGCTTTTGTAATAAGTGGAACCTGTAGCTGTTAGAATAAGATTGTATCTGTGTTTTGTTTTCTAGGTAGCATAATTTGAATTTCCAAAGAATTTGCTACTATAGATCAGTATTTTAAAAATATTATCTTTCCAAAATGGCAGTATTTTAATAAACTTGTAACGCTTCACTTAGTGCTCCTAGTGAAAGCACAGAGATGTAAGACTTTGCCACTGGATCAGTCACAATTTTATTTGAAAGTTTAATAATTTTGGTTGTGATTGCCTAATGAATGAACAGGTGCAATGCTCTGGGTCTTCCTGAAAGCCCAACGTCATCAAATGTACCTGCTGTCTGTCAAAACATTTCCATGAGAGGATTTCTATTCCATGGACACAGAGTGAAGAATGCTATGGGGTGAGGGAAAGACAAGAGAGAATGGGGTATTATGCTCCATGAATAAACCACCCATCTCAAGTCACTGGAAAATGCCAGTCTGCTCAAGTTTAGAGAACAGTACAAAAGATCTACACTAGTGAATGTCTTTTTTTTTTTTAATTTTACGATGTAATAGTAGTGTTCTTTTCTATTTTCTGATTCATAGATAATTTTTTTCAGCAGCGTTTCTTTTCTGCACTTAAACAAGAAATTATTGATAATATAGTTACATGAATACTGCTGTGGCAGTGGCATCAGCCAATTTGACAGACTAAAATAACTGCATAACTTTTTCTGCATCCGTATGTAATAATTTTGACCGTTAAAATTTAGCTGAGATGAATCCTGGGTTTTGTTTTGCTTGCTTTCTTAGTAGAAGCTGATACAAACTATTTTATACTCAGCTCCAGAATAACTTTCAATGTTTAGTTTTTTTAAACTGTTTTTTTTTTCAGTCAAACCTATTTGTTGTGTTATTGTGCTAGTAAAAACATCATGGTGCCTTTACAAAATATGTTTCCACACAGTCACAGCTTTGTCTCTCAGTTATTTTTCATAACTGCTGCTTTCACAACTGCAGCTTACTTCCAGGTCTTGCCAACCTGTACTGTGACTGAAAGTAAAGTGGTCGCTGTTACTGTTGGCACTGGATATAACTGAGTTCAACTCTCAATGCAAGAAAAGTTAACCAACTTTTCCATCTTTGTAATTTGTCTAGTTTTCTAATATAAATTTTGTTTTAACTAGATGGACTTTTCACTTTATCCACAAACATAATTTCCATGTGTCTGGAATGCCCATTGACTTCTGGCAAAATTCAGTCATTCTCTTTCAGAGATGTTGGTTTTGCCTGGATGTGTAATAATAACAGCGGCAATCATAATTTCTCTAGGTATGTCACTAACTGTTCAAATACACTGCCTTCAATTGTCTTTATCCCAAACTACAATTACCTCATTCTGGTCCCTCTCTATTTCACCTGGGTACTGTTTTTAATATTCCAGGCTGTAAAACAAGTTTACGTATATATCCCTTTAAAAAGTTTTATTATTCTCTAATTTTATCATTCTCTATTTATTATGTTGTATTATCTTATAAGCCTGAAGAGTCAGAAACAAGAGGGGGCATTCCAGCTTTTTCAAGAAATGCTGTAGAGTTGGTTCTTCCCTCTCACCCCCACCAGAACCAAGCCACATGATTTAAAAAGCTGTGACATTTTTATGTATTGTACTGTAGGACATTCTACAGATATCTTAAACTTAGTTATCATTAATTTTGCTTTCTGTGCGGTTATGTTCATGACAATAAAAGTCTATTGCTTTTAGATGGGGCATAGAGGGAAGGGATACAAATGCACTCATAATTTAAAATGAAAAAAAATACTAAAATTTAAGCAGCCTTTTCAGTCCTATGAGGAGTGAGAAACAGGTTTTTATCAGCACTTTTTTGAATGCATGGCTTTGCTGTAATGACTGAGAGGGATGTCCCTATGTTTGCTGCAAAATTCTTACCCCATTCGGGTACGCAACTCTCTTGGTTCGTTGCCAGGCCTGGAACGTATCCCATGCCTCGTTTGTAGCTGTGTTGTCTAACCACAGGAGGGAACTCTTCCCTGTGAGTACTTCGGCAGCTGAGCACCGTCTACAAAAATTAAATAGAGCATGGGTTGTGTAAGAATCAGGTTGCTTGTTTGGTTTTTTTTCTTGATCTCAGACGTTATAGATGAGCAGAAAGGTGACGTCACTGATTTTCCTCAGAAATCTAAGGTGGTTGAGGGTTTTCCCCTCAGGCTTTCATGCTCTGATTTAAACAAATCCTTTAAAAATAGTTCATTTGGGATGCATGGCTTAATAGACTTCAAAAGCCTGTAGAGGTTGTGTCATTGCAAAAAAAAGCTTGCTATACACTAGAAGTATCGAAACATCTATGATTGTGTGATTCCCCCTGGTGCCTGGGAGTACCTCTGCTCCGGTGAACTCTCATCTCCAGTTTGGATAATTTGGCTGCGGTTGCTAAGAGACAATGCTTACCTTGGTTTGTTGTGAGCCCTGCAACAAATGGCATTAGGTCTTCTATGGTATCAGGATGAGTAAGACGATTAACCATACATAAGGCTGTCCTCTACTGTCCCTGCAGAATTATTATATGAGAAATATTAGAAAGCTAGTGGTAAGTAGTGGAAGAAAGGCAAAGCAGATAACAATTGTGAGCGTTCAATGGGCGTTAGACCTAAACAAAGACAACCGATGCCTCTACCAGTGCTGGGATGTCACTGCTGCTGTGACACAAACACTCATTTTCCTCCTTCGGTAGTAATAATTTCACGTGTTCACATTCTTCTTCAGGACAAAAATCACTGATGCCATCTACTGTATGTGTACGTGCCTTCAGAGATGAAGGGTTGTTTAAGATGCCAGGCAGACTCAGTGTGCTAAAGCTAAGGAAGGCTTCTGACATTAGATTAACATTTCATTGGGGGAAGGAGGGGAGGAAATATAAATTATAAGCAGATATTGTCTTGCCAAAGAAGACTGAGGCCTAGCAACACCATCATCATCTGTACCATAGTACCCTCGATGAATATATATGTGGAATTGCTGTTCACGTGGAATAAAAGACCATGGGGATTTTATTACTCTGTAGGACTATAAACAACTTACTTTCAGAGACATTACAGTTACTTTCTGAATGAAAGAAAGGTGCTGGCTTTTGACTTAGTGGGGAAAAAACAATAAAGCAAAAAGAAAAAAAAAAAAACCAGCATTGATTTCAAAGCCAGATTGGACAGACTGTTATGATTCTGTAATCAGATTCTGTGTGCGCCAGTGGACAGAGATCTTTATTCAAGACTTACCTAAGAAATGTAAACTTTATACATGAATATGAGCTGTACTTTAAAGATTAACGGAATGCAATGTAAAGGATGTAAAAAAACCCACTGGACATAGTCTTTGGAAGCAAGGAAACGAGAAAATAAGCCAGAGCATCAGTGCCTTTTCGTGATGTTTGTTGTCTGTGTCAGGATATCAGCTGGGATAGCTAATGTCAAGGCAGGTGACACAAATTCCTCATGGCTTTAATGGCAGAGGAGGCTGATTTTCAGGGAGGCTAATAGAGAAGAAGTCCTACTCGAAGCTGAGGTATTCTAGATGAGCTCCGGTGGATAGATTGTCTAGGTTACTGTACCCCAGCACTTTGTTGTTAAGAACTACTGCCCAGCTGAACCGTAGACTCTGATGTAAGCCTTGTATTGTGTAGGGGAAGCTGGGCTGGTGCTAGTGGCAGAAAGAAAAATGTAAAAGAGCAATTTCATTGTATGTTCATAGCACAGTACTAGAAAAGACCATGAAACCACATAGACTGACCTTTTCGTGTTGTGCACCACACAAAATTTTATTGTCTATTACGGCCAAAAACTGTTTTGGCAGAAACATATTCAGCATTGTGGAGCTGCCACATACCCCTTTAGACACCCTATTCCTGTGACCGAGGGGCTATCTCTGAGCTATCAAGACAGCAGATACCTGCACAGCCATGTCCCACCTTCTTTGGACCCAGGTGCTTAACATCACACAGCCCACTACTGCATCGGCAATGAATATTTCATATGATGCCTGGGTACTTAGAACTGAGGCCTGAGGTGTGTGGCAGAGCTCACATTGATACTACCTTGGTTAACACAAACCTGATGCAGCATCCTTGTCCATGCTGTTTTGTTTGCCTGTATGTGCCCCAATGACCCCTTTTGACTTCAGCAGCGCAACTCTATCTTGGTACTCTGGCTCAGGTGTGTTTGGCAGGAGACATTGATTGACTCTTCAGAGCTCCTCCCATGCTCCTGAAAGGTATGCCATGCTGGCACACGCTTGTATGCAGGGGCCTAAACTAGCAATTTAAGATCTGGTAGTCTCTCAAGACCTGTAACAGAATGAACTGTTGGGTGGACTCAGCCTGCTGAGACAACTGGACTCTAACAGCACACTTTACGCTTTTATGTAGATGCATTGTCTAGATTTGTTGCTCTGTAGAGCATTTCCTGCACACAAACCGAGTTCAACCAGTGCTTTGAGTGCACGCTTCCAACAGCCTGAGGAGTGAGGGATGTGGGTGGAATGTGGTATCCCTGTGACTTAGCAAATCAGTGACTTCAGCGACAGGGCTAGAATCAAGGGGTACAACACAGGGGAGAACCAGGTTGTTGGAACAGTGAGAGGAAGTAAAAGTTCCCTCTTGTCACAGAATGGAAAACAATAGCAATCGTGCCCAACATGTTTCTAGGACTCCACAAGATGTTTGCGCTCCAAATATAAACACTGTACCATTCTGGAAGTGCTGCCGTTGCAGATGGTCTGTCTAGTGGGGCAGGAGGTAGGGACTCTGTAATGAGCCATCTGCAAATGCTTGGCAAAGTGGTGATTCCTAGAAACTATGTGCACGCTCCTGCGCTATGGTCAGGGGGCTGCTAGTCAGCCTAAACTGCCTCACCTTATTTTCCATGGATTAGAGTGAGACAGACAGGCTCCATATATGTCAAGACAGAAAATGAACCCCAGAAAAAGCCATTCTGCATGCCTTACATGCTTTGACAATGATCTGGAAGTCCTCTGCGCCTCTGTGTCTGTTCTTGGTGGCTTCCCACTGCTTCTGCCAACACGTGTATGCAAGTGAAAAATAAGGAAGGACTGCTGGGCAGCCTTCCTGAGGCATTTTCTGTAAGAAAAGTATGAACACTTGTGCAGTGAAGCAAGGTGCAAGAGGCCTACCAGGATTCTTCTGGAGGACAAAGACCGCCAAGGGTTTCTGACAGCAGCATAACCTCATTCAAACTCATGTTGCCCACAATCACTGGCACAAGGAGTTTCTCTTCTTTTTTTTTTCCTTCCAAAACCAGGCTTTGTTTATAAAAAACCTAATCTGAATAGGGGACTATTCACTCTGAGCTATTTTTTGGAACCTTGAGACCAGAGGGAAAGTCTGGAACAAGAAAGACTTACCTGTGGTGGAAGAGGGCCAGGTTAGAGAGCACTTAAACTGGACATATGTAAGACCATGGAGCCAGATGGGCTGCACCCGCGAGTACTGAGGGAGCTGCCTGATGTCACTCGATTATGTTTCAAAGGTCAATGCAATCAGGAAAGGTTTCTGAAGAATGGAAGAGAGCAAATGTCACTTATTTCTTCAAGAAGGGCAACAAGGAAGAGCTGGGGGCACTACAGGCAAGTCAACTTCACCTCAATCCCTGAAAAAGTGATGGGGAAAATCCTCTTGGAAAGCATTTTCAAACACATGAAGGACCAGAAGGTGATTGGGAGTAGTCTGTGTGGACTGATGAAGGGAAAACCACGCTTAACCAACTTGCTAGCCTTTTATAATGAGGTAACTAGCTTGATGGATGAGGGGAGAACTGTTGGTGTTGTTTATCTTGTATTCAATAAGGTGACCTCTTCATTAATAACCTAGACTGCACCCTCAGCAAGTTTACAGACAATAAAAAACTGGCAGGAATGGCTGATATGCCGGATGGTGGTGCTGCTATGCAGAGGGACCTGGACAGGCAGGAGATTTGGACCAAGAGGAATCTCGTGATGTTCAGCAAGGGAAAATGTAAAGTCCTGCACCTCAGGAGGAATAACAGCCTGCAGCAGTACATGCTGGGGGCGGCTGGCTGGAAAGGACCTGGAAGGTCCTTTGCCTGGAAGGACCTTGGGGTCCAGTGGTCAAAGAGGTGACCATGAGCCAAGAATGCATCCTCGCAGCAAAGAAGGGCAGCAGCATTCTGGGCTGTATGAGGAAGAGCGTTGTCAGCAGGTCAAGGGAAGCGATCCTTGCCCTCTACTCGGCACTGGTAGAGGCCTCACCTGGAGTGCGGTGTCCAGTGCTGGGCGACCCAGTACAAGAAAGGCGTGGACGCACTGGAGCAAGTCCAGCGAAGGGCCACAAAGATGACTAAGGGACCGGAGCATCTTTTGTACGAAGAGAGGCTGAGAGAGCTGGGACTGTTCAGGCTAGAGAAGAGAAGGCTCGGGGGAGTGCGGGGAGGAAATCTCATCAATGTGTATGAATACCTGATGAGAGGGAATGAGTCAGTATGGCACAGGAAATATTTCTCTCAAATTTTCTCTAAGTTAGAAGGACATAAAGGTTCAGCATGCTCAGTCCAACAGACAGAACATAAGATGAGGGCTGGAACACCTATGAAGACAGACTGAGACAGTTGGGGTTGTTCAGCCTGGAGAAGAGAAGGCACCAGGGAGACCTTAGAGCCCCTTCCAGTCCTTAAAGGGGCTCCAGGAGAGCTGGGGAAGGACTCCGGATCAGGGAGGGGAGCCATAGGATGAGGGGGAATGGCTTCAAACTGGAAGAGGGGAGATTTAGATTAGATCTTGGGAATAAATTCTTTCCTGTGCAGGTAGTGAGTCCCTGGCCCAGGCTGCCCAGAGAAGCTGTGGCTGCCCCATCCCTGGAGGTGTTCAAGGCCAGGTTGGATGGGGCTTTGAGCACCCTGGTCTAGTGGAAGATGTCCCTGCCCATGGCAGCGGGGGTGGAACTAGATGATCTTTAAGGTCCCTTCCAACCCAAACCATTCTATGATTCTATGAAAAGCATCACAATACATCACTGTAGAAACAAGGATTTTGTTAGCCATTTTTCCTATTTGTCATTTTGTTTGGTCCTCTCTTACAAGTAATTTCAAGCTGTGTTTCCAAGAGGAATCTAATAGTTCTTTCCTTCTCAGGCTGCCATATATGAAGGCAGGTACAAATGCACTGGGAACAGAAGGGCTACAAGTACTTTCTTGGATAGCTGTGACCCTGGAGTTCCCAAACATGATATTCCTGACAACTTTGTGGTAGCATCCAGGCCCCAAATGCTGCTTGGAAATAAACAGTTATTGAAATGTAGAAACACCTTCTGGGGAGGTCACAAGAGATGAAGAAAAGAACTCTTAGGTGAAAGAAAAGCTTTGTGTAGGGAGGGATAAGGGGACATGGTGTGTGTCACTGAGTAGAGGAGATGCCTGCTGGAACACCCGATCATAGCTGACCAGAGCGGGAGAAGGCCATTGAAGGAAGAGTGCTCTTCAATGTATGCAAGAGTGAGGAGCTAGCAGTGGCATCTCAGCCTTCAGCAGCACCAAACCACACATCAGCAAACACACTGGTACGTACAGGAGATAGCTGGAGCCTCTCTGACAGCCTATTTTGCTACATCACTAGACTATACTGTGGCATCACAATGACAGTACTGAAAGTCTGTTTCCCTTTTTCACTTACTGATCAATGGGGTTGTGCTCACTGATGCACACAGCAGTCCCTGAAAGTGTGTGACTGAACAGATCTAGATTTGCAAAGTTACAGTGTCATAGACAGAGACACGTGTGCCATCCAGTTCAGCGATGAACACACATCCCCAGCACACCCTCAAGCAACGTACCGGTACTGAGAGATGCTGCAACACCTACTGTTGGAGCAGTGTGGGCTAACTCCGCTGTGCTGTATCCTGAATGTTTCCCAGTCTATAAATTATAGCCAAGGCAGTTGCAGTTGCTACTGCTGTTGAGTTACCTGTTTTAGAATCTCGTCTCTTTTCGCAGGTTTATCTTTTTTTTTTTCTCTTCTATATTTTGGGCAAGTGGCATTTGAACAAAATCCCCCTCATACTCGGTAATTATAAGTGAACATGCATGTTCAGGAAGAAATTTTACTAAACTTCAATGATGAGTTGGTTTATAGCCCAAAGTAGAATTCAGAGTGGTTTTCCAGATTAGAGGAGGAATAAAAAAAAAAATTAAATTCCTGATACTCAGAGCTACTAATAGCTGCTTTAAAAATATTTAGAAAAGAGTGGAAAGCCCCAGAGAAAACATTAGTTGTGTCTCTCTTCTTATATAGCTGAGTCAGAACATCTGAAATGATAAAGATGAAACTCAATCATGTAAAGTTAAATTCTATGCCAAAGGTCTGAGCTAAAGGTCAGAAGGATCACTCTATGGTCGTCTTTTCTGACAGTAATCACCGCTCCCGTTTCTGCTCATGATAATGAAAGGCAAAGAATATCACCGAGCAAGGTCAGCTGTGAAGCCACAAAGGCCATTCAAACAGCAGCATACATTTCAGAAGAATAGCAATGCCCAAGTCCAAGACTTCAGTCCAATGCTCCAGCATTAGAGCTGGAGAATACATCTCTTCTCTAAACAGTCTCAATATTTAGAATTTTTCAGTGCTTCAGTACTCCAAATTGTTCTAGAGTCAGCTTTCAACTAATCAGTATCACTACATCTTTTACTGGAGTAATAAACCATCTGTTTCCAAAGTCCTCTTTCCTTTAGAAGTGCCTTGCAGGTGGCTTTCAAACCATTCCTTAGCTATAACTACACAAGCATCTTACAGCATAGCAGGTTATCTTGTCTTTGAATCAATCTTGCAGCTTTTCTCCATGTCCTTTCCAATTTTTTGGCACCCATTTTGAAATTTGGAGCCTAAAACTCAACACACAATCCCACAGCAAGCTCATTAATTCTACATACAGAATTAATTCTACCTCCTTATTTCTTTTTTTTTTCCTAGTCCCCTACTTAAAGAACTAAGAAATACATTTGTTTCTATAACGATGTCATTGGCTACTCAACTGATGCCTACTTTAAACATGTCCTTCCCCGGTAGTGTAGCTGCCACTAGTACCAAACAGGGTAAAGTTTAGACAATTTTTCCTAAGCAAGTTATTTAAAAAAATACTAAGAGGTATTTTGTTCAGTTGGGTGATTTATTCAGCCTCACAATTTGCTGCTTTGACAGGTCAGCACTACATTTTTGAGTTAAATTGCACTTTTTATTTGTAAACTGAAAGATTTTTAAACTTGGGAAACTCACTCTAGTTATTTACTTAAATCACACTAAGTTTCAAATCCGTAAAATATTAGAATTTTATGAAAAAAATCTTATTTTTCAGTGGTCACGGTGAAGGATCTGACTTAACATGAAGCTAACAAGCTCAATAAAGACCTGAAATGACTAAAAGCAAGCAGTACACTAAGGCCACCCTCCAAAAAGAGCTACAGTCAAACAGCTTTACAGATCTCTTTACCAAGTGGATGGGAAAAACGGTGGTCCTTCGTATTAAGACTGTAATCAAAACATAATAGTCTAACCACCTATTAAAAATAGATTGGTGTGAAAAAAAAAGGCATGAATATTTCACAAAATGATTAGACAAACAAGAAAACGTGGCCTTACTTATTCATAAAATCAGCTGTTGGCAGTGAAGGTGAAGATGTAATTGCCAGCTGGTTATGGCTGAACTTTTAGAAACTTTATGAATAGCTGAGTAAAATAGTTTAATGTGCTGCTAGGTGCGGGCATGCAGTATTGCCAGTGGGCTGAACTGCCCCAGTGACACCTATCTGTCCCCGTGAGCGAGGCCATGACAAGCAGTTCAGATTATACACCTAGATCGCATCTGTCCAAATGTAGATGAGATTAATCCCATCCTATCTACATTGTTATGTAGCCAAGCCCTGTTATAAGCCTACCTAACTAAATGTTCTTTCCAAAAACCCTGCCTTGTGTGCCTCATTTGGAAAGTGGGATCCCAATACAGCAGAATCCTTGGCTGTGCGTGACTTCAGGTACAAGATTAGTTATTCTGCGTTTTTTGCATTCTGACATCTTCAGGGCATGGGCTAACAATATATCAATTCACATGCTCAAACTGAAGTATGTACTTGAGTGCTTCTCTAAATTACAGCCTGTATGAGGCAAGTTTGCAGCATTTATTTTTAAATAACATAACAGAAAGGCAAAGGGGAGTTGCAGGAGGAAAATTACTGTCTCTCATGCAAATATTGAACTACTGTGATTCAGGCAAGACACAAAGCTGTAAGACAGAAGACTTGCTACTTATATTGCCTAAGAAGGACTTAATTACAGTAAGACCCTACTTGACTTGGTGGTTTTAACTAAGTGCTATCTGTGGACTGTTTCTCTTCTGCACCAAGGCAAGTGTTTCTGGGAAATGGCAGCACACGGGCAGTAAGAATTTGTAGCCTGAAGTGAAAGGGACAACAAAAGAAGAGCACGCCTGATCTTGTTGTTCTGTGGGCTTCAGTACCCCAGTTGGCAAATTTAGTGATTTGACAATGCAGTTTTAAAAGACATTTCCTACTTTTGGTAGCACAAACAGCGCTACAAGTTGTGTTTATTTACAAGATATCACAAGAACACAGAGGCAAACACCCTGACAGCAAAAGGTTTGGGAGTTAGACAGCAAAATGCTAGGAATTCATCATGGAAATACCTATGAGCTCTTAACTATAATGCTTTTCTAGTTAACCTGGAATATCTATGCAGAATACTCTCCCTCTTGCTGTGATGGTTCACTAACAGAACAAAACAAATCTGCTGCTGCGCACTCAGGATGTTATAGCAAGGATGGTGGTGTACTGTTCTGATGATTTGTCTTACAATTCTCAGACCCCATGGGTTGTGTTTTTTTCCCACTCTCACTGCAGTGCTGGATGGGAAGTAGCTTGAAAAAATGATTGTGTTATTACAGCAATCTATCTCATATTTTCTCCAGCCTGTAACAAGAATTCAGGAGGTGGGAGTTTCTTCTCGGGTAACAGTGGCTGATAACCAAATTATAGTACTGAAGGGAGATTCTACCTCCTTCTGCAGAGGCAATTAATTGGCTTCCACTTCACAGCAGCAACCCCCCAGCCACAGCCACAGCTCCCTCCCACACGCACTTGCATTTAGAAATGATCTCCCACTCATACTTGTGCATGGGTATCTTTTCTTTTCCGTTAGTTAGCGTCCTATCCCATGCTAGCATGCGCTCAAGTGTTGTAGGTGTCATGCACACGCATACATACAGCACAATATGTTGCTATATGTATTTTTTTTAATTGACTAAACATCGCCGAAGCACATGAACAATTCAAAGGCAAATGTCTAACCTACTCTCAGTCTGCGGTGGCCAAGGGCAGCAGAAAACTGCAGGACACCATGCAGTGGCCACAATAGCCACAGTCACTGGCAAATGAAGTAGGCTAAGGCCCCTCTTCTCTCCGGAGAGCAGCTGCCATGGCTCTCGGAACACCTACGTGCTCCTTCCACCTCCACCCTCTGCTCTCCCTCTGGAGGAAAAGAAGATGGATTTGTCCGGACTGCCACAGAAACTGGTCCCAGGGCAGCTTGACGTGCCCGAACTGTGCCTGGGCACGCAGGAACGCTCTGAGGAGCGGGCTAACAGCTCTGGAGTGTGGGCATGCTAAGTGTGCGTGACCCAGCTAAGAACTGGCTCAACTATACTGGAGTGCTATGTCTTTTGTGTAATCTCTAAAAAGTGAAGAGATGGAATGATTGCTTAATCCATTTAAAGTTCCAGGGTGCATTTCCTAAGAGATTAAGTCTGTCACCTAGAGAATAGTCACTTTCAATTCTGAAAAACAGCATTTTTTTCTTCATTTTTGGCTCTTCCCAAAACAAATATGGTTTTTATTTTGCTGTGTTTGCCTAGGAGCTGGCCAGGACATATAAATACCATTCAAAATAAGTCAGTATGAGAGGTTAACAGGAGTTTAAATTAAGATCAATAAGAATGTGTTCTATGGATTTCTTGAGTAGGAGCAACAGGTCACAGCTCAAGTATTTAAGAGTGTATTGTTCAGAAACGTTCTGAGTTATACTGCCTTTCTTTGTGGATGTTATCAGTGTTCATTCTGTATTTGATGGTCTGGTACATGAAAGAAATAAGGTGGTGAGTTTTCCCAAATTTCGGTTCTACAGCAATTAAAAATACAGTGCTAGATACTGCTTTGAATCAAAAGGGATTTAAAAAATGCACATAATCACCAAATATTTTTCTTCGTCTCACGTATCTTACATGTTTTTAATGAGAGTCCACCACCTATCACTATGTCTGGCAGTTAACTTCTGAGCAAGAACTATAATTTGGCTTTTTTGTATTTTAATTGGCAGATGTAACTTTTTTTTTTCCTGTTTGCTTTCACGACTGCTAATATGCACATTGCTGCAATCACCTGGGTGAACAACAGGGATGTTGAAACCCCCTACAGCCCTGCACTAGAATAGGTACTGTGCTCTTACTACGTCCTTGGTTACAATTCTGTCCTTCCAGAGGTCTTGCTGTCATCCTCAGTGACTGTGAGAAGCTCAATGGGTTACAGCCTTTTTCCTCCCCTATGTTTAGTATACTTTGTTTTATTCTGAATTGTAGCTTAAAATGGTGCAAATCCCTTGCATTTCTTGTACACGATTTTTTAGGTAAGGGAATAGTATTTTTTTTCTCCACCCACTCCTCAAATGTCTGTTTGCCTCTTTTCCTTTAAAAATACAGAACTCGGAGCACTGGGGGGGAGGGGGGGGTGGTGGGTGGGGGAGAGAGAGAGAACCCTCCTTGGGAAGCAAGCCGCAGCAAAACTAAGCTTGCATTTCCTGCGAGTGTCAGTGCTGCTTCTGGCTCAGTATCCATGGAAACCTGATTTCCCATCCTGCTGCAGGAATTAATTGAAGATCCCAACCCACTTGCTCAGGGAATCACTATGCTATTAATTCACATCAGGCTATCAGGCTCACTTTATTATCTCAGATACTCTTTTCATTACCTTTTATCAGAACAAAAGGTTGAATTAGCTTTCACCAACTTAACAAAAAAAAGGCCATCTAAATCTTTACCTCCTCAAAACTAGGGCACAGCACATAGAAACTACACCTTGGAAAATGGTGATTTCAAATGGAGCTTGGCCAAAATATCAACCACAGGAGACAGCGCGCAGTTTGGAGTGCTCGATGGAAATCTCCTTTCCCACATCACATACTCAGCTCTACTTTTCATCCATGCCACTAGCTGGATTATCTTGGGGGAAAAAGTCACTGTCCACTCTTCAGTACCAGAACATACCTTCCTCTTCCACAGTTCAGTCTGTCCTAGGATATAATGTGCAAAGCTTCAAAGAGAATAAGCCAAGAGGGACTTTTGCTAGGGAATATTGTTTCCAGACTTCTCTTTGAAAGCTTTTCATTAATTACAAACATAAGCATGTCAAGTTCCCAGGGGGTCTGCTCCTGAATCACCCATCTCTGGATATCTACCTTTGAACTTTCCTTCCTCTTGCTTTTATTTCCTGTTTAATTCCCTAGTTGCTGCTTCCATTCCCTTTATTTCTCCCTGACCTCCAAATCGTCTTATCTACTCTGTGTCTTTTCTGCTTGGACATTGATTTTCTCCGCCTTCATCTTTCTGATACTTTGTATTTAGCAGCTGGTCCTTTTGTAACCATGACAACTGCATCATGATGTCAGCAAAGGATCTCACTACCATCTGAGGAGCTGGATCTCATTAAATGCCAGGGATGCCGCTTGAGCTGACGTGTAGTGTCCTGTACCCAGGGGAGGAGTTTAGTTTGGAGTCTTCTATATTTTGTCTGTGAGCCAGGAAAGACCAATTTCTTATGTCAGCTGGTATCCTTCAGGCAGTTGCCGTTCTCCATCTCTAGTTTGCGCCACTGAGATATAGTCCCTCCCACAGATGCGGGCTGTGCAAGGAACATTATTGCTGGAAAGATGGCAGGGACGTTATTATAGACTGATCATACAGTCCTTGGGTTACATCCAAGAATTTATGCTGTGTTGCGGTTACATCTCCTACACTGACAATTTATGAGAAATTGATTGGTCTCAAGCCGTAATCCCAGGTGCAGCAAAAGCTGCATGTACTCGCTACAGAACAGTTTTGGATTCATGCACAAAGCTAAGCAGCACTGTTTTCTCTGATTGGTTGCCCCAGTTTCAGCTGGGAAAGAGTTAATTTTCTTTCTAGTGACTGCTGTGAAAGGAATGTCAATAATACCTATTGTTTTTAGTTGTTGCTAAGTGATGTTTACAATATTCAGGGATTTTTTTTTCAGCTTCCCATAGCCGTATAGTATTCCATGCCATAGATGTCCCTCGGTATAGCCGCGGGGGGGGGGAGCAATCCACAATCACTGCTCAGGAGGGTGCCAATTCACCCAGAGGTGAGAGTGACCAGTGTCATTATTATTGTTATTTTTCCTTCTCTGTTATTGTTTCTATTAAAATGACTATCTCAAACCAGGAGGGTTTTTTCCTCCCTTTCCCTCCCCCCGCTGCGGGGGGGCGGGTGAGAGAGAGGCTGTGTGTTCTAGTTATCTGGTTACCCTCTGTGCTTAACCCACCACACTGGTAAATGCAGGCAAGGAAAAGTGAAACTAACATTCTGAACTGACTTAGTGGCAACTCAAGACACATTAGACAAATACTTAGGAGGATGAAGAAATACCAGTGAAAGGCTGTACTGGAGTACAAGGACACCAGTATTCTTAAGGGAAATAATTTTCCCTTCCTGCTGGATTTACAAATTACATGTTGTGTTATATTGTTACTCACCACCAAGACTGAGAACCCCATTTGTGATTAACCACTCCTCAGTCTCAGGCTGCAATTTCCCAGCATCAGGCTCTTCAGGCATCCAGGGATTCAAACGCTGTCAGAGAGAAGAGTTCGTCAAACATAGACTTCCAGAGAGAAGAGAAATTAGTAGGCAAGCACCTACATCCCACTCATAGCAAAGCTAGACCTTCTCTGTGCTCCTCTCCTCTCGCTGCAAAAACTCCAACTCACTCACACTTCCTCTTTCTCCTCTCATCCATAAAGACCATCAGGTGTTGAGTCTAAAGTGACGCAGTGAAAACACCTGCTCTGTGTTCAGCTGCAGTAAGAATACCAGTTGTTTTACTCTAAGCAAGTGCTGGCAGAACTATAATGAAAACAATACAAATTTATTATACAACCTCTTCTCTCTTTCCTCACTCAGTTCAGGCTATTTAGACTTCAAAAAGAACCTTAAAAAAAAAAAAAGGTGAAGCGAGTAAATACAGTCTGATATGAGCTTAGAATGAAAGGGTGAATGCAATGAAGTACTGAGGCAGCAAGTCTAGAACAAATAAAAGTACTTTTCTGTAGTAATACACAATGGAACACAATGCTGGATGATGCTGTACAGGCCGTGAGTATGAACAATTACAAAATGGACTACATAAACTAATAAAGGATAGATCTACCGGTGGCTATGAAACATAATGTTGAGAAGCAGCCTCTGGCTCAGGAATCACCTAATGGTATAATGGACAGTGAGGGCAGGAAAAAGAAAAAACACTCTGTGCTTGCTTTGTTTGTTATATATTATCAGCACACACTGTTGGAAACTCACAGCCAAGAATCAGAAGGGTTAAGGAGACCTGATCTGTCAGTTTTTCGGAGGCAAAGCTCAATAAATTACAGAAAAGTTCTCAAAAATTTCAAAAGTCTTGCTTTTACAAAAGGAACAATTAGGATGCAACACAACTATTAAAAAAAAAAAAAGGGCTAAATATATAATCTCTCAGCATATAAGAGTAGGAACACCACAAAACAAAAAGGAAATACGTTTTGCACAGTACCTAACCCATGGAACTGTAATACCATGGAGACATACATTCAGCAGATGCAGAAAACATTGAGCACTACATCTGGTTAACAACATGTTTCAACCTGGATTTATTTTAGAGCGACTCTTCCCTCTTCCACCATCACTGCTCCTTCATAGCATAATCCAAGTTAAATCTTGGTAACTAGTAAACAGAAGCACCATCACCCAGCTCAACGTTCCTTGCAGTTGTCCACCCCAAATCACCCTGTACCATCACAGATAGGAACCTGGGCGGGCTGCACCACGTATCTGAGGTAATTCAGCAATTGTGTCCTGAGTTTTTGGGCAAGGGTTTAAAGTTTGCTGTTGGAACAACAGGAAATGGAAATTTTGTATTTCAGATCAAAGGGTAATTTAATTCATCATTTTAATATGAGGGCCTTAAGAAGAAGAAAGAAGACAAACCTGATCCATTATGACAAAAATTTCAAACCAGTATCTTCAAATCTGAAATGCTAATGAGAAACTCTTACTGCTACTACATACTACACACAGCATTTTTTGGCTTGTTTCCCACAAACAGTCACAGTTCTTGTACATAAATTAGGTGTCACCAAACCCCCTTGTTTCTACATTCATTTGCCTGTCTTTGCTGTCCTTAAAAAAACAAAATTTAGCGTTTCTCAAAAAGATACGCACTAGTTCAAATTCAGGTGGTATTCAGGTGCTCTGTTTACCTGTACTTATCCAGTAGGTCAGATAATGCTGTCAGTGAAGCTCCTTCTGGCTTTCAGATCTTGTACAAACATTCTTTGTGCTTCAGCTTGCCTCCTCCTGTTTTGCCTCTTTTCGCTCTCACTTTTTGCTTCTCTACAACTTCTTAGCAGCTTCCACTGCTAGCCAGACACCCCGGTCAGTAATTTGCTTTTGCTTGGAAATGTTTTGGTGTAGCGAGGTGTAATGTAGCAGTTCTGCCAAAGCTATTTAAGATTTCCTCTGTATCACTGCAGACATCCCCCCCCCCAGCCCCGTTTCTCTCTCCGTTTGCAGTGCTGTAAGTGAAAACGGCATTTGCTACACCAAAGGGACCAAACGTCTGGAAAGGGACAGGAAGGAGAATCAATGATTCCTCAGCCACTAATCCAGCAGCTAAAATTTAAGTCTCAATATTATTAATTCTCACTTTTCCCCCCTCACTTTAGCAAATGAGATGTTATTTTGGCAGGCATTTCGTAGTCTCATATTCATCCTCCTTTTCTGAAGAATCAAACAACTACTCTTTTCAGTATTTCGCATAGGTTTCAAAAAGAATCTTTGTGACCTACAGCAGAGAAATGACCCAGGATCATTCAGAATCTCCCCAAAGCAGCAAGAAGAGTGGTACCGATTTTCTTCTGCTTGTAAACACGTTTTCTCCACTACACAAGTCCACAAAAGTCACTGAAGTAAGAAAAATCACATTGGTCCAGTCTATCACAGTATCACAGTATCGTCAGGGTTGGAAGGGACCTCTGGAGATCATCTAAGTCCAACCCCCTGCCACAGCAGGGACACCTACAGCAGTTGCACAGGACGGCGTCCCGGTGGGTTTGGAATGTCTGCAGTGTGGGAGACTCCGCAGCCTCTCTGGGCAGCTGTGCCACTGCTCTGCCACCCTCAGAGTAAAGAAGTTCCTCCTCATGTTAAGATGGAACTTCCTGTGCTCAAGTTTGTGCTCGTTACCTCTTGTCCTATCACTGGGCATAACTGGAAAAAGACTGTTCCCATCTACCTGGCACCCTCCCTTTAAGTATTTATAAGTATTGATAAGATCCCCTCCGAGTCTTCTTTTCTCTAGACTAAAAAGACCCAAGTCCTTGAGCCTTTCCTCATAAGAAAGATATTCCAGTCCCCTCATCATCTTTGTAGCCCTTTGCTGGACCCTCTCCAGCAGGTTCCCTGTCCTTCCTGACCCGGGGAGCCCAGAATTGCACACAGTGCTCCGGCTGCGGCCTCCCCAGGGCAGAGCAGAGGGGGAGGGATGCCCTCCCTCGCCCTGCTGGCCACACTCTGCTGGGTGCCCCCCAGGATGCCATTGGCCTTCTTGGCCACCAGGGGCACACTGCTGGCTCATGGTCACCCTGTTGGCCCCCAGGACTCCCAGGTCCCTTTCCGCAGAGCTGCTCTCCAGGAGGTCAGCCCCCAACCTGTACTGATGCATGGGGTTATTCCTCCCCAGATGCAGTACCCTACACTCGCCTTTGTTGAACCTCATCAGGTTTTTCTCTGCCCAACTCTCCAGGCTGTGCAGGTCACGCTGTATGGCGGCACAGGCCTTCCGGCGTGTCAGCCACCCCTCCCAGTTTTGTGTCAACAGCAAACGGCTGACGGTGCACTCTATCCCTTCATCCAGGTCAGTGATGAATATGATGAACAGGACTGGACCCAGTACTGACCCCTGAGGGACACCACTTGTTACTGGCCTCCAACTGGACTCTGCACCGCTAACCACAACCCTCTGAGCTCTAGCGTTCAGCCACTGTTCAATCCACCCCACTGTCCATTCATCCAACCCACACTTCCTAAGCTTGCCTGCGAGGATGATGTGGGAGACAGTGTCGAAAGCCTTGCTGAAGTCCAGGTAGACAACATCCACTGCCCTCCCCTCATCCACCCATCCAGTCACGCCATCATAGGAGGCTATCAGATTAGTCAGACATGACTTCCCCTTGGTGAATCCATGTTGACTACTTCTGATAACCTTCTTTTCCTCCAGATGCTTGGGACATGATGCCCAGAATGAGCTGTTCCATCATCTTTCCAGGGTATGGAGGTGAGGCTGACTGGCCTGTAGTTTCCCGGGCCATCCTTCTTGCCCTTTTTGAAGACTGGAGTGACATTGGCTTTCCTTCAGTCCTCAGGCACCTCCCCTGTTCTCCTGGGAGCTTTCAAAGATGATGGAGAGTGGCCCAGCAATGACTTCTGATAGCTCCCTCAGCACTCGCGGGTGCATCCCATCAGGCCCCATGGACTTGTGGGTATCCAGTTTACTTAATTGGTCTCTAACTTGTTCCTCTTCAACCAAGGGAAAGTCTTGCTTCCTCCAGACTTTCTCTGTTACTTGCAAAGTCTGGGACTCCCGAGAGCTGGCCCGAGCAGTGAAGACAGAAGCAAAGAAGGCATTCAGCAACTCTGCCTTCTCTGCATCATCCGTCACCACAGCACCCCTCTCGTTCAAGAGCGGGGCCACATTTTCCCTGGTTCTCCCTTTTGTCTCCTATATACTTAAAGAAACCCTTCCTATTGGTCTTGACATCCCCTCGCCAGGTTCAATTCCAAGGCTGCCTTGGCTTTTTCTCTCGCTTCTTCCCTGCATACCCTGACAGCATTCTTATACTCATCCCAAGTCGTCAGCCCCCTTTTCCACATCTTGTAAACTCCCTTCTTCCACCTGAGCTTTTTCTGGACATCCCTGCTCAGCCAGGAAGGTCTCCTTCCCTTGCCCGATTTCTTGCTCTTCGGGATGCACCTAACCTGAGCTTGGAGGAGCTGGTGCTTGAATACCAGCCAGCTCTCTTGAGCCCCCTTACCCTCTAGAGCCCTCTCCCATTTGATTTCTCCCATCAATTTCTTGAAGAGATCAAAGTTTGCCCTCCTGAAGTCTGACGTTTTCAACCCTACTTGTCATTTTGTGCATACTGCACTTAATCCTGAACTCTATCTTCTCACGATCAACTACAGCCAAGTCTGCTCCTGACCCTAACATCCTCCACCAGTCTCTCTTTGTTTGTTGGTAGTAGGTCCAGTAGTGCACCTCTTCTTGTGGGCTCTTCCACCACCTGAGTCAAGAAGTTATCATCAACGCACTGGAGGAACCTCCTGGACTGTACATTCCTAGCATTGTCGCCTTCCCAACAGATGTCAGGGAAGTTGAAGTCCCCCATGAGAACCAAGGCCTGCGATTGTGAGGCCGTTCTCACCTGTCTGTAGAAGGCCTCATCAACTTCTCCATCCTGATCAGGTGGCCTATGAAGCACAGTATCTCTGTTTCTGCTTTTGTGGCTTTCCTGAAGGGCAACTCTATCAGTTTAATGCATTGGAGGCAGGAAAGGAGGGGAGAACTTTTGCATGGGGAATTATTTTTTGGGAATAGAAGTTTCTGCTAATGCAGGGACGGTGTGCAGTCCTTTAGATAAGGAAATCCAGAACAGGTCAGCTCTGGTTTCTTATAGTAGTTTTGTTAGGGATAATACCAGTAATACAATGAAGCTTGTCAAGTTTGGAGTAGGTCCTCAGTTTTCCTTCATAAACACGGCTAGGATATAATAACTGTTTCAGAATGTATGTACTAGTATTTTCCTTCTTTCATTAAACTGAGTTTAGTCCAATCCATCCTTTCACAGAATGAACTGTCATCATAGAAAAAAAATAATCAGCAGCTTCCATTTTAGATTTCTTGTTTGAGAAAAGTATTTAAACTACAGGGTTTAGAGGATATAGAAACACATCAATACTCAGCAACTAAAACTGTGGAAATGCAGCACATTTCTGCTCCCCTACTACAGGGGAAGCAGTCAGGCCCCTGCCTGCCCCCTTCGGTTCTTTTCTATGCTGCTGTTATTATTAGTTTGGCAAAGTTTTGCCTAGTGAAGATTCAGCTGATCTATATAAAAGAGAATAATGGAATCAAGAATACAATTAACAAAAACAATGCCACAAATTCATGGGCAACAGAAATGTTTTTCCTGTCTTTAAGGAAGATTTAAAAATGCCTTTAGCAATGGTTTCACATATTTAATTATATGTGACATTTAACTGACATTTATTTTTCAGTTTTTCTTGCACATCTTTAAAATATACCTGTCTTTGCATATTTGCACTTGGCAATGTAAACACTTGGTCAGTCAGCTCTAGCTCACTTCTCAGATCCAAAAAACAGGGTAACTCCTTTCAGGCACAGCTGCTTTGAGTTAGATTTGAACCTGCAGCAGTCCTAAATGTTACTGCTAGTTTCCAGAGGCAATCAGTACCTTCTGATTCTAGCATATCTAAATCCTCCAGATATTTTACTTTATAAAAAATTAACCTACTAAAACATTCCCAAAAGCGGTTGCTAATCAGATATGCTTCACTTTACATTCGTATGGTTTGAATGAAATTAATTCTAAGGGATTAACATATAAGCTTGTCTCTTCAGATAGCAAAATATTACTCTTGGAATAGCACAATGACTTTTACATTCATCTGTTAACAGCTCTGGGTAACCGTGAGAGAAGAACAGATGCAACCTCTGTCTCCAATATATAACGGAGTGCTATTGCTGCCTACTGATAAGTTTCTAAGATGTAGAGAAAGAGATCATGTCTATACTGCTCAGTAGCATAGAGGATTTATTATACTACCCAGTGCTTTATTAGATTAACATGGTCATGCAGTTAAAAAAACAGACATATTCTCTGTTTCATATTACATACACAAATCACAGTATGGACAAATGATTGATTATATTTGCCCTGAGAGTTCCAAATTAATTTGTTGTTGACACACACTCAAAACACCAAATAAACAGACTTATTGTCTTAGTAGAAAGACATTATTATATTTATTTATTTATGTTTAAAGAGCCAGAGCCTACACTTAGGGTCACTGTAATAAGGAAATTAGATTTGAACCACTTTTATGCTGTAAGAAAAATAAACCAATTGCAAGACCTAATTGCTAACAAAAAAGGGCCATTTTCTCAGTATGCAGGAAGAGAGATGAGGAAAAATAAAATTCTTCTTTCTCTACCTTTGAGTCTTGTTCAAGCTTACATTTGACATCAGTTTGTCTGTCTTCTAGTAAGCCATACATAAATAAAAGCAGAGCAGCTTTGCACTTTTTTCAAGGCATACATGAGCAAGTTACCTGGAAAAAAGGTAACAAGAAGGTCTCGTCTATTAATGTACATTCTTCCTTTGATTCAGCTTCAGTTTCTTCCACAATTAAAGGGACCAAGCCAAAGACCAGACAATCCAGAGATCCAGACAGCAAAGCAACAATGAAATTGGAGCTATGCAGCTTGGAAAGCAAGCAATAAGTAGAGTTCAATTTTTGACTGAAGTTAGATTTGTTTGGGGTTTTTTTTTTGGTAAGGCCTGGGTAATCTTGCCATCGTCCCACGGCAATTGCAAAAGGTGGTTGAAAGGAGATTCAAAGGCACTTTGCCATTATGGAGTAATCTGCTATAGAAGAAGTCCTTTCTCATGCTTTTGAGCAGCAGAGTTGGGTGTTGTCAAGAGGCAAGAGCAGTTCACAGCATACCACAACTGTAGCTGTATCTACACCATATCAAAACCATCTTGAATATTTGCCCTGAGATTTCCTCCTGACCTCAGTTAACACTGTGCTATTTCTGGTTCCTGGGTGGCCATGGGACAGAAATCACGACTCTGCTCTCTGCAATAGGAACCAGTCATTCTGGTGGCGACCTCACAATTTTACTGCTTCTGCTCTTGCTTCATACCTCTGACACGATCTCGCACAACATCCTTGTCTCTGAACTGGAGAGCAACGGGCTCGATGGGTTGGACCGTTCAATGGTATAAGGAACTGGCTGGATGGTCGTGTCCAGAGTTACAGGTCCCTTAATAACAGATGTGCTGCAGCAGTGAATTCCACAAGTTAGCAATCACAATGTTAAACACCCCCGTGTATGAGAGACAGAACCTTAGGCCTGTTGCAATGAAAGGAGCTAAATTCACTTTTTCCTTATTCCCAGAGTGAGCCCAAGGAATTAATTTTTGTAAGCGTTTTAACAATACCTCCTCTTGCACTTTTTAAGTAGTGGAACAGTGAGAAATACAATGTGACCGTTGCTGCACTCAGTCTGTTAACCTTCCTATTTGCATTTCCCCAACATTTATTTTTAGGGTATTCAAACTTCAATGGTACCTGAACAGGAGGGGTTTTTTTTTTGCATTGCACTCAATAATATTTTAAGTATATTGAAAAAATAAATGTTACAGACATTTTAGCTAGCTAATCCCCTACCCTACCTTTCAGCAGGTTATTGTTCCTGAATGTGTATTATTTACCTCTTGTTTATTCTCCAGGTTGATCTGTACCAAAAATTCCAAAATAAAGCACAAGTTTTGCTTCAAAGAAAATTAGAAGGCAAAAATGACTTTACACTATTAAAAGATAAACCAATGCTTAAGTAATACAGTAAGTTAAAAATTGCCATCTCCTGATAGGAGAAGTCTTCTAGTAGTTAAAATAGTGGTCGACTTACAGTCACACTTCTTTCCTCAGCTTTTACAAGCTGGACTTAGTAAAACCTGTAATAAAACTAAAACACAATACAAACACATCACTAGAGGCAAGATTCCCCTCCATCTCATGGCTGAAATAGCCAAGTCTGGGCTGTACCTGTATCTTAGTCTTGGGTTTGCTTCAACAGTTCTATTACTGAAGTGCTAAGAGTTTTTATCCCAATTTGAGTCAGGAACTCTAAAATCAACCTGAGTGAAAGCTCATCGATGGCTTCCTGATTAATATGCCAGAAGGACTGTGTGACAGTTCTATGGAATGTTCTCCGGGCTCATGGGACTGATGATTCAGTGCAGAGCTGCCTGGAATTTCTACAAAACTTCAGGCCCTCCTCACTTCTCAAAATGGGGGGGCTTCCTTTACCAGCCTGTCAAGCTAAACTAAAAATAATTGCTTTGTGTGCAATAACAAGGGGAAGGATGGAAATTTCACAGCACAATGTATTAGGCAGCTCACTAGAAAGAGAAGATGAATTTTCAAGAGAAACGGTGAAATGTATCTCCCATGTTTATTTTTTTTTTCCTGGCAGTAAGGAGAAAAAAAATAATGGCAAATTTTAAGGTGCATAGGAGCGAGTAACACTCAAGCTAAAGTAATACACAGTTAAGATGTCTGTAAGGTCAATTTGATGAAATGTGTTCATTGCTTCCATAGTTTCATGAAACAGATAAGGGAAAAAGCTGTGTTTAGAGAGGGCTAGTAAACTGGCAAAACAGACGTGAAAGAATCTGATGGAAGCCTCAAACACAAGTAGAAAACCACAGACTAATTTGATTTTCGTTAACACTGCATAGTTTAGAGACTAACCTCACCACAAACTAAATGGTATTTCAATGGAAAATACCCATTTCAAGAAAAGGAATGCCTCCTCATACCTCCCAAAATCCAGCAGCAGTCCCTGTGGTGCTACAGACCAGGTACCCATCTGTGTCCTGCGTGTACGGGACCCCGCTGCACCTCACCCCTCCATTCTGTGAAACAGAACGGGGACAGACAACAGAAATCGTTGGATCCACAGGTAAGCAGCAGTCAAGGACCTTACGCACATTCTTCCCACATGAGCTATTTCTTTGTAAACATATTTTAAACATAGGAACATATTTATGGAAGTAACTAGAGTGGGGGAGTCAAAGCCCTCTGCATTCAGTACAGGCAAATAAGAACAAATTGCAGAATTTACTGCACGAGAGAGGACAGTAGTGCACTCACAGATGCAGAGGAAGACATGGTATTGACTTTTAAGCTTTAGTCACAAAATAAGCAAGCACTACACGAACAAAAATTATTTCTGGAAATGCTGGGATAAGTGCATTGTAAGCATATTATATATGACCTGAAACTATATACTTTAAGCTCCCTCACAGGTGATTTCAGAAGGAAAGGAATAGAGCAATTTTATCAAGAACTTTTACCATATTTAATTATTTAATATTACCATATTTAATTTAATTATATTTTTAATTTTAATTTTCTGAGATAATAATTACGTTGAGAAAGACCTACAAAGATAAAGAAGTGTTCTTGAAAGGAACTGAATAGAATACTTTAAAAACCTGATACGACTTCAGAGTAATTAGTGCATTATATATTAAATCCACAAATAAGATGAGTTCAGTTAGTTAGAAGAGGCTTAGCTAAAAAGTAAAATTACTTGAACAGAAAATCGGTTCTGTTTTACCTCAAACCAGGAGAACAATTTTAACGCTATAACACAGAACACCCGGATTATACTGTTGTATCCCTTGATAGTACCACGTACAGCCAGCAGACTAAGAAGCTCTAAATGAAACTTAGTGTTTTTGGCTGATCAGTGGCCAGTAGCACGGTCCGTTAGAGGAACCACGAGGCCTGGTTTCACATGCCAAATCAAAGGCAGAACCACAAATAAATCATACTCAAGACATTTCATTGCTTTGTAGCCTTGTTTTCATTTTGATTGACCTTAGGTAGCCAAATAACATTTAGGATTTGGAAACAATTCTAATGGTTTGTATATGCTAGGAAGAACACAAACCATCCCTCCCTCCAACCGGCAGAAGCCCACTGGCTCAGGACAGGTAACTGCACTCTCATTCCGTGGGACGTCAGGCTGATGAGAACTGCACGGATCTACCGAATGCGCAGAATGGTTCCAAACCCTCATGGTTATCCACATTATTAAATAATGACAGTTCTAGTGAGTCAACATCATAAACTAGGACGAACGTTCCTGACTAGATAATAATCTCTGGGATCCAAAAGGATTATCTCCATCGCTGTGCTAGCAGACTAAGCTGCTTGTCAATCATCTCTAACCTATTACCGACAGCTCACAAATTCAGCGGTACTTTACACTTGAGCCTGTAGCCCAGGAGAAGGGGTTGAAATTCAAGAGTTGTCAGAGTTCTAACAAACAGGCAAACTCACAGGTGCAGACCTGCACAACTCATTAACTGCTCCTGTAATCATTCTGCATAGGTCAAGTGCTGTTGTACCGTATTTGAGTTACAATGAACTCTTGTCCTCTGGGAAAAGTGGGGATACGATAACGTCACAGACATATACAGAGAGGCAAAATAACCACATAACATTTTTTGCACATGCCCAGAACTACATGACAAAACACCTATTTACTACATAAACATTTCAGCTTCTGACTGGCTGGGGGTCAGGAATGTCAACTCTGAGCCAGCTTAAAGAAGAAAGCAGCAGCAAACCTGCCTCCTTCACGAGGACATCCACGGAGGCGGAAGGCTGGCAGGTTTGACATTCATAGCATTGGCAGGAAAAACTGAGCAGCAAGGGGAGAGAAAAGCAAAAGGCTCCCACCTACACGAGAATTCCCAAAGGAAAACTACACCTGGGCGGGGGGGAAAGAAAAAACAAAAAAGATAGGCTGAATTTCAAACTCAAAAAGGATTTCAACTCAAACACAGAGACTCATTCCATTACTGCTGTTAAGTTCCCTCTGGAGAACCATCAGTCATCGGCTCAAGACCTCAGTACCATCCAAAACAGCCCAGTAGAAGATGCCAGTAGAACCCGACTAGATGAATTCCTTGATCATCCCCGTCACTACAACTGCCTACCCACTCCACTCACTAGCAGGGGCCTGTGGAGGACCGACTGTTGACAACCACAGAAAATTCTTCTCACAGCCCATTTTTTTCTTGTAATTTTCGCACACCCTTTGAGTCTATTGTCTCCACCACAGGCTTTTCAGTAAGGCAAGCTGAGTTCTTGGCTACCTGCCCCTGCAAGACTGCAGTTATTTCCTCACCAATCTAACATTTCATGCCTCAGTATAGTACCTACATGTATTGACTAAACATTCATTCTGGCACATGCACCCAGAAACAGACATTCACCATTCTCTATCTCTGCACAACATAATGTTCTTTCACCCTCTGTCCTTCCTCAAGTTACCCGCTGTTGCAATTTAGGTAGGTCTCGTCTCCCAGATGGTAACAGTAATAGTGTTTGATTCTGCAGTGATCTACACCCGCAGGAGAGAAAAGGCCACTGAACAAATATCCTTGCGATATGAATCCAAGTCCTCAGTCAACTGGGAAGCGGACACAACCTAACCGAGAAGCAACATCTAAGTGAGGAACAAAGCAGATTCTCAAAACTTGCCTTGATTTTTACATGGCAGAAATAGCACGACTCTGTATTAATTTTCATATCTTTATTCAACAATGGAGAGGGGAAAAGGCAGAAGACTAAACACATAAGAAAGACATGGAGATAAATTAAAACAATTCAGGAGCACAGTTTGAGAAGATAACAAAACAGCAGTCTTTTGAAGAAAAATATTCACAGGCATCAATAATAAAAAACTGAGGCAGGGGGTGGGTGGAAACTATGTAAACTCAATAGCAAAGAACAAAAAGCCATACCTGCAACTCATAAACATACAAACCTATTCCAATGACACACAGATATTTCAATTCAAATTATCTGAGACATTTATCTGTCAAAATAAAACAGATAGA
Organism: Pluvialis apricaria; assembly: GCA_017639485.1. Taxonomy (NCBI): domain Eukaryota; kingdom Metazoa; phylum Chordata; class Aves; order Charadriiformes; family Charadriidae; genus Pluvialis; species Pluvialis apricaria. Next base: position 82,014 of record CM030019.1, read on the forward strand.
AAGAAGTGAATAAATAAACTTCTAGAACCTCTCTCCCCTACTCACATCAATAACTAAGCCTCCATCAGATCAAGTTTTGTCTAAGAGGTGCCACCATATTATTGCGTTTCAGTTATGCTCGGAGCCACCACTTACAAGGAGACACACACACAAAACAGGCAGCAATAAGTCATATTCAAAATTTAGTCCCTGGATTGACGCTTTTTTTTGCCCTTGTCAGCTACTACAGTCCTTCAGCAAGCTGATACATTAGCCTGAACAGCCACAAGGTAATAAGCCTTTTCCAAATACTCTTTAAACTCCAACAGAAAGGCTGTATTTACAGGTTCATGACCCTTATGCCCTCAGAGGGGAATCTTGGCCAGGAAAGCTGCTTCTAACAGAAATATCAAAATAACTGGAGAAAAGAAATAAGGATGAGCTGCCACCCTGTGGAATGAAAGCACATCTGCATCCACAAAACCTGTATCATGCTCTGGGGAGAAATGGAAGAAAAATGACATGTCCTTTGAAATAGGAGAAAATAAATGAGAGCAAAAGAGCAAGACAGCAAAGAAATAATACACGCTTTTCTTTAATGGTCTTCACAAAAGTGAATGTAAAAAGATACCTAGGAAGAGTCTGGGTAACATAGCAAGCACAACACCAGATTAGGAAGGATGCCTTAGGGTTTCTGTATTTGTCGTTATACTGCAGCAAGTGACCAAACTTTTAATGACTCTACAAAAAAACTAGTGAAAAAATTCAAACAACTCCCTCTCCCCAAAAAAACCCCAGTAACCTAGTCATTTAACATCACCGTGTTTTAGAGCATGAGTGAAAAGGTGACAGTGTCGGGAACAGGCTCTTCCGATGTGTGTGTTAATTCCAGACTGCCCACTGGCCATCAAATAGATGGAGCAGCACCAGAGACGGGACCAGCTGAACCAATTCAGTCTGGGCTGGCCTCTTCTCTGTTTTCCCTTTTCTGAGGCAACAGCCTTTGAGTCAACCACAGTGGCTCCACTGATCAGTTACTGTATCCTGTGGGCAAATACAGAATGGTCACAACAGGCTGGCTTTTACAAAAATTGGCTTTTAAATGCAGCTTAGATTCTATTTCATTCAAGATATTAATTGTCCCAAATTAGCAAGTGATAGCAGCAATGCTGTAATTTCCATTCAGTTGCTAGATTCCCAACAGGGACCTAGGAAAAAGTGAAAGCTTGGAAAATTCTGTGGATTTGGGCTTTGGCTAAACTTGTATCAAGCACATTTCCTTACAAAACCGACATTGATGTGTTGCTAGTAGACAGGCCTTTACATTAGCTCTATGCTGGCAGAGATAGCCATTCATGAAATACGAGGCTTAGTCATGACAGTCCATTTCCTACCTCCCTTAATAATATATTAATTTCTTATATTTATAACTCTTTAAGTCATTACTAAGTGTTTCCTATAATGCAACACATGCTCTTGGGGTCTTCAACTACATCAGGGCAATCCCCACCTTGCAGGGTGAAATTTAGCCTGCCTGAAAGTTCTATGTTGTTTATTTAACTTTGATCATACCATTGAAAAATAGAACAGAAACATATCGATTATTTTTGTTTATTTTTTTGGGGGGGGGGGGGTTTGGCTGTTTGTTTTTTCTTTGAAGTCGGACAATAAAGTATCCCCAGCCCCTATTCTACATTCTATTTCTTCTTCCGTACAGTAACCTCCTGGTACAGCCCTGGACTGTTCTTTCTGTCCGTAAGTCTCCATCTATGATATTGCAGGATAATAGACCTCCTCTCTCTCAAAATCGAAAGAATCTCAGACTGTCTCACTATGCTCCTATTAGGATTTCCATATATTTTTGAGATGCAAGATCAGAAACTCTATGTACCTCTTGCTGCTTCCCTGCACAACCCTTCTGGCGTATCCGCCGCTCCCCTCAGTTTTGTGTGAGCAGCAAATCTGCGGAGGGTGCACTCTGCCCCATCACCCAGACCACCAATGAAGATGTTTAAAGCAGGGCCAGACGCTGTTACTGAGCCTGGGGGTATGCTGCTAGCTGCTGGCCTCCAATTAGCCTTCCTGGGAGATCACCAGGCCTCTGGGCCAGGCTGTTCAGCCCTGTTTTTTATCCATCTCGCGTGTGGGCTCATCCAGCGTGGTACTTCATCAGCTTTTTTATAAAAATATCTTATGTGAGACAATGTCATAATCCCTTGTACCCATGTGATCTTGTATGGGTAAGAAATACAAAAGTAGTTTCTTTTCCTGAAAAGCTTGCACTGTTAATTAGGTTGTTGACTGAAAAAAAAAAAAAAAAAAAAAAAAAAGAACGAACCTGTCTGTTCGTCAGAATGCTCTCTGTTGCCATGGCCACAAATCCCATGGTAACCATTAGAGTACAATCTGTATTTTTAGATTAGAATTGCTTCTATTTTCACAGAATATAGATCCAATTGAAGAAACTACTCATTCTTACCTGGAAATACTTACAAAATTCAGAGTATAAATTAGGGCAACACTACTGAAGTACATAAACACACAGAAAGTGGTTAATTGCAAAAGGGGGGGGTAATAAATCACAAACATTGCAATTGCTCCTTCCTGCAGCTAGAAAGTGGTTCGAATGGAAAGCAAAAAGATTTGAGGCCAGTTATCCTTATCTAACACTATTGTCCAGCAAGCCTCACTGGAAAGTGGCTCAATTAGGAAGCCCAGCAAGCTTAAATAGCCTTTTCAGTCGGGGTTAACTGCAATATTACTTCATATTTCTCCATTACAGCCCCAGTTTCACCCCATCTCCCGCCTTTCTAAGCAGGACCTTCCTCTCATACATAGGAAATACTGACATTCAACCCGTCATCACTCTACTGTTGTCAGACAAGTCTCTGCTCACTCATTTTCAGTGACTGCACGTTATGCTCATACCCTCTGGTGGACAAAAAGCAATTCACAACCCTCCCTGGGTTTTACTACCTCTAGATCAGCACGGTGCCAACAGGAACTCTGTCAGGAACACGCTGAATCAAGACCAAGCATCGCTACGTAGTCTCCAATTTCTGGACTTCAAGGAAGGTCCTTCCATCATCTTTACCTGGCTAGATCCGTCTCAGCTTCTCCACTTTCTTACTGGGCTTTCATTCAACCAACACTGTCTCACACATAGTTTAGCATGCCTGAATTTAGACACGAATTCATGGTCACTTGTCAAAATAAAAATTTCATTTATCTCTATGCGGCATTCACAACATTTGAGAAATAATCTAACAGAGGAGTCAGAAGTGAGGAGTCCATAACTCAGTGCTTTCCCAAAAAGGCAGCAGCAGAATACAAAAGGTTTGTATTCAACACTAGGTTTGACGATGAGGATAATTTACTGCCTAATTTTATATAGTCACCAAAAATTTTCAATTTGTTTTCTTTTTGGTAAGTTACTAAGCATTACTTATGATAAAAACTTAGTTCCCTTTACATAAGAATTTGATGTGCTTGCCATCCAGCCTCTCCTCCCTGACCTGCTGCAAAGAATATGATCGAATTCCCCATCTTTGCTAAGTCAGTATAGCAACGCATTTCTACGCCTGTCACAAATCTTTTAGACAGTTATACATTACAGAAGACTCGAACACTTGCTCTTTCAGAGTTCACTCACTTTTGCAGCTTCCCACAAACACTACCTCTAACATTAATCGGCTAAATGCAGACAGAATGCCCTTGTCCAAAGGCTCTGCAGTAAGCATATTTCAGCCAGAACCCACTGCAAGAAAAGGGAAATACACCAGACTATGCTATTGGCAAGAGATGCTCAGATTCCCCCTGGCAATCCAGCCTTAGGCCTTGTTGTACATGTCACTGTATGATTCTCGGTCATAAGATTAAATAATGGAAAAAGGCTAAATTTCAGCTCTAAAAGACAGTATTTTTCATGTCTCCACAGTCAGCAAAATGGAAGTAGTCCCTTGCTTAATAAGAGAAAACGTAAGATACATAATGAGGTCATGAAAGGATAGGAGCTGAGAAACAGCGAGGAACTAAGTTTGCTTGCAAAGGGTTTATGGAAAGGTTTTAGGCAAAGAAGCAGCAAAGACCTAAATTTACCTGCAAAATTGCAAGAAAAATTCTGCCAATTTGCCACTGTTTCTTTTCAGTTCATATTATTTTGATTCCAGTTCTCAGCAGAAATAGAGCATTGGCAATTCTGACATCGAATTTTGGGATTCTACAGAGAGTTGTGTATATAGCTGTAGCAAAGTCCAGCATTTGGTTCATCCAAACCTGTAGGCTGTGGGTATCGGGGGGGTAATTTCCCAGATGAATGGATCCTCTGGAGCTCCCTGCTGGTGCCTTCCCGGCATAACACATCTACTGCAAAGGGATGCCAGGTACTCAATACTCCGCTGGTCCTCCCTGCAAGCTGCCTGCTGAGGTAAAATCCAAACTTCATTGTTCTGAAGCAATGAAGGCTTCAAGAATCTCAAGGCATGTAGCTCAAGCCCAGCTTAGGAAGGTAAGACAGAGAGAGAGAGGTACTGTAAGAAAGAAATCAGGCTGTAGAGTGCAGAGTTTAAGTATTGCTTGAGGATCAGAAAGTCAGCAGTATTTCCTGGACGACTCTGTATTGTACACAGCCCATTTTCCAATCCAATGCTATCTCACAGGACGGGTTCTTAGCTGCTGTGCAGGTTTATTGTCTTCATTTACTGTTCAAACCAATTGTTCTCACAAGTTACTCTGCACACCTCCTAAGATCTGTTCTGAAGCCTCTACGCTTCTTAACAATACCTAGAAATAACGTAAGACTGAGTTATGTTTATAGTGTCTTGTAATAGTGCCAAACTCCAGATGAAAGGTGACCAGGAATCCTTTCTCCTGAGTAACACTAAAGCACATCCCCCACACAGCATATGCACTTCTGCATATACCGGCTCTTAAACACTGAATTCGGTAGGCTCCAGAGCACAAACAGCACACAGGGACTCCTGCGCAACCAGCTCTAGGTGGCCCTGCTTGAGCAGGGAGGCTGAACCAGATGGCCTCCAGAGGACCCCTCCAACTCCGACAACTCTATGAACTCATACAGCTTCAGAATACTTTGCTGGTTTTCCACATATCTGACTTTACAGGACAATTCAGAAAGCCGCACCACAAGATGCTTCAGCCAGGTGGCACATTACAAATTCTGCATTACAGCAAGAAAAGCCATGGTACTGACCAGTTACAGAGATGCGATTCTGCATCTCCCCAGCAAGCAGCAGAGTAATGTGACAATACAGCGTCCACATCAGAAAGAAGGATAAGAATATTCCCCCCACCACCACCCCAATTTCTCTCTTAGGCAATAAGCCATGCTTTCCAGCATTATATGCCTGTTTGGAATACAGATAGGAACTCAGCTCAACTCAACAGCTGCTCTCAAGCATACAATGACACTTCACAGTTAATGCGCAAGCCTCCTTGATACAAAGCTATGTGCAGATCAGAGAACCAGCAGAGTATTCCGTAGTTATCCCACTTTCCTCCTAAGGCACTATATTTCCTGCTGATTAAGATGACAAAGAATAAATAACAATTTCTAGAAAGTTGGGGTTCTCTAGAAATCTTGCTTTTCAAGGCAGAAATGACTTGGCCATACATTGTAAGGGAGTCACACTTCCAAGAGGGATGTATATAAAAAAAGAAAGCCCAACACTGCAAAAGGACAATGAATGGAACTCAGTTCACCAAAATGGGGGAAGATGTTGCTTCCCCAGAACAAGCTTTGCAATTTTAAGAACACCAGCATCCCTCTCTCTAATACACCCTCTACCTACCAAGGAAGTTTATCTAGTCTAAAAGAAATCAGTCCCCCAGACTTGGAAACATGAGACTGGATAATCAGAAACTCGATAAAGAGCAGTAAGAAATTAAGATGTTTAGCTGAAGTGTAGGGTTTAAAACCTGACAGTAGTCTCCCCTATATTTTCCTATTTCTTACCCACCATGGAGGATACTGCTGAGCAAGAAAACATTTTTCCCTTTTACGCAGCAAATCATTAAGTTTCTCAGAAGCAAAACCACATTTCACATTTTCCAACAGCAAAACACTGACTCCTAGTATTACAAAGCGTGGGGGTACAACATTTCTTTCCAAAAGGCAGTCATGGCTTCACTTTGTATTTCACAGTACAGGTATTTTAGGACAATTTTAGGCACACAAAGGACACACACATACCACTTCCCCCCCTCCCAAAATTCAGGTATCATTTTCTCTCACTGTGCTCAAGCGTTAAGAAAGGGGTATAAACATTGAACACAATGGGTTCTACTGCTAGGTGAAGATTAACCATTTGCTTAATTGCACAATGAAGCCCACAGATGATACTGAAGAGAAACAACATTCCAGCACTTCCCGCTGAAACCACTGAACAACAGCTGATAAAAGCATTTTATCAAAACAGCACATTCAGCGTTCTCATTAACAAGAGAATTTCTATGCAAGACCATGCCATCCAATGCAGAACTATCTCTAGAAACTCACTAAGAGGTCACATGGGTGGTGGCAGATCTGCAGAGGCTTTGATCGAGCAGAGCACAATCTAGCAGTCACATTTGTACCGGAAGAAGAAAACAGTGTCTGTGCTAAGACATCGTTCTTGCTCTGGGTAAGTTCTGCTTGACATCATCAGCTTCGTATCACACACTAGATAATAGTCCCTGCCTCTACGCCAGACTCTCTCTCACAACCAGTAGTCACTTAATTCCCCCATACAACAGTCAGAGTAAGACTGCCCTGTACTTACCCACAGGCTCATGACATCAAGCATCAATGCTAAGTAAAAGATACTTAGCACAGGACCTAGCTCAGGAAGACAAAGGTAAATCCAAATAACGAACCTGAGTCTTCTTCAAACTGAGTCTGCTTCAAAGCAGGAAGAGTTACTACAAATGAACTGATTCTAGAAAACGTTCTGGAAAGTCACTGTATGAAAACTGAGTAATCTGAGATGATCACAACGCGTGCATAAGGAAAGGGCATGAAGATCAGCATAAGGGGAGACTAACCAATCCTTGGCTTCCAAACCAAGTCCCTCACAATTATTTACATAAATAATTTGCTCTGGAAATTTTTGGTTAGAAAAAAATCTCAAGAAATGTGGTCATAGAGATACTTGGTATATAGAGAATAATGATTCTATCTTGTGCAGTACAGTAAAATCTAGGTCAGCAATTCCTCACAACTGAATCTTCCACATAATCAGTAAGTATTTTTATCCCTCAAATGAAGAAAGGAATTTCCTTTGGACACAGAAGGAATTCCTGCTTCAGGACATGCCTTTCCACGTACTAGTGAGACACCTATACAATGTTTGCTGACAAACTAAAAAGAACAAAATACTTGGGGTTTTTTTGGTGAAACTCAAAACTCAAAGCCAAATCAAGGATTTTCTGCAGGCTTCTGGATAAGGCCTTGTCAATAACTTAGGACAAGCGTTTCTGACATGGTCTGTCACAACTTCAACTTTTAAAAGCTACAAATAAAGATAAAACCAACTTAATTGGTTTCCTAAAATAACTAGTCAATTCGTAACAACTTGCCACCAAGACAATGGGAAACCAGAAAAAAATTCAGTCCTAATCTTCAACTTTACAAACTTCGGAAGGGCTGTTCTCTAGGACAGAAATACTTGTGTGATGTTACTTGCAGAAGCACTTCTATACATTGCCAACGGCAAAATATTTGTCTCTGTGAAGAATCCACTGTAATTTCAGAAACGTGACAGCAAAAGATGTGGTCAAACACAAATGCCTGCACCTAAAGCTAAGAATGGTGTTCAGTGGGGACGGAGGAGCCAAGTTCCTTTGATAACTAGTTGGTGATCTGTAATGGGTGCTCCCCCCATTATAAGGACAGGAACCCTACTCATCTCGTAAATTCCCACTGACTCTGTTGGCAGGCATACAGGGGATCTCCCCTTAGCAATGTTCAACAGATCAGAATCCAGTATGGCTTGGCATGATGCAAGTGTTCTCTGCAGTACTGCAGTTTCACTCCCACAATACATATTCTACATTCAATGTAGTTCTGTCCCAAGTGTTACACATTGCTCAAGTTTCAGGACACTGATAAACATGGCACATGGTCAGACAGAAAGTTTGTGCAAGGGCTGCAGCAGGATAAAGCAAAAGGACTGATTAATCACAGTATTGTGCCCTACTCCCTGCTTTTTATCCCCCATAAATGGAATTCTGGAATTAGCGAAATTCATACATCAGGCATTTATCAGTTCTCATGCCCCGAGGACTGGATCTCCTAAAGTTGAGCGATAAGGGCTTCCGAAAATCTCAAGTATTCCTGCAGACTATATTGAGCCAGATTTTCCCCAGTCATCTCCTAGAATGAACGAATTTGTCCGCAGTAACAAGCATCAGGATGACATGGAGTTCAACCACCAAATGGCAAAGCAACAGCCTTCCTGCCAACCTCTCCCACTGCATGGGACTTGCATCACTCTGATGCTCTCACAGGAATGAAAGTAAACAACAGAACCTGAAATAAAATTCAAGCAGCTTCAAGAAGAGCCAAAATCTTACGGATGCCCAACTTGCCTTCTCAGTAGTTAACTCTTACAGATACCCACATCTACTCCATCACATGTGCATATAACAGCACATTTTCTTCATTACCCAGTTTTTCAATTACCTCCCTTCACCTTCCAGGAAAAAAAAAAAAAACAAAACCAAAATAAAAACCAATCTCTTCACCTTCCAGTACTAGTAACAGGAATCTAGCACACTCCTCCCATTAGCTAGTCCTTTACGATCAAAAGCACTCAGCATATATCGTTTCAGTCACCTCAAAGGGGATGGATGTGACAGGTACGGTCCTTTCTTAAGGAGGATGAATCGTGGTGGGCACTTCTTAACAACATACAGCTGCAGAAGAATACCCAGAGCAAGACAAGACATTTTAGGGAGCCACCCACCCCGTGGAACTCCGGTGTCTAATGTTTTTCCAGCTTCTGTGCAATGGATGTCTCTAACCCTAGTCAGTTCTTCCAGCAAAGATTCTCCCCAACTAGGGTTATACAGTGGGAATTCCAAAGCAACAGGCTATGTACAGACATGTCAGCATTCCCTCCAACAGAGACATGAAAAGGAGAAAATTCCTGAGGATGCGTATCCTCTACTCCACTTTCTGAATCCCAGCCTCCCCCTTGCCTTGGAATGAGCTCTACAAAGCAGTATCTGTTATGTACATGAATCTCAGCTCCCTTCCTTTGGGGAGTTTCCCCTCAAAAGGGACAGGCGAATCCCGGGACAGAGACAGCTGCTGGGAGGGGGAGGTCTCCTTAGGATGACTCGCCAGAAGCAAGAGAGCCTGCAGCCTTCTTCTTAGGGCGCGCTTTCACACTTCTCACTGGAAGCTGAGGAGAAAAAAAAAGGCATCTTAGGGTAGTTTAACGCCTAAATGTCTAGCAGAAAGATGTAAGAATGCAAAATGAAAATATGACAAAACAACTACAACACAATGACGCTATTCACGCCATCCCTTGTTTCAAAAAGGCTATTTAACCATTCTACTTGTTTTTGGTAAGTACACAAATCACTCTGAGCGTATCCATCAAAGAGCAACCAGGAAAGGAAGACATTCAAAAACAGGATAAGTGTGATAACAAAATCGAAGTCAGCTGTCTCAACAAAAGACTGGACATAGCGATATTTCTAACTGGTAACATTCACGTAACACTCTACTGCTATAACTTTTCTGCTTCTTGACTGCAATCCCAAATGCTGTTCTCTGAAAGATGTAGAAACATCTTGAACTAATTTGCACACTTTACTCCAGTGTCTTTCATTGCAGACATTGGCAAGAAGAGTGCACGTAGGATCTACAATGCATTCAGCCCTTCCGGGCAATCTTGGAAATCTCAGTCAAAGACCTCCTACAATTCCTACATCTGAACGAAAGATCCAAACAGACTGAGCATAAAAACAAATATGCCTACAAAGGCCTTTATTGGAATTTCTGTATTCACACTAAACAGCATAGAAGAGTTGTTACTGTCTTTTCACAATTTCACTTTAAAAATTCCTCACTAGGAAGCCTGGAATCAAATTTTGTTTCTCTTGTTTCCCCACTCCTGTCAAATACACTAGAGAAGAAAGCAGAGGGGTGAACTCAGAAGTACACCTTGTGAACTCTAAAAAGATCTGGGCTGATTTTAAATGCATCTTTAGACATACACATCCATGCTTGGAGATATTCAAAAGCCATCTGGTCATGGTCCTGGGAACCCAACTCCAGATGGCCTTGCCTGAGCAGTGGGGTTGGACCAGATGATCTCCAGAGGTCCCCTCCAATCTCAACTATTCTGTGACTCTGTTACAAAGAGTACTTAATCACATGCAGAGGTGGCCTGTACACTGTAAAATCACATTAAGATTTAAAATGATGCTCTATGCAGTTAGTCTTCTCTAAATTATTTAATATTTAGCCTGAAAAGCTCGACAATGTGAGCCAGTCATAGCATTCTATCTTAAATAAAAATAAAAAATAAAATTAGGAGTCCAAGTTGAGTCAAGCAAATAGGACCCCAACTTCGCAAAAGGGAGAAGCTTTTTATCACATATAAATCAACTACAAGAAACGTTCAAGTAAGAGTCAAAACCTGGAAAGCAGCACCTCAAAAAGCATACTCTACAAACCACACCAACAGCTGAATAAAAAGACTGTTAAGCTAAAATGGCTCTTGGACACAGCTACATTTATTTTCGTGTATAATTTGTTTTAATAATAATAATCCAGGCAACTCATGTCTCATCTGAATGGCCGTAAATATCCTGGATCATCACATGGTCATATGGAGGGGACAGCTCAACAACGACGAGTTACTCAAAACCCCGAGGTGGGGGGGAGTGGTGTGCCGGGGGAAATGACATTTTCCCCATATCTAATATGCAGAAGTCCAGGAAGGCCTAAGAGGGTACAGAACCACTGCATTTTAGATGAGGAGAAAGTGGCTGTCCAGGGATAAATGTCACAGTAGTATTAAATATTCAGACTGTAACAGACAGGAGAGAGGATACAGTCAACAAAACACGTTAAAATACCTAATGCTCCACCCTTTAACACATAACCCGAATGAAAGCAAAGCTGGGTCCTGGCTTATGACAGAGGCTTACAGGCACAATAAAAATACAAAAGCGAAAGGCTAGCATAACAAGTAGACAGCAAGTCCTCTGATCTAGGACTCAATCAGCAAAGACTTAGCCCAACAAAGTTTATATAAACAGCTTTCAAAAGCACCGAGATGATGAAGCCAGAGCCTTCCAACAAAGCTCACAAATCCATGTGGGTGCTGGAAATGATTTACACACCAGCTCACCTCAGCCTTCATCATCTTCTTAGGAGTTTTGAGACTCTGGGTACGTTTAGGAAGTTTGTCTCCTGCATCTTCATCTGATGGGTCTGTTCTAGTTTCCGATGGGGTGCCATTAGACCTTTGTGCCACACTGCTTTCCTCTCCTGAGGAGTAACATGAAGCTAAGGAATAAAACAGAAAGTTTAGCAAATACTTTTGAAAATTGCATTAAGTCTAAAATGGCCCATTCTGAAGGACCACATGAACAGGAGATGTCAACAGTCCTTAAGAACGATGATTCAAAAAAGTACAGATGTGTTAGTAGATGGGAAGGCACTAGGGAAGACAATGCAACTTCTACCAGATAATTTGGAATCTTGTAGCCCTTCCGAGACCCAATGCATGAAAAGTCCAGGGAACCCCTCTTCCCCTCCTGGCTCACCATATGAGGCCTCATACAATGGCCCCGCAGGGGCATTGTGTACCTGAATCCTCAATGGTTTCAAGAAGACTCCCACCAGAGGGGTGCAGCTGTGGCTCATGGCTTCGCATATGCACTGCATCTTCATCGCGGATCAGAGTGAGATCCTGCATGCTGAAACTTCGCAGCTTCTCAGACAAAACTCCCTGGCCCTAAGAGGACATAAAAACTAGGGTCAAGGGCACTTCACCTTCATCAAGATCACCTCACATGGGATCAGTTAGAAGAGGAGGAAAGGTGCCCTGTTCCCCACTAGGGTACTCCAGAAAAAAAAACAGAGAAGGGGGGAAAAAAAAAAAGTACACTCCCAAGGCCAACAGGGAAGAGGTTAAAGCAAAATCCATTCCACTCTCCCTCCGTTTTTCATAAGTCAAAGGATGGGATTAATAGCAAGGCAAACCGAAGGAAAGGAAAAGTAGATTGGTGCCAACAAGTACCAGCATCCCCAACAGAGCCATAGCACTAACTGCTGGCATGAAAAACTAAATGGCTGGGGAATTCCTGAATGTTACAGAAGGTGTTGCATTACCTTTGCAGCTGCAGTAACTGCTGCATTGGCAGCAAGGTTTAACCCTCTCTTGCCAACTCGCATCATCGTTTCATAGCTCTTGTCACGAGCCTGAGTAATGTATTCATCAATTTCCTAGGAAGGCAATGTGGAACATGGCATTTAGCTCCTTGTTACAAACATGATCAAAGTCTCCCCACCAACACCCTTAAAATCCCAAAGCTCATCTGGATGCTTTTTTCCAGGCTACCAGCATCAGCTGCCACTGACCACGTAACGGCAGTTTCTTTGCTGCTTACAGAAAGCTTGCAAACGCAACTTTTACTTGAAGTATGTTATCTCCAAATTGCAACAACTGAAACAAAGCAGTTGCTTATACCAACAATGTGAGAAAAACAGCATGGCTACAGAACGTGCTGCTCCTAACCATGAGGCAAAGAGCTTAACTACTGACAGCGGCTACACAGGCTCACGACGCTGGGTTAGCCAGACACGCTTTCTAAGCATTAGGCAAATGACCAGCTACATTACAATCTTCAGTAAGCTGCAGTATGACATTGCTGGCAGAGACGGAATCACTCTGCATCCACTAATGTCAGCACAAGCATGATTCATGCATTTCAGCTTTTACTGTGGCATAACCGCATCAGAAGTCACTCAGCTCCCAGACAGGTCAGTATCTTCTAACAGCAGCAGGTACCTTCTCCTTATTGGAGAGCGTTGGGTGCACAAACTTCCTGTAGAGGACACTGGAGCCCTTGGTGTAAGGGGAGAGCAGCCAAATCACAAATGCGATTTTCAGCTCGAAATAAAAGGGAAACCTGAGAGAAGGGGGGGGGGGGGGGGGGGGGGGGGGGGGGGGGGGGGGGGGGGGGGGGGGGGTGGGGGGGGGGGGGGGGGGGGGGGGGGGGAGAAGAGAGAGAGAGAAACGATGGAGAACTGGAATCAAGATCTGCACAGAGACAGATGGAGATAACTGGTAGAGAGCAGCACAGGCAGAAAGAGCAAAGGCAAGACAACAGCTCAGAAACAAAAGAATCGATATACCAGGTCAGAATAGCAGAAACGTCTTTGGAACCCTAGAACATACCTTCTTTGAGTCTCATTTAGTCTTTCATCCATAGCCATGAAAACTCCATAAACAGGGCATCTCTCAGCCCTGCAAACACACCAAATTACAATCTGATAGCTACTCTCATCATTCTGAAGTTTGTTCAGAGAGTATCCACCGGATGTTAACATTACATTAGTTTCCCTCTCATTTTCCAAAGTTTTCAACTATGTATCTCAATAAATCTCAAGTTCCTGCTAAGGGTGATGCTCAGTTTCTGAAACTTCCAGTAGGTACTCCACAGGTAAGGCACAAAGGGAGGATCACTGTAAATGAAAAAGAGCATGCAGCACACAGGTCTTTCACCGCTAACCCTTATCCAATAAAGTCTCTGAGAAAATACAGTAGCAGAGACCAAAACAAGTGAATGCAAACTTTCTACTGTCTCTATTAGTAGCAAGAGATTTCTGGTTTCAGGGGTCCATTTTAAGTACATGAACAAGCCAAAGCTCTTGTACTTTTTAGATCTTTATCTGCTTTTCAAAGGTTATGCAGAACTGCTGAGCCCTTCCATAAGGCACGTGTAGCCGTTTCATGTTTCTTTATAAGATACAACTCTCGACTAGTATTCTTTCAGAGATGTATGCAAAGCTCAAACACTAAAGCAATGAAGAAACTGAAGATAGTCCGTTCCAAGGGTTCAGCTGAAGACATGTAACAATGATTTGTCATTTTTGGAGGCCTCCATATTGCCAAGCATGACACACAGCACTGAAAGGATTAAAAAGCTGCTTCCCTAACAGGTCCCTTCCTTCCACCATCTTTTTTTTTTTTTTTTTTTTTGTCTTTTAGACCACCATTTCTCAAACTTTATCAGTTCACATTAACAGCTTCTCAGAAATATTTTGTTATGAATGAAGATCCTCTTACAGACACCCAACTGTTTATCTTAACTGTTTGCAAGTACAGGAGATGAAACAACTAAGACAGCAGCTACTACCCACAATCTACAAACCTGCAGACTCTCCAAAGGCACTGAAAACTCCTAAAGGACAGACAGTTTTTTCCTGGCATCCTAGCACTACTCCTCCCTTATTTTAAAAAGAAATAACCAACAAAAGAAAACATGCTGCCAAGGAACTCACCATGAAAGGACAATGTCTGTGAGTGTTCTGCAGTGGTAAAAAAGGCAAACACAATCCAGTACATCATCCACTTCACCTGCAAAAAAACAGTCGCTCAATAGACATCCATCAGAACCCAGAAAAAGTGAAATGCTTTCTCAGTAAAAAATGACTCATCTCCACACATTAAGATGAATTCAACAAGAAGGCATAGATAATCAATAATGGAGAGGGTCAGATACTAAATGGTACATTCTAGTTTGGGAAAACATGTAGGATTAATGTGCTCTAAACAGATAAATGCACACAGATACACTGATGAATGCATGCCCTGTAGCAATATCATGATGCAGCAGTGTTAGTCCCAAATAAGCTATCTAAAATGAGTAAGCAGTTCACTTTAAGAAGTTGTAGTCTTTCATATATCATGATTATTGTAATAAATATATATACACACATATGCAAGTTTAGTTTCAACTGTAGCCTTATATTTTCTTCATTTAACGTTTTTTCTCGGGAAGAAAAAAACCCCAAATCAATAGATACAGTATTTTGCTCTAACTCATTAATAAGCATTCTTTGCCTTAATCATTATTCCCAGAAATTACATGAGCATTTTTTTTTCTTTTCAAATAAAGGCTCAGTAAGAGAGGTAAGAAAGCCGAGAGCGTGTCACACCAACCTTATCTTCTTGTTTAAGGTCTTGAGTATAGTTTACAAAGTGTACTTTGTGCTATTATCATAGAATGGTTTGGGTTGGAAGGGACCTTAAACACCGTCTCGTTCCACCCCCTGCCCTGGGCAGGGACACCTCCCCCCAGCCCAGGGTGCTCCAAGCCCGTCCAACCCGGCCTTGGACACCTCCAGGGATGGGGCAGCCACAGCTTCTCGGGGCAGCCTGGGCCAGGGGCTCACCGCCCGCACAGTCAACAATTTCTCCCTAATGTCTAATCTAAATCTACCCTCTTCCAGTTTGAAGCCATTCCCCCTCATCCTATCACTCCATGCCCTTGAAAAAAGTCCCTCCCCAGCTCTCCTGGAGCCCCTTTAGGCACTGGAAGGGGCTCTGAGGTCTCCCCGAAGCCTTCTCCTCTCCAGGCTGAACCCCCCCTCTCCCAGCCTGTCCTCCCCGCAGAGGGGCTCAGCCCTCGCAGCATCTCCGGGCCCTCCTCCCCCCGCTCCAACAGCTCCGTGTCCTTCTGCTGTTGGGCCCCCCCGAGCTGGAGGCAGCGCTGCAGGGGGGGCTCCCCAGAGTGCAGCAGAGGGGCACAGTCCCCCCGCCCGCTGGCCACGCTGCTGGGGATGCACCCGGGATGCAGGGGGCTCGCTGGGCTGCCAGCGCACATTGCCAGCTCATGGTGAGCTGCTCACCCTCCAACACCCCCAGGTCCTTCTCAGCAGGGCTGCTTTCACTCTACTTATTGCCCAGTCTGCATCCATGTTTGGGATTGCCCTGACCCACGTGCAGGACCTTGCACTTGGCCTTGTTGAACTTCATGGGGTTTGCACAGGCCACCTCTCGAGCATGTCAAAGTCCCTCTGGATGGTATCCCTTCTCTCCAGCATATCAGTGGTGTCATCAGCAAACTTGCTGAGGGAGCACTCAATCCCACCGCCCATGTCCCCGACAAAGATGTCGAACAGCACCGGTCCCAATCCCAACCCCTGAGGAACACCACTCATCACTGCTCTCCACTTGGACATTGAGCCATTGACCGCAGCTCTTTGAGTGCGACCATCCAGCCAATTCCTCGCCCACCAGTGGTCCACCCATGAAATCCATATCTCTCCAATTTAGAGACAAGGATGTTGTGCAGGACAGTGTCAAATGCTTTGCACAAGTCCAGGTAGATGATGCCAGTTGCTCTTCCCTTATCCACCAATGCTGTAACCGTGTTGTAGAAAGTCACCAAATTTGTAAGGCATGATTTGCCTTTAGTGAAGCCACGCTGGCTGTCATCGATCACCTCCTTATTTTCCATGTGCCTTAGCAGAGTTTCCAGGAGGATCTGCTCCATGATCTTGCCGGGCACAGAGGTGAGACTGACTGGCCTGTAGTTCCCCGAGTCTTCCTTTTTTCCCTTTTTAAAAATGGGGGTTACGTTTCCCCTTTTCCAGTCAGTGGGAACTTCACCAGTCTGCTGTGACTTTTCAAATATGATGGACAGTGGCTTGGCAACTTCATCTGCCACTTCCCTCAGGACCTGTGGATGTATCTCACTAGGTCGCATGGATTTCTGCACCTTCAGGTTCCTCAGATGGTCTCAAACCTGGTCTTCTCCTACAGTGGGGGTTCCTTGTTCTCCTGGTCCCTGCCTTTGCCTTCTGCAACTTGGGCAGTACAGCTAGAACACTTGCTGGTGAAGACTGAGGCAAAAAAGTCATCGAGTACCCTTGTCCCTGTCCCAGGTGACCAGGTCTCCCATTTCCTTCTGGAGAGGGCTCACATTTTCGCTAGTCTTCCTTTTGTCACTGATGTACCTGTAGAAGCTTTTCTTGTTGCCCTTGACATCCCTGGCCAGATTCACCTCTGTCTGGGCTTCAGCTTTCCTAACCTGATCCCTGGTTGCTCGGACAATTTCTCTTTATTCCCCCAGGCTATCTGTCCTTGCTTCCACTCTCTGTAAGCTTGATTCTTCTGTTTGACTTTCTCCAGGAGCTCCTTGTTCATCCATGCCAGCCTCCTGGCATTTTAGCCCGACTTCCTCTTTGTTGGGATGCGTCGCTCCTGAGCTTGGAGGAGGTGGTCCTTGAATATTAGCCAGCTTTCTTGCTGGCACATCTGTATGCCTGTCGTCTATTTCCCCACTTCCTCACACCTTTCTCTGGAGCCGTAGGTATTTCTTTCAAAGCAAATATAAAATAATTCCCCTCATCACACACACACTCACTCTGCTGTTTTAGTAACAAGTCTCTCAGCTACAGGCCAATTACTCCTAAAGAGCAATCAGCTGAATTATAAAAACTGCTACCCAAAAATGTCCAATAGCAGAGGAGTCACAGAATCATAGAATCATTTAGGTTCGAAAAGACCTTTAAGAAGGGAGACGGACAGTTTTCTATGCTGTTAAGAAGTGAAAATAAATGTACGTAGCAGATAAATGGAAAGACGAGATCACCTTTGCTAAAAGCAAGTTAACACTCAGCGTCATCTAGAATGGGAAAGGAGAATTAAATTGAATCAAGGAAACTGTATATATTAAATGCACACATTAATCCATATATTAAAGTTACACGAACATTTTAGTGACAGCCTTTGTTACATCAAATGAAGTTATAAAAACAGATGTTTCCCCAAAGTTGCATGTGTTGGAAAATTTGGTGACCTGTTCATGAAAAGACCCTCCAAAACTTTCTAAAAAAACCCAATAAAATTATGCTGCTTCCAACCCCTCTGACACAGTGGATGGTTTTGAAGATAGTGGTTAGTAGCCCAAATTATTTCCACTTTATTGTGCAATTTTTTCACAACAGAAAGTAGCAAAACTTGCCTTTTACGGCACTCCTGCCCTTTTTTTTCCTTTTATCATCAGTTTGTAAAGGACTAGGACCAGGTGTTATTCACTTGACTTCTAAAGCAGCTCTATGTAACGAATGGTTAACTCTTCAATGCAGCAACGTAAATTAGCTCTTCTATGAAAAAGTGTGTGAATAATGACAAATCAAAGGTGGCAAACAGGGATCCCAACAAACGAGAGATTTCAGAGAAGCTACATACCCATAAGTCTTACTTCAGTATTAGGCAAAACGAAGGCAGTAATAATAAAAGCAATTAGCAGATACATGGAGATATATATAACATAATGAGGAATATGGTGGGGTTTTTTTTCAGAGAACAAAAATCTCACAAATGTAGCAGAATTCTTAGAAGGTTTCCATGAGCTCTTGCTATAGCGCTTCCCTTACGGGCAGGGTGTACAGCGTTTCTACAAAGTTTCCAACAGGCCTAAGTAAACACTCAAAGAAACTAAATTGTCAAGGATAAAAAAAGGAAAGGACTCTTGAGGATTAACAATTGGTTAAAAGAGAGGAAACAAAGGATAAAAATAATGGCCATTTTGCACAATGAGGAAAGTTACCAGTGGAATCCCACAGGAATCAGTGCTGAGATCTGTCCTGCTCATCTCCACGAAAGATCTGGAAAAGGTTGCGAATAATATGATGACAAAACGTGCAGAAGATACTTCTCTATCCAGGGGATTAGGTATGAGTTGATTAAAGAATTCAGAGAGGGCTCTATGCTGACTGATCTCCAGCTGACATTTTGTCGCTAAATGTCATTAAATACAAAGTAATGAACTTAGAGTATCTGCTTTTTCTTAGTGAAAACTATTATGGTTAGATAAATTAGCTCACGCCACTCAGGAGCGGTCACTGTAGACATCCTGATGAAACCGTAAGTTCTGTGCTCATTAGACTTTTTCATTCTGCTAACAGGATCCTCAGGAGTGTTAGAAGAGGAACTGAGAAGAACGGAAAACACTACTTTGTTAACTGTTTAAATAAACTGCACATTCACATCTTTGATACGGGACACAGGGTTCTTGCCCTCTGTCTCCTCCTGCCACCCTTCACCCTACGCTCTACAGCCAAAGACAAAAAGAAAATATAGCTCTTAAATAAACTAGCCTAGTTCTAGAAGTTCCCGTAGTGCAGATAACCAGAAACTAGAAGAGTAGAAAGCAGAGGGGAAGAATCACTAATTTTTTTTTCTCATGATGTTTGCAATCCACAAACACCTTCAAAAAGGCTATGTTTTTTTTTCAGTCCATTATAAAGGAGTCAGGTCTTTGCTGCTCAAGCTGATGACCAACAAATCAGCTAGCTGCATACAGTATCACAGTATTGTCAGGGTTGGAAGGGACCTCTGGAGATCATCTAAGTCCAACCCCCTGCCACAGCAGGGACACCTACAGCAGTTGCACAGGACGGCGTCCAGGCTGGTTTTGAATACACAAAGTCTCCCCAGCTTGCACAAAGAACCTAAATAAATTCAGTAAATGCAAAAGCATAATTGGAACGAAGATTTGACCAATGCTGAAGATGACATGTGAAAAGAAAGAAATTACTTTTAGAACAGGGTGAGCTACTACAAGTGGTTTGTCACAGCTGCTCAAGGACTTATCATAAGTTTATATCACGGTGAGGGAGAAGAGTAAGTTTGCACCGTACTCTGGTGCCACTGATGGACTGCCTGCGGTAGCTTGGTCTGCATCAGGTCAATCTTCAATACACCACTGTTTAGCACAGATATACCGGTAAGATCTTTCTCTGCCACCAATGTTGGTTCTTAATCACCACGAGCAGGTAGCAGCACATAGACACAGCTGGCTTTGAAAGCATGCAGCACAGCATTCAAGTTTTCCACTGACCTTTCACATGAAGAACAGTTTGAACAGACATTAGCCCCCTTTCCTGTGTTTAACAAAATTGTTTTTTCCCCTTATGTTGAGAAGGAAGAAGTCCTCCAAAGATAAGTGAATTAGGCAGACAGCAGTCCAACATCTAAATGCTTATTTCTGACGTAGTCCTCTCAAGAAGAAATAATTTATATATAATATCAGTTTTAGCAGTTCAAATACATTTTCTTAAACCAAATCCAGTATTTCCACTGAAAACAAAAACAAGAGAAAATTTTCTGCTGCAGCAATCCAGAACTATCTGCTTTAAGAAAACTACATCAATGAAGTGTTAAACAAACATCCAAAAATGAATGCTGTACTTTTCCACATCAGCCCTAGTGGGGCCTACCACCAGGTGATTAGCTGATATTATTGTTAAGACAAACTTTATGATACTCAAGTACCATATCTCATTTCTTTTTCACCACCAGATTAGGGAAATCTTACAGCAATTTAGGTAACATCTATCAAAAGAAAATCAGATCAATACAACATTTATATTCTGCAAGGAAACACGGCATTTATGTCCCTCAACCGCTAACCTACCCACAGAAAACAAGCAGGTTTTTACTATAAAGAATGCCTACAAATTCAAAGGCTCTATATCGACCGGATCTTTGAGCTCTAGAACAAGCATGCTACAGGCTGCTTCAAAAAATGAGGTGTTTTGGTTTTCTTTTTCCGCCTCAAGTTCTCAACAAAATAATCGTAGAATACCAGGTTGGAAGGCACCTCAAGGATCATCTGGTCCAATGTTCTTTGGCAAAAGCACGGTCTAGACAAGACGGCCCAGCACCCTGTCCAGCTGAATCTTAAACGTGCCCAGTGTTGGGGAACGCACCACTTCCCTGAGGAGATTATTCCAATGGCTGATTGTTCTCAGTGTGAACAATTTTCCTCTGGTGTCCCACCGGAATCTCCCAGAAGTAACTTGTACCCATCACCCCTTGTCTTTTCTGTGTGACTCCTTGTAAAAAGGGAGTCTCCATCTTATTTATAGCCACCCTTTAAATACAGGAATGTGGTGATAAGGCCTTCCCTGAGCCTTCTCTTCTCAAGGCTGAACAAACCCAGTTCTCTCCACCTTTCCGCATACATCAGGCTTCCCAGTCCATGGATCATCTCGGTGGCCCTTTGCTGGACCATCTCCAGCCTCTCCACAGCTTTTTGTACCGTGGGGACCAAAACCGCACACAGTGTTCCAGATGTGCCCTGACAAGCACTGAGTGGAGTGGGATGACTTCTTTATTGCTGCTGGTGATGCCCTTGGTGATACAGCCCAGCATCCCACGGGGTTTCTCTGCCGCAGCGGTACACTGCTCACTCACGTTGAGCTTGTTGTCCACCAGGACCCCCAGGTCCCTTTCCACAGAGCTGCTCCCCAGCCGGGTAGATCCCAGCCTGCGCTGCACTCAATTTAAAACTCAGAAATCTGAGTCGGTCTTAAAGTTAACACAGCAGCGCAACTGGAACGCATTCCATGACAGACACTTATGAGCCAGAGTAAAATTCCAGGTAAAAAAAAAAAAAAAAGTGTTTTATGCAACAAATGAAGGTCACAGACAACTGGAAGGAAAGAGTAGAGAACGGCCAGAGAAGCCAATAGTAATACGATACTACTTCATACATAACTTCAAAGATAACTATGAAATCACAGGATCACGAGATTATTCAGATAGTTTCCTTCATGCTTTCTTTTCAGTTTCTAATGTTATTACAAATAAAGTTCAAAGCTTAGTAAGGCTCATCGTATTTCTGACTATATCTCTAATACTCAAAACACCATCTCAGTTACCAATGCCTCCTGAATGTTCACATTTCGACTTTTCTGCTGAGACCAGTATTTAAAAAAAACAATCCCAAAACAAAACCCAAAACACCTCAGCCAGATGTTGCGGTTTGTAAAGCTGTTCATGATGAGCAAGACCCTCACCTCAGCTGGCATCTCCTTCAAAAACCAGTGGGCCGAGTTTTAAGCCAACACATAGGAAAGGTCTAGGCAATCCTAGAGGACCGACGCATGAGATGAAAAAGGACTATATCCTGCAATATTTATTGTTGACGTGTCACTTTGTAAGGAGCAAACAGAGCCAGCTGGACGAAGAGTCTCTGACTGCACCACAAAGCAATAGCGACAGATTATATCCTATATTCACCCACGCTACCTCTCGTCTCCATCAGGTTATTCCTCACTCCACATAAATAGAAACTCATCCCACCCATAAGCCAAATAGCTCTTTTCTCCACTGATCAACTTAGGACACCCCTTCCGCGAGAAGACGACACATCACATCACTAAAACGCATTTAGTGTTTTAAATACGGTAATTGTAACAATGGTGTAGACAGAAACAGAGAGGGGGAAAGGACTCCAGAAAGGATGGAGGTTGAGGTCTTGACCAACAGAAAACACTGACCACAGGAGACGCCGACAGGCAGACACAAACCAAGCAAAATTACTCAGCCTTTTGGAAGAAAACAGAGATAGTACTGAAGAAGCGGTGAAAGGACAACGAATGAGGATAAAGTTAGAGGGAAGGACGTGTCCTGGGCTCTCAGATGCGCCCAAACCGACCGTGTCACCGCGCTCCCCCCTCTCCTCCCGACAGCAACAGCCGCATCGCCCCCGCGGGTGAGACCCCCGGCGCCCCCGCGCTGCTACCGCGGACCGGCGCTCTTCGGCGCGGCCCTACTCACATATTCCTTCACGTTTTTCGTCTTCACGGCCTTGTAGGAGGAGTACGCGGGGTAGAGGGTGCCGAAGATCAGCCTGCGAGGAGAACGGACCCCTCAGCGCCCGCCGCCGCGGGGAGCTCCCGGCGGGACGCGGGTCCCCCGCCCCGGGCGGGGCTTGGCCGCCCGCACCGCACCGCGGCGGCGCCGCCCCTGGGCCGCGGTAGCCTCCGCCGCCCCGCCGGTGCGCGGCCGCCGCCGCCCGCCGGGCCCTCCCCGCCCCGGCCCAGCAGCCGCCCCCCCCGCCCGGGCCGCACCGGCGGCCGCGTCCCCCCGCAAGGGCCCCGCGCGCGCCGGCGGCCGCACTCACACCACGAGGCGGGAGATGATCCAGGAGACCATGGCGGCGCGGGGCGGCGGCGGCTCCGTCAGGGCGCGTCCCTGCAGCAAGCGCGGCCCCGCCCGCGCGCCGAGAGGGGAGGAGCCGCCGCGGCGGAGGGCGGGGCCGCCGCGCGCTCCGCGCATCCCGCGCCGCCGGGCCCGGGTGGGGGGCGCCCCCCGCCGGGGGGACGGGGAGCCCGGCGGGACGGGACGGCAGCCGCAGCGGTGTCGGGAGAGCGGCGGCGGAGGGCGCGCAGCGCGGGAGCGGGTCACGGAGGGCGCGGCGGAGCCATCTTCCCCCGGGAGAGCGCGGCCGCAGCGACCGAAGGCTGCGGGCGAACGGGGCAGTTCGGTCACCCAAAGCGGGTGTGACACAGCACTGAGGCGCTGACGCCGGGGTCGGGGTCGGGGTTGTCGCCCCGGGGGCGCCGCGTGCGCGTTCCCGGAAACTCGAGCGGAGGCCATGGAGGGGAGGGGGGGAGGGGATACCCTGGTTGTGGGGCGGGAGTGTCTGTGCTTAAGCACAGCCGAGTAACGGAAAGCGTTACCTTTTATCGGCTTGGCAAGGAATAGTGTGAAAAGAATCCTCCGCCTCGTCAATCAACGTCAGAGTTAATTAGCGCACCCCTTTTGCCCCCCATTACAATCAAGGCTTGATCAGGGCCAGCACACAGATCTGTTGAGTCCCACTAAGATGACCATTACATAAGCTATTTTTTAATTTAAAAAAAAAAAAAAAATTGTAGAAAACTGTTGCAGTAGTTCAGCTAGCAAAAAAAACCCCAACCCTGAAGGAAGGCACTATGGCAAAGTGTCATTAGTTGCCAAACAGCCTTTATGAAAAGAAAAGGAAAGAGACCAAAGAAAGAGCAAAAACAAAGAGCTGCTTAGGGAAGAATTTCCTCATGAATGCACAAACTTCAGTATAATGAGCAATGCTGGAAAATACAGAGCATTAGCAACTTCCCATCACATGTAAGAGCTGAAAACACAAATGTCTCTACAGACAAAGAACATTTTGTCATAGTCTGCTTTTGGATATGAATGGCCTCAAAATGATTGCATAAGTGACTGCACAAGTTACAGCACTGATGGCATAACTGACCTACAAATAGGATAACAGGAGTCTGCTCTCACACATCCAAGTAACGCCAACACACACACAACCTTCACCAAAATAATTCTATTTCTAACTGCATCAGTTTCCTATTGGAGACCAGCACGGCAACAGCTCGGGTACTTGAACAATGTGTTCGTACTCGGGCGAGTGAAAGGGGCAAATAGAAGAGAAAGAATTCAGAGACCTGGTGAGTACAACGAACAAAGTGTGGGAGTGCTGAAGGAGTGCAGCGTGTAAGTGGCACCTAAATAAAATGTGCCTTAGTGTTTTAACCTGTTTAATGTGCCCAGGAGCAGTATGATTTACAGCGCATTAGAAATAAATGGTGCTCAGAACAACACAATATGAACATCAGGATTAGTGGAGCAGGTGGTCTTGTGAGTGTCCTAAATGGCAGGTCCTTGTTAAGTAGCATGTTGCGCTTTAGAGCAACTTTAGGGAAGGTATTTTAAGCTAGCAATTTACAGTTAGCAATAAGTAGCTCAATTTCTTCCCATACCATAAAGAAGGAGAAATTAATTCATTAACTTACCTTCCCACAAGGAGAACCAACTCATACTGAAGGGCTATTTTTGGAACAAAAGCTGGCTGCAGGTCAAATTAAAATAGAATGATTTATTGGTAGCATTCTTTTAAGTTATTAGTAATATTGTATAGTGCTGTGTAATTAAGATTTCAAGACCTACCCAGGAAAGCAATTCGTCAATTGTTTTCAAATTAAGGGTGTATATTTTTCTAGCAGATATGCTACTGCTGAAATAACTCATGACAGATTTGTGTTCTACAAATGGTTAAAATAGGTGACCAAATATCTATCAATCTATTACGGCCTCAGAAATAAGGCACGGGAATCAAACCAACCGTTCCTTGAGCAGAGCAAGGGAAAACACTGAAGCCGACAATCAGAAAATAAGGTTACTTACCGGTCCACAGGCGTTTCCATGCTCCACCCATGTGCAGCGCAGTTCCACATGCCTTTTCCAAAAAGCAACACTTGCAAGATAGCTCGATGGACGAGTAAGTCACCAGCATGTGTCATACAGCTCAACCAATACCTCAGAACTGCAGAGCTCAGAGCGCTATCAAAGGGCTATCAGAAGTGAGGAAAGAGGGAAGTCATATGTACATAGGAGCAATAATTTTAAAGAATACCCATGCCTGCTAACTTCTTTCAACCTATTTGTATTGCAGGTAAATTCAAGTTACTGCTTAACATTGAACTCCTGCTCCACTTCCGATTCCACGTCCTCCGGTTCTGCACGAGGCCGTCTCAGAATCTTTCAGGGGAACAACAAATGGATCAAAACTTTTGACGTATTAAATACTTAATGTTTCCCATATTTATGTGGCCTGGTTTAGTTGCCTCAGAGTCCAGCTTACAAACAGAGAAAAGATTAAAGTGTTGTAAAATTAACCCTTGCAGACTGTTAACATTTTTAATCAATCTCAAGAAAAGGAAAGAGCTGTTGGGTTGACAAGAAGTTAAATCTTCAGAGCGGGGACGTTATTTCTTCCTCTTCACCTGAGACTGAGAGAAAAACACAAATGTGTCCTGCGTACCATTATTGTGAAGGCCCTGTGAAACTGCTACATGACGGCGCCGAGTGCCCTCGCGTGGTGGGGCACACACCAGGCTTCAGTACTGTGAGCGCAATCCAAGTCCACTTGGGCAGGCCAATGGCCGTATCATCCTCAACTCCTGCTCCCACTTGTCATCGGATAGAAGACGGCCAGAGCTTAAAGCCAATGTTCAAAAATGGTGCCCACCCACTATCTTGTGCAGTTCCATTGAGTAACGGCAAGACAGCATTCAGCAGAACAAATGTCACAACTGCAGCAAACTGAATTTTAAGATATGCAACCGAAGTTTTTATTTTCCCCTCTACTCAAAAATTTCTGATTTATAAAGCCTTCTTTGATCTGCTTACGTTCCAGGTAACGTATCGGCTGCCCCTTAAAATTTGTAACTAGAAAATACTGTGATAAAAACTACTGGTTGTACATCTTAAAACAACTTTATAATCACTTTGGCTGGCTACTTTTGCTATAAGCTCCATATGACGTATGATGGAACTTAGTGGTGGGTACCGGAGGGTGAGTGCTTATACTGACCCTTCGCACAAACCCAATTAAGAGAGAACCCCAACACACGCCCTTGGGAGCGCCCAGACCACAGATGTACATGCGACAGGCACCCCATCAGCTGTCACTGCTCGGGAAAGACAGTGCAGTCATCACTACTGGAAATCTCAATGCTTAGCATTAGTAAGAAATGCTGCAACGGGAATGCTTCAGAAATGAGTAACGAACACCAGTATCTCACCACAGAAATGCATGGACAAACTTTAAAGACCTGCACGCAGCTTGAGTAATCTTCCCTCAGAAATGGGGCAGCTGAACAAAAAGGAGGAACAAGAAAGTCACCAAGAACAGTCAGAGGCACTGAGCAGGTTCAGTGCAAAGATTCCAGAGTCCGGAACTGTTCATCTTGGAAGACAGATGCATCAGGAGAGTGAAATGGGGCATAAAAGAACTATGAAGCTACAAAAATGGTCAAAGGGGCGAACAGAGGACAAACACTTCTTGGGGAAAAAAGGCTCTGGAGCCCACTTAAATTACTACGCTAACAAAGGTACATACTTTCAAGCAAAGCAGAATTAAATCTTGCAACTCTGTCAAAGGATGTAGTAGAAGCTGTAAATACAGTTGTTTCTGGCATCAACGTGACAGACTTGCAGTGAGCTTCACAGTCTAATTACAAGCATCGTAAAATATCCCTGGCCGTGTAAGGCTACAGCAGAGAGAAGCTAAGCATGTTTGAAGGAAAACCAACCCTGCTGTTGTCTGGGTTTTATATATATAAAATATTACACTTTATATATGTGTATATGTAATGTATAATATATGCAGCCATAAATACATGAATGTTACATGTGATCTATATATATTTATTATGATTAGTATTAATAAATAAAACCCTATGTATTTGCAGATACACAATACATGAAAATCCTATTTCAGAAATTCTGAAGTTGCTGTACAGTAACAGCTAAATTTTAATTAGTTGAACAGAATTCTAAGAGCTGACAATTACAGCATTTAATCAACTGAAGACCCTCTTTTGGTGGAAAACACGCAGGAATTGACAAGCGGATTCTAAATCTACATAAAATTTGTGCCAAAAAAGTTACCTACTTGGAAAAATTTGCCAAAAGCAGAGGTAGTCTCCGTCTCCTGATGCATACAATCCAGATAAAGGATAAAAGTCTTCAAATGTAACTTACTAGAACTGATTTACTGATTTGCCAGATCAATTTACAAATTCTCCCTCTCCTCATCTGGTCTAAAATTTAGATTGCTACATATTTCTTAATTTTAATCTACAATTTTTGTGCAAATCATTGCTCTGATTTTGGCTGAATATTGCTTTACATTGATTGTACTCTATGATTAATAGAAGAGGAAATTCAAGAGACGGAAACAATGTTTGATAGACTCAAACCAAACACAGGTTCCGCATGAGATGCAGAACTCAGTGTAGATCACTGCACTGGAAACGGCTGAGGCTACTGCATTACACACAGCCAAGTTTTTGTCTTTTTGATCTTTATCAAATTCTAATTGGTGATACACACACACGCACACAAATGAGGGAAACAGCTCAGCTATAATTAACCATTCAGAATGGGTTATACGCACAGAGTGCAACAGAAGTGCACCAGAAATTCTGCACAATAGGACTATGTTAAGGTTGAATGGTTCATGGGTCGGGGATAATCCTCTTCACCTGTAGCGGGCGGAATTGGCTCACGTGCACAGGAGAGCTGCAAGGTACGAAGGCAGCAAAAGCCGGGGGGTGCGCTACTCCCACCCAGTAACCACCCAGACAGGCCGCAGGTGGCACACGTCAGCGAACAGAGCCGCTGCTGCCAGCACAACCTCCACCGTCAGAAACCAGGGAGCCTTTACCACCCCACATGTGTCTCCAGTGGAGAGGGCAGCACTGGACGCCAGCCTACTGGGAGGACAGTGAGAGGTGGGGAGCACAGCACAAGAGACGTTGTTTATATCAAGACACGTCTTCTACCTGATGTCTGAGAATCAAGAACCTGCAGGCAGCATGGTACGCTCCCAGCACACACTTGGGGCGTAAAGCACCCAAACCTTCCGTCAGAGGCAGGGCAAGAAGCGAACAGGCAGCCTACACTGCCAGAGGCAGAAGCTGAGACAAACTGAAAGCAGGAAGATCGGTGAACAAGTCTGAAAGAAACTGCCCAGGCTGTTACAGTAAATGACTTTTATTTTTTAAAAAATGAAATAAACCGTGAACATATTAACCAGGCCCTGAAGGTGGCACTACAGTACAGCTGGATATAAGGTAGATACATTTCCCCATGTACCCGGACAATGAAATCCATTGCATCAATGCTGACATTAGTAAATTCTGATACAGTTCTATCAAGCAGGAACATTTTACTTAAAATAGTTCTGGACAAAGTTGACACTGAAAGTTAACTTTTCCCTTCACTTTGGAAAGGATAGAGTTTCTCAGATAGCACTGGTATTGGGTGAACTATTGCCTGCAGTCACCAGTGCAGTGGGAGATGTACAACATCTCACATGAGAACAGAGTTTATACTCCTTTTTACTTCTTCATTCTGAGGAAGCAGGGTGGCGTAGGGAGAGGGGGGGAAGATGGGTGAGGAATATGGGCAGAGAGGTGGGTGTCAATTTCTGTTCACCTCTCCTCTTGGCTGTTTTTGATGCTATTTTGGACTGCTTTCTAAAAAATCACTTCTTGATTTTATTGAAAGGAAGACTAAAGTAATATGCCTTTCCTTGAAAATCCCAGGAACAGTTGTCGGTACTTCAAAAATACTAAAAATATCTACTTTCATGAAATATTAACTGTTTCACTACAAACCTAGTTTTTCACTAAATCACAAATTCTCCTATTTCTGGAGTCTCCTGGGGAAAAAAGTGGGTTCTCCCTTTATTCTCTGCAACCTCTACAGTGTATAGAGGAAACGGCTACAAGAAAGGGGAGTGCAGAGGAATAGCTTTATTCTTTTCCTTGGCCTGTATCTCACATGGGAAGTTTGCTTAAAATTTCTGCAGTTGGGCTACTGTTGGTCACACTCCAGCAGCTCACCACAACTGAGTCTGCAGTAGGGACAACCCACCTCCAGCACGTTCCTTCTAACATTCGTGGAGACTAACTAGGCATGAGGAAAAAAACATCCACACTCTTTATACCATTTCTAATCATAATATGCAGGAACACCAAGTCGGTTTCCATGTTCTTCCATTTCTGCAAAAAGGCCACAAGAAAGGGACATCGGCACCTTTCATTAAGGATCTGGAATTCTGCATGTAACAGTGCGACCTTCCGTTAGACCTTCAGTGTTGAGGCAGCGTAGAAAAACAGTGGCTGAAGAGTGTGTGTAATTACTGACAACATCAGCTCCTTAGTGAGAAAGCCTCTGCTCCTGCAGAGGCAGTCATGTGCAGTCCCTGTATAAACTGTGAGCAAAAGGCATACTTCACAGGGCGTTCGGAATTAGCACATTCCCTATGATCTAGCTAGTTTGGATTCGTGAGCTTTCAGTGTGCCAACAGCGTCTTTCACTGCATGGTAGATAATGTTCTTCACCTGTAACGGTAAGAAAGAAAATCAACTTCTACAGACTAACAAGGAGAGTCTTACATACGAATGCAATTAACTTTGACAGCTGAATTCTTAACAGCTGGCACGTTATACACAATGTCTATATGATCACTGCCTTAGGATATCAACTAGCACGGTTTGTAACTGGCACAGTTACAAGACAAATATTTTAAGACACCTGCACTGACCTTCTTAACTCATTTTACTGGGTCCACACTTCAATATACATTTACTCATGTTATTTTAAGATAAAAGTCTCTTATGTGAGAGCTAGGAGGAAAGTACTCTATGAAGTTCTCTGCAATCTGAGTTACTTACAGATTCACATAAATGAAACCCAAAAGGAGCAAGAAAATCATATGGTTTAAACCCTATGTTAAGTAAGATGACTGCAACAAATCATCATCCTGTTGTCTTTGTAGGGAGGCTAGAAATTCTTCTCATGTTGCAATCTTCCAGAAGGGCAAGCAAGAGCAGAGATGAAAAATCCGCTAGTACTCAGAAGCAGCCTGTTCCACGCTTACCTATTTAACAATCAAAGCTCTATTTTGTTTCTGATTTTCTGATCTAAATTATTTGAATTCAGTTTCTAAGTATTGAATGGAACAGTTTCACCTCTAAGTGAGCAGCCTTTATTGCACTTGCTCAACTAACTGCTAAGCACCACTAATTTTTCCATGATGTACACGATCTCAGTCTCTTGTATCATTTATGTGACAGTTATTGTCTCTGTGTATTTTTTAATATACATATAAATTGATACAAATGTTTCTATAAAAATACTATAAAAAATTACACAGAAAAACCAGTAAAATTTGGCTGCAAGGCACAAATACAACGAGTATTTCCTTTCCAACAGGAGTCCTGAGTTCCACTTCACCAGCAGTTACTTTTGGTTTTCCTTTTTTTTTTTTTTAAATAATAAGCATTATTCATTTGCATGCCTTAATTTATTTACAGAAACACCTCACACATCTGTATCACTACAGCTGAAAAGGTACAGTGCTAGAAGTTGGATCCCCACACAATGACGAGCGCATCCTGCCTCTCTGCCTTTCCTCTTTAAAATCCCTGTACAAATGCATATAGAAAATTCTATAGCAATTTTTCACTTCATTTTTTGAGAGAATTAACTTGGTAGACAGTCTCTGACCATTCTTGGGCTGTCATACTGAAGAATGGCTATATATTGAGTACTCACCTTTTGCAAGAAACAGTCATTCTGCAGATCTCCACCCTCCTTCATTTTACATACATGAGATTACTACATACACAAAAAATGCTGATAACAAAATTTGCAAACTAAACTAGATACTAACTCTTCAGACGCATACATAGGTGAAATCAAAAAAGTATCCTAACGGTCTTCGCTCTGTAGGAATTTACTGTCATTATACACAATGCACTACTTCAGTGCATAATTATTAGTTTAAGCAGTCACACTACTTCAAATCAGAACACATTGAAATTTCCTGTTTGACAGTAATTTAGAATCATAGAATCATTTAAGATCATTGAGTCCACCCGCCTAAACCATATACCCTGACTTAAATAAGCAAGCCTTCACTTTCAGAGCAGTTTTCCTTTTAAGCGATAAGAAAACAAATACAAGTGTCCTTGGTCAATACTAAACATATCTCTTCAAAACAAAAGCACTGCTTTTTCCTTTTTAATACTTTTTTTTTTCTGGTACGCTTCACTGTCATTCAGGATTCAGTCATTTTAAAAAGTTATTAATACTGACACATGCACTAGTCCAATAGTGGGGAAAGTTCTCTGGAAATCCAAAAGTTTATTACTCATTTTTGTTTACATAATACTGCAGGACATAAATGCATTAATTACTTTTTAAATACTTATCAAATAAGAACCTCCAAAGTTGTGGAAAGTTGTTACTTTTTCTTAAATCATTAGCCACATGTTTCTCATACTGAACAAGCCGGCAAAGCACAGGACATATTTAGTCACTACTGTCATAAAATGCATACCTGCAGTTTATCCCTCATGGTTTGTGTGAGTATTAGACCAGGTGCCTGAACTCCTGGGTCAGACGGAAGCAGTGCTTCACATGTTTCTGGAGATACAAAATCTTCTGCGACTTTAATGCAGCTGTACAAAATTATGGACCTAAAAAAAACCCATATCAAATGATAGGTACATCAAGGACTGAATGAACCATACAAAGCCAAAAAAAACAAACCCCAAATCCTCCCACCACGTATGTTAGGTTCTTCCACATTGACTTATCAGAAATAGGAACTTAAGCCTACTTTGCTCTCGCACAGAATTCTGTCTAACAGTTAAAACCAGAACAAAATACATGGTATCTCACATGTTCCCTACTCTCCCACATACACTAGTGTTCCCCTTAAAGCACAGTTCTCCACTGTTCTCCACGCTTTTTTGGAATTCTGTTCCCTTGGCTGAAGTTTTAATACACAGAAGTGTTTTCCCACCATTCCCCCCTAATTATTTTTTTTCTTAATCCCATCACAGTACCATACACGTCATTCAGGTATTTATGTAATTTTTGGTAATATAATGACTAAGATCCAATTCAAATAGTTTCTGTAAGAACTGCATCCATAGAAGAAAGAACCTGAAGTCAGCAATATTAACTAACAAATTATTTTGAAAGTCGCAGTTCTGCTGTGCCTCAAGTTCCATTCATTTGTCAACGTGGCCTAGCACTGGCATACTTACCTGATGGGGAGCACCCATGCAGGAATGAACACAGCATCTCCAAGGAACTGCACTATTGCCCAGCCTTGTACACCATACTCATCATAGAGTCGCTTACGTAAAGGTCTGGTCCAAGTACCAAGCTTTGGTCATGAATGGGGTCATGACTCTGGGGGATTTTCTTGGCCTTGTTCTTCTCCAACCTAGGGCCAAGACATGGGGTGGGGGTGAAACCATGACACAGCACCTTGATACTGCTGGCTCACAAAAAGCTCTGTACCAAAACACATAACAAACAAAACTATTTCAAGGTAGGACATTACTTTCATTAAGCTCATTTAGGTCTTAACTAGTGACATGCATTACTACGAAGATTCTAGACGAGTCTGAAAACCTGGGAGCATAATAACTACTAACGTCCTCAAAGACAGCATTAGAATACCTATGCACTTGATGTTGATAGCAATTTGTATCATTCAGGTGCTGTAAGTAAGCTAGTCAAGGAATCCTGTAGGCTCAAGCCTCCTTTGTAACCAACATACCTTCCTGAGAAGTTCCCGTATCTTTTCAGCATCCTTGGCAGCATAGATGTGCCACAATGCTCCAGGTTTCTCTCTTCCTTCATGGATTCTCTGCTTCGTTACATCATCAGCATCTCCCTCATCAATTGTTTTCAGAACCTCTGAAATGGGAATGCACATAAAAGCGGTTATGATTACAAAGCTTCTGATTTTTTACACTATAGAAGAGCAGGAGCATTTTGAGCCA
This sequence comes from Pluvialis apricaria, assembly GCA_017639485.1. Lineage (NCBI taxonomy): Eukaryota > Metazoa > Chordata > Aves > Charadriiformes > Charadriidae > Pluvialis > Pluvialis apricaria. The sequence continues at coordinate 115,192 of CM030019.1, forward strand.
CCAAATCCAGTCACGTTGCTACTGCAACTGCTGCATCATGCAGTGCCCCTTTCTACAATACATCAAGCTTCATCTTAACAAGATTTCAAGACGTGTTAATTGACAGCTGATCACAAAGCTCAGTCATTAAATTCAAACTAAAACTAACTACAATTAATTCAAATACAAGGAGAAGAAACACTAAACTTACCACCCTTTCTCCTCCTTTCTTCAGGGAGGTATCTAACTTCTAGCAAAACTCTGCTGCTTCCACAGTTGGGAACCAATGAAGCACTTTTAAATATGTGCTCGCGGACATAGCAAACTGCCTTGTATATTTGGGTTATACAGAATCATAGAATGGTTTAGGCTGGAAGGGACCCTGAAGATCATCTAGTTCCAACCCCCCTGTCCTGACTATCTGTGTCATATCTCATAGATATGACAAGCTTAAACAATAAAAGGTACAGTGTGCTTTCTCTCCACACACAATTGATTTTTAATGGACAGAAAACAGCTTTCCTCAAACATTACCATCATCATGGGTCCCTTCCCCAATGGGAATCCCAACGTACACCATGACATTAAACAGCTTCAGATAATCCAAGTGCAAGTTTGTGGTACCAACTCGTCTGTCTTCTGCGGTAATTAAGCCTATAAGAGAGTGTAAAATAAAATCAAATTCTATTTAAGCTCTTACAGAAATAACCCTGCCTGAGAGATCTTTCTAGAACACTAACTTTACACAGCAATGAGAGCAGAAACCATGTCAAAGTGCAGCTGAAGTAGTTACTTTCACGTCATGTGTGGCATAAGTAAAAAATTTACCAATAACTAGTATTTTTATTTTACAGGAAATAGAAGTAGCAAATATAGATCACCCCAAGTCACGAGAAAAGCAGCATTTTAAAAACAAAGCCCTGAACGTGTACTTTACAATTTTGTCTCTCTGAGGGTCACTGATACAGTCATAGTAGGGAACTTAGCTTTCATAATACAAAGTTAGTAGGCGTTCTTTGGCACTGTTTTTCTTTGCTTGGAGGTACAGGAGGCACAGGAGGCACAGAGAAACCCCGACTGCTGTAAGTGGCATTAGCATCACTCTGTGTGCAGCAGTCATTGGACTGTTACAAGCATAAGCCTCCCAGCAGTTCATTATTTTCTCAAACTCAGCTGTAAAATCCATATGATCAGTTGAATTCACAGCAGTCATTGTCCAACTCATCATTAACAATTCAGATTGCAACTGAGTAAGGAAAAACACCTGCAGACTCTCAATTGCTTATACCTTTATACATTGGATGACCTTACCCCCTCTCAATTGGCTCTGAGTAATGGAGAAAGATTTCAAATGTTTGCTGCTTAATTCTTTCACCTTCTCATATAACACATTCTTCTCTCTTCCTCTGACCCTCCAATAGCACTCTCTCTCTCTCTCTACTTTTGCTTTACCATCTACTCCAGCAAGTAACATGGGGATCAAAATTAAAATATTAAAAAATCTTTGTCCAAACTCTAACGTAAGCATGACCACAAGACTACTAGCTATATTTTAAGATCACCACTGTATTTATCTCTTTTCTGTTTAAAATATAAGCTTCTGGGGACAGAAACTCAACTCACTGCACAGTACCTATTATAACAGACCAGAAACAGTAGCTAAATTAGATGGTTTTGTAACATGAACTTTAAGAAAGCACAACCAAAATACAAACATGGCTAAACATAATATATAGGTTCAAAAAACAGGCCAGACAAATTCACAAAAGGTAGGTTAATTATTGCCCTCAAGTGAGGGCCCTTACAACCTCCACCTCAAACCTGTGCTTTGCCAGATGCAGCAGGATATAATTTAAGAAGTGTCATTCTTTCCTTAATTATTTGCTAGTGGTCTAAGTCACACAGTGTGTGCTGGGAAATACAAATACAACATCAATGGCAAGTCTTACGTTAAACAGTTCAGGTATTTATATATAAAGTTTGGTCAATATTTAAAGGTCCTTTACACACAAAACCTGTTGAATGGAATAAGATTTCTTCATGGTTAACTTCTGTAAACAGTCTTTTTATTTAGGTAACTGAATATCACTTTAAGAATCAAGCTTCAGTCACAATTTTTCTATCTTAATGCTTTAAAATGCTAAGCACATGAAAGACACTACCTCACCTATTGAGAACTCTTTTCCACCACATACTCAGAAACAAAGCCACATGTTTACAACCAAAATACATCTAATATGCTAGAAAAGTTACTCTTATTGACCATAGCCAGAATTTCTGTTTTTATATCTAGGTCCGCCCTTGACTGTAAAGCAGCTAAGACCAAAGAGATATAAAACTGTTTTTGAAGACAGACCAAGCTAAATTTTCTCTTTTAACTTGAAAGTAAACAAAGTGTAATATTTTCTCTCTTCAGACCAAGACCTATACGTCTAAGAAGGATCAAATAGGAGAGGGTTATGTTCTATGCTAAAAAAATACCATCAACACTACCTTCAAAAACTCTGATACAAAAGGAAGACTTTGACATTTAAGGTAAATTCAACAAAATGAATCTGTTCCTTCCATTGCTAGCAACTAGCAATACACAAAGACAAGTCAGGCATCACTGATTACCTTGCTTCTTGCTGCACTCATGTATTATTGCTTGATGACATTATAAACTCTTTGGTGTACAGCCTTCTTCACTCAACTTACATGTCACGTAATACATAAACCAGAACACTTAACGCTGTTAAATACTGAATAAGCTCAATTTGCCTAAGTTCACAAAGCCCTGTTTTTTTTTAACCCTTATTTGTAGTGTCATACTGCCTAAAAAATCCCCAAATAACCCCACAAAACACTTTCTCAGAACTGCAATATGTTGGTTTACAGCTTAAGCCGAATCCACTGAGCTAAAACATTTTTTAAAAAAGACAAAACAATGAAAAATATTTGATGGCCTTAGGTGCGTTGTTACTGTAGATCTATCTATAACTGCAATGCAAAACATTAAAAACCCCTGCACCCCCGTCTCATCAATATTCAAAGAGAACTACAGAAGTTACATTAGGGTAAGTGTGCTTCCATGTACTTGCTTTGCAAGAGGGCTGCAACTTTTTCCTTATCAGTATCACTTGACGTCTTTCTGTATATACAAAGAGCAACTACTTTAAATGTTATTTCTCTTACTCTAAAGCTGCAAAAGTATGTACTTCCAAATCAATTGGTTATTTAAAAGTATCACAGAACTTTAACAATCATTTGTTTTAAAGTAAAAGTTTCCAAAACCTGCTTTTGGCCATGACTTCAAAGTCAGTACATTCAGGAACTGAAATAATTCAAGTTGATGAGACATGCATTATTTGCTCATATATCCTCCACACTTTGCTATATTGACAATTATTTGAAAGTTTAATGCTTCACGGCCCCATGCAGGGTATGTGTTCAGACAAAGGTTTCCTCCATTCGTATGCTATCTACCTACCATGTAATTACAATCTTAAGAGAACAAAAACTATCCGATTCAGGCAGCTGAACATGGTGACAGTTTTGTCTTGCACGTTGTCTGTGTTGTTAGACATGGATGAAGAAATTACAACCCCGGTCAGAAACACGAACGCACAGATCGAAGTGCCCAGACACTGACTAATTTTCCTCTCAAATGTATCAATTGGCCTCAAAAAGATATTAACTTCTCTTGAACCCCGTATTGCTATTATGCTTATTATATGTATGAAATAACTGCTTGCAAACTTAACTTACCACATGTACATCTCTTGGAAAACCACAAGGCAAAAAATGGCACATGTGAGAGAGATGACTAGCGTAGGACTAGATCGCAGGACCAATTAAAAAAAATGACAGTGTGCTCTAGGATAAGCACTGACTTTTGATTAATGCCACATCCTTGCATATGCACTAAGTATAATAAAGAGTATAATAAGGAGTCACAAAAATCAACATCTGCAGAACTATTCTCACATACCATAGGCATTGTACATTTTGGGACCCAGGTCAGGACGGACAAAGTAGCTTGGCAGCCGAGAAGCCAAATTCAGTCTGCCATCCCTCTTGGTATATTCAGGAAGAGGAAGATTTTCCATTAAGTCCTCAAACCTAGAAAGCAAAAAGAACAAAGGCATGTTCTCCTCCTGTAGTGCCTATAGCAGTCCCGCAGGCATTGATACTAAGGTTTACTGACCTTGTAGGCATCATATCTCTAAAGTCCTCCCCCGGAGGCCAATCCTTTAACTTTAGTACCATTGGCTGACCATCATCTGACCTGAGCCGTTCTGCAAGAAACAAATTCAGATTTCTTCATGTAATATCCTTTGTAACATCTTTTTACCACAGCCCATTACTTTTTTTAAGCTGGAAGCCTTTTTTAGCAAGACCTCTTATATTGCACCGAAAAATGGATCCTGATTTTAGTTTGGGCTTCCAAGCACTAACATAGTATGACCAAACAACAGTTTAACAATTAGATATATATCTATATCATTACCTACAGCAGAAGTTTGACAAATCTTGCACAGCTGCTAAGTTTTAGAATAGTTTGTATTCAACTTTGAAACAAGCCTTTCCAAAGCATTCTGCCTTACTACTTTTACCAAAGTCTAAACTTTTATCTTTCATTTCAAGAGGAGTAGTGCTTCTATAAAATTAAAGTTATTGGTTCATGCTCTGAAATCAACCCTTATCTCAGTAAAGCAAGAAACTGTGGTACACCACACTCAAAAAAGCTAAATGGTTACTGAGGAGACAGCCTTTAGTTTTTTAAATTCTTCTTTGCTGAAGGCACTCAAATTAGCAGGGTGCCCAAATTCAAACATTTGTTCTTCGCCCTCAAGAATTGTACACGAGTCCTGACTGGTAACAGTGAAAGCCGGTAGCACAGAAGATGACATTACGTATGAAACAGTGGATGTACAATATGACAGCACTGACCACATCAACTGCTGTTTTGCCCCAAATGTTACAATGGCCAAGAGAGTACACCTGGAAGCGGTATGCGCGGCCGCTTAGACACCTCAGCGTAACATTCAGAGAGAAATACAGTTCACCCTACCAGATTCTTCACAACTCCACACGAAGCCACCAGTTGGAAAACAGGGTGTACTGCAGTCTGACACCTTCACATCCCCTTTTCCCCAGAAAGTAACATCCTTCACCACTTCCTACCTTACCAAGGATTGTCAGCCAAACAAAAAAGCAACTGATCTTATCCAGACCTAGCAGAGCAGCTGACAGCACCAGAAGAGAAAGCGTATCTAAGAAACTAGGACTTGCAGACCTGTGAATCACATCTGCGTTATATATCAACAGGCTACAGAAGACAGCCTAAGTTTGCAGTATAAAAAATTATTTTACTGAAATTAAAAAGGAATTAAGAACTGCAGATATGTAAACCAAAGTGATTGATTTAAAGAAAACACATTTTGATGAGCTACAGATTTTAGAGAGGCAAGTGAACTGAAAAGCTCAAGGACTTGAATTTAAAGATGTTTCAGAACTTCCTCTATTCAAGATTTTGAACCCATAAAGGATCTTTATTCCAAACAAGGAGAAGAAACTTGTAGGAAGGCTATTCACAAGGGACAAAGTGAAGAGCTACCTAGAAGAAAACACACAGATCTGACAAATATACACAAAACTGGACAAAACCCAGAAAACATCTGATCAGCAAAGAAAAACAGGTCTCAGAATCAAACCAAAAAGTTACATCTGCCAAAAGTCCACTTAGAACTCAAAGATACTAAAAGTAAACAGCACAAGTTAAAATTAACTGAAATAAAGTATCATATGGAATAATTACGGGATTATCTCATTAACACCTCCAAAATCAGTGGCTGTTCTACATCTCTTCAGTAACTTAACACAAGGGAGGGGGGTAAGCAGCCACATATTTGAGGAATATAAAATTTACGTAATGCAGAGAAGTCAGAGTCATTATGTAATTTGCAAACAGTTTTCATATAAGTTAGTGTGTGCAAACGGTGGACAAGCAGCAAACAACACTCTTCTAAATTGGGCACTGCACATGGCTGAAAAACACCAAATAAAACACATTTAAAAGAAACCAGCAAAAGTGATCAAGTTTTCCAACCTAGATCACTAATGTTTCTCATGTAATGTGTGGTAAAGGCATTGCCTAAAAGAAAGGCAGCAGCTGATTTTGCTGAAAGAAGCATATCTGCCTGGAGACAAAACTACAAGTAAACATTTCTCAAAGATAACCTGACCCATACAAATCTACTATTTTCATCAATGGCCCTAGCACAAAAGCAAAGAGTTTGTGAAGTTTCCCAATTACCATTAATACACATAAAGACCACACCGTTATAATCCTTCTAGCCCATTTATTTCTGAATAACAACAGAAACAGTACAAAATTTATACAAACTATAAGACTCTGTACTTGGAATCATATAAAAACAAGTCAAAAGCTGGGAGCTCTTTGATTGGAAAATGACTAGGGAACGGAATATTCTTGGTCTACAAATCTATCATTTTGTTTTCTGTTGAACAAACATTCCACTAAGTTATCCAATACTTCACTATTTCTGCTATGTGCACAAAGCAATAAATACAGAAAACATTTTTATACACAACACTAAAATCAGTAACATTGCAATGGACCATTACAACTCTAACATCTGTAAATATAAGACCGCTCTGATCTAGGTATATACAATCTAAAAAAGAGCACTCTGCTTTTCGGAAGCTCTTTAATCTAACCAGTTATATTACCAGGAATTTTAACTTGTTAGCTTCCACATCCACATTTGACAGAAGGTGTTCTCAAAGAAGAACTCAAGCATTAATAATGTGTTATCACATGAGGTATGCACACAGCATTGCTATTCACGATACAGATAAACTTGTATTTGTACTTGCAGATGATCTACTAGAAAAATAATTTGCAATGTCAAGTTTACTTAGTTGATGTATTCCACCAAGTCCGAGTTTTAGCATCAAAAGCCTCAGTTTGGTTTAGCTCTGCAGGTTCCCTTTAGTTTTACAATAAATGTTGACTTTGGAAGGAGAGTAAGGGTAGTCAATTTACTTACTGTCTTAATAGCAGTAACAGATGATTAATTTCACTGAGGAAAGTTCAAAAAAAGTAGTAGTTTCCCATGAAATGGATCATCTTTTAATACATGAAAGTAACACACACCCAACACACTGTAGTACAGATGACGTTTTCTTGGGCAGCCCTGCCCTAATCCTCACCAATAAAGTATTTTCTAGGTGCGCTACATCTAAGGACCAATGGCTTCTTTGCACGACACTGATAGCTGTTTGGATTTTTTTTTTAATTATTATTTTTTGAGAAAATAGGTGGAAAAGGAGGAGTTGAAGGCAGCAAGACAAACTGCTCAGGTAAACTAGTCAGCCATAGATATTACTTACTAGATATTATCTCAAAGCCATCCCAGAAGTCACGCACTTTCACGTCTGAAATTATGGCACAGTTCCTGCAGTTCACCAAATCTACATCTTGATCTCCAAATTCCAGGCTGAAAGCTTCTGGTTTCCAAAGCTCTGACTTCAACTTCTTATGGACACCAGATACCAGCACGGGCTGAGAATACAAAGATGAATGCTTACTCCACCATAACCAAATTTCTTACACATGCAGCCAAACTTTCTTAAGAGCAGAGACTCCTGGCTACCATCATATAAAAGACACCACAAATCTATTTTCATCCATGTCTGATTTTTGTGCATCAAACAAATAACCAGAGTCAAAGCAAACTTCAGTTCCAGTCCACGTGCAGCTGCCTTAGAAGTGGTACTGTATCAGACTTCCTAAGGCAAGTGGACCAGGTCTACACGGCAAGGTGCTGGCAGCAGGGGTGGGCTCTGTGAGATGAGGCCAGGAGCTGCCCCGTGATAGACACAGATGGTTCCACCTGGCTCCATCAGACCCATCGCTGGCCAAAGCTGAGCCCATAATTGATGCTGGTGGTGCCTCTGTGATAATAAGAAAGTGTAAAAAGTGCTCCACAGCTGCTGGGGAGAGGGGAAAGGAGAGGGAAATGTGAGAAACAACTCTGCAGACACCAAGGTAAGTGAAGATTGAGGGTGAGGAGGTGCTGCAGAGATTCCCTTGCAGCCTGTGGAAGAGACCGTGGTGAAGCAGGTTGCCCTCCGGCAGCCTGCGGAGGACCATCACGGAGCAGATATCCACACTGCAGCCTGTGAGGACCCCCACGCTGCAGCAGAGGGAGATGCCCTGAAGGAAGCTGCAGCCCATGGAGAGCCCATGCTGGACCTGCGGCCTTTGGAAAGAAGCCCATGCAGGAGCAAGACTTCTGGCAGAAAATGTGGCCCGTTGGGGACCCACACTGGAGCAGTCTATTCCTGAAGGACTGCCGCCCACAGAGAGGGCCCATGCTGGAGGAGTTCGTGAAGGATGGTACCCTGTGGGAGGGACCTCCATACTGGAGCAGGGGAAAAGTGTGAGGACGAACGAGCAGCAGAGACAAAGTGCTACAAACTGACAGCAACCCCCATTATTCTCCATCCCCCCTGTGCCATGCGAAGAGGTAGAAGAGTCAGTGATGAAGAAGTAAAGCTAAGCCTTTAGGAGGTGTGGGTGGGGTAAGGTGTTTTTAACTTTGTCTTTGTTCCCCACCATCCTATTCTATTTTTAATTGGCAATAAATTACTTTTTCAGAAGTTGAGTCTGTTTTGCCCGTGACAGCAATCACTAAGTGATCTCCCTGTCTTTATCTCAACCCACAAACTTTTCCACCTTATTTCCCCCTGGTCCTGCTGAGAAGGGGGAGTGAGTGAGCGGCTGGGTGGGGGTCTGGCAGCCAGCCGAGGTCAATCCACCTGCGGAAGTACAGTGGGTGTTGAGTCCTTTTTTTAAGGACAAACGCTACTACCACTAGAAACAGCATTTGTAGTAAAGCCTTCTCATATTAAATTTTCATATTCTCATATGAGTTTTTTAACTATTTCACTCATTCTTTATGCATAATCATGGATCATTAATTCCCTAGTACAAAACCAGGTAGTGGAAAAGTGGCTGTTCACTTGCAAAAGGGGTTTCAAGATGTTTAAGCTGACTATGTATATACATTCCACTCTGAGATTTGAGTGGCCTCTCCCTATAAATGCTCAAGGCATTTGCTAAACTAACAATACCAGGAAAAGGTATACACGACAATCCTCCCAACAATGGCCAAGACCCTGTCAGTTCCTCTCACCTTGCAACCTCTAGAGAGAGTTAGAAGACTTGAGAAAAGGAAAAGAGGGTATGAAGTGAACTTGTGCATGGAGTATCTCACCTGAAGAACTCTATGTTTAGTAACTGCTTCCTATGTTCAAATGACAGTTCACATGTCTGTGCAAGTTTGAATCAATTCCAAGCTGTACCCTATACATTAACAATGACCTGAAGGTGCTGGGTTTACTCACACGAAGAGCTCAGAGCAACCCTGAGGAGCACAGATGCCCCTAGATGTTCTAGCAGTATCAGCATGTTAGGCAAAGACACTTACAGAGCTATATATCAGCAACTCCAAAGTTATGTTGCTTAAAAACACTCTAGTAACTAACCACTGCTTCACCTGGATTGCCCAATGGCATGTAACAGGACTAGTACCCATTTTAGTCCCTAAGTGAGGACAACTATTCATTCAGAAATGAATGGAGGAAAAAAACCAACAACTTTGGAGATAACAAAAACCGCCTTGGTTTTCAAATACAACACAACATAGTGGTTATGTTGGAGAAGGCAGCAATGAAACCTCAACTCCAGAAGGCTGAGGTTTAAGAAAAGAAAAAGGGGGTTGCTACTTTACTCCTGTTAACTTCAGGGAAAAAAAAAAAGGCAAAAAACCCCCACAGAAACAGAGAACCATTTAGGCTGGAAGTGACCACCCTCACACTGAAAAAAAGGGTCTTCTTGCATTCAGGTTGAACTTCCTGGTTTTTGATTTGCGCCTATTGCCTCTTGTCCTGTCAGTTGGCACTGCTGAGAAGAGCCTGTCTCCCTTGTCCACATTCCCCTCTCATCAGGTACTCACACACGTTGATGAGATTTCCTCCCCCGCACTCCCCGAGCCCTTCTCTTCTCTAGCCTGAACAGTCCCAGCTCTCTCAGCCTCTCTTCGTACAAAAGATGCTCCGGTCCCCTTAGTCATCTTTGTGGCCCTTCGCTGGACTTGCTCCAGTGCGTCCACGCCTTTCTTGTACTAGGTCGCCCAGCACTGGACACCGCACTCCAGGTGAGGCCTCTACCAGTGCCGAGTAGAGGGCAAGGATCGCTTCCCTTGACCTGCTGACAACGCTCTTCCTCATACAGCCCAGAATGCTGCTGCCCTTCTTTGCTGCGAGGATGCATTCTTGGCTCATGGTCACCTCCTTGACCACTGGACCCCAAGGTCCTTCCAGGCAAAGGACCTTCCAGGTCCTTTCCAGCCAGCCGCCCCCCAGCATGTACTGCTGCAGGCTGTTATTCCTCCTGAGGTGCAGGACTTTACATTTTCCCTTGCTGAACATCACGAGATTCCTCTTGGTCCAAATCTCCTGCCTGTCCAGGTCCCTCTGCACAGCAGCACCACCATCCGGCATATCAGCCATTCCTCCCAGTTTTTTATTGTCTGTAAACTTGCTGATGGTATATGAATTCTGTCACATCTAGGTCATTAATGAGGATGTTAAATAGTACCCAACCCCATACTGACCTCCTAGGGTACACCACTAGTGACTGCAATTGCAACACTCTGAGCATGGCATTTCAGTCAGTTTTTAATCCACCACACTGTCCACTTGTCTAGTCTGTACTTCATCAGTTTGTCTGATGACATTATGACAGTTATGAAAAGACTTATTAAAGTTAAGATAAAAACCATCCAGTGCTCTCACCTCCTCCACCAAGCCAGTTGTCTCATCACGGAAGGCTACGAGGCATGTTAAGCATGATTCAACCAGCATTCCTCAGCCCCTCTTCTCTTCAGGACCATATCCTATGGGATTTTTCCAAGCAGATACCTGAAAAGGTGGAAGTCTGCTCTCCTGAAGCCCAGGCTTGTGATCTTTCTTTTTTGCTTTGCTCCCTCCTCTAAGGATCTTGAGCTGAACCCTACCATCTGATACTCACTGCAGCCAAAGCTGTCCCTTACCTTCACATCAACAAGCAGTTCTTCCTTGCGTTTAAGCATAAGGTCCAGCAGAGCACCCTTCTCTAAGTGGGTCCTTGTCAGGACATCATCATCAATGCACTCCAGAAAATTTCAGGAGTGCTTGTGACCTGTTGTGAGGTTCCTCCAGCAGATACGGTGGCCCCATGAGGCCCAGGAAATGTGAACACAGGGCTTCCTTCAGTTGTCTGAAGTAGGCCTTATCACTTTTTCTTGATCAGGTGGTCTGTAGCAGATACTCACCCACAAACATTGCCCACGTTAGTCTGCTCACTAATCCTGGCCCATAAGCTCTCAAATGGCTCATCATCTGTTCCCATGTAGTTTCACGCATTCCAGCTACTCCCTCACACAAACAGCAATGCTCCTTCCCCACCTTCGTGGCCTGTCATTCTTGAAATGTCCTTCCTGAACAGCCTGTACCTATCCTTTGTCATGCTACAGTTGCACGAGCTATCCCACCGCTTCTCCGTCATACCAATGAGATTGTGGCCATGCAACTGCACACAGTTGCAACTGCAATTCTTCCTGTTTGTTTCTTGTGCTGTCTCCATTAGTCTACAGGCACTTCAGAAAGACACCTAGTCATGCTGATTTCCCAGAAACGGCATGAGAGCGCTCCTCACAATGCTGTGATGTACACAGTTCCTTACTTACGTGTGTATGCTTGAGGTGGACATCTTTCATCCCTGTTTTCTTAAGTCTGAGATTTCTCCTGTTCACATGACTCCACATTGCTTGCCTACCAACCCAGTCAACTAATCCCTTTCTTGATCACTAGTCATACTTTCCCACCCTTCTTGTTCCTGGCATATAGCTCTCCTAATCAGGCTGGCCAGGCTGTTGGCAAAAATGCTTTTGCTCAACTTAGATGGATCCCATGTCTTCCAAGCAGACCTCAATCCTCAAAGAGGTTCCCCATTACCATAAAACCCAAAACCCTGTTGTCAAAACCAGCTGTGCAAACAATGGTTGACACGCAGGATCAGCCCACTCCTCTACCCCTCACCAGCAGGATTAAGAAAACCACTTGGGCTCCATAGCCTTGACCACTACTCCCAGAGCCATACAGTCACTCTTGACACTGTCCAGGTCTCCCCAGTAGTATTGTTCATGCCAATACCGAAGAGCAGCAGAGAGTAAATGTCTGAGGAACAGACAAGTTTGGCAGCCTTTCCACTATGTCCCAAATGTGAGGCCCTGACAAACAGCAAACCTCCCAAAGATGACAGAGCAGATACACTGATCCCAAGTTTAAATATATTCCATGATCCCAGCAAGACCTGTAACATTAAGGCAATTTTAATCATATTCTACAAAAACCTATGGATCATGGATGAGGAGTAAAATAACAGTACCCTTCACAGGATGGTCGGAAACTGTTGCCAGGTAGACTTTAAGCTGATGGATAAACTAGTTTTCTTCAGTCCAAGAAAACAATGACAAATTTTGATCCCTGCTGTATTCACTTGACCACTTGAACTTAACAATTAAAAAAGTAATAATATGAAAATCTATTCAACCTAATAGAATCCTTCCAGCTATTACGCAGAGAATTTCTCATGGAAGAAAACGTTCTCTCTAACGAAGAGCACAGCTAGGGTTGCAAGATAAAAGGACAGCGAACATTTCCTGCCGGATCTGCTCTCAGACTACAAGAAGAAAACGAACAGAAATCTCTACCACCACCTCAAATCTTCAGTATCTCAAAACAGAGAAAGCCTAACATGAAAATTCAGAAAAGAACAGGTTGCTATAGAATGAGAATCCTGACAGTATCCCCACTTTTTTTTTTTTCCAGGTAACCTTTTCCAGCCCACAAAATAGAAAGGCAAAGATGATTTGGGGATGGTGGTGGAATCAATGTTCTTTGACTTCACTTTTAAAGGTACAGCTGGGATGTACAGGAGGATGTCAGCCAAGGGAGAACTGTGACAGAGCAGAGTTTGCTGAGAGAATCTCCGCTTGAAGAAATTCTAAATAGAATAGCCTTGTCAAAACAGCAATGCCTGCCTGGGTCACCTGCTCTCTCCTGTGCAGGAATGAGAGAGGTTCAGTTAGGTTATTTTTTACATTTCAGCAGGAAACTTAAGTGAGTGCAACACCACCGGAGAATCCTTGAATGAGCAAGGGACTCCCCTAGTCTGTTGCTATACAAGGGGTCCTCTGAACGATAAAGTCATCCAAAAGCATCACTGAGCACATCTTGGGGCGAAGGTCACAAACAGTACATGAGCATGACAGTTGTGCCCAGACCCTCAGGGTGTGCACCAACTTGGAAGGCAATAAACATTGCAAGCTACACATCTGACAGAATCACATCTCTAGACTCCGTAACGAGTCTCAGGATTAACACTCAAGAATCCTGCAGCCAAGTGCAGCATCTCGCACCTGGTCATTAACCAGTCTAATTTGCAGAGAAACTGACAAGTGCATCTTTTGTAAGTAGCTCCCAAAATGTTTTGGATCCTCCTGAGAGAGACAGTATTATTGCTGACAGAGAGGGTTGAGAAAATTATCCAAGTATACTGACCAGAAACTAAGGAGCTCTTTGCCAAGTCAGGCAGATGACTGACACCACAGCACTGCAAATGAATGATCCTTCATAAATCAGAAAGATGCAACAGGTTCAAAAAAGAGAAGAGACCCCTGTACACTACAAAAAAATCGGGACAAGAACATAACTGCAATTAGGGGGAAAGCTGGCAATACCAACAGCAAGCTAAGTTTCCAGTCAGACAAGCGAGGGTGTGCTGCACAGTAGCCTCCTCAACCTACTAGGAGCTGGCTAGAGGAGTCAGAAACAAGAACTGGTAACTCTGGTTGGCGGTGCCACAATCCTCTCCGCAGTTCTCACAGCTATGTGCCGGTTATGCTTGTGCCCAGGCGACCCAGAGAATGCGCAGTCCCATGGGACACACTAAACTTAACTGAAAAGTACTCTGCTCTGGCAGGAATGCCAGAGGAGGAACACACAGCCCAATCTGTCCCTCTGCCACAGCTCAGCAGTCCGCATGTCTTGTGAACGGCCACAAATAAGTACGGAATGTGAGTGCCAAGAACATTAGCACAATAACAAGAGAACTGCTGACAACAAGGACTTCTCCAGAAAAGATGATGACGGACAGAACTGTCTAGCACCAATGGTCTCAATTCTGAGTAGCTGGTGAAGGTAACAGTGTCAGAAGGAGCTGCAGAACCAAGTGCCAAGAACACAATTTGAACATTGATGGACATCACATTCTGTTAGACCTACGGGTACACTTCCTCTGCAAGAGCAGCTACTCACACATTTTTTAAGATTCAGCTTGTCTGACCAGGCCAATCTTTAAGACTCTGGAGAAGTCTAAGCTGTAGCACTATGGATTGAGATCTGAAAAACTGGCTCTGCTGGCAGCAGGTCTATGGTCCAGTCTCTTGACTGAAGGCCTAACTGGTTGATGACCCTTCAGACAAGCCAGGAGAGTGCTCAATACATGAGATGCCAAGTTCAAAACAATACTTGGGTTCACACAGGCTGTAGGCTCAGGATGAGACACTGCATCAAGTACACCCAAAAATTTCAGAAGAAATTCAGCAGAAATTACTGCATGCAGCACTTTTATTCTTGTACATGCTGCAGCTGGAAAGAATGGACCTTTCCCTGAGGCTATAAAGCATCACACGTAGGGTAGACGCTAAGGCGCATGGAAGAAATCATAGTGGATTCACTACCGGGCTGTATGTAGTAGAGCAGGTTCTGCATAAACCACACCACAACTAAAAAAGCTGTCACAGCAAACACCCTCATACTGGTAAGCTGAGAACAGGTCAACGTGCAAGGGCACATGGGCTCAAGTCAGTACAGCATGGAGTGGACAGGGCTGCTCTGTCCCCTGTTTCTAGTGCTACAGTTGAAATATTCATTCGTCATATTCACTCAGGAGTAATTGGTAAAATCTGAATGGACTTGTAAATAACCAAGGTACAGGTTAAAAGTTCAGGACACTTAAAAGCAGTTAGGGTTGGCTATTTGTCGTCACCCACCTGGCCTTGTTTCCAGCACTCCCTGAAGATCTTCCAGTTGTTTTTGTTGCTAGGATCATGAAGGCAAAGGAGTCTACCATCACACAGCCAAGAGTGGGAAGTGTGTGGATCCAGTACATTTAAGCCCATTACCATCTCCTTCACCTCCCTCTGTGTGTCAGCTAAATTACTAGCTCGTTTTGCAGCATCAGACGTCTTCTTATTTTCCACCACAGAAGCAATGATATGGTCTAAGAAGTTAGGCAGGCTGGCTTTACCTTTGGCCCCCCTAGAAGATGTAAATCCAGAGGTAAGCTTAGTCTTGCAACAACATACATATTAATGCATATCTGTGCTCGTTCAGATTTTAGTCACGGACACCTTGCTAACAGAAAAACATGCAACAGTAAACAAATCAGCTCAGAGACAGGCACGTATCCAGAAAGAACAGAAACAGCTATTGCTCTGTTTTATAATAGTAAATCTTAACATAACCTGCTATGGGCTACCTAGAAAAATATTACTGCAAGCCATCATGGAATCAAAAACTGAAGTGATCCAAACTCTGCTACTTTAGTGGTAAAAATGGTTCATATTTTTCTTAACTTCACTAATATCTCAACTCTATTTCCCCACTTTCCTCATTACATTCCTAAGAAAGTTAATTCAGTCCGGGCACAGGTAAGCTGACAAATGTGGGAACATTAAGTAAACACTGAGAGACAGAGAAGAGAAAGTGCTGCTTTTACATATAATGTTAATAGAACCATTAGAAGACAGCCTCTCTGTTTGTGGCATCCATGCTCCTCAAGGGACATTTAAAACTCTGAAGAGATTAATGACAGAATCTTAAATTGTGTTTTTAACTTAAAAAAAAAAAAGAAAAAGCCCACCTATAGGCCTTGCCTATAGCAAGATACTTGACACTAAATATATTTCATATATTCAACAGAAGATAAACACTACCTGGATCATTACTCACAAGACATCTATGGGCAGAGGCAGGGGTGTGATAGATTTCTGGCAGCAAAGAGCTTCTCAGTCTAGCTAAAAAAGCCAACCAACACTCCCCCACCCCCCCAAAAAAAAAAAAAACATAAAACCCACAGGGACTGGAAGCTGAGTGAACAGTAACAGCAAAAAACTATTACTCGAACAATTTTGCCATCTTTAAAACTAAAGTTCAATCGACAGAAAATTTAACATATGCAAAGCTATCAACCTAAAACATAACACTATTCATAACTGACGATACTCATTCAGTAAACAATATGAATGGAATTATAGAAGAGTCTAGGTCAGAAGGAAGACCTACAGATCATTTGGTATAACTTTCTGTTGAAATTGGGTTAAGTTACCTCAGGCTGGGTCAAGCCAAACCTGAACTATTTAGGGAAGGAGATTACACTGCTTCCCAGGGCAGCCTATTCCACTGCTTGAATGTAAAGTGAGAATTTTTTCTTACATTTAGATAGAATTTCCCCTGAAGAAACTTGTGTCCATTGCCTCTTGCCCTGTTACCGTGCATCCTTGTGAAAGGAGTACGTCCATATTCTCTGCAACTACCTTTCAGATACGATAAGATCACTCAGATCCCCAAAGCATTCTCTTCTCTAGGATGAAGAGAACCAGTTTCTTCAACCTTTCTTCATGTGTCAAGCTCTCCAACGTTTTAGTCATTCTTCATGGCCTCCCACACTGGATCCCCCCCAGTTTTTCAGCGTCGTTCTTCAACTGGGGAGACCAAAACTGGAAGCAGTGTTTCAGGTGTCGCCTAATGAGTGCTGAGTGGAATAATCACATTCCTCGATGTGCTCCAGCTGTATGCTTCCTGATGCAGCCCAGGACAGTTTGCCTTTGCAGCTGCAAGGGTGCAATGCTGACTCCGGCTCCGCTTGCCATCCTCCAGGACCCTGGGCTCCTTTCAGAAGGGCTACACCCCTGCTAGTCAGACCCCAGCCTGTACTGCTGCATGGGGTCATGTTAGTTTTCTACAGCCTGTCCTATGCAAGTAAGACGAGATCATAACATCATCTGCTTATGACGGTCTTAAAAATGTACCTTTACACTGACTCTCTAGAGGCCATGAAATAGGTAAAATGCAGTTTAGCTATTACAGTCAATGCTAAATACTCTTCACAACATGATGGCAATGCTCCACAAACACCAAGAAGATTCTCTTCACGAACAGCAGTCTATTATTCCTCTCAATTTGACCAACACAACTGTTGTTTCTCAGGTACGCTTTGCTCATGTACAATCTATATAAAGCATCCAGGCACTCAAGTGCGGGGCTGGACTAGAGTTCCCCACAAGTTCTTTCAAATCTAAATTATTCTGTGAAGACCAGAAGTCAAGAATGTGAAAAAAGACATGACATGATAGATCTGATTCAATGTGGTCAGAGAATGCATACAGTTGCAGGGACAGGGACACAAGCTGAGACAAGCCCTCTCGATCCTTGAAGGAATAATTTGCTTTAAAACAAGTGATCACAATTTCTTCACTTGTACTCAGTGATGAGAGGAGACAGGGGTGGAAGTATTATTGGATTCACTTTCCTGTGGCAGTGACATATTTTCCCATACAGCCATACAGTTCCCTCTACCAAAACCAAACAACATGAACTATTATTAAGGTTCCAGCCTTCCAGCCTCTCACAGAGGACAAAAAAAAATCTGCTATGAGACAAGACATTTCATCATCTTCCTCATAGTATATGCCTAAGCTTTTGGAGAAAGTATTCTCCAAGAAGAGCTAAGCCTTGATAAATTCCACTGAATGTATCTTTCTCTTAAACTAAATGCTTTTAACCATTTCAAATACCATTAATTTGTTCAGGGTTTTTTTTAAGGTTATTTCCTCCAAAATGGGTTAAAGAGAAACAAAGTATCCTTATTCCAGAATAAGCATCCAGAAACAGCAACTACACCTTAAATTCTTAAAGTCATATTCTATTTTAAACGCCTTTCAAGTATGCACAAGTTTTTTTAAGGAAATGGTTTGCTTATAGGTTTTTGTCTTTTTCTGTGGTATGCTCTTGCAGTATTTTTAAAGATGTGGAATCTAAAGTGAGCTTTAGATGCCGATTACCGTTTAAACAATTTAAAGGCTATATTTAACTCACTTTCTTGGTCTCTTGCAAGGAATAGCTTCTCCACAGCAGTAGTAAACCAAACCACAAACTAACAATTAGCATCAAAATTCTCTACAACTTTGTGGGGTGGTGAGTTTTTGCGAGATACTGCATTTTTTTCAACATTTAAGAATACGATACTATAAAATATTTAGATGAAAACTGTTAGATCACCATGAAATTCTTTCCCAGAACAGATATCATTGAAGGAATACAAAATTATTTACCGTAGAAGCTGCAGAAAAGACTGGAGGAAAGGGGATTCCTGCATCTAATGGGACCTGAGGAAGCTTTCCTGGCCCTGTGTGTAGCAGGTCTCTGAGGCTGGAGCCTTCAGCTTTGTTGCTAGACGTCACTGGGCCCAACAAGAGGCTATTGAACAGTTTTGGGGTTAGTGGGGAAACCTTTGTACTGGAGTTGAAGGAATCCAATCCAAAGGGTGAATGGGACTCTTTATTAAGCACTGACCTCAGCGATCCTGATTCTGCAAGACAAATAGCAACATTGGGGGGAGGGAAAAAAAAACCAACAAAACAAGGCAAAGTTCAAATGATCACAAAGTTCTCTGAAATTATTTGCTCTGGCATTAAATAGGATATTGACAGAACCTTATGGTAAAGCTAAATTATCACTGTAACGGTGAAAGAGGCACCTCAAAGAGAATCAAAGATATATACTTCAGACAGATTTTACCCTTAGTATGCTGTCAGGATTTTGAATAGCACAGTAGGTCTGATCTGAACGTGTTTGATACACAAAAACCCACAACTTTGTAACAGAACCAATTAAAAAACTTCTTTGACTTTCTGAATTAATATTTCAATATTAAATATTCAAATTTTAACTGTAGTCAAAATATTACAGTGATTAAGCCCTGCAAAACTAGTCAGAGTAATGAACATTTAACACCAACATATAAAGTAGTTCATGCTAGACTTACGGACAGGAATAAATCCTGTGTTAGTCATGCTACCTCTGACAACTGGGAGGTGTATTCTGCAAACAGTTATTTCATATTGAGAATCATAGAATCATAGAATGGTTTAGGTTGGAAGGGACCTTGAAGATCATCGAGTTCCAACCCCCCTGCCACAGGCAGGGATACCATCACACAATACAATCACACTCAAATTACTGACTACTAAAGAAGTTTAAGTTTTCATCTGACCCTCCAAGTGGACTTTACTCTCTCAATTCTTTGGAAATGCACTCTTTCCATAGCACACAAAACAACTTTATTTACTTCAATAGTTATAAAGTGACAAAGCTGCATCTGAAATTGATTACTATCATTTTACATCAGCATACCAGCTGCTTATTACTTAGAAAATAAATACAAGAACTGGCATTGAAATAAATGGGGAGTGATAAGACAGTATTTTTGTCTTCAGCTGTATCATCATCTTTCCAGCTTTGTGTATTTCTAAGCCTGTAAAAGAAAAATGGTTCTAAGTGGCAAAGGAAGAAAAACGACTACGTTCTTTCCTATTTAGGGCTAGGCCCTCTCACAAAGAATAGCAACCAAGCATACGTTATCATTTAATTCCAACCCCAGAGGGCACATCTTCTGCTCACCTTTTGTTTCTTCTTTCGCTTTTTGTGTTGCTAAGTCAGCAAGCCAGTGTAAGGCTGATGATGGAGCTGTTTCTGGACAGAGTGGTCTGTTAGTCTTTATTTCACCAGTATTACTGGTTGGTAATGTCTCTGTTTTTGCAGATTCTTCTATCCTACTATCAGCTGCTTCTGATTTTACAACAGTGTCCGTTTCTAGTTGCCCCACTCCTGCTGTCCCTGCTCCAGTGGAAAAGGTGCTGTCATTTCCAGAGGCTGATGCACTAGGATTTACAGTCGGAAGCTAAAACAAAAATATAAACAACTGCTAAATGTTGACTAAAGGGAAGAGTTCAGCTTGGGAGACATTTTAGTTAACCAATGCATTAGGTTTTATTTGTTGTTTTTGTTTGTTCGTTTGCTTTAAACACACAGTAGAGTTCCTTTATGCTTATGTAGCAGCAGAGTACAGAAGCTTCTTCTCCGTGTACATCAGATCCTGTATTGTGGTGTGAATTCTTACCACGTCATCTTTTAGTCATCTTTTAACATGAGCCCAGGCTTTTCAATTTCTTTTTTTTACAGGAGGACTTTTATGTGAACAGTAACAGAACTGCTCTAGATTCAGCATAACATTCAGGAACAAAATAAACGCACATGTTGCAAGCTAGTCATAACAGTTTGTTTTAAGATACATAATCAGCATCAATATGAATGGCTTCCCACCCAACTTCCACATAAGAGTATTAGCCCAAATATCCACCTGGTAAATAACAGTTGCAACACACATCACAGAAAAACGTCCCAGAAGATTTCTGCTAAGCTAAACCCTCGGAATACATACGGAGAAAATAAAGTTGGTGTTTCACAACAGATTAGTCTAAAGGATCTAACATTTTAATAGACCTTAAAAATATAATGTCAAATGGTAATTTTAGCCTCAAATTACATACCTGTGATATTCCATTAGTGACAGCTGGTCTCAACACCAATTTGCTCTGCCGGTTAATACATGGACAATTGGCTTTAATACCCCATTTGCCTCGTGCTGCATGAACCATGTCTCCAATATTGTAAAGCGCTGTAAATGAAGTTAAAATCTTTAATATCACATGTAAAGAAATCTAAAAACAAGACCTTAACTATAATATACATTCAGAGGGGTGGGGTTTTTTTTTAGCATTACTGCTAAGTGTCTTTAAGATCACACGCTATAACAAGACATTTGTCTCTGAATAGTGTGGAGAACTGTGCTAACACTAACTTCGCGACGTCACTGAAGGCTTTCACGCCTGGCAAATCCTACAGATTATCATCTGCTCCTACTATTCCACATAGGGTCCAATAAGACTACAATGAGGCAACTTCAAACCACCAAAGGAGACTATATATCCCTTGGAGCAACGTTAAAAGTATCAGGCACACAGATGCCGTTCTCCTTTACCCTCCCACTAAGAATAAGGAGGTAACAAATTGAACAGGTGCCATACTCAAGGTTTTGGCTTCTATGATCAACGAATCTACCTTTGAGAAGTCGGGGTCTCTTGGGAGCTGATGAGATACACCTGCCCAAGAGGGGCAAGACAGTCTTTGCCAACAAGGTGGCCAGACTTCCATGGACAGCTTTAAACTAGATGTACTGGGGGAAGGGGGTGAAGATTTGAGCAACAGAGAAGAGCCAGGGGCTGCTGATGTATTAGGAACCAAAAGGGAAAAACATGTGAAATGCCTCAAAGGAATTTGGGCGTGTTCCTCTCAAGCGGTGACAAGGTTGATAGCCCAGCTGAAGTGCCTCTATATACCAGTGCATGCGGCATGTGTAACAAGCAGGTGCAGCTGGAATTCATTGTGCAACTAGAATGCTACGATCTAATCACTATTGCTGAACCATGACGGGACGAATCACACAACTGGAGCACTGCAGGGGGTTGCTCTCTATGGAAGAGAATGGATTGACTGCACAGAGCCGTCTTTGAAAAACAGTGATGAACAGGTTGAGAGCTTATGGGTAAAAATTAGGGGCCAAGACAACAAAGGAAACCTCACTGTTGGTGTTTACTACGGGCCACCTGACCAAGGGGCACCTGTAGACAAGGTGTTCTTTCTCTAACTATAGGATGCATCATGCTCACAGGCTCTGATCCTGATGGGGAAATTCACCATGACACCTGCTGGAAAAGCAGCACAGCAAGCTGTAAGCAGTCAAGCAGACTTTTGGAGTGCATTAAGGATAATTTCTTAATCCAGCAGACAGACAGCCTGACCAGAGGAGAAGCATTAATGGACCTGTAGCTCACCAACACAGAAGAACTAATCAGAGATATCAAGACTGGTGGCAGCCTGGCCTGCAGCGATCATGTCCTGGTGGAAATCACAATCCTGAGGGATATGGGCCAGCTGAAGAGTAGAGTCAGGTCACTGAATTTTAGGAGAGCGAACTTTCAGTTGCTTAAGGAATTAGTGTATGGGACCCCCTGGGAAACTGCCCTCAGGGACAAAGGAGCTGAACAGAGCTTGCAGCTCTTTAAGAACATTTTTCTTAAGAGTGCAAGAGCTCCCAATTCCCAAGGAAGGCATGAGAACGGCACAGGTCAGTAAGGACCTCCTGGTCAAACTAAAATATAAGAAGGAAATGCACAGGCAGTAGAAGCAGGGACATGTATCCTGGGAAGAATATACGGATGCTGCCTGTACAGGGATGGGATCAGGAAAGCTAAGGCACAGCTGGAGCTGAATTTGGCAAGGGATGCAAAAAATAATACAGGCTTTGACAGGTATGTTGGCCAGAAAAGGAAGATTAAAGAAAATGTACACCCGCATCTCATGAAATAAGACAGGAAAGCTGATGACAGCTGACATGGAGAAAGCTGAGGTACTCAACAATTTCCACCCCTCCTCAATTTTCAGTGGTATTCTCTCTTTCCACCTCTCTCAAGCCCCTGAACCTCAAGGCAGGGACTAGGGGAATGAGGTTCCTCCCATCACAGGAGAATCATAGAATTATAGAATATCTCAAGTTGGAAGGAACCCATAAGGATCATTAAACCCAACTCCCCGCTCCTCGCGGGACTACCTAACACTAAATCATATGACTAAGAGCACTGTCCAGACGCTCGCTGAGCTCTGACAGGCTTGGTGCCATGACCCACTTTCCCAGAGAAGAACCTTTTTCCTAATGTCCAGTCTGAACTTTCCCTGACGCAGCTTCATCCCATTTCCTTGTGTCCTGTCGCTGGTCACCAGAGAGGGGAGATCAGCACCCCTCGCTCCACTGATCCCCCTTGAGGAAGGTGTAGACTGCGATGTGGGCACCCCTCAGCCTTCTCTTCTCTAAGCTGAACAAACCAACTGACCCCAGCCACCCTCAGAAGTCTTGTCCTTGAGACCTTTCACTGTCTTGGTTGCCTTCCTCTGGGCACACTCTAATAGGTTGATGTCATTCTTGTATTGAGGGTCCCAAAGCTGTACACAGTACTCAAGGTGGGGATGCACCAGTGTCAGGTTTGAGACCACCTGAGGAACCTGAACATACGCAAGTCTATGGGACCTGACGACATGCATCCCAGGGTCCTGAGGGAACTGGCTGATGTAGTTGCCAAGTCACTCTCCATCATCTTTGAAAAGTCAGCAGTCAGGTGAAGTCCCCAGTGACTGGAAAAGGGAAACATCATGCCCATTTTTTTAAAAGGGTAAAAAGGAGCACCCTGGGAACTGCTGACCAGTCAGCCTCCCCGCAGTGCCCAGTAAGGTCATGGAGCAGATTCTCCTGGAAGACATGTAAAATATGGAAGACAGGGAGGTGATTAGAGACAGCCAACACAGCTTCAAGGGCAAATCGCGCCTCACTTGTCTAGTGGCCTTCTTCAGTGGAGTGACTGCATCATCGGACAAGGGAAGACCAACAGATGTCATCCACCTAGACTTCTGTAAGGCCTTCAATACAGTCCTCCACAACATTCTTGCTGCTAAATTGGAGAGATACGGGTTTAACGGATAGACTATTCAATGGATAAGGAATTGGCTGGATGGCTGCGTCCAAACAGTTACAGTCAACAGTTCTATGTCCAAGTGGAAATCAGTGACAGGTGGTATCCCTCAAGGGTCCTTACTGGGACCAATACTATTTAATATCTTCATCAACAACATAGACAGTGGGATTGAGTGCACCCTCAGCAAGCTTGCAGATGACTCCAAGCTGAGTGCTGCAGTTGATTCACGAGAGGGAAGAGATGCCATCCAGAGGGACCTTGACAAGCTTGAAGAGTGGGCCCACATGAACCTCATGAAATTCAACAAGGCCAGGTCCCACACCTAGGTTGGGACAATCCCCAAGATCAATGCAGACGGGGGGGTGAATGGATTGAGAGCAGCTCTGCAGAAAAGAACTTGGGGATATGGGCAGATGAAAAATTGGACATGAGTCAACAACGCGTGCTCACAGCACAGAAAGCCATATTGTATGCTGGGCTGCATCAAAAGAAGCACGGCCAGCAGGTGAGGTGATTCTGACAGGAGAGGTGATTCTGCCCCTTTACCCTACTTGGAGTCCTGCCTCCAGCTCTGGGGTGCCCAGTAAAAGACAGACATGGATCTGTTGAAGTGGGTCCAGAGGTGGCCCACAAAAATGATGAGAGGGCTGGAACACCTCTCCTATGAAGAAAGGCTGAGGCAGTTGGCGTGGTTTGGCCTAGAGAAGAGAAGGCTCCAGGGAGACCTTACTGTGGCCTTTCAATACATAAAGGGGGATCATAAGAAAGATGGAGAGAGACGCTTTACCAGGGCCTGTAGTGACAGAAAAAGGGGCAATAGTTTTAAACTGAAAGAGGGCAGGTTTAGATTGGACATAAGGAAGAAATTTTTTACAATGAGGGTGGTGAGACACTGGAACAAGTCGCCCATAGAAGTTGTGGATGCCCCCTCACTGCAAGTGTTCAAGGGCAGGTTGGATGAGGCTTTGAGCAACCTAATCTAGTGGAAGGTGTCTTTGTCCATGGCAGGGCAGTTGGAATGAGATGATCTTTAAGGTCCCTTGCAACTCTAACCATTCTATGACTCTATGATCTTTAGGACCAGTTCTGTAAACAGTCATGTAAATGGTCAGCACTGATCATTAACTTTCCCTCCCCCAGACAGAAAAGAAAAGATCTTTGTTGCAAGGTAACCAAATTTACTGATACAACTAAAAACAGCCGAGCACAAGAATGTAGTATGAAAAGGGCGTTCACTTGAAACCCACAGCTTGATCTTACTTGGGTTACCTTCCCTTCAACCCTTCTGCTGTAGCAAGTGGAAGTCTCCTCTAAATCCATGCTAGAAAAGGTATCACCTAGAACATCAACCATCTTAGTATTTTTTCCACTTGCTTGCTCAGAATAGAAACAAAATTTGGAAAATTTTCCTTTCAGGTTTTAAGCCTTACCTGTACCAGGAATGATCTGTGTCGGCATAAGATTCTCTGGTTCATGAGACTGACCCTTTGCACACTTCAGCCATGAGAAGACTTCCTCATCACCAATCTCCTCTGTCTCTGGAATAAAGACACAAAAAAAGGTAAAATTTTGTAGAAAAGTCACTAAAACGCTACAATACAGAATGCTTCTGCATTAATATTGTTTCTTTAGATTCTTTACAGTGCGGGAGATTAACGTGGTGATCTCAGAAATAAACTATAAACACAGACCATTAGAACAGGACCTACAGCAACTTCTTTGCCTCCTCAGATTACAAAACTACCACAGTCATTTTCCCTTCATCTCCAGTAGCCTGTTATTTTCAATCACCTAAAAATCTTGGTTTCTAGCCTCAATTTTTAAATATCATGCTCTTGTTCTCATTATGCTTTCCTAAGTTATAGAGTAATTCTATCTTTTCTTGTCATCATCTCCCAAGCTTTTTCAACAAAAAGTGGCTGCAGATCAGTTCCAGCAAGAGGAAACTAAGCTCTCCTGTCAGTGTATCTACTTACAAAGCTAACAAGTAGCAAATTAATAGTTGGAAAAGTAGTCTGACAAATTTATAATTCTTCAGATTTAAACCAAGTTGGGCCTAAAAATATGTAGCTGCATAAACTGCATGCCATCTTCTTCCTTTAAAAAGGCGGGGCGGGGGAGCAGGATAGAGTATGAGAAGGATCATATAATGGTTTGGGTTGGAAGGGACCTTTAAAGGCCATCTACCTGCAATGAGCAGGAACATCTTCATCTAGACCAGGTTGCTCAGAGCCCCGTCCAACCTGGCCTGGAATGTTTCCAGGGATGAGGCAATCATATAAAACTTCATTTCAGGGTCCTTTAGACCTGGCATCTGCATGGGTTGTTTTTACAGCACAAAGTTCAGAAGCCTCTTGAGGCAAGTAATTTTATTTAGCAATGCCTTGGTTCTACGTTTTGGCCCATTCCAAAATTTCAGACTTGATTAATCAACTTTAATTACCATACTGTTTTCAGGAAGACATCATTGACACGCAATACACACACACACACACACAAACACACCCCCCACTACCATTTGACATTGTAAAATATCAATCTTTTCAATGCTGACCCTTCTCTGTACATCAGTGAGTAAAAACTTCCCGTATGCGCAGGACATCTCTTCATTTTCACCTGACACGGGTAAGGTTATCATATTTATTTCCTTGATGTAAGAAGAAAAGGGGTTTAAGTGACTATTGCCCTTGAATCATGGACATCTTTATACCACATTCTGTCAGTGATATATTCAGTCCCAAATGTTTTTTCCAAACGCGTACAGTGGCAGGTACAAGAAACCCTGTTCTACTTACTTTCAACTATTTCCACTGTACCCTGCTTAACCACACCTTAAAGATTGTTATGCTCTCTTTGGTGTATTCTGGCAGTAATTTCACAGGCTTCATTATTAGACTGGGTCCAGCTAGGATGGAGTTAATTTTATTGATAACAGCTTGTGTGGTGCTGTGTTTTAGACCTGTGGCCAAAACAATGCTGGTAACACACTAACGCTTTAGCTATTGCTAAACAGCGTTTGCACAGTGTCCAGGTCTTCTCGGTTTCTCACTCTACCCTCTCCCTGCAGTGCACCAGACTGGGGGGCACACAAGAGGCTGGGACGGAACACCACCAGGCAGATGACCCAAACTAAGCAAAGGAATGTTCTATACCATACAATGTCACACTCAGCACTAAAAACAGAGAGGAGGGAGTTTAAGGGGGCTGGCCATCTTTTGCTTGGGAAACTGCTGGGCAATGGTATACCCATGGGAGGTGGCGAGTGATTGCCTTTGCATCACTTGCTTTGTTTTGTTTTCTCTTTTTCTATTTCTCTTTCCCTTATTAAACATTTTTTATCTTGACCCACAAGTTTTCCTGCTTTTCCTCTTTCTTTCCTCTTTCCCCAGACCCAGTGCCGTGGGGGAGTGAGCAGGTGGCTGCATGGTGCTTCGCTGCCTACTGGAGTTACCCACACCAGACATAGAAATAGGTGACTTTTTATCTATTTTAAAAAACTCGTTGCTTTTATAATTCCCTCAGTGTTCTCCGGCACCTTTATCATAATGAATAGACAGCAGTGCTCACACTTACTGACATCCAGTATTTTGTACATCTGCTCCATATAATAATGTAAACGTCACTAATAGGCTTACATGTAATAAGATTGTCTATTGTCAGCACCCACGTGACCAAAGCGGTCTCAATACAGTAAAATATATAAAAAAGCAACCAGGTAAACACAGCATGCCTCTATTTGTTAGAAATTTAACTTTCTGAACTTTTTCCTGAACTATAAACCCTAGTGCATCAAGGAATCAAAACAAGAAGAAAACTTTCCAATCTAACTCCTTGTTACAGAAAGGAGATCTCTGCAATGTCTGGTTACTAGTTCATCTTGTGATGATTACAAACTGCTAAGATATTACTTAATTTTTCTTTTATAATCCCTGAGGAAAGACGGAACAATACAGTAGTCTCTCTCAGTACACAGCCTATGCTTGCTCATGTTGTAATTTTAATAATCAAATTCTAACCAAACAGATAAAACACAGGTATCTAAGGAAACAACAAATGGAATAGCAGCATATGACAGTATTGCCAAAGTTCCAAACCTCCAGCCTCCCAAGCTGACACTCACTACCTCTCCCACAAAACCTTCAGCAACTTCCCAGAAACTATTCCCACTAAAAGCCATCCAGCTCAAAGATTACACTGGGGGAAAAAAATCCAGTACTCACCACTACGTGGACGATTCTTTCTCAGCCGGTAACAGTCCAGACAGACCCCAAAACCGCACTTGCGACAAACCCAATGAATATTGAAGAGTGTTGTCTCACATACGTCACACATTTCCCTCACACCACGTACTGCTCGCTTCCATGCCACTTTCTCTATAAACAGAAGGAACATTAGAAATTATTGCTTTGACATTTTGCCTTTGTCCCACCTAATTTGAGAATATCACAGTAACATTGATAAAGAAACAATTCACAGAAGCATGACTTGAGCTTAGAGTATAGAAACACGTACTTTTTACACCCAGAGACGCATTCTTTGAGTTGCTAGTCTTGTGACACTATTAAAATCCCCATTTCTAAGAGAGAGTTAGGTCAAGTCCCAAAATGCACACTTTACAAGAAATGGAGCACCTTACAGAGTTCTGTAGTAACTGAATTTCAAGGAGCACTTATGGAACTTACAGCAAAATTATAAGACTTCTGCTAGTTTTATGAACAAATAACATGAACTTATAGAACTATAAAGAATGCATATTTAGTTTTACTAACTGGATGCCTATCAACTCTTTGGATTCTAAACCAACACATTTGCTGAGGAAGAGGAAGTCCTATCCAAAAGGCTGCCCTTGTACCTCCCAGAAGCTAAAGGGAAAAATCAGACAGTCAGAGCTATCCATGTGATAAGCTGAACTGGATACCTTTAGGAATTTTTTTCTAAACCCACTCCCCTTGCAGTGGGAAGGCTGGCATCTAGTTGCTCAGCTGAGTCCTTGCAGGCTGAACGCAGATACTGCTCCCTCCCTAGAAACCCCTGAGCTTTTATGTGACGTCCCTGGAGCATAACAGGATAGGAATATGTAAGAAAAGCTGCTCATTGAAGCATAGCTCGTCCATGTGATAAGTATTCTGGACTTATTTCTGTTTTCTTAGGAGTATGGGTCAGATGATTTCTGCATTTATTTATTGAAAAATAATTTAATGATGTGTGGGAAAGTTACCACTAGCTTTCTTGGTAGTAATGTCGCACTGATCCAAAAGAAAAATCCCAAATGCTGGTCCCACAATTGCACACACCCCAAAGAACTGAATGTAGCCTTCTCTTCGGAAGAAAAGGAGAAGCATTTTAACAAGAAATTACATTACACTTTCAACTCTGTTCCACTGCAGTGTACACACATTACACAGAGAAGATGGACAAAAAACACGTCAAAAGCGCAGCTTACGATGTGGCTCCACCATCATCATCGCCTCCTTCTCTGACATAACGAGCTGGCAAAACTGGTCCCCAACATTGGCCAGGATATATTTGGAAGTTTCCAGATCAATCCCCTCTGCAGGGGAGGAGGAAGGAATCCACAGGCTCATGGCATCAGGGTCACTCTGTTGTGGGTTCAAGAAACCCTCTACTCGTAGAATACCTTTCCGGGTAAATATCAACCTGCAGAAAACAGGGTGGAGTAATTGAGAAGCTGCTAAACCACCTTTAATTATAATGCCTATAATGGCATCTATGTCAGAATATAAACCCAGAAAGAGGAAAAAAGGCTTAAGCTAGAGTGGTATACTATACAGCCAGTACAATTATTACGCAAATCCAAATAACACAGAGAATAAGGTACACAAAGGCAATGGCCACAAAACTCACTAGAAGGAATCCCCAGGTCCCATTAAGCATTGGTGGGAAATTCTACACACAGGAAATCGCTACAGCTTGGTAAATCACGTTTCTCTATACCATTAATAGAAAGAGATGACAAAATTCAATTTATTTGGGCTGCTGCATGATGCTGCTTGTAAAATTGTGCATGGTTCCCATTCTCTAATTTAACTCGGGAGAAAGTTATTTCCCTACTTTTGGAAAACCAGTACTTCAGTTCTGGCTAGGGCCACTAGCACTTGGCAACTGTTCTAACAGTTCACATTACAAAACATACAAAAATCCTTATTGTACCTACTAGTCTTGCCACTGCTCTCCACAGAGATGAGTCACATCTGTTTTATCAGTAGTTGTTGACCCTCCTAATGTTTGTGTGGTAAAAGGTGTAACATAAGTTACAGAACCCCGAATGTCTCCTGCCAATATTAAAGCTAACAATTTTTGAACAAAAACAATCTTGTCTTCCTCAAAGCTAGATTAATTTTTAACAAGTTCAGGAAGAGAAGCAGCTATAATCCTTGCTGGATGGGTGGCACATACTGAAAAATCACTTCATACTTTACATGCCAGAAAGTGAACAAACATCTTTTTGGAAAAAGATGCCCAGCACTTGCTAGAATACGCAGTTAAGGATGACGAAGAGAAGCACAACAGGCCAAAGAACTGGAAGATGCACAGAACACAGAGGAAAAAACACAGGCAGTGTTCTACTTCTGAAAGTCAGTTCTGTACTCAACGAAACCTAGTCAAACATTAGCCTCATGCTGGCAATGTTTAGTTACTTGTTGACCAAACTAAAATTTTATCTCTGTTGTGAACTCCTTATGAAAGAGGGAGAGAACAGTTACTGCATGCAAACTGCTACCCAGCCATAAAATTCTACCCAATAAAGCAAATTCAGTCTCCTGAGGCTGGACCTGGAGGCTCATTTAGTATCATTTAGCTGTATATTCCAACAGCAGCTCTTGCCGCCCCAGCGAGGAAATTCCAGTCAGGAGATGCAGGAAAATGCAAAACACTCAAAATCTTCGTTATTGTACCCAAGCACATTAAATAAGTAAAACATAATTACTTTGTGCTTGGACATGGTCCAAGCTATGCCCATAGACTACATATGAAGGAAGGAAGAATTTGAGCACCTCCGGAAATGGAAGAAGCGACACGCCACAGTTGAGT
This sequence comes from Pluvialis apricaria, assembly GCA_017639485.1. Taxonomy (NCBI): domain Eukaryota; kingdom Metazoa; phylum Chordata; class Aves; order Charadriiformes; family Charadriidae; genus Pluvialis; species Pluvialis apricaria. Next base: position 146,049 of record CM030019.1, read on the forward strand.
CATCCTGCTCTTGTTCCTTAAATTTGCGGTACCGCTCCAGACGGCACTCCCGGCACTTGTGCAGATGTGGAGCTACATTGATGCAAGAGCCATCCTGGAGAAAAGGCTCACCTGACTGCTTCAGCTTCCTCACCTTACTCATATCTTTCAGCACAGACTGGCCAACTGGGTGAAACAAAGTAGAAGTAAAAATCCATGAGTCAACTGCAAGAGCAAAAGGATACTGCCCCCAGTAAACATATTTTCAGAGATCTGTATGCTCATACTCATGCAAGACCAGTAAGACTGTTCAAGTCTGCAGCACACCACGCTTTTGTCCTGACAAATATATGCTTAAACATTTCTCAAAGTGAACATGTTAATTCACATATGAGAAGCATTAAGTGCAAGCCTTGTAAATATCCTGTGTGCTGCCCACTGAGCATAAATGAGGTTTACGCCTGAGGCTAGCTCATCACACAGGAGACATCCCAGTATCCCACCTCCTTGTGCTTCTAAGACACCCTGCATTCAAGTCATCACCTTTTAGGGGAGCTGTGCGAGGCCGGCCCTTTGGGGCTTGCTTCCCTTTCCCTTTCCCCAGCAGCAATTCGGCGTTGCGCTCTGCATTGGGGCCTAGCTTTGCCATCAAGTGGTCTGGGATCCCCTTCATACAAGCCTTGGCCTGCAACTGGTCTTCTGAGTCACTCAAATCTGACAGGTCACTATTGGTACTGGAGTCCGAGTCCTGTTTGGATGTCAAGCTCCGCTCATCTAGAGAGAACCTTTTCACAGCTTCAAAAGGGGCTTTGTTCTCCTGTGGGAACTCCGCCTGTGAAGAGAAAAAGCCAGGCGGATGTCTGCCAAACACATTAGAAAAAGTTTTCAGAAGAGGATTGTCCTGCTGCCCAGGCCCAACAGCTGGTTTTTTCTTCTGTTGGGCTGGAGGAAAGTGTGGGCATCTCAATGGGCTGCGTCAGGCTGCTGGTTGGTGAGCTGGAACGGCCATTCCCTACAGCGGAAGGGCTCTGGACACGAGCAGCAACTGTTGAACCGGGAGTACTGGAAATCATCTTTGAGGAGTCCGTTGTTATAAACAAGGTTTTCTTCTTAGCTAGAGAAGAGTCTGCAGAGGTGAGTGATTCCGGCCAGCCAGAAGTTGCCTTATGACCCACAGGTGTAGAGGGAGTAGAAACTCCTGTCTGAGATGAAGATGCAAAGCCACTGAAAGGACTAAGTTCTGCTTTCTCAGCAAATGCCAGGAAAGGGTTTGAGGGTTCCTCCCTTGATAGCTTTGGGGGTTGCAAAAATAGGTTTTCGTGACTATCTGGGGGGCGAGTATTCAACAGACTTCGTGAAAAGGCTGGAGTAAGGGTAGGCATAGATTCCACAGGCAGCTTCCGCTCCACAGAACTGCCAGACTGGGCTCCTGGTTTAGTGTCCGCTGAAAGAATTTTACCTTTACAGGTCCCAGCACCCACACCCTCTGTACACTGCTTGAACGAGTCCCGACTGGAGGCATCTTCAGTCAAGCTCTCTGAAATGACCGTGAAGTAGTTACTGGCAGGTAGATTTTGGGACATGCACTGAAAAAACAAGTTCTTGGACAGATCAGAATCTTTCTGAGCCTCTTGTCCAGTACTACAGCCAAAAGGAAATCCAGAAGGCTTGCCTTCTGGAGTCACCACTCCATTTGATTGGCTCCTTCCACCCCCAAATACCAACGACTGGGAAGCACTTGGGAGAGAGACTCCAAATCCAGTAGAGGCCAAAAGCGAATTTCGGGGATTCTGAAACAAAATTAAAAAGCATTAGCCTATTAAAGGATTCTTGTTTGATTCAGCAATACTTTGGTTCATCTAATTGTACAATTAGCATTCTACTTATCCACCTGTCATAGAAACTTCCAGCAGAATTATTTACAACGAAGAAGCTTCTTCAAAGATTCCGCTAGACTCATTTTTCCTGCCTACAAACTTTTGAAACTAACAATCTAACGGTGTCTGTTACATACTAAAGACACATGGAGAAAATGAACACTTAATGTCTTATCCCACTTTAGAACAAAAGTGAGACATAATACAAGGTGAACTAATTCACAGAAAAGCAAGTTATTTAAATAAAACTGCTGATTGTTTTAATTCAAATCAGCAAGAAGGGAACCTTAACTGAAACTGTTTTTCAATAATTTCCTGTCTTTCACCCTCTCCCAAGATCATCCCGATAAGCTTCTCCTACTTAACCTGCACCCTTGAAATAATTAACTTAGTTTTCAAAGTTAATTAAACAAAGAAAGCCCTCTAGCAGTTAGTGAACAAACTGTTCCTGGTCACAGCAAGCCACCGCTGCTGACAGGTAGAGAGATGCCTATAACATGGTGCCTTCCAGGGTATTACTCAGTAGAGGTTAACCATAAAGGGCTTAACTTTTATGATCTTCAAATACTGGTAATTTTTCTGAACTGCAGATTTCTGCTAGACCCGTAACAGTGATATGGAATATTCAGTTGCTCTCTTCTCAGTTCATACTTATTCAGATTTTCCAATTCCTACAGTCCTACTGTAACTGTTTATATTCTGCAACTAACTCATCAGTTCTATTCCTTTTCTTTGAGTTTCCACTTAGAAATCTTCTCATGAGGAATACTCACGATTAACACACTTTTATCCCAAGGCCATGTTAAATACAACCACAGCCTCTGCACAACACATCTTACTGGTCATTAGTGTCACTGCACACCCACTATGCTCCAAACTAATGCATAGTTTGTTCCTTGCTATCAACCTCCAGCTGTAATAACATATTAATGTCCCCCATGATGCTTCTTCCAGATATTAGAATTTCAGGTATTTCTTTTTAGACCCAAAGTAATTTTCACAAACTGATTTCTAACAGTTTTAAAAAGCATGTGAATATGAATGCAAACCAAGCTTATCAAGTAATCTCAGGGATCAAACCACACTATGGTAAAGCGGACAGTCTGAAGCAATAACACATGTGAACTATCTACAACACTCTTACTGATGTATGTCAGGTTCCCTCCCTCAAGGAAAATACAGTTTGAAACGGATTAGTGGTCTGCCTGCAAATTCTGAAGCCAGATTATTAGTAATGACTTAAAATAATGATTTGGGGGTGGGGAGAGGGAAGGAAGGAGAGGTGGTACTAAAATTTCTCAGTACAACTAAAGTTCTTCCTTAATACCATTGATGACATACAATTTTCACTGTTCACCTATACAGTTTTTAGTTGCTCCCAACTCTGAACTTTTTTCTTCTTTTTTTTTTTTTTTTAATTTTTTCAGGGGTTGGGGGGTGTGGTGGTGGAAGAGAGAGCAGGTTATATTGCTATGTAACAACTTAATTAGGCAACACTCCTGTCTTCTACAATTCTATTTGTCCTTTACACTTTACCATCTAGGAATCCTTATCGCAAGGTAACATCTCGCCTTTCCCTCCATTCCGTTATCTAATACAAAAGACAGGGATGAAAGTGATCCATTTAACTTCCTGGCAATCACCTTGGATTCTCTAGTGTATCTCCCGTTTTCTTCACTTTTTTTTTTTAATACAGTAGACCACAAGTTTCTTAATTTTGGCTGTATTTACTGAGGTGGGGTTCTGTTGTTGTTTTGTTTTTATAAGCCTTCACTTATTACTTAAAAAGTCTTCTATTTTAACAGGGTTTCCCTTCTACTTTTCCACTTTTCCCCTTGAAAACAAAGACATAACTAAAAGGTCTTCAAGCTGCTTCCAGACTGAGCTCTTTATTAAAATTTATTCTAGAGGTACCCATCTCAAATGTTTTAATTATTTCTTTGTTTTCAGCCCCAGATAGTATATGATGCAAGTGGCTCATTTTTCTACTACAGAGATATCATAGCTGTAACAGACAAGTTTGGCATCTATAAAAGGTCCTTTAAATGCAGCCTCATTGTTTTCTGGTTTTGAGGCCTTTTTTTTTTTTTTTTAAGTAACTTAATGTTCAACTCAGTGCACATTCTTATGTGTATTTGTTTATATAAAGACAAGAGACATTGAGTAGGTTATCTTCCATATGACACAACAAAATTAATTGTATTAAGTGCAGTGCTTAAAGTGACTTTAAGGCTGCATTTCTCAGATTAAGGGTGAATAAAGAGCACTAAAAAGTTGATTCTTGTAACTCCTCCACCAAATATCTTCATTTTCTTTTGAGTTCTTTCTTAGATCAGATAACAAAAAAGCTTCCTTTGGGAGGGGAGGGATTCATTAGAGGAAAAGTAGTTTTCTCAATACCATGGACACACTTTGTAACAGGAATACGTTGCAGAACATATTGCAAATATGTATGTCTTTCTTTAATATGCTGGATCGTGAACTACTCACCTCTCCCTGGGCTTGTGATCGTCCTGTTTTCAGTTTCTCCTGTCCAGTAACAGCCGGCAAACTGGTATCAGAGATTCTCACAGTTGTCGGCGTCAAAGCAGCTGTAGTAACTGCAGTGGCAGAAGTCACTGTGCCTTGGCCACCCTGTTCCAGTGATTTTCCTGCCTCTTTACACCCAGATCCTACTAGTAACGCTTGTCCAGCCACAGAGGAAAATGGAGTGAAGGGCAATGGTGTGTCACCACCAACTGGCTCATCCTGGACTACTAGTGTTCGGCCATTCTCTTTGGTGTAAGTGGCAAAGCGAATATTGCGATTAATCTGAGGAACGAATGAAGGCAACTGTTTGGCCCTTGGATCCAGTCCTGTTTCACTACCGGAGCCTCCTTTCCAAGGACCTCTGCTTGCCTCACCTCCGTCACTACCATTGCTATCCACCTCACCCTTCTCCTTTAGCTTCTTTGTTGCAGGATCACACCCAGAATCTGAAGCATTTTTCCTCCTCCGTCCATCCTTTCCCTCCAGACTTTCTTTCTTCTTTTTCCCTTTAGATGATTTAGCTGCTTTTAGGCCCCCTCCCTATAACAGACAAAACATGCAATCACTAAACAGAACAATCAGGATACCTGTTCAAAGAACATTTTTCTTTTAAAACAGAATACATTATTACAGTGCTCTCAAGTTTAGGAACATTTAATCAGATATTGAGACAGGTAAGGAAAGATACTATGTGAACACAGAACACAAGCATAAGTGCAGTCTTGACTTTTCTGTACTAGGATAGGATCTTCACAATAAGATTTTTAGCTGAGTGAGTTTTCTGTAGCGCATACCATGTTCATGGCAGGTTTTGGGAAACATGCAACACAGCCATACTCCAACATATTTCTTGCTAATGTATGAAAACTATTTGCACGCTAATTTTTCCTACAAGTCTAATCCCCACAGTCCTTCTGAAGGGCACACTTTCTGTGCACTACTCAAAGCCTACAGTATTTAACTACAGGAGATAGCTTGCCCTTTAGCCTGCGGTAAAAACACAGGTTCAAATGCTATCAATGGATCCTCTCAACTGAAGCAATGAAATGCCACGAGCATACAAGCCTGCTTCAGAGAAGCCAGATGGTCATTTTTACAAATGCCTAAAAAGGTCTGTGAAGAAGCAGAGTGATCCCGTTAGAAAAAGGCAGTGAGCAGAGAGCCATTCTTTATCAGAGCACTACCCTCTAAAATGGAGCTCAACCACCATGTTTATTGACACACATCCCCCAAGATCCACGCTGAACTTAGTAAAACAGGCCTGAACGAAAAGAGAAGATTGTTTAAATAAAGCTATGACCATCTCTCAAAGCGGTAACGAAAATTTTCTTCTTCCAATTGCATTATCAAAAAAGCCCACACTGAACATCGCATCAGTTTTCAGTTGTTTCCATGTTTTAGATGTTTTATATGTAAATCTTTATGAAGTTTCATACTGTATATACAAGACCTGAGCTGCTGTATTACCTCGCTTGGAGAAGTGTTATCCATCACCACATGAATCAGTCGAGGATCCACGACTTTATTTCACCACTCTAATTTTTTATGCAGATAGATATTGAAGAGGTAGGAGGAAGAAAAGAGGAGGTTAGTTTTTAATTCAGAGTATATAGTAGCAACATAAGAGACCTTAAACACAGGGTTACTCTGCAGCCCCTCTCCCATTTGCCTTTTCTTTCTGTCCCACTCCCTTAGTAATACTACAGCCTTCCAGTTTACCTTCTATCCTTTTGCTCCTTCTCTATTTAAAAAACTTTCAGATTTGATTCCTACCACTGTTTCCTTGCATATTTGTTCTACTGAGCATCTCTAGAGGCATTCATCGCGTTAAACAGCTCTTCCTAAATTTGATTCAGTATTGTTCTAGCCACCTGCACATTCAATCTGATAGATGTAGAAAAGACTACTGGAAGGAAGCACATCGATTTGTGCTAACTGTCCTCATCAGCGTCTCCCCAGTAGTAACCTCATCAAGCAAGGTGTCCCTGCCCATGGCAAGCACTGGAACTGGATGATCTTTAAGGTCCCTTCCAACCCAAACCATTATGATTCTACGAAAAGGAGCAATGAATACCCAATCTCTGTAACTGTGCTTGGAGGCTACCTTTTTAGACACGCAGTAAGTTGGGTGCTTCCTCGCATGTATCTGCTCAAATCATATACAATTTCAATGCCTCTCCAAAGTACTATACTTATTTACCACAATAATATACTTTTTTTCCTGTGCCCCAGAAATTGATCTTGTAGTCAGAGTGCACATATACACAGGACTTACTGAGCACGTTCAGTGCATTTGTTCTGCACACATATTTTACCACATATGGAAAAGCCTACAGGGGTGGGGGACATGGGACACAGGATGGGACAAAAAAAAAACCCCAAGAGTGCTGCTGCTACAGTAATTTACACGCAGCACCACAGACGTGTTCCTAGTTGCGCCTGAAAAGGGAAGCCATTAGGAGCAGGCTGCTGTAAGACTGAACTACATGTCAGACTGCACAGAAGCATAAATACCAACTAGACAACTCCAGCAGTGCACAGATTTTCTGTGCTGTTTACAACACTTACTAGGTTTACTGATAGGAACAGGGCAAAAGTAAACAGCCTAAGCTAAAATACATCAATCAATTAGACTAATACTTCACTGTCTATGCTACACTTGTTTCAAACCACTTGTACAGCCTGTCAGCTAGAAGCTGAGAGAAGGCATAGGAAGACCATAGCATAAAAGACCCAGAAGGAGCTTTCTGTACATCAGCAGGCTCTCCCATGCAGAAAGCCACTTCCAGTATTTTTTCATATAGCACTCATTTCCAAAGAAATTCTTACAGCTTCTTTTATAGAAGTGGGCTGTGTATCATCATTTATTGTGGAAAGTCATCATAACAGGAAAAAAACTAAATTCTGCGAATCACAACATGGATAATGACACACCTCTTAAAGCAAATAACAAAGAACTAAAAGTAGAAGTTTTGGTGAAGCTGTCGTTCTCCATGAGATACTGACGAACGGTATTTTAGGAACGCCAAAGCAACGCTTCATATTTTTACCTCAGTCACAGACACCTCCATAAGACGAGTTATTGGGTCTTGATGGCTCACAACACCACAGAGCCAGCTATTTTCGTCCTCTGGTTGGTACACCTTAACTCTTTGGCCTTGGACATTGTAAGGACCTGGAAAAGAAGGACTTTGAGTACATTTTCCAGACAAGCTTTGTGTCACACTAGTTAAGAGTCATACAATAAAAAAAGATTTCTGTGCACATAGTTAGGGCTTTCCACTTCTTTCAGGTGAAAAGAAACTAAAATGTGAGGGCTTCTGCTGCAAATCCTGCATAAGCCAAGTGTTCTATTGTAAAAAGTCAATAAGCCCTCATTGCTGTAACTCAAAGCTATCATAAAGACAAAATTAATACAGTTTACAAGTAAAAAAAATGCAAAAGATCAAAATAAACTCACTCCTTTGACAAAGTCAAGCTAGACGGGGGCTCCCTGCTAACTAAACTCTTTTGCTTTCTAACCTATAGGCCAGTAATTATGAAGCATCAATCCAGTGGACAGTCATAGCACCCTGACTCAGTCCAGATGCATCAAATTCCAGTATAAACTGCATGCAGTTCAGAGTGGAAACATGTATTTGTAATTGTGGAAAATTTAATATAATTGTACAAACATCCAACGTCTCTAAAACAAACAGTCCTAGTTCTTTGACATGGGTAAGGGACCATCTACAGAAAGGTTTCCTCTGACCCTGCCCTCACTCTCCACATCAGCATGCAGAGTTTTCCTCCTACACTAAGTCCAGATAAAAAAAACCTTTGTTAATATTAGATCATCAAAATCCACGTGAACCAACAGCCTTCATCCAATACAACCAGAACTAGACGTTTCAGAAGAAGGTTCTAAACTGGACAATTCTGAAGCTAGTTGCTCACATAAGCAGCATTGACCTCATAGCATTTTTTATCAATAAACATTTTATTTCGTAAAAAGGCACCAAATCCCCATTAAGAATTACAACGCCCTTCAAATGTAATACAGTGGCCCACCTCTAGGGTGGCCACCTGGCCCACGAACCCAAGCTCTGGAGAAAAAAATCATTCTAGCCCTTGAACAAGATGCCTCTCTGACAACAAAAGCTGCAACCAGCCTTAATCCTAATACACAATCCAGACAACAGTTAAGGTATTAAGCCTACACTGAGCAGCCACGGCCACACCGCATTTTCAACTTAAATAATTCATGTATTAATTATCAAAATGCCAAAATTTGAATTTGACATAACAAGAGGGTTTGAGTTTTGTTTGGGTTTTTTTTTTTGTTCCCCCCCCTCAAAGACCAACAACTACAGAGCAACTTAACTTCTAAATTTCCAGAATTATAGGGCAGGACCAAAACTTTACAAATTTAAAACTATAACTTAAATAAGGGAAGTTGTAAATACATGGACATTATCAATGATATGTTGTTCTACTTTCACTGTATCTTCAGTGATCATTCCCAGTAGGTATTTCTGATTGTGGCTCTGCAACTGCTTACCTGTATCTGTGATAAAATAATGCTTCTTTGTAAAGAACTTGCAAAACAATATGGAAAATGGACTTTCCAAATCAAACAGTAAAAGATACTACTACTATTCTCCTTCACAAACCCCAGCATACTCTAACTGTTCCACAACAAAGTAGTTCTGAGAGAAAAACAGTCTCACCTCTACTAAATATCTCCTGAAGCTTCTGGTCACTGATCAATGCATTGACAGATTCTCTTAGTGAGGGCTGTTCCTGCAGAATCTGATTTTGACTCTCTGTTCCCATCTGCCAACAACAAACAGTTTTAACATAAAAGTATAGTCTTTTAGGGTAATATAATCATTAGTTTTTAAGGGACAGCTCTTCTTGGACTGCTTTCAGAGACTGACAATCCAGAAAAAAAAAAAAAGTAAAATTAAGAAAACATTGCTGAACATGCAAGGAGGAAAAAAAAAAAAAAAAGACTAGCTATGCAAAAGCCATTGCAAAACTTCCATTGCAATTACCAGCTACACGATGCGTAACAGCTAGCTCTCCAACTGACCAACACAGAGAGGAACTAGGACTTTTTGAATGCAGATGGAGGTTAGTGTAAGCACCTGGAAAAGCAGGGAAACAAACACAAATACGTGATAGGGCAGTGAAAAGAGGAAGACAAGACTATGTAAGTGGAACAGTAAAAAAAAAAAATAAAATTTAGTCTGACAAGCACAGCACAAAAAGTTACATTCGCACTTTAACTGAACACAGTTCAACTACCTGAAACAAACGCAATCCACTGGCATCAGACAGGAAACGTAAATGTCTGTCCAGGAGAAATTCCACTGGGACCACAGAGCCTAAACCCAGCTTATCTACTAGAGGAGTGAAGGTCTGTGATGAACAACAAAAAACAAAGGTTATAAAACTGACTGAGCACACATCAAGGCCAACAATACTTGTTTTCACATGCAATTTAAGTACCACAAAGAATAAAAAGTTTCCTTTCTCAACTTGCAGTGCCCAGTGCCTGAGTTCTAATGCAAATTATTCCTCATTACGTCTAAGCCAATAATTCTTGCAAGAGTGGTATATTACAAAAAGGAATTACAGAAAATTTTCTCCACTTCTTCATTAGAACTTAAAGCAGAACTGAAAACACCTTTTGTGGTATTTGCCTTTTCATAGGTAAGCACCTTCTGATGCTCAGCTTAAAAAAAATGCTTTGGTTAATGGTTCAAACTATCCTACATATTTCGGGTATAGCATTTTTATTCCTGTGCACAAGTCAGGTGTAAGTAATTTATAGGCATAGTATTAAAAGGGAGGGTTTTTTGCTACTGTTTTGTTCAAGACTAAACTTCATAACAGGTGTACTATTGCTATTCAAGCTGCAGGACAAATCACTAAAAATACCTAGTAGAATCAGAATGATAACCTTATAATGTAACTTGCTGATGGAAGAGGAAGCTGCCAACCATTGGAGTTTTTGGAACACGTTATCTGTCTCACACACGATTTTAACACCCAAGTATTCATGACATTTTTCCCTTAACAGCTCTCACCAAGTTTGTTCACACTCTGTTCCCCTGTACACAACAGTATGAATATAAAGTTTGTTTTCTCAGTTTATGTAAAACTATTTCCTAAAAGTGAACAGGACTACAGGAAACGATGAATACAGTGATGAATAAGTGATATATCTCAAAAAAAACACCCCCCACAACCACCACCCCAACAACCCCCCAAAAAAACACGTCCCACTTTGTAATGCTAAGTAGCTGGCTTCCCAGAATTGTCTGTATTACACACTACGTACTCTGGTGCTTTGGTTAGCTCCAGTCGGTATTCCCACCCAGTTATCTGGGTGGGCCTCCAGTACTTAGTGAAAGCTTGAGTGCTTACGTGGCTGTCCAGAGCACAGGGCATGGAAACATTTTTTCAGCAAGTGCACAGGTATAGCCTGAGTTATTGCCAAAACACTCTGGGATCTTAGTGGACCCGTATTTGCTTCTAACAGTCTTCTAAAAGGTTCTGACACAACTCATCACACAGTCAGTGTGCGGACTACAGTAACACCCCCAAATTGCTCAGATACCAATCCTGTATAAACACAGTTTCCCAGATGAAATTAAACTGGAGTGCACTCTTGGAGACAAGTTGGAAACACACTGAAAGGAAAACTCGGCCTATGGAAAAAACACTATATACAGAATCTCTGCTGTAAAGGCCCGGTTTTCTTCTGCCTTAAGACAGAAGCAATAAAGAAACCCTCAGAGGAAGATGCAGTGCTGAACTTGTTGCTTTGAGCCCAAGTGTCAATTTATCATAGAATGGTTTGGGTTGGAAGGGACCTTGAAGATCACCTAGTTCCAATCCCCCTGCCCTGGGCAGGGACACCTTCCACTAGACCAGGGTGCTCCAAGCCCCATCCAACCCAGCCTTGAACACCTCCAGATACAGAATCATAGAATGGTTACAGAGTTGGAAGGGACCTTAAAGCTCACCTGGTTCCAACATCCCTGCCATGGGCAGGGACACCTTCCACTAGACCATGTTGCTCAAAGCTCCATGTCTATACCACAGTTCTTCAGAGACCCACTGGTAAACAGTATCTCATTTCTGTGAGGTAACAGCTTTCAATTTCTGGAGCAGGAACTGGAAGCATACTGCCTCTCAGATGCCTTTCCAAAGGCACTGTAATTCCCAGCTAATTGATCTCCTATTTAGCATTTAAAAAAACCCGTCCCCAGGCAATTTTGGGTACCCGCAAAATGGTGCCTGTGTGAGCTGACACAGGCAGGGCGCAGGAACAACCACAAAACCACGGATGAAATGCAAAGAGCAAATTTATTTTTGCTACCTCGCAAACCAGGGAATCCCCGAAGCAGCACCTGGGCAGAGGCACACAGGCAGGAACGCGGGCACCACAGAGCTCGGTCTGTGCTAGAGATTTACTGGACCTGCTGGTTTTCGCCTGCACATCAGGGATTCACGCAGGTGGAGTTTTCCACTGCACTTTTATCTTTCCCACAGCAGGGCAGTAATCTCAAGCGTGTTCAATAGGGTGCCTCTACCACAGGCCTATGTTGTCTAAACACAGATGTTCTACTTGTCAAGCACACAAGACTAAACAAGGATTAGTGTAATACATGTGTTTTTCTACACCTCAGCTGCATGTCACTTGAGCATGTTCATAATCCTCCTCACCGATCTTCCCTTATTTTCCCCACAGTACCCTGTATGATATCCAAGCTTTGTGTTTCACAGTAGAGTTGGTGCAAACCTCTGAGGATATGAGAGATTTTGGCCAAATACTCACCAATGCAGGCCACTGTGCCAGTGAGACTCGAGTTCCCTGCAGCATAACAGGATCATTTCGAGGTGCCCAAACCAACGATCCTTCCAGCAACAACACTATAACTTCTTCAGCATGGACTTTCACCCAGGCATGTTGCTTCCAGTTACAACCATCGAATTCCACAAAGATCTGATAAAAAAAAAAAAGCAGGTATTTCAGCTCTTTTCTGACACTGAATAATAAAAAAGTAGATTCCTACAACCCCTGTGGATAAGGAGACAGCAGCTTTAGTCAGAAAAATCAGGATAAATATCGTAATGATAACACTGAGAACATCACATCTACACAGCTATCAAACATTACAAAAGAAATGGAAATTCACAGCAATTACTAACCTATGAAAAATCATTTATCCCCAAACACACACCACTTGCTCCAAATGCTGCATTTCCCCACACAAAATTAAAGATGTGAAAATTGTTCATCCCAAAATACAGCTGATGACCCAATGCAAGTCTCTTTTACATTGGAATTTTTTAGAGAATTTAGACACTCTTCCTTGGCACTTCAACAGATGGCTCGTATCAATATGGTTAACTGACATTCACAGAATAAAATCCTTCAGCCAGGAAAGTTTGCGTTTGTGAAATCCAGTCTAAATCAGAAGTTTTGCGTTGCTTTGTACATTATTAAACTCCCTGAACCAAATGCAAATATTTTGGAAGGCATGAGATTATCCAGAAACACCTACTCACAAGATTTTTCATTACCTTATTTACAAATGTGACAATATAAACCACATTACAATTCTAAATCACTATTCTGAGATATCATCCCCCTTTTTTTTTCCTATCACAAAGGACAAACGTTAAAGTCATATAAAATTACATGGCAAGAATGCTAAGAACAGGAACGCGGGTTACAAGTCTCATTCCACATCCTAACAACTAGAGCTATTAACTGGTAAAACACAGTCGCATTCCAATGTTTCATCTACAGAACTTACATACTACACAGATATAATCAAACCTGTCAGATGAACAGCAAGAAGTTCCTAATCAGTTCAGTAACACCTTAAACTGGACAGTCAAAACAGAGTTCTGTAATGATTACAAGATCACTGGGGGTAACAGGGCACTAACCAGAGACAGAGAGCCCTCTGCTTTACCAATACTCCTCAATAAAGAGGTATTAGAGACCACTCATACACTCCCCTTCCTCGCTCCTCCCCCAGACTCAAAAGCTCAGATTCCAAGGGGAGAGGGAGAGAATATGAAGCAAATCTCCTGATACATTCTTGAACAACATTACTGCTTAAGTTGCCCTGCAGAGAGAGGAGACTGGACCTTCCCTCATCCAGTTCAACAAATTTCAGCAATATAGTTGAAATTGGACTGAAATGTTTTCGGTTTCAGTGGGCCTGTACCCTTCTCAATATGACACCTGTGCTACTTTGGCAGTAGAATGCAACATAAAGAGAGGACTATCACATAAGAATAACAAAATGGAACTATTTGTTTATGTGTACAGTATTAGTGAGGTAATCATCTTGTTATGATTCTTTTATCGTAAAGGTTATAAGAAAAAAGGTTGTCAAAAAAAACCTATTAGAATAATGCTGACTTTGGAATATATGCCTTTTTGAAAGATATTTAAAAATTTGATGAAAAAGAGGGGAGATTTTATGAGTAACTACAAAGACAGGACCTCTCACTAGCACATCCCCTTAAACTAGTTGGCAAGGATCACAAAAGGCAGACGAATTCAAACAAGCAACAAAGTGCAGCTTACCACTCTGTCCCAAATAAATTAGGTTACCTTGATAGAGAGAACTAACATTTAAGGGCTAATAGCAGGAGGGAACATGCTTGACACAAAACATATAACATTGTAGCCATTGCATTGCTTAACCCATATCTATAACCTTGGCCATCGTGTAAGACGTTTTATCAGGAAATAGCAGAGAAGAACAGAACAGCCATGGCCGGCCTTGCTAAAGAAACTTGCTGGAACTGACCTTGCGGTTGCGGAGTCTGATAAAAGAGAGACTGAGCTTACACAGGAATAAAGAGTCACTTGTGGTGATGAAGAAGAGAGGGTTTGCCTTCATCCTCTCGACCCTCAACGACCACCACCAGAAGAAACCGCGCATGCTCGGCGGGGAGGAGACCACGGAAATGGCTCATTTGCATACGAAGCGGGAATAGATAGTTAATATGTATAGGCGTATTGCGAAACCTTATGAATATGTAACACTTTGCTGTATAAATATGATACGAGCTGCCGCGTTAGGTGCGCACGAATTTGGTGGGATGACCCCCCCGTGCTGCCCAGCGCTGAATAAAGCATACCTACTTTACAACCTTGGGGTTGTGGAGTCTGATTTCCGCACGTCAACCTATTAGGTCTTTTTTAATTTATTACTTCACACAAGACTTAAAAAAGTCAATTTACCTTGTGACACACATGAAATAAGACTATAAGGAAATTTCTTCCAGTCTTAACCTGTAAGACACCTCACATTTCTATGAATCATTACAAACTGACGAGGTGGAACAGCTGTACTTTTAGCTGCAAATTTAAAATGTTATTCCCTGGTTTTAAAAGAAAAAAAAAAAAAGACAGAAAGAAAATACTACAAGAAATACCCTGCGATGAACTTCAAGATAACTGTTCCGTGTTGTTTAAGAGGCTCACTAAATATTCTGACAAATAGTGTGTACCCATCATACACAAAGCAGCAGCAATGCCATCTGTAACATCCCAGCAGAGGTTACAGCAGGAGCCCTCTCCGTCATCTACCAAAGGTCCTGGGAGCCTGGGGATCAGGGCCCTGCTGATCAGAAGCCAGCCAGCGTTACCAATTTACAAGAAGGGCATGCAGGAAGACCCGGGGAACTACAGACCTGTTAGTCTAACCTCAGCACCTGGAAAAATTATGAAAATCACACAGGGTGCTATTAAAAGACATTTAAAGGACAACACAATCATCAGGCACAGTCAACATGGGCTCACAAAGCTAAAGTTCTATCTAATTTAATCTCCTTCTATGACAAGACCACCCACCCAGTGGATGAAGGGAAGGCAGTGGATGTAATTTTTCTGGATTTTATTACGGCTTTAGATACTGTCCCTCACAGCATCCTTCTGGACAAGTTGTCCAGCTGCAAGATAAGCGGGTTGATGGTGCACTGGATGAAGAAGCGGTTGGATGGCAGGGCTCAAAGGGCTGTAGTGAATGGGGCTACAGCTGGCTGGGGACCGGTCACCATTGGTGTTCCTCAGGGCTCAGCCCTAGGACCGGTGCTGTTCGATATCTGTATCAATGATCTGGATGCAGGAGTGGAACACACCGTTAGCAAGTGCGCTTACAATATGAAAGGGGTAGGTGCTGTTGACTCTCTCAAGGAACAAGAGGCCTTGCAGGGGGATCTAGATAGATCGGAGCATCGGGCAATCATCAATGGCACAAAATGTAATGAGAACAAATGCCGGATTCCGCCCCTGGGAAAGAGTAATGCCCGACCCAAGCACAAACTGGGAGAGGAGCGGCGGGAGAGCAGCCCTGCAGAGAGGGACCTGGGGGAGCTGCTGGGCAGCAGCTCGGCAGGAGCCAGCAGTGTGCCCGCGCACCACGGGGGCAAACCGCGTCTGGGGGGGGCATTGGACACAGCGCGACTGGCCCATCAAGAGTGGGGATGGTCCCACTGCGCTTGGCACTGGTGCGGCCTCACCTGCAGCACTGCGTGCAGCTCTGGGCCCCACCATCTGAGAAGGACATGAAGGTCCTCAAACGTGTCCAGAGGAGGGCAGCCAAGGTGGCGAAGGGCTGGAAGGCACGTCCTCTGAGGAGCAGCTGAGGACTGGGCTTGTCTGGTTTGGAGAGGAGGCGGCTGAGGGGACACCTCATTGATCCCTACAGCCTCCTGAGGAGGGGACGTGGAGAGGGAGGTGCTGAGCTCTTCTCCCTGGGATCCAGGGACAGGACACCTGGGAAGGGGTAAGCTGCACCAGGGGAAGTTTAGGCTGGACATGAGGAAGCATTTCTTTAACGAGAGGGTGGTCAAACACTGGAACAGGCTTCCTGGAGAGGTGGTCGATGCCCCGTGCCAGTCAGTGTTCACAAGGCATTTGGACAATGCCCTTAACAACATGCTTTAACTTCTGGTCAGCCCCGAAGTGGTCAGGGAGTTAGACCAGATGATCATTGTAGGTCCCTTCCCACTGAACTATTATATTTCATCACTTAACTCAGAAAACAGACTTTACAGTTTTCCTTTCTAAAACCCCAGACCCACGAACTGTGTCAAAAGGAGAGAAAAGACAACATTATTGTATTAAGATCATCTCTCTCCCCTGCAAAACACAGAAGTCACGGCAAGTTTGTTTTACATGCTTTTTGTTCAACATTCAGTTTTCCTCCATCTTTGTATAATCAACATAAGCAATGGAGTCCTACCAAACTTTGAATTACAACCATTAAAAAAAGTTGTTACTAATTCTAAATCAATACCCAACAGAGTATTTTCTTACACACAGATATGCAGGGCAGCTACTCCAAATCCGTGCAACGCCATACATGATATTGTCAGTATTGTCAGTAGTTTCCAACAGATCACACAGCACAAAAAGGGTGAAAGCCTCAATAGCCACAGCTACGTTCTCAGTTTCTGTTTCCAGAATCTGCACTAGAAATCATTTTGTGTACCGGGTGCACAAGAAGCAAAAGCTGACCTGCACAGCACACCGAGTGTTTGTGCATATACCACTTTGTATTACTACAGAAAATAACTACAGCATATTCATGAACTGATGCCCACTATGCTTAGACTCTGTAAGAAAACCACTAAGGGAATCCTGAAAGAATTGCCTAAAGCAAGGAAAGTAAGGACAGATGAGACAGCTGTGTGAGTGAATTTCCTTTTCATATTTGAAGTGGTAAAGAGAAATATTCTACTTCTCTTGAAATATCCAGAAGCCTTAAGCAAAGCAGCTGCACTGTAACTGAGAATTTCCTGTGTCTTTTCTCACCTTACTTTGAAAATTGTGTAGTTCTGAGTCAAGAGGGAAATGTCTGTATGCTAAAACCCTGGCTACATCAGAATAAATTACTTCTCAAATGCATCAACGGCTCTACAATTCATAGGGTCACATCTACCAACAATATATTCTGCTGACCCTCCTAACTCTGCCCACAATCAGTTTCAAGAAGCCATTGATAAGAACAGTAATGGTGCTTTGTTAATACCAACGCTTTTGAACAGTGGTATTGATGACTGCAACTAGATATGCAACTGGGATTTTTTTAATCTACAAAAACAGGTTTGGTTTTTTCCCCAACACAAACACCAGAGGGTGCATATGCACCTGCAATTCTCCCCTTCCCCCCCAACCTTTTTTCGCCTGTCCCAATAAAAAGTGACACTAGAAAGCAGAGCAACAGCTTATTTGACATACAAAGAAAGTCCGAAGTGGTTTTTCCAGAAGACACACTCTTGGCCTAGCTACTACCCTAACATCCAGGCCTCAACACACCATAGAGAACTATAGTCTCGTTCACATGGAATTTCCCCTAAAGTATTGCAACATCAGTTCCCCTATAAAAGCAGCAACAGGAAGACCATAGTGTAAATAAGACAGATATATCAGTCTTTTTTGTTATGTGACACACAGGCTCTAAACATGATCTGTAATAGAAAAAATACTGCAGCTTATTGCATTAGAATTTGCACAAAGGTCTAACGTAGATGCCATCTATGAAAAACATAAAATCTTTACATTTTAGTGTTTTATATATTATAAAAAGCAGCAGATGGCAAAAAATCCAAGTTCAAAAATATCCCTTAAAATAAATTTTACCTAGTTTGAAAGGAAGGATGGTCCATCAGTTGCTAGAGAGTAGCCAGAGACCCAGGTTCAATTCCCTGCTTCATCAGAGGCTTCCTGCATGACCTTGGTCAAGCCATTTAGTCTCACTGGCTGAGTTTCCCCATCTGTAAATTGGAATAATAGTACTTATGCCCAGAAAGGAGGCACTGGGAGGAATCTGTTGCAGACTACCAAGTAAAACTGGGTAACAAGTTGGTCCATGACCTCTTACTCAGGACGTAGAAAGAACTACATTGTCAACAGGTGGGAGAGGAAAGAAGGGAAGGTAGATACTGAGATTTCAACTTGGGAGACGTATCCGAGATCTCATGCAGCTAGTGCCACCATTAAATGAGACTAAAAAAAATAAACTACAATAGTTTTCTAATGAAATCAAAGCATTATTTTAGAAACCATTATGTGAGACAACGATGGTGTACACACTGATGCTTAGAAAACTTTTAGCTTCCAATCCAGTAATTGTGCTTCAAACTATTTCTTACAAGCAAAGGCAAAAAAATCCAATCTGAAATATATATATACACACAAACTAGGTGTTTTACTGCAGCTGAATCCCAAAGCCAGGAAAATTAAGGAAAAAAAAACCTATGGAGAAAAGTCTTCCTCTGAAATAATTTGTATCAAGCCAGACAAAAAGTAGATTTCATCACATAACCAAGAAATCACAGTTCTGAGACAAAACAGTTATGCTTAAAGGCTGATACTAATTAAGACACTATATATTTAGTGAAGACACTAAATGTGTTACTAAAATTAGAAAAACATACAGTTTTTATATTCTCTTGGCACTTTTCAACGCTTGTAATGCATTATGACAATTCAGCAAAACAATCAAAACCACTTTTGACAGGATCTAGGCCAGAAATAGTATCAAAACAACAGGAGCTAGAGAAATCATAACCCTACTAAAGCCATTACCTTAAGGGGTAGCGAGCTGCTAATAAACATCCACAAATATTTATCATAAGTGTGACTGAAGATGAGCATCGGTATCATGTGAGTCAACACTTAACATGCACAGTAATCTACCGGAGCACTTAACAATTTCTCATAAAGATGAACATGTTGTTATGAATCAATGGGATCTGGGTACAGTAACTTCTTTTTTTTTTGCAAGAGCTTAATAAAATACCTGCCTTCATATGCTTCAGACTTTTTAAGAAATCTTTCAGCAATTTCAACAGTTAAGGAGCCAGTTATAAAGAAGGACAAGGAATTCATCGGATTACTAGCCTCAGTGCAGTTCCGGCCAAAACAGAGAGGACAGCATGAAAATGAAAACAAAACTATAAAAATGACAGGCCTATCTCAAATCTGATTTGATAAAATTACTATTTTGTTGAATAATCAGGCTTTTCTTATTTTTTTTACTTCTGTAAAACATTACTGTCACACTACACTAAATACACACAGATCTAGGAGCTAAACACAAGAACTGTGAGCCTAATTGATCTCAAACTCTGAAAAAGGGTATTTCACGTGAATTTCAACAGATGTTGGTATTTGGTCCAACCTTACTTAGTTCTGATGCACTGATGACCCAGAAACACATTACCAATGATAAAGCTGGCAGCCTATTTAAAAATTTCCAAAGGAAACAACAAGGATGACAGTGCCTCACTTTTTCTGGTATCATGCTGATAGTATCACAGAATACATTTTCAGCACTGCCAGTCAAGAATTACTAGCCCATTTCTTTCTTATAAGATGTTGGACATATAGTCAGGACAAAGCATTTGCATCCTGAGAAGCAATGCATCTGGAATGTTCAACAGATGCGAGCGATTCATTTTCTTTTTCAAATGAACACCTTTTTTTTTGCAAAATATAGTTTTTATAATCTTTAGTTGCATACAACATAAATAACAATTTTGCCTCCCTTTACTATTGAAGCTTCCCCAGAAAAATAGGAAAAAGCTTTGCTACTCCATTGCTACAAAGAGCGAGCGGTAACTTTCCCACATAAAAGTTACCTAAAAACATTCACGGGTAGCTACAGATTAGATACCTAAAGGCCCTGTCTTTCTCTCCTTGAAGAAACATTACCAGGTCTTCCAAGCAGAGAAATACAGGTCTCACACCTTGAATTGAGGCCCTGCAACACTCTTCTGTAACATTTCACACCAGGAAAAGGTAGAAGACCTATGCTGAGCACAAAAATCAACTGTTCTCTGACAAAACGGAAGCATTTGACTGAGGGTCTTGATAGGAATCTGTTCCCGCTCCAAAAATGAAAGTGTTTGAGAACAGTCATTGAAGGTTGTCACTGACACCAGCATTCCAAAGTTCAGCAGAAAGATGCTGGAAAGCTCTTCAAGCACACTTGGAGACAGAGTTCAAAATTATCTTGGCAAACTTGGGAAACTGCCTGAGATCAGAGCACAACACAATCATAAAAATTAAGCACAAGGTGCTAAACGAAGGCAGAAACTACAGTGGCAGGACAAGTATCAGCTTTACAGAAAAAAAAAAAGTGAGTAGATGAATATGGATGATGAGGTGATGTACGTTCAGTGACCTCATGCTGTTTCAAAAAAGGACAGGCACATACATAAACAGGTGTATACTGCACAACACACCTGAAGGGATCGTCTCTCTGCTCAGCCTCAGTTAACACCTCTGCTAAAATACGTATGACCAGTTTGGGTCACAACAACAGGAGACAGCAAAAGAAAGCAAACAAGAATGACCAAAGGTCTAGAAAATGCAAACTTCAGAGCGGTCAAATTAGGTTGCTTTATGAAGAAAAAAAAAGATGACTGAAAGGGGAATTAATAACACATCCTTTATGAAAGGCCTCCCAAAAAGAATAAATAATCCTATTTGAACTGCCCACTGTAGAGATGAGACAATATTGGGATTCAGATTCAACTAGAAATACTTGAGTAAGAGAATGTTCTTGAATGACAGACTGCAAGAAAAGAAGCAATGAAGAGACTATGTAGGGACACTGTAAAGACCTCTGTATACTGGGGGCGGAAAAAAGAGGCTACAGAAACATGGCACTCGTGGAATTAATAGTGGTTTGATGTAACAGGAGGGAATGACGACAAAGAGAGATGGAGGATGTCATTATTATTCAAAAGTGATCACTTATACAAATAGGAGTAAAAAGTGACAGAAATAACTCGTTGTCTAGCCATTTCAAACAACTTCTGAAGCAAAACAGCTTCCTGGAATTTAAATCTCTCTTGCCATTATGATTATTACATTTGAAGTCTAAACAATGTTCTGACACCACACCAATATATGGCAAACTCTACACTAAGATTTAAACCTTAAAGTAGCCAAATATGGTGTATCTGAAAATTATGAGTTTGTTAACTCTGTTCCTTTGACACTGCAACAATAGTTTCCTTTTCTTTTTTTTTTTTACTTTAGTTTAACAAAGGTGGTGAAATAAACATTTTAAGATAGTAAGTAAGAGAATTATAGGCGTAATCAGGAGCAACTACAAAACAAGAACACCATAGTTAAATTCTGTAATTATCCTAAAATCCCAGACAGTTCCAGGCAGGACCTGATATAATAAGCTCTTTAAAAGAAAAAAAAAAAAAGCTAACACAAATAAACAAACAAAAAACCCACAAAACCTATTTCAGCAAAAATAGTAGAGAAAACCATTCCTGAAAATACTGGTCTTCTAGTACCTCTTTACGTGGCTGTACTGGGTTTGTGTGGCCAGGTTTTGGTAGCAGAGGGGCTACAGGGGAACTTCTGTGAGGAGATGCCAGAAGCTTCCCCCATGTCCAATAGAGCCCGTTCCAGCTGCCTCCAAGAGCGACCCACTGCTGTCCAAGGCCGGGCACATCAGCGATGGCAGTAGCACCTTGGGGATAATATAGTTAAGAAGGGAAAAAAAAAAACCTGCATGGCAGCAACCAGAAGAGAGGAGTGAGAGAAACAACTATGTAGAAAACCAAGGTCGGTGACGAAGGAGGGGAGGAGGTGCTCCAGGTGCCAGAGCAGAGATTCCCCTGCAGCCTGTGGCGAAGACCATGGTGAGGCAGGCTGTCCCCCTGCAGCCCACGGTGGAGCAGATATCCACCTGCAGCTCGTGGAGGACTCCACGCTGGGGCAGGTGGATGCCCAAAGGAGGCTGTGAACCTGTGGGGAGCCCATGCAGGAGCAGGGAAGACTGTGAGGAGTCCTCCCCTGAGGAGGAAGGAGCAGCAGAGAAAACGTGCGATGGACTGACCACATCGCCCATTTCCCATCCCCCTGCTCCACTCAGGGAGGAGGTAGAGAAATCGGGAGAGAAGTTGAGCCCAGGAAGAAGGGAGGGGTGGAGGGAAGGTGTTTTAAGATTTAGGTTTTATTTCTCATTACCCTACTCTGATTGGATTGGTAATAAATTAAATTAATTTTCCCCAAGTCGAGTCTGTTTTGTCTGTGCCAGTAATTGCTGAGTGATCTCCCTGTCCCTACCTTGACCCACGAGCCGTTAGTTCTATCTTCTCTCCCCCATCCAGCTGAGCAGGGCAGTGACAGGGTGGCTTCGGTGGGCACGTGGTGTCCAGCCGGGGTCAACCCACCACAGTGGCTCAAAAAGGTATGTATTTAGATGAGTTGGGGTAAGTAGGTAGGAAAGAAAGAATGACAAAGTGCCAAAACAAACAGAATCTACCACACTGCTCTGTCAGTATCCCATTTCTTTCAGTATTATACCATTTCTAGCTTAAGCATCACTACTCACCCTAACGCTGGCCACACATACAGAGGAAAGTGTCAAGTAATGTGAATATCACAAAATCAGTGCTGGAAACTACACGCAAATCACAAAACCCAAGGTAAGAAGTCTCATGGGAAAGGCCCTACCCCATGCTGTACCAGCTTCAGCCCACAGTCCTTTCAGAGCACACTGCAACTGCCATGCTCCTGCTGTAACAAAAACGAGCAACACTCAGAGCCCTGCACAACCAGCCCCGTCAGCGTCTCTGTGACAGAGACAGTCCACAGCCTTAATCACCACCAGGTACGAATGTGACAGCAATCCAGTTTGGCCTCAATCCACACTACCTCATCCTTGCAACAAGACACTACTCAAAACCGATGTCCAATTTTGTTTACAACACAAAGCGAAGTACAAGCAGATTTGCACTGAGCCTGGAACTCCAAAGACTCCACTTCATACAATCCAGATGCAAAAGGCAGATTGAGGGTGGCCTCCATACTTCTGCCCCCTCCCCGTGAGATCTAGCCACCATGCAAACTGGATCATTAGTCGAAGCAAAGCAGTTGTCCAAAATTCAAAATCTAAAAAGTGTTCAAGTAGCATAGTGCTTTATTCTCCTGATACACAGCAAGTAACAAATATGTGCATTTATAATTCTGTATGCAAAGTATCTTTAAGATGTTACTTTCAAAACAGCACTTTCAGAAAATGCTGGGGGTTCTCTGTAGTGAGTTTATGTAGTCAACGTATTTTAGAAATTTAGATGGGTAAAACCCCTTAGATCAGCTTAGATGAAGATCAAATCACACTCTTGCAGCTTGCTGTTACTGAAAGCACCAGGACATTGCCTCAGTCCCACCATTTGCCCTTGAAGGAGCAACCCAGCCCATTCCATAGTGTGCACGTTTAGGAAACGTGGCCTAGAAACTAAGCACACAGTACCTTATGCAGACCCAGAGAAGAATCCGAGGAGCTATTGGAAGTTCTTACAATCACAGCCTCTGAAAATTTGCTATTCCAATTGCTAATTCTGGTTTGCCTCACTCTTTTTCCTTTGCTTTCCAAGTCTGGTGTCTTCCTTGAAAAAACATTAGCGATAAAGCAGTAGTACATCTCATTTTTGCTGAGTTTTATAGATAAAGCTGGACAAAGGAAAAAATTTATTTTAGGTTATTAGATGATAGACCACATGACTATAGTTAAAAGAATCTCAAAAAAAAAGCTTTAACCTGGAGGTTAATGCCACATTCTCAACAATCTGAAACTAAGAAACCAAAGCTGCTATTCTTAAGTAGAAAATTACGCTATTCTTTGCAAGTCTAAGAAACTGTCAGCCTCTCTATAAAATCACCCACCTCAATGTCATTTAGCATACTAAGCAACTCTGATAAATGAAACTCATCTCTGAATACCTTTATTAATGTCAAAATGAACAGGGTGGACATACATAAAACCATGGATTTTTGGAGGAAATTCAGAATGATGGCAAAAGGCCTGCTACTCATGCAAAAAGTACACAAAACTTGACTATACAAGAAAACCTCCCCATTTTTCTTTGTGTTTTGCAAACAGCACATCACCATCTAGTGTAGGTGGGATACTGAAAAGGGACTCCTTTTTAGGAGTGTCCTTGCCCATGGCAGGGGGATTGGAACTAGGTGATCTTTAAGGTCCCTTCCAACCTAAACCATTCTGTGATTCTACAACTTCCAGCAGTGAGTACAGGCAACAAGGCAGTCACTACCAAGCAGCATTAACTAACTGATCGTGCCCTTCTGAGGTAATCAATGATAACAAGACAGAAGTAGTAAGATTTTTTCAACTACACATAAGCTTGCAATAAGAACAGTTTCAAAATAAAACATAGAAACTACAGAAGAAAACAAATCTGCCACTGATTGAAAAGTTGGATGCCTTGATTAGATAGAGCATCTAATCAAAAGGAGGTAGCACAAATTGTTAGATGCAGACACCGGCAGCTTCACAGGGAAAGCACGAAGCATTGCGCAAGTAACTGGAGTCACAGTGACCTCAGGACAATAACTATGTGCAGGTAAAACTGAGTTTTGTTTTGGTTCTGTAATCAGCAGTTGGATTGGGAAGCATTAAGACTACTTTGAGAGCACTCTGACACTATGGAGAGAAGTTACTGTGTGAGCAAATGTATTTTATGAGCACATTAAAAAGCTATTCAACAAACCAAACGCAGACATGATATATAAACTTTTATTACACTGGCTAAGTCTTCTTAGGAAGACATTTCTCCAAACATTTCTATAAGACCATAATGTGGCTATATAGAAATATTTTTGAAGCCACCATCAGCTTGGAAGTTGGTTTAAAAAGTGGGAGCTCTGTAAAAACCTCAAGCACATGGTGGCAACACAGAAAAGTCAAAATATGTGCATGGAAAAACCCTAGAAATGTGACCAATCACAAGACAGACCTTGAAGGAGAAAAAAGCGGTCAGTCTAATTAATAATCAAGGAATGCACTGAAGCACAGAACAAGATCAGCCAAAAGAAAATAGCTACTTGGCACACAGAACTTGCCTGAGGAATATGTTTATACAAACTACATGCAGAAGATTGTTTTTCTACAGGAAGAAAAACAAAAAAAAGGATGCCTTGTACCTTAAGAAGTTAAAACTACAAAACAGGTTTCTTGAAGCATCTGCTCGGTTAAAACACTGGCCTACCTTTTTCCATCCAAAATGTTTAGGAAAAGGACTGCCACCAAAGCAGAGAGATGTAACACAGTAGTACTCAAGAAAAAAACCCCAAGCAACTTTGTCATAACCACTTGCATTTCAAGTAGAAGTTGCTCCATATCCCCAAGTCCTTGTGTTTTCACCTCCTACGAAATAATCAGTCTTCCATTTGAAACCTGACAGAAAAAGGTATGCAACTTCTAGTATTCCACAGGAATTCCTACAGCAGGCAGGGCCCTGCAGTCACACCTAGAAACATAAATAAACAAGAGACACCTTTCAAACTTCTAGTATCTCCGCTGATACCTCCACTGAAAACTGAGAAAACATCTTAGTACGGATATTGCAGAAACCTGACTTTCTGCAACCATTTGAATGACTCCCAGCTGCCAACCTGTAGCTCAAAAACCTTACCAGTTACAGTGCTGAACTACTGTCGTTACAAAGATTCAGTCTTTTGGTTTCATTTGAAGTGTGACACATACAACCACCTTAGAGAAAAACATACCAACAAATGTGTCAAGACAGGGACCTAAATTATGTACTAGTATTTAACTAGCTAAATTTTACCCTATTTGCACAGCTCTTACTGAGTCCACTGCTTTCTGTAACCATAACTAAAAATTCAGCTAAATGAAGTGTCTGTATATTCACAAAACGGACCGTAAAACGTACAGTTTCTACTTTCCCAGCTTACGGCATTTTATTTGGTAAAAAGCAAGCCCTGTACGTACCATGTCAACACTGTCCACCCAAGAAAATAAACTGCCAAAGGAAAAATATGCTGTGTTTTGACAATGATGAGAAAAAAATAATTAAGGTCTTGCCAAAGTACATTTTATTTCTCTGGGGTTTTTTTCCTTGTTTCTGTTGTTACACTTCAACACTACAAAACAATATTGAAAAAAAGATAAAAACAAGTAATTTTGATGAAATCTCCAAGTCTCTTTGCCTGTAATTGGAACATTCAACTTCTTCAAAGGCAAACAGTTTGATCTGCAAACGCAAACACTTCCAAGGAGCTTCCTGCAGACAGACTTTGCCGGTTCACAGTAACTTTCCAGCTTTTACATGCAAAAGCTGGATCTGAATACTCCTATGAATTTAATATGCAAGAACACTACAATTTTTCATATCGCTTATATCAGTATAAATAAAACTAGTAGATGCAATTACCACTAAATATAAGGAAGATAAGTTAACTCTAGTAAAAGATTCCTTGAATATACCTTTTAAGCAGCAAGTCTATTCGAGCAGCAATTTTCTGAAGTCAAATAACCATGGTTCACTAAGTCTGAACTAGGGAATATGAAATCTTTGATTCTACTGCAACAAACACCATGAAGAAGGAGGCAGAGACAGACCATCCAAAGTCCGTCCAATATTTTCAAGTCAGTGATCTCTACAGAGCATTCACTATCAGATGAGCAAAAACTTATCTTACAGCTCTTCACTGATGCAAATATATAGCAGTCATGATGCGTGTGGTTTTACAGCTAAGCACCAGTTCAGAAAACTCCCACCTAGCAGCCTATTGCTGGAAGGCTTAACAACTGTGATTCCTTCCACAGCTGCGTGGGGACACTCACACCTGACCAGTGCAAGAGAGGACCGGGCAGAGGGGGCACTAAGTGGGCCTTTGACCTTGTCCAGCATAGCTGTTCTTTCATTGACACAAATGTTAAATAATCAGACTGCTATATTAAAGGCAGCATTTCTCTGTCTTCGAAGCTTACATTCTCAATCTAGAGCTTCCACATTTCTATGTAGACTCCCCCAAACATATTTATTTTGTGCAAGTCTGATAGGTTTAAAATTTATTGAAATTACTGCACGCGTGCAGATCAGCACAGCATGTGTTCCATAGTGTGACACTTCCTAAAATACCAGAAACACTGCATGAACGCCATGTAGGCACAGTGAACATTCAAAGTGGGCATTCCCATAATCCCCAGGAATAAAGCAGTTCAACCGAAACTCCTGAACATGCACAGTAATTGCTACCAGGTGTCAACAAATTATACCAAGCATCCTCAAATAAGGAAAAGGGGTGGGAAAAAAAAAAAAGACAGGAACTTGGAGCGTCTTGGTTAACAGAAACATGGAAGACAGCAGGGCGAGAAGGTACCCAGTGGACATGGGATCAATGCTGTGTAAGGACAACTCCACAAAGGGCTTAACCAAACGCGTGCAGGCTAATAAGCCTCTTGCACACTGCCACACAAATGTTGTTACTGTTATTTCTCCATAACCTGTATTTTGGAGGAACAGCCCTTCACCTCCCAGTCCCATTGCCAGCCCCGGTAACACCACTGCCGAGATGACTCCTATCAATTCCTTCCACAGCCACCACGTGCCCGGCCTTCGCTAGTCGGTGAGCTGGGGAGGCTCCTCGGCGTGGGGCTCCACCACAGTCCTCATCTTTAACTCGGTCACCACTCCAGATCCGCCAGGATCCTTTTGAGGATTTTGCCAGTCACACTGAGTTTCCTCTACTGCAGTTACACTGCGAAAGAAGCCAAGACCTTTTTTTTTTTTTTTAAATAAATCATGTAAACCTACACTTCCTTAAGTTTCAAATGCAGAGGTATTCCACCCACCTTGTATCATCCCTGCTCCTTGCATTTCAGTACTAGAAATCGTTATAGAATCCCTCATGACTCTATTGAGTCCCAAGAAAAGTAAACCGTGGAGCCACAGAAGACATTGCTCACCATATGAACGCAAATTGTCAGTGTGGATGTCCGTCCTTCACATGTGGGAAGACGGAAAGGCTATCAGAAAAAACAACTGCAGCATAACAAGCATTCATAGTATTTTCTACCTAGGCCATCAATAAAGTATCACAGAATAAGCGGAGAAAATGTACATCCACTACTTTTGCAGTCAGCTCTCCTTCAAAGAACTGCATTTTACTTGCAAAGCAAGTAAAAATTTATTTGAAAAAATGTTCAACATCCTGTTTGTTCTTAAACATCTCTTTTACAACAAGAAGCATGAAAAACAGGCCTGATGGTCTTACCAACGTCCATCCAGCCCAGCATTCTGCCTTCAACAGCAGCAACAGGAGACATTACTCAGGGAGCAAGACAAAGCCACTTCCTGTGGTCCACTCCACTCATACACCCTTTCAATACACAAACGCAAGCGATATGCAATCGTCTTGCTGACAGGAATATGATCACCTCTGCAGGACAGAAGGAAACGAAGATGAGTAGAGTGGCATAGATGAACCGCGCTCATACAACCCCAGCTCGCTGTGAACCTTCCCACCACTTCCACAGAGTCCCAGTTTCAACTCCCTGTCTGCAAACTCCTCTTTCCATACCTATTGCAGTTTGAAAGCCTCCACAAACTCCCCATTCAGCCCCAATCAGAGATCACTGAAATTCTGCAGCAGACACACATGCACAGCTGGCAAGAACCTCCACACACCCTATCCCAAACACAGTACACACACGTTTTCCCACATTCTTCTCAACTGTCGAGACGATTTTCAAGTAGCATCCGAAAACTGCTTGAGAGCATATAAATCTAAACTCAGTCTTGTAGGGTTCCAGCGTCCCTCATCTACTACATACAGTCTCCAGACAGAAGGATATTATTTTCCAATGTTAGAAAAAATAGTTGAAATACCCTGAAATACCCTGATATTTAGATTTAACTCAAACAGTTCTGACACTTGCAAAGTAAATTAAGCTCATTCCACAATTCAGATCACTTCTAAATATCAACTTTATTCAGTGAAATCCCTTATGAATAAGATACTTCAGATTACTACGTGTTTTCGTTAAGCTGTACAATCTACATATCATGTGTGAGAGAAAATGTCTTCAGAATACATTCAATTATACGTACAGATCACTGTAGAAAAGATAAAAACTTGAGTGAGCCATAACTTACTACCCATTAAGGGGGCGCGCAGGAAAACAACCAACCCAACCCTTTCTGTACCATCTACCATAAGAAGCATACATCGATTATTCCAACACAGTCCTACTCAAAACACCTCATGTCCTAGGTCTCCTAATTTCCACGGTATTTGTGTGGTTTGTCTATGCATTAAAACAGTCATCTCACATGCTTGTTTTCCACCCAGGGAAAAGCAGTACTGTCCGGCATATGACACGTTGAGCTATTTTGCCATTAACACGTAACATGTCCTTTTATGATATTAGGACAATACTGAGCTAAAGCTTCACAGGTCTTTTATGATTCTGTCCTAATAGACATTTTGAGAAAAAGGGTTAGATCTGTTTCTAGTTAGAAGAGGCAAAGCTGTTTTCTAATAGCAGCACAGCTTTTCCTCAGGATTTCTTTTGGGTGCGCTGAAGATGGCACAACTAGGACATTATACGTATTTTTTGTGGACTAACCATAATTAGATTATTCCACATTTTATGAAAGTAAGGAAATTTAAAAGCTACTCTCTATAATCAAATTTACACATGGGAAAAAAAAGCAAAACCTTTTCAGAGGCTTTACCCCACCAGAAAAAGTAATAGTTTCCTAAAATTCCAATATTAAGAAAAAAAAAAATAAAAAAGAAAGCAAGGTATTTCAGCTGCTTTCTGAAACACTTTAAGTTCTATACTTCTTGTTTATTCCTGAGTTTTCTGCCTTGGAAAGGCACACTGCAGTGTTGTATTTCCAAAAGCCCAATATCAGCCTACGGGCTACTGAGTGAAACCATTCTTACAGGCTATCACAAGAAATCACAGGCTTCAGTAACCCAAAGAATAGAATTTTTCTTTTTTCTAGCCTTTTTCAGACCTAGTTCACATTATTACTTTACCTCAGATGACTATTTCCTAAACTGTGGTTGACTGCTTGGTGCCAACTCGTCACTTCTTCTAGCAGAATGAGTTTTAAAAGAAGACTTATTTCTCTATAGTACATTGTTATCACTGTCAAAGCAGTATTCATTATGCATAGATGGTTCCATGGCAACACTAAATATTCCACATTACAGAACCCTGAAAAATCTGCCTTGAGTATTTTACAGAGTTCACATTTAAGAATTCTTGTACAGATTTGGAGAATATACTGTATAGAGACAGCTGCATCACTGATACTGCGATAAGCGGAAGGCTATTGGTGACAGGAACTGGGGCCAGAATGGCATTGCTGAATGAAGGTAATGAATTCACACACCAAAAAAAATCCTATTCTTCCCATGCTATCAAGCACAGAAGCTGATTTTTACTTTGTTAGGGTAGTCTAACACGTATCACATGGTTGGACAGCAATGACTAACCAGGAAACAAGCGACTAGCTTTTATTGGACAGAGACCCACACACACTCAAAATAAAAAAAAAGGCACAACACTCCACCAGTCCTTCCACCAGAACAGTAATAAGATCAGGCACACCAAAAATTCATTACATCATACTCATATATGGGATGGATGATTCCACAATGCAAGAGCACTGATGATACATATGTCAAATGCAGTCTGCTACAAGAGTAGTTCTTCAGACCAGGTCTTAGTTAGCCCCAATATGTTTCCATGTTGCAACAGTCTCAAACATTTGTCCCATTTTCCTTTTGGAGATTCCATTTCAGCATGCTTTTTTTTTTTCCTCCTCCTTAAACAAGTGAGGGAGCAGCTAGAGTGCATCACCACAGCTTTCAACTGCAGACACAGGGTGCCAGGCCACCTGGGTTTACAAAGCTAAAACCAGCATACTGCTTCCTACTGATAGCCCTCGTTGCGGTTCTAAAACAAGGCCAAAGAAAGCGGCATGACTGTAGGAAGTCAAGGAAACTTCCCAAAGTTGGAATTCTGCAAAGAAGCCCAGAGAACTTATCGTAACAACAACAACTTTTTAAACAGCTAATCATAAAAAGAACTAACAAAACTCTTCACAAACACAAACCCTCGCTCCCCCTAACACGGGTCATGTTAACCACCACCATCCTCAGGAGCGTGCCATCAGATCCCCAAAGCGTGCCATCAGATCCCCAAAGCGTGCCATCACCTACAGCTGACACTTGCAGAACCGACGCAGGCACAGAGAAACAGCCAGGTATCTTTTAAGAGTTCTTTTTAAGATCTCCACCCAAGGGACTCACGTAGCTATACTAGAAATAAACCAAACAAATGCCGAAGAGTGTTTAAACACATTACAGGAAGCACAAATCCCTACAGCTGAAACCAAAATCTAAGACGCAAGGAAATCGATGAACACCGCCCCAAATGACTCCTTCAGACGCGGGGCTGATCAAGTATACCTAACACCCCCGCAGCCCCCCCGACACCCTGAAGTTACACACAGACCCATCGGCATCCGAGGCCAGAAACGTCCCGGGCGCGTTTCTCCCACTCGCAGGTCGCTCCCAACCGCCGCACCCGCGGCCGCTCCCCGCCCCGAGGCGGCCGTGCCCCGGCAGGGCCGCTCCGCCGCCGCAGGCCGGGCCCGCCGCTCCCCGGCCCGGAGCGCCTCCCGGCAGACCGCGCGGGGGGCGGCGGGCAGCGCGCTCCGGGGAGGCCGGCACCCGCCCGCCCGCCCGCCCGGGGGAGGCGGCGCCGCCGGCCCCGGCGCCTCGCCCGCCCCGCAGCGCTGCCGGGCAGCGGCCCGCCCCGGCGGCAGGAGGCGGCGGCCCACGAGGGCGCCCCGGCCCGCGCCGTCCCCGCCCGCGGCCCCCCCCGCCGCCCACCCCCCCCGCCCCCGCCGCCGGGGCCTCACCGCCAGGTCCTGGGGCACGGCTCCGCTCATGGCCCGCACCGTGCCGCTCCGCCATGCCCGGGAGGGCAGCGCAGGCCCCGGCTCCGGCCCCACCGCCTCGCCCTCGCCCGGCCCCGCCGCCAGCAGCAGCAGGAGCCGCTTCCCCACGGGGGAGGCCGCCGCGTCCGCCATCCCCGACGGACAGGAGCCGCCTCCACCGCCGGCCCGAGCCCACCGGTCGCCGCCGACGCCCCGAGACACCGAGCAAGCGACTACCCCGCGCTGGGCCTCCGAGCGCCGCCCGCCCCGATCCCGGCATGCACCTCGCTCGCGCAGTTCCCCCCCCCTTCCTCTGCCCCACAATGCCCCGCGCCCGGCGGCGTCGGGAGCCGCGGCGGCCGCAGAGGGAACCGGAGCGGTGGCGCAGCTGAGGGGTCATGGGTTGCAGTGACTCGTTAGTTAAAAATAGTTTCATAATAGTTTCAAATAAAAAAAGTTAGAAAAAATAGTTTCATGGGCTAATTTTCTGTATTAATTTCAAATACTATTTTACTGTAAAAGGGTGAAAACAGCTACTGCTGTTTGCACATGTATATTTAAACTACACACTTAAAAGGCTGCAAAACCAATTACTGCAATTTCAACTTGTGAGAACTCACATAAGTGACCACCAGGCTACATCCAAAGCTGTCCCTTAACCATTGAAGGTGGCTCCTTCTCCAGTCTGTCACCTTCACAGCCTCGACCGATGGCCACTGCTCCAGAACCCAAAGCGAGCCATTTGCCAGAGTGGCTGATCCAGGGAGTGATTGCGTGGAAGATCCAATTTACCTGGTTTGAGAAAAGCAGGACTGATGCAGACACTCGCCTGTACAAGTTTTCAACCCTCCCCTTCAATATTGTATCTAAGGCCACCCCTTCCACAGACAGCAGCCATGTTCTTTGGAGAACTTTATTAAAATATATCCAAGAAGTAATCAAACATTTTCTAATGAGTCAGGAGAGAACTGAAGTGAGAAAGACATCTGTACAGAGGACAGCGCTGTAAGTTTTTGTTTACATGCTTTATTTCAATGTTTCACAGTTTAGTCATTGTCTACAAAAATATATTTCTGAAACTCTGAGTCCTCTATAAAAAAGCTGGTCAGCAGCAGTGACCCTGACAAACAGAATGTACCTTGGGACAGTGTGAGCACCTCCTCTAAGCAGATTAGTGCAGCTAGGGCACTCCTGCCTCACCCTGGGAGACTTCTGTTCTTTGGGATTAAAGCTCTGCGCTAGTTCCGAATGAAGGCATTTAAAAAACAAAACAAAACAAAACAAAAAACCTTCCACTTCTGTATACTGCACTAAGCTTGGGAAGGGGAGCTGCAAGTCAGTGTATCACACAGGAAAGAGTGCTAACAAAGGACTTGGCACTCGGGGGATGGAGAAGACCACAGGGTACTTTAGTAGTGGTCAATTTTTCTTTGAGCTACCTGTTCAGAACAGCCTTCGTCTGGTGATAATAGGTTCAGTCTATAAGCAGAGGTACAAATGGCATACAAGCAGAGTAATCCTATAAGCACAAAGAGAGTCCTTCTTTCAGGTCACAATAAGGGTTCTGTTCATTCGCACCTTAACATTTTCTGCTGTAGCTTTCATCAAGGGGAAAATTGCCTTCATACCCAATCACAAGCCTACATAGCGTTGGACAGAACAGAGCCACTACCAATGCTGTGAGCTTCAACTCCTTAGTACCCATAACTGGAAATATTTCTTGTGACGTCAATTATTTAGTTCCTACGCTTACTGGTCACCAGTATATCTAGGCACCAAAAGTACGAACTGAGAAACTCAAGTATCCACAAAATGAGATCTTTCCACTCTTCGTCTGCTCAGTTATTTGACTGGTTTGTAGAGATACTTTCAGTTAAGAAGAAAAAAAAAAACGCTTCCTCTTTTAAAAAAATAAATCTATCTTGCATCGTGCTCTAGAAGAGACAAGGCCAATGTACTCTGATCCTCTGTATTCACAAAGCTCGTACCTAGAAGCCCCTTACCACAAAATAATCTCAGACCTGAACCTCTAAGCAGCGCAGGAATTCTCAGCAGCAAACAAGGAGAGTAGTTACTGACAGACTGCTTCCCTAATGTGGTAACAGACAGACAACGAGCTGCCAGTCCCTGAAAACTTTTCCCCATCTGCCTGTCAAAACAGCTTTCTGAGCTAGTAGCTTGTAAAATTTAGATTTCCTAGAGATTACACAACTCAGGAAAGTGCTGGTGGTTATTTTAGATACAGCTGCAATTAAAGTGCTTCTGAGCTACAGGCTTTTGTTCAGAAAAAGTTCTCCTGTAACTTGTGCCTACCACTAGTCCCAGTCCGATCTGCTAAACCTGAGCAGCCAAAGAGGTATACGAATTTTAAGTAGAATCAGCATCACCCATGAAAACACAGAAGCGAAGAACCTTCACCGAGACAAATACCTTATCAAAAAAGACACTCAGCGCTAGAGAACTAATATAATCTTGCTAATGCTAACCAGTTAAAGTGTAAAATCTGTAAGAAAACACCTGAAGTTTACTTCTTGCCTATTTTCCTTTCTTGAGTTGCTGGGGGGGGGGGGGGGGGGGGGGGGGGGTGTTGGAGGAGAAAGGAATGAACCACTTCACTGTATCAGTAATAAGCCATTATATGAAGGCAGTATTGGAGAAAAATTTAAAACCAGAAAAAAATCTGAAAACTTAATGACTCCAAAAACCTTCCTCAGCTTCCCAAACTGTTAACAGCCTAAACAGAGGATTTTGTCCACACCTCACGGTGTGTTTCCAGTCTGCTCCCAGCTGTTCAGCCTCCAGTCACAGACACCCAACTGAGAGAAGAATCGAGGGAAACAGACAAACCCACACGTAGGGTATGCGTCCCATACAGCACCTACTTGAATATACCCACACAACATGAACAAATCAATCAGGAATTGTTACACCTTGTGCATGGAGAGGCTATAACTAAAGTGTAACAAGATGAAATTAAAGGAAGATTTGGAATTAAGGAAAATCTGTGGAACCTATTTTGCTGGGGACTCCATGCCCCTCAAAGAAGCAATTCATATTTAACCATTTGGGAAATGGGAAAAGACTTGAGAGCAACAATCCTGCCTTAGCTTCCGGTGACAAGCTAAGAGTGTTCTTTCTCCTTTAGTATCACAAAGTATCATGTAAAACCCCACTGTCTTGCCCTGCACACTACTGGAGATGCAGTATACACTAGCAGAGCTAAAGTAGAGTAATTTGGTCAACTGTTAAAAGATGCCTTCTCCATCAGCACAGAGAAAGCGTCACTAGCACTGGTATGTTACTTCTAGTTGATGCAGTTATGAAAAAAAAAAAAAAAGAAATCTGTAGCACAAAGCTTAGAATTCTAACGTGATAGATACCTTGTGGATAAACATGGCCATACTGTGCATGAGGAACCAGCAACTGAAGCTGCAAGTTATTGCTACTTGCTGTCTCCCAGTGCAAGTTTTTCTCATTTCTGCATTCTCTTGCCTTCTCCAAGTTACGCAGACTCCAGGGCGAACTATTCTGAAGCCTCACAAACATAGTGGCCACCAGAACACATTTGATGACATTTTAATCCCTTCCAAGTTATTTACAAGGCTGGCTTTGAGACTGTTACTTTTAACTTCAGGCCTAGTACTGCATAGACAAATCTTTGTATGCTCAAGAACTAGCAATGCCTGCGCTACATCTGTTCTCACAGGAAACCTTAATTAAAACAAGCGAAGTAATACACAGAGCTGAGCCTAGGCTGCATTCTACCAAGGGCATAATACAGACAATAGTCACAACTCCAATT
This sequence comes from Pluvialis apricaria, assembly GCA_017639485.1. Classification (NCBI taxonomy): domain Eukaryota; kingdom Metazoa; phylum Chordata; class Aves; order Charadriiformes; family Charadriidae; genus Pluvialis; species Pluvialis apricaria. The sequence continues at coordinate 182,028 of CM030019.1, forward strand.
CACTAATATTTTTCTAATATTCCCCATGGCTACACTTAGAGAGCTTCAGCCGAATTAAATTTAAGCCGCAAGTCACAACTGAAAAGTGTGCACTGAAGTCCGGTGTTAGGAACACTGAAGGCCATCCCTGATCAGGCAGCTCCACTTCTATTTTCACGTGCACAAGGACAGTTCCCTGTCACAGACAACCGAGGCAGATACATGGGAAAAATCATTGGTTAAACCAAGTATTTCTGAGGGGAGGCACGGTCACTGCTGCCCTGCCCCAGAGAAGGAGAAAGATTCATTGAGAGATTAAAACTAAAGGGTTACAAAATAAAGGCAAGAGCTGAAGTTTGCCGGTAATGAAATGCATTCTCCCGTCCTGTATGAACAGGAAACAGTCTCTGTAGGGTGTTAAGAAGGTCCTAGGAGGAGACACCCTCCTACTTTTTTCTGCTGCCAGAGGAGAGGAGAGAAAGATGCCGCTATTGGTCAGCAGGAATCTCTCTGTCTGCATCCAGTTTGCTCGTCTCTCCTGGGGAAGGGGTACGCGGTGCTGAGTGAGAAACAGACGGGATCCCATGAGCTACAATCCCTTCCACTACTGGCGGTTCTGGTAGCCCAGGGGTGGCTACTCCCACTACTCCTGGAGGAAACCTAAAACCAACAGAAACATAGAAATTACAAGCTTGTCCAGCAGAGTTATGCAAGGGGAAAGAAGCTGTGCCCTCAGGCACCTGCTAAATACAAATCACTCCTTCTAACAGAAATAGTCCGAAATAGAACAGAGGAGAAGTCTCCAGAGCTGAAGAGTAGCAGTTATATCCTAACACCAAACGACACCCATTCTCAGACAGGCAGAGATTGTCTCAGGTCACATGCTAAGCATTTGGAAAACAGGTACAAAGTTTATCTCCAGTGGAAAACAGTGTGAGGCACTGTATGAAGGTACCCTGAAGGGCTGGAAATTTCCTCCCCATCAGCAGGAGGAGTGCAAGCTGCCAGTTATCCTTCACTGGGCTCTAAGATAGAAAAAGTAAGGAGCTGAACTAATAAAACAGCTAGATCTAAGATGAAAAACAGGAGAGTGATACTCATTAACTGCTAATGAACCAGTCTTCCATTCTGCCTCCCTGTGCTTTGTCCATAAATGTCTGAACCTCTGTAGATCTCTCAGAGAAAGGAAGAGAATATATTTCTTACTTCTCAGATGGGAGAAAAACAGAAGGGAAGCAGCCTGCCCACAATCACTTGGCAGATCTGTAATAGACAAATAAACTGAAATACACCCTCTTCAGGCCACTGCCCAAATCCACTGGACAATGTCTCTTTATAATCCATATTTGGGCTACAGATAAGAACTGTGCTTTGTTTATACAGCCCTAATGATATGCACAACTTCTAAATGTTAAGATCCAGACCTCTTTTCAGTCACCCAGTGGGCTTTCTTATATTAAGATATCTCTTGGACAGGTCTTGCAAGGATTTGGAAAAATTAAACAGTATGCAGCTAGAACTAAATATGACCACGTAAATGTTAAATGCTAGTACAGCTTCAGAAGTGCTGCTGTTAAGTTTCTGGAACGAGCTCATATACAGAGTATATGGGAACAGAAACATACCTGCTTGCAGGTACAAGCAGTTCTCAAACCCAAAGAGGGATGTTGGCCTACTTCAGTAGGAAGTTAGGCTTGGAAGTGGTAACTTTGAACAACCTACACATCTCACCTGTAAGCTGCAGCTCCGTTGAGTTCTGGATGGACAGTTGCAGGATCAATACTGGACCACTGAGCTGCTAACAGCAAGTACTCCTTATTAACACAGTTCCTCAAAGCATCAGGTATGTGACCTGCAAGAGCGCAAAGAATGACAAAAAAAAACCCAGGACATGAGTAAGAGGGGATCACTCCCTGAAGCATTTACAAAGGAAAATAGAAAGGAAACACACAACATCTTTTTCCATCTACCTCCACAGAATAACACTGGGCAGGAGAGACTCTCCTCTGGACAACTGGTCTCTAGAGAAGACAATACACTGATCCTTCCTTCCCACTTCTGTGATCTTGTGGAAATTATGGGCCACAAACTGCAATTGCCAAGCCTCACCTTCCCCAAGAGATGATATGTACTACTCCAGAAAAAAGGTGTACAGCATAACCATCAACGGAATTATTGCAAAGGATTTGGAAGATGTACTAGGTGCAAGGCTTTCCCAAGGGAGGGAAAGTGCCACTCCAGCGTTAGTTAAAAGATTCTCAGAAGGCAGAGACAATTATCAACTTATGTTCCAGTTCCAGAAACCAGTTACCAAGTCTAAGTTTTCAGAACAATCAGCATAATCCTTGCAGTGAACTAACAAAAGAATACTAATTCAGCAGCAGCTGCAGGGCACAGTCTTGCTCATTACCTGTAATGGCTCTGCGGATCTCTTTAGCTGCATCTTCTCTGGATTCAATGGAAGCCTGCTCACTGTACCAGGCAGTGTGAGGGGTGCAGATCACATTGGGTGCATCTTTTAAGGGCCCCTGAGCAAAGCTGTGGGGGAGAGGGGAAAAAAAAAAAATTGGTTTCCCTCCAGAAGTGATAACCTCATCTATCCTCATGGGTATTACTGCAACTCAAATAACAAAAAAAACAAAAGAATCATCCAGTGTAGGTGAGTCAGGACAGCAGAAGGCACACGGGTGCAATGTTACCTGAAAGGCTCAGACTCATGCACGTCCAATGCCGTTCCTCTGATTCTCCCCTCTTTCAAGGCTTGCGCTAATGCTTTCTCATCTACCAGCCCTCCCCGGGCTGTGTTCACTAAGAAGCAGCCCTGGCGCATCTGGAAGAAGAAAAATATTAAGTGGGTTGAGAATGAGACTTTTCATGGAAGCTAAGTGAATCTTGGGAAGTCTACTGGAAATGAGCAGGAGCCTGCAGTGATTAGATGAGGCCTGGACGAACTAGGAGTGCTCTCACTGCAAAGCTAACCACAGGGGAAATGCCTGCAAGCAATGCTTGAGAAATTGCTTTAAAAATGAACAAACAAAACCACAAGACAACAAGGGCAAAAGTGGAACTCTCAAATTCTGCACTCCATATTCATCCTACTACATTAAAAAAGAAAGAGGACATGAATCAAGTATCCAGCTATACAAAACTGGACTACAACGTCCAGATGTCTCATGAAAGCACTGAAAAGCATTCATAGACTAGTGGAGTAGAGCCCGAGACTGACTTTGCAGTGGGCTTGGGCAGAGAGGCCTTGGCAGAGCTGTGTAAAGAAACTTACACAGTCCCAGCCACACCACATCTGGCTCTAACCAGCAGAGTCAATTAAGCATTTTAAAGGTAATTTGAAATTATTGAATCACCTAAAACATTCTTTATAAACGAAATTACTTGGCAAAAAGAGCCAATCCTATTCTTCTCTTAACATGAAATTCTATACAGCACAAAGCACAGGCACCCGGATCCACACGCTCCCAGCCTCCAAAGGCAGCAGGAGGCACACGACAGAGGCAGCAGGATTCACACGCTCTCAGCCTCTGTGAAAGCAGCAGTTTTTGTTTGCATTCATTTCCACAGTGCTCTGTGGGGGAAATCAAGCTCCTGCTGCACCTGTTTAATAGTGAAGTCATTGATGAGGTGATGGTTATGTTCATTCAGGCTGCAGTGCAATGTGATGCAATCGCTGTGCATTAGTAGATCCTGCAGGGTTCCTACTCGTTGTAAACCCAAGGATCGCTCCACTCCATCCGGCAGATAGGGATCATAGAAAATCACGTTGAAGCCAAAGGACTTGGCTCGCAGAGCCACTGCCTGTCCAACTCGGCCTTCACAAAAGAAAACCCACAATCATCAAGGAAAGGTAAAACAAACTTTAAAGACAAGATACTGGGGCAGACTGGGAGCCTACACTGGAGTTTACTGCCAGGACCCAAGGTACTGCAGTGCTGGAAACCCCTAGGATTGCCATAGGGATCCAGAGGAGGTTACATTCAGTGCTGATCCCATGTGGCTAATTCTAGTCCTTCCCCATGCAATAGCCAGAGCTCAGCCTAGAAGGAGCTGCTTTTCAAACCAAATCTGGACCCTGAGTCAGAGGCAATAATCATCTGATTACAAGAACCTTGAGAAGGAATTGGTAGCTTTCAGGTGGCTTTGTTACTGATACAGAGCCTAGCACACAGGGAAACAGTCATTGAGAAGATCTGTTTGAATGTGCCAATTCTTCTAGCCATTTGAATATGAAAAAAAATCCCCAATCCCATGGCATACACCCAACTCTTGAAGATATCCAGCATCACAGAATAGGGCACTAACATTCCTCATGAGTCAGTGTGTTTCACAACGAACAGCTGTAAAATTATAACTTTTTTCAGATCTGTGACTCTTAGGTTCCCAAAAAACTTTCAGAGTTCATTTTTCAATCTAACAATTCCCATCACTTACCGAGTCCAATGATGCCCAAAGTCTCCCCACGGATACGCACAGCGCCTCCAGCCACCTCTCGAATCTGTTCTACACTGGAGGCTCGATTCCCTTCCCGCATAGCCTGATGTAGCCAAGTAACACGGCGATAGAGGTTCAAGATGTGGCAGAGCGTAGAGTCAGCAGTCTCCTCTACTGAGGAGGAAGGGATGTTGCAAACTGCAATGCCTACAAAGCCATAGAGGTCATATAAGATTTTCAGCATCACAACGCTAAACCAACATAGAGCCCTTCAGCCATAAGCACTGAAAGATAATTCAGTGCTCCAGAACTACTGCCAAGAAACACAGGATTCATTTCAGAAGCTCATTCTACAGCAACAAAGATTCAACCAGCCAGCTTTTTAAACCCAAGGAAATACCATTCTTTCCTTATAAATATCCATTTGATTGACACACTCACCAGAAAAAAAACAGGCTGAAATGAGAAAACTGGGTCATACAAGTGATGCAAGACACTGACTGTTTTAGAAGATCTGCATCCAAAAAGATGCACTCGTTCCAGAGATACTCCTGACAGATTAACTGGCAGACCGTAGAAGAATTAAGACAGATGGTTGATCTCTTTCATGCCTCACGGTCCAGATGCTCACTGCAAGCATCAGCTTCCACAGGAGCAACAATAAGTAACTAACTCATTAAACGCAGAGAGAAGCCACAGGAGCCTCTCTAAATCCATTTGAAGTTACACTTAAAAATAACAACATATAACACTCCCACTCTAGAGTAACATACAACCACAAGGGAGCATAAAACCCATGGTTAGAACTATCAGGTAGATTACTAATGCAAACGGAGTTAAAGTCCTGGAAGCACAAATTACTGTCAGGAAAGAGAAAGATGGAAAAATGTAGCAAAATCTGGTGATTCCTGAGCAGTCTATGGAAAAAAAAAAAGCGGGGGGGGGCAGCAACATCACTGCTGCTATCCTTTCATTTAACAAATCAACAAAGAAATAAAAATAACTAGATGAAAAAATGATCTCTTCCCAAATGTAACCTTAGCCACTTGCCAAACCAAGGAAGCTCCTCCTCCTCAAAAGGCCACCACCTATCTAAAAACTAGGAATTAAAGTCTAAGCAATGGCTGAAGACACATAAAATTCAGCAGTGCATCGCTCTTTTGTAAGACGATTACAAAGGAGACATTTGACTAAACTTAGATCGCGCTCTCCCAAGAGAGCTAGGAGAGCAATGGCCACACACAGTCCCAGATATCTGACTCCTTTTCTCTATCAAATGCTTGGCAATTACGCCATCATGCCACACAGACGACTCGGATGACATGAGGAGGGGAGAAAGGGAAACCTAACTTCTTTTAATCTCACTGGTTACCATCTCATTCAACTTCAGACAAGCCACATGCATTCACCTCTTACACAGCTAGACACAAATTTGTGTTTACATGCAATATTATGCCTAAATGTAAGAAAACACAAACACACAACAGTCCTTTGGTCTGATTTGAAGATTCAGAACACATAAGGAACAGTATCTTACCTCAGAATGAATTAAAGGGCCTGGCTAAGCATGAAAATAATCATCAATTGTCCATGAAAAAGCAAATCTGTGCATAAGGGTCATCATACTATCATTCCAAAGCAAAAGTGGCAAGCAGCAGTCCGACAGTGAGAGAACTTTGACCCATTTCTGCTTGGGTTAATGAGTGTGGAGTCGGGGGAAAGGGAAAGCTTTGAATCTGAATGAATCAAGGATATGGGTAGTGACTTTAAGTAGAGAACCCTAAGAGTAGATTAGGTTCCAAACTCAGCCCAAAAATGTAATGGTTGGATGACAGCCAAAGACCTTGCCAGGAACTCTTGAGACTATTCAGTTGAATCATTCAGATGAGAAGCCTCTTCAGACCTAATTCAAGCACTAGACAAATATACACCCTTCATTTATTTGCAGTTCATCTGTTCTTACAGATCTGGAAAATTGTAACGCCTCTTTCAATTTTATATATATAAAAGCTTGCATTTGATTTAAGCTTAATCTGATCTGCACTACATTAAGAAAGGCTTCAAACCACTCACACAAACCCAAAAAAGAAGGGGCAGGGTACTTAGATGATCCACCTCACCTAGAAGACTACAAGGTCCAAAAGTCTCACTGCCATACGTTTAATAAATAGCAGCTTTTTGCCACCTCATCCAGAGACTCTTCCCGTGCCTAGGGCTCTAAAGGGATCAATAATAAAGTGTTGAATCAGAACCTACCTGCATATAAAAAATTAACAGGAAAACTCACTTATTGAGCATTTACAGTGAGTTTATCCTGCATCAGCATTTGCAGGCCGCTTTCAGACATCAGTTTGCTCAATTCTTTCCCCACAAACAGCCCAAAGCTGCCTCACCAAAAATTATCCAGACATCTAGACACTGTATTCATGTTTCTGAATCCCAAACAATAGCAAAGGCACTGACACCTATAGCAGAGCATTCTGAGAACTGAGAATCTTTCTTTCAAGCCACCTACCAGCTCCGATATCGGCCAGCTTCCTAAAGATGCCTGAGACTAAGCAGCTCCAACTCTTTTTACATAAAAGGTTTTAAATGCACTCAGCTATAAAACAGAAAAACACGTGCAGAGTTCCACTTCACATTCAGTTCTGATCGCAACAGAGCCCTAATGGTGTCATCGTACCTAATTCTGCAGCAGATTTGATGTCAACATTGTCATAGCCACTGCCAATACGCACAATGACCCTGAGGGCTTTGAATTTCTCCAGATCCTGACGAGAAAGCGTAATGGTGTGATACATCAGAGCTCCTACTGCCTCATTCAGCACCTACAACAAAAACCAGTCCAAATCAATCTCTGCTTTGGTTACTCCAAGAGACAGAGCTCTGTGTCCGAATGCTCGCACATCTTCTTGCCCACCTTTTCATGGATTTCCTGAGTTGACTGAGCATCACAAAATGCCACTGTAGCAACATCCTTCAAGATGGGCATCTCCACAGTGCAATCTCGTCCATCCAGGAGTGCAACCAGTGGCCGTGCTGGCATTGGGCCATTCACGATAGGAGGCCGTATGCCTGTTAAGAAAGTCAGCAGGAGTGACTGCACGAAAGACAAGAGATCTGGAACCCTCACTTGCTATTCCACCAAGTCTCTAGTTCTGTTAGAGTTCTACAGTATTTAGGAAGGGATTAGTCAAAGCAAAAGAAATAAATAGGAAACAGACACAAGGAAATGAAGCTAGGAAAAAAACCCCCAACAAACCCACAAGCCCTCTGCCACCACTGTATAAAGAAAAGCAAAGCACTTTTGATCAATAAGAGACAACAGAGGTGGTGCGCTCAGAAGCAGCCATCCGACGCCGGCTCCTGAAACCGGCCACAAAGCCACTGCAGGCCCGCTGCCCCCCGGCCCGCGCCCCCGCCTCCTCCCGACGGCACCACCCGCGCGTCCGGGGGCTCCGACCGCCATCGGCAGCCGCCGCCCCCCCGAGGAGGGGGGCCCGGGCCCGGGCCAGCCGCCGGCAGGTCCGCTCGCCGCCGGCCGAGCGGGCGCCGCAGCCCGAGGGGGTCCCCCGCCGCCCCAGGGCGGGCTGCGGCGGCCGGCGCTGCTCCCCGCTGCCCGGGGCGCCGCCGCCGCCGCCGCCCGCCCCGCCTCACCTTCGCAGATCCGGTCCAGCCGCTGCCGCTTCACTTTGTGCCGGTCCATGGGACGCGCCGGGCCGCGCCGCCCCTCAGCGCTGCGCAGGGACGCCCCGTCACTCGCGGCCGCCGGCTCCCGGGAGGAAGCGGAAGGGCCGGGCCGCGGCCCCGCCGCTTGGGGCGCCGCTCGCTTCCGCTTCCGCGCCCGCCCCACGGGCCCCGGCGGCGAGCGAGGCCCGGCGGGGCGGGACGGGCGCTGCCGCCGCCGCGGGGCCGCCCGGGCCGAGCGCGGCCGCCCCGCCCCGGGCCCGCCGGCGCTGGGCTGGCGTTCCTCGGCCCGCCCTGCCGGGAGCGGCGAAGCGCGGCAGAGAGGTGCCTCCCCGAGCCCCGGCTGCCGGGCAGAGTGATCGCGGTGGTCCTCGACCCTAGGGATCTTCACCCGTGACCAGAACGCTCACAAAAGTGGGAGAAACCGCGTGGCTTCTCGTGCCGTCCTTCAGAGCACGGGCTCTGCGAGCGGAGCGGCGGCCGCAGGATGGGGGACATCCCCTTCACCGCCTTCGTTGTGCTTTGGGAGGCAGCAGCCCAAGGCCCTCACCTGAGAAGACAGAAAGTGCAGCAGGGCTACCCTGTTGCCTCTGCCCCGTTAGCCCTGCACCGCCACCACACCCGGACCGTCCCCTGTACACTGCAGGGGCCGTGACGTGGTCTCATGTGGCCCTGGGGCCGCTGGCGCCTCAGCACTTCTGGCATGGAGGCACGTGAACTCTCTTGGAAGGGCAAGAATGAAAAGCAACAATGAGAGGCAGCGGTGCAGCCCGTAAAGATCCAAGATGTTTCCAATTCTCAGAAACTGGATGATGGGGAATTCCCAGGACAGGCCCAGGCGAAAGAAAGGGGGACTGTTCATCACTGCCTCATGCATGCAGAAGAGATGCTGGAGGCATAGCCAAAGTTGAGAACGCAGGCCTTTTGCGCCTGGCTCCGCTCTGCCTCTGCAGTACGGGAACTAAAGTCTCCTTCAAAGGAAGAGTCCTCAGCAGAGGCTTGAGATGCGAGTTTGCCACTCGGAGAGCACTGTCTTGGCTGCAAGGAGTCGACCAGGAAGGGTGGTTACAAAAGCATGCATTGCCTGGAAGGTGGATCCTGGGATATGGCTGCAGGTCTCCCCAGGAAGCTCTTTCTGCACGAGACAAGACAGGGAGCCATTCAAAACAGCTCAACTTCTGTCTTGGACCTTTGCAGCCACATCTCCCACACCTGTCCCATGGTCCTGTGAGTGCATCAGCACTACAATACCCTCTCCAGCACCTCCGCATCCCATCTGGTAATACCCTGCCCTTGTCACTGAGCACAACACGCAGGCTGCCTGTTCTGGAAGGTTTGACCCCAAGTTGTGCAGACTGACATCACAGTTCAGCTCCCTTAGCTAGTCACCACAATTGCTCATGCTGCACGTACAAATGAGCTGCACAGTATCACAAAGCAGTCTAATCTAGCTCACCAGCCACCCCACACGTGTCTCCATTACTCCTGTTACCCAATGCCCACGAGGAGCTGGAGCTGGTTATTTCTAGACATGGGTCCTGGAATCAGTCATGTTTGCATAGATTGCCCTAAACAGAGACAGTTTCCTTCTCACCAAGCAAGAAAGGATGAAATCATTGTGAGACAGGTGGGGCACAGGACATGACACAAACAGAGCAGGCCCCAGGAGGTTGGCCAAAGTGAGTGAGGACACAGACTGGACAAGCCTTCCTTCACTCCAGCCTACGTTCTGGATATTCAAAACTTACTGGCTTTTCCCTTAGCAGAGCGTTAGTATACACCAGTTAAGAGTCTGGAGGTGAAAGAGGAGATGCGATTACCTCCTTCACTATGCTTTTTTCCTCAAAAAAACAAACTGAGTGCAGAGAACTGTACTGAGTAAGCATGTACACAAGTCTGAATGCACCAAACTGAAGCGCAGCAGATGCTACAGTCGCTGCCCAGATCCCAGAATTCACAAGGCCTTACTGCTGCACCATCAGATCTTAAAGAAGCCTATTTCAGCAACATGCTGAAAAGCTGATGATCTCGGTTGCCTACAAACATCAGCAAACACTCAGCTGAGCAAATACGGGCAAGCTGCAGTTCTGGATATGGGTGACAGAGGTGAGAGCACAGGACATGCATGCCTGTGCTGTGGAACAACAGGAGCCACCTAAAAGAAATGTCACATAGCAGGTAGTCCTGCTGCTAAGCTTGGTGCCACAGAAAAGCCAAAATCATGCATGGTGGGACAAGGAGAGTTAAGACTAGACATATGGTGAAACACAGTCTTGAGACAAAAGAAATGAGGAAAGTCTCAGTCTTGTGCTTCCTAGAGCCAGAAGAGGGTCTGAGCATTTCTCCTTACACACCCGCTTTGCCAGCTGACCTCTGATCAAATCCATTCCACATCTGTATTGACCTCATCTCTGATAACTATTTAAATCAGTAAAAAAATCCTAAAAAAATGCAAACAAAAAACAAACCACCACCAACAAAAAAACCCACCACAAAAGAATTGGGGGTGCAAAGACTGACTGATGTGGGTACAACAGGCAAAATCCATCCAGATAAGTTAACAGTTGTGAGCTGGAGGAACTGCCGCCACAGGCCACATGGATGATCAGGGAAAGGCTATGGAGGGAAACAGAGTCGCCACGTTGCAGGAAGGACCAAAGCCCTTGCACCAACACAGCAGTGATGGCCAGCTCTGGAAACCCGAAGCAGGGACGTGTGTCACACCGGCTGTCACCATAGCCCCCTGTGGAAGAGCAGATTTCTGCTCCACTCAGTACTTGCTCAAGTCAGTCTTCTAAATAGAGAGCAAGCCCCTAGCCTAAAAGTAGTCTTCTAGTCACTGAACCAACTCCTGTCCACCAAGCAAGCTTTTTACCTCTCCCATAACCTCCATGATGGAGCTGGAGAAAATTAACATGGATGACTACCGGTATGTCATATATATCCATCATTCATTTGCCTCCTCTGCTCTGGGCTATTCTGGGCACTGCCACTCCAACTTCTGCCTACAGAAACAGTATAGCAAAATAAAGCCCTGTTTATATCCTCCTCCCACATCATCTCCTAATGCCCAGGGACCCATCTTTGCATGTCATGACTGTACTGCCACAACTCCCAGATCACATACAGTTCCTCAGCAAAGCACAAGCACATGCAAGAGTAAATTAAGAAAATGAGAAAATTTAAATCCACAGAATCAGCATAGTCAACACTGAGTAAAGTGTCTGCCCCTGCCTCCCTTGCAGCTCTTACTGTTTACTGTGTTCCCTGGAAACTCCATGGAGCCTCTGGGAGAGTCTGACCAAGAGACGCATCCCTTGCTGTGCCTGACCACGACATAAGACAACATACACATTTGCCAACTACAGCCAGGTTCAACACAAGATCCAGCTTTGCCTCTCTAAAAGCCTCAAAATCATGAGTTATTTTTGCCCTCCTTCCCCGACAGTGTAAAGAAAAACCTTGATCAACTAAACAGATCCCATACCACATCCTAGAATCTGTTAACTTTAGGATCAGTCCAGCTATGGGAGAAAAAGTTATTCACCCTGAGAATTTACTACATAAATTAGGACAAGAACAGGGGAAGTAACATCACTAAGCAAGTGCTGTACAGTTTACTGAAGAACAAATTCAAGCCATTTATTATACAAACATGCCTAGTACCTGAAGTCCATACAACCGATCTACTTTAACATGCCCTTTTCTTCAACAGCTCCCAAATTCCATTCAGCTATACCACTGTATGTTTTAACAAACCTGTGTGCTTTTCTCCTGCAGTGCACTGGGGTTTGGTGAGCCAAAAGAAACGTGGTGATCATGGGAACTGTGAGCTGGTGACTACGGCAGTTAACAAGGTAAGTAACAAGGTAAGAATGTTTGGCAAAGATGCAGACAACAAAAGCATAGAAAGTGCTTAGAGAAATGTGGTATTTTCAGGCTCACTAGGTCTGATGACTCTTAAATATCTCAGGGTATCTCATGAACTTGTTGAAATAATGACAGATTCATCAAGGGTGAGTCAGATAGCAGGAGCGTGGAAGAGGCCAAAACCTGCCTGTGTGGAAAGAGACAAGATGATAGGCTAAGGATTATGAACCAATGAATTTTCCTGTAATTTAAAAAATAATCTGGTGCACATAAGTTATTTGTGGAAATCAGTAAGACTACTCCTTGTCTCCAACACTTTTTGTCAAGAATGAATCTATTTTCTCTTTCAAAGTAACAGCCTTATAGATGAGGGAGAAGAAGAAAAGATCACCTGTCCTGACTCCAGTGAGCCTTCTGAAGCTGCTTAATGTGATATCTTAGTCAAGCTAGGGAATCATGACCGAGAGTAAACTACTGTAAAGGACTTTGTAATTAATACTACTCAGTGGCAAGCTGCTGGACAGCATTTTAGGGTAGTATCATTACATACCCTGTCTTTTATGCTTCTCAAGGCATCTACTGCTGAAAATCATCCATAAAGATGAACTAGTCAATGCTTAAAATTAACTTAAGCTATCCAGAGATGTTGGGAGCACACATAATCTAGGGAGAATTCAAATAAGAGCGTATGTTAAACAAAAACAATAAAGGAAAGTGCTGAAAATGAAAACTATTTTACAGGTGCCTTCAGAAACAGCATATTGGTTAGAAAGACTTTTGTTTGACCCAGTGAGAGTACCTCAGGTTGACAACAGGAAAACATCTGGTGGTCTTCCTTGGGAGAGGAAGATAGACCAGAGGACTTCTGCCTGTTCCGTCTAGCTCTGTTTCTCTACGAGTAGAGATCCTGACCCAAAGACCATTAAGTGAGTGGGCAGTTTGCTACCTCCAGCAACCTCTGAAGGCTCTCTAGTAGAAAAAAGATGACAGAAGAACCATTCTCCCCCCCCCCATCCTTGTCCCCCCAAATGTCAGTTTGCCAACAATGCAGAAAGCAAGCACAAGAATAGGCGTTAGGCTATCCAAGCACCTTCTATAAGTACATATGCACAGTCACAACACTACAGAAGGCATTGCGAATGAGGAAAGCTGTGGAACAGCTCTGTACAAAAAGCAGTGACATTGATTAAGACAGTTAATTAAGTCTGGAAAAGACAGTGAGACAGGGTAGACAGTTCTATAGACTCTTGAATTGTCTGGAAAGACTGAACAAAGAACGAGTAGGACAATCAAATGGAACTGGCAGGTTCCAAGCAAGCGTCAAGCCAATACTTATCCCCCCTAACCCCAATTAGTTGAACAGTGGAACTCACTATGGATGCGACAAGTTTACAATGATCAAAAAACAAACAAAAACACTCACCCATCACATTCACAAAAGAAAAGCCCACTCAGGACTGCTAAACACCTCCAATTTGGGAAATCCTTGAGTGGCAGATCACTGGAAACCGAGATTGCTCTTGGAAAAATTTTCCAATCAGGTATTTCTCAGGAACCAGTTCTTGGTCACTGTCAGAATACTGAGACTTACTTGTTCCAACTCAACGGAACAAAGAGCATTTCAGTGTAATCTAACTGCTTACAGATCAGAATATTTCAAGTCATTACCATAATTTAATAACTCAGGTACAAACATAAACCAGCATATTTACTTTCTGGTTGTCAATGGCCATTTCATTCCTGATTTGGGACAACAGCACATAAGGAAGGGACATGAATGGGAAGCAGAGAAGGAAGCCAGGCAACGCAGTTGTCCCAGGGCAGCCACAGCGACCCATGTCCTGAAGGCGCCAGCTTGTGCTCACCAAGGGTGCCAGGCCCATCAGCCATCTGGCCGCCTCAGCACTGCTGGCTAGCCGGGCTCGGACATACCAGCCCCTCCAGGCAGTGTTTCTTGAGGTTACAAGTCACTGGAGCACACTGCTGTGGATGCCAAGAGAGCAGCCAGCCCCTGCATTTCAAACAGCCAGCCCTCTCATTCACCAGCCCAGGCAAGAAACAGCATCAAGTTCCCTGATGCCATCACAAGCAGAGCCGTTTCTCTGAAACAGGTTGAAGTGGTCAGGACCCCTCCCTCCATGCCACAGCAGAACACCTGCTAGGTGGGCATCAGGATAAGAGATGCCTATTGCCTACATCAGTGTGTCCAGAGTGCATCAGACTCCAGCCCCCACAGCGCTGAAGGGACAGAGATAGGTGACTGTGCAAGCACAGGAGACGCTGCACTTTATTCTTCTCCAGTCCTCAGAAAGCAGATGGCAGGATGGCAGAATTGGTGCTGAACACTGCAGAGAGTGAAGTAGTGCTCTTAAGAGCTGGCAGGCATCAGGGCAATGTCTTAATCTCCTCTAAAGAGACCTCAGGTGCAAAGTCTCACAAGGTGCCTGCTAAGCCTTATCAGTAAGCTTGGGCTGCCTGAGAACAGAAATGTGACAGCCTGTGTCAAGTGAGAGCCCAGAGGAGGATCCTCAGGTTTGGCGAGGTCCAAGATTAGCATGAGTACACTTCCCCCATTCTCCCTTCCCTCAAAGGGCACCTTCCTAATATATGACCAAATAGGCGCACAGACAGAAGTGTCTTCCAGAAGTCCTTGTCCATCTTGAGCTGGATACCTGTTAGAAGGGTCCCAGGCACACAGAGTTCGTCTCCACAGCTTGATCCACACGTCCCAAGAGTGGCAGCTTTATTGCTTGTACTTGTTTGGAGTACAAGGATGAATCCCCGGCTGACAGGCGGCCCTCAGAGCAAAGCACAGCATTCACAAGTGACTAGAAACCTTCTTAGACCCCTCTCATCCAGCAGTAAGCCTTCTTCCTCTCCCCCTTCCAGGGGGATCCGAAGGGGCAATGAAGTTGCTTTTAGCTCACTCGAAGTGAAAGGGAATGCTTCGAGTGATATTTCGGGTACTTCTCCCCAGGAACACCCGCGGCCGGCCAGAAGCAGCAGGGCTGTAGGAAGTGAACAGACCCAGAACTGTCTCACCCAGGACTTGCTGAAGGGAGGGCTGGCAGCCCCAGTGTGCTTTCCACAGCCAGCGTGCCTCTGCCTCCTCCGCAGCAGGCGCCCCCGCCGCGCCGGCTCCAGGGCAGAGCAGGGAGGTGCTGCGGCGCCGGCAGGGCGGCCCGAGGGCCTGCGCGCCCGAGGAAGGGGCTGCGGCAGCACGGCCAGCCCGGTCACGAGGGCATTTGCGCAGCCGGAGCGGCCCAGAAAATTAAGGGATTCATTACCAAAAGCGCCGGAGGAACTGTAGGCCCCGGGCCCCGGGCCCCGGCCCTCACGCTTACGCGCCACAGGCCACGCCCTCCTACATCCGGGGCGCTCGCTACGTACGCCGCGCCCCCTGGTAAGCGCAGCGCCCCGCCCACGAGAAGAACGGCCCCCTGAGGGGCTGTCTGTCCTCGAGTGACGTGGTGGCGACCCAATCGGAACGCGCCTCTGCAACTGCGCCTCTCGGCCGCCCCGACCGCCCTCTGGCGGCCGCCGCTGTTGGCGTTGGAGCGGGGCCGGGGGCGGCGGGGCCGGGCGCGGCGGGGCCGGGGGCGCGGCGGGGCCGGGGGCGCGGCGGGGCCGGGGGCGGCGGGGCCGGGGGCGCCGCGGGAAGGGCCCGTCCGGCGGCCCCGCGGCTGCGCAGTGCTGCGGGTGGGGCCGCGCCGAGGAGGGGCGCAGCGCGACGGTGCCGCTCTCGGCGGGCGTGTGTCCGACGGCGCCCAGACGCGGTTTGCCCTCCTGGTGCCAGCGCACGCTGCAAAACGTTTACATCTTACTTCTTTTCCAAATCTACGTAAATTTATAGCATTCATGCTGCCCCATAACAGATTTCCGAAGCTTCATCGCATGGCATGCGTTCCGGGCCTGGCAGCTGCGGTCTCGTGCTGCCCGAAGCGCTGCACGACTCTGTAGTTTTCCATTTCGCGCTCCCCGAGGTACTCGGTTTTATAAACCTCAGTCAGATCCTCCTCAGTCATTTCTTCTCGACTGAAGGATCGCAGTGCATTCAACTTTTCCTTGCTAGCAAGCGATTTCGTACTTGGATGAACCTTCCCACTGTTCTCTGTATCTCTTCCATCTCTGTTACATTCTTTGTGATAGAGGGCCCAGAAGGGCTTCACACAGTTGCAAAATGTTGTTCTCTGTTTTGTTGTTTATTCTTCATATTTGATTAGATTTTAGTTTTGGTTTTGGCCATTGCTGAGCTCGTGAGAACTGACATCATAATAGGCAGTTCTGTGGAACTCCCAAGACATTCCTCCAAAATAGTCTGTACAAAGATGATATTTTTTTTTATGTAAAGCCAGGATTGTTTTCTCCCCGTAGGAGCTGATGTAGCTAAGGATACTCATGGATGATCTTTGCCTGACTCCTGATTTGTCTGAGCCAGCAGACTGTGCTTCTGTCTCCCCTGTAGGTGTTGGCATGGATAAACGGTGATTGTGCCCCCACTGAGAACACACTGACTGCTGGGATAAACGATCCACTTTTGTCTGCCTGCATCTCCCAGTACTAACCACTCGACATTATGCATTTTCCCTCCATTTACCAGGAACTCTGTGAACCTCAGAGCTATTGTCCAATGCACCATCAGGGCTTCAATTCCACACCGTGCTGAAATTCCACACCAAGAGCAAGTCATGGACTGTGGAGCGAAGGAAGCAGGACCAGATGAGTCACCTCATTAAACTGTGAGCACCAAAGCGATAACTGGAGTAGGAGCTGCTTAAGAGAGTTGTGTCTTCCAAAGCAACGTTCAGCTCCCTGAAGACAGCTGGATTTGTGATGGTGAGAGAAAGGGAACCTGCCTTGTTCTGCTGAGACTGCTAGGACAAATTAGGAGGTCTGTTTACACAGTCTTGACACTGCCTCTGCGAGACACTGACTGAGCATAAAGCCACAAATAAAAGGGTACTATACCTGCGGAGTGAAAGAACAGGCTTTGTTCACTAAAGACTAAGCCAGCTTTTAGGCCGTCTTGCCTAAGACTGCAAGGCAGTGTATGTCACTGGTTGAGCTCTCACCCCTCCTGCTTCAGGCAGGATTCTCCATGTTTGTCTTTAATACTAAACATTGCTGTGGATTTTGTTGTTGGTTGTCACTTCTGACTGGTAAAATAAAGAGTTGGAGCAGACCAAAGTGTGTGAGCACTGGACCTTCTTCCCTGTGGCAATTCAGTGTTAAGAAAATGAAGCATGCAGGTGCTAATGGGTACCTAAAATGATGATTTCTCAGCCCATCACCAGCCAGGATCATGTATGCCCAGCAAATAAATCTCCAGCAAGTAAGTCTTTATGCTTCCAACAGTGAGAACTGGAGAAGAGTAACTTCTCTATCGCGTATCTGTTAAGTCCTTGATGACATGTCAGCCATGGTCTTCCCAAGCTGCAGTTATTAAACTACAACATTTTTTTTCTCGATTACCGGCTCAGTGGAACTGAATTGCTGGTATCTCCGTTTAGAGTCTAGGTGGGGATGACGAGGCTGAAAATCTGATAGGTTTACATATAGTTATACGGCACCAGCCAACAGATGAGGTTAGCAGACAGCTCTCTGTAAGGGAAGGGTACTCAAATTCTCCCTTTTGGATGTTTTTATGGCCTCCTATGGAGCAGCTGAGGGTGGGTGTTTTCAGGGAGAGACCAGGGCTAGGGTGAACTCTTATCTTGCTGCTTTCTGCCATTCCAATGGTTTGGCATGGGTTCTGAGGTTGTATGTAATAAGAAAGAAAATTACCAAGGTAGAGAAATACTGATGCTAATTGAGAGTTAATCATCATACTGTGTGAGGTGTGAGCAAGTGGATGATCTGCTGAGCCTGGTGGCAGAGCAGGGACGAAGTTGAGCGACTAAGGAGTATCAGGGAGAGTGAGAAAGAAATAGACTGGTGGACCCAGGCCTTGAGCTCTGTGAAAGAGAGACCGGGACAGACACCAGAAATAAAAAAAGACCACAGGGATATCATCTCCATGCCTTGTAGGGCTGAAGGGACGGAAGGCAGAGGCCTACCAAAAAATGGTGAATGGAGGCAAGTCTGCGGTAGGCGCAGTAAGCGAGCCCCCTCCTTGCCCGCCTCTCCTACCCCAGTACCATTATCCAACAGGTACGAGGCCCTGGGCATGGTAGGACAGCCGAAGGACAACAAGGCTGACAGTCCTAATACATCACAGGAGACACCAGGACTGGGAAGGCCCGCTCACAACGTTAAGACCACTGCTACAAGGAAGAAAAGGAGGGCTATAGTCATGGGCGACTCAGCACTGAGGGGGACTGAGGGCCCAATATGTAGGGCAGACCCCGCTCTCAGGGAAGTCTGCTGCCTTCCGGGGGCACGCGTTAGGGACATCACTAAGAGACTCCCTAGCCTGGTGCAGCCCTCGGACTACTATCCGCTGCCCCTGTTTCATGTGGGGGGCGATGAATGTGCAGATAGGAGTGCAAGGATGATTAAAAGGGATATCAGGGCCTTGGGTCAGTCACTACAGGGATCTGGAGCACAGGTGATTTTCTCATCCCTACTTCCTGTTGCGGGCAATGACATTGAAAGGAACAGACGAGCTCAATCTGTTAACATGTGGCTCCGTGGCTGGTGTCAACGCCACAACTTTGGGGTTTTTTAACAATGGAATGACCTATGTGGCATCAGGCCTGCTGGCATCAGATGGGGGCTGGCTCACTCAAAGAGGAAGAAGGGATTTTGCCCAAAAATTGGCAGGGCTCGTTAACAGGGCTTTAAACTGGATTTGATAGGGGAAGGGGATATTATCAGGGTTGCCCATGACCAGCCAAGGGATGTTACATCAAGGAAAGGGGAACAGGGCGCTGGTGAGGGCCTGCAGCCATTAGCTCTGAGATGTGCCAGCTACGCTGCAGTATGCTCAAACCCTTGCGTAGATGAGCCAGGAGCTCCTGGACCAACGGGAGCCAATGGGAAGGCACTCTTAATACAGGGCAAAGGAATGCAAACTGGAGAGCAGCACAAAGTAATTACAGCTGCTCCAACCAAATCGGCTGCAACGAAGACACGGCTGAAGTGCCTCTACACAAATGCGCAGAGCATGGGGAACAAGCAGGAGGAATTAGAGATGTGTACACGCCTCCAAGGCTACGATCTCATCGGCATCGTAGAAACTTGGTGGGATGACTCCTATGACTGGAGCGTCGGCATGAAAGGGTACAGGCTCTTCAGGAGAGACAGGCAAGGGAAACGAGGAGGCGGTGTTGCCTTATATGTTGGTGAGCAGCTGGAATGTATGGAGCTCAACCTGGGGGAGGATACCGAGCCAACTGAGAGCCTATGGGTCAGGATTACAGGGAAATCGGGAGCAGGGGACGTTACAGTGGGGGTATGCTACAGGCCACCCGACCAGGAAGACCAAGTGGATGAAGCCCTCTATAGACAGATAAGGGCGGCATCACGTTCACAGACCTTGGTTCTCATGGGTGACTTCAACCACCCTGACATCAGTTGGAAGGATAACACAGCCAGGCACAGGCAATCCAGGAGGTTCCTGGATTGCATTGAGGACAACTTCCTTCTCCAAGTGGTTGAGGAGCCGACGAGGAGAGGAGCCATGCTGGACCTTGTTCTTACCAACAAGGAAGGGCTGGTTGACAGGGTCAAACTCAAGGGTAGCCTGGGCTGTAGTGACCATGAAATGGTCGAGTTTGAAATACTCAAGGCAATGAAGAAGGTGCGCAGCAGGCTGACGACCCTGGACTTCAGGAGAGCCGACTTTGGCCTCTTGAAGAATCTGCTTGGTATGGTGCCGTGGGATGAAGCGCTGGCAGGAAGAGGGGTCCAAGAAAGTTGGTTAATATTCAAGGACCGTCTCCTCCAAGCACAGCAGCAATGCATTCCTACAAAGAGGAAGGCAGGCAGAAAAGCCAGGAGGCAAGCGTGGATGAACAAGGAGCTCCTGGAAGTGACCAAAAGAAAAAAGGAGGCCTACAGGGAGTGGAGACAGGGCCGGGTAGCCTGGGAGGATTACAGAGGAATCGTTCGAGCAGCCAGAGAGCAGGTTAGACAAGCTAAAGCCCAGTTAGAACTAAATCTGGCCAGGGACATTAAGACAAACAAAAAATCCTTCTATAGGTATGTCAGTGAGAAAAGAAAGACGAGGGAAAATGTAGACCCTCTCCGGAAGGAAACGCAAGAACTGGTTACCCGGGACAGCGACAGAGCTGAGGTAATCAATGACTTTTTTGCCTCAGTCTTCACAGACAAGGACAGCAGCCGCACTGCCCAAGACGCAGATTGCATAGGAGAGGATTGGGAAAATGGAGCACTGCCCACTGTAGAGGAAGACAGAGTGAGAGACCACCTGAGGAACCTGAAGGTGCACAAGTCCATGGGACCTGATGAGATACATCTGCGGGTCCTGAGGGAACTGGCAGATCAAGTCGCGAAGCCACTAGCCATCATATTTGAGCAGTCGTGGCAGTCTGGTGACTGCCGACTGGAAAAGGGGAAACATAACCCCTATTTTCAAAAAGGGAAATAAGGAAGACTTGGGGAACTACAGGCCAGTCAGTCTCACCTCTGTGCCTGGCAAGATCATGGAGCAGATCCTCCTGGAAACTCTGCTGAGGCACATAGAAAACGAGGAGGTGATTGGCGAGAGCCAACATGGCTTTACCAAGGGCAAGTCATGCCTGACAAATTTGGTGGCCTTCTATGAAGGGGTTACAGTGGCAGTGGACAAGGGAAGATCTAATGATGTCATCTACCTGGACTTGTGCAAAGCGTTTGACACTGTCCCACACGATATCCTGGTCTCTAAATTGAAGAGACATGGATTCAATAAATGGACCACTCGGTGGATAAAGAACTGGCTGGACGGCCGCACTCAAAGGGTTGCGGTCAACGGCTCGGTGTCCACGTGGAGAGCAGTGACGAGTGGCATTCCTCAGGGGTCGGTACTGGGACCCGTACTGTTCAACATCTTTGTTAGCAACATGGACAGTGGGGTAGAGTGCACCCTCAGCAAGTTTGCTGATGATACCAAGCTGTTTGGCGAGGCAGACACGCTGGAGGGGAGGGATACCATCCAGAGGGACCTGGACAGGCTGGAGAGGTGGGCCCAAGCCAACCTCATGCAGTTCAACAAGGCCAAGTACAAGGTCCTACATCTGGGTCGGGGCAACCCCAAGCACAAATACAGGCTCAGCGGGGAATGGCTGGAGAGCAGCCCTGTGGAGAAGGACCTGGGGGTGCTGATTGACGAGAAGCTCGACATGAGCCAGCAATTTGCGATCGCAGCCCAGAAGGCCAACCGTATCCTGGGCTGCATCAAAAGAAGTGTGGCCAGCAGGTCAAGGGAGGTGATTCTGCCCCTCGACTCCGCTCTCGTGAGACCCCACCTGGAGTACTGCATCCAGCTGTGGAGTCCCCAACATAAGAAGGACATGGACCTGCTGGAGCGCGTCCAGAGGAGAGCCACGAGGATGATCAGAGGGCTGGAGCACCTCTCCTATGAGGAGAGGCTGAGAGAGTTGGGGCTGTTCAGCCTGGAGAAGAGAAGGCTCCGGGGAGATCTTATTGCGGCCTGCCAGTACCTAAAGGGGGCCTACAGGAGAGCTGGGGAAGGACTTTTTACACGGGCATGTAGTGATAGGACGAGGGGAAATGGCTTTAAGCTGGAAGAGGGCAGGTTTAGATTAATCATTAGGAAGAAGTTTTTCACTTTAAGGGTAGTAAGGCACTGGAACAGGCTGCCCAGAGAGGTTGTTGAAGCCCCGTCCCTGGAGGTGTTCAAGGCCAGGCTGGACATGGCCTTGGGCAACCTGGTCTGGTGGGAGGTGGCCCTGCCTGTGGCAGGGGGGTTGGAACTCGATGATCTTCAAGGTCCCTTCCAACCTAAACCATTCTATGATTCTATGATTCTATGATACACACTGAGCTTGTGTGGTCTGCTTTACAGCTAGGTGACCTGTCACCACAGAGCTCCTGCCAATAACAAAGGCATGAAATGGGGATGATGACAGTAGAATTAAAAAAGAAAATACTGCTTTTCTGTTAGAATTCTATTAGATGCCAGAGTAAAATGAATTGCAATCTACCAGCCATGTATGTTTTCACTTTCTCCTGCCCTATGAAGTGATACTTTTGAAGGCTATGATTCTCAAAAATGTGTCCATATTCATTTATCAGCTCTTATCTAACAAAACCCACCTGAGAGCAAGACAGCCTGAAGATCATGCTCGCTAGGAAGAGTGTCACCTTTTCTGCACATCCTCTGGAGATGGTAGAAATAAACACAGCACTGTCCCCAGCAATGTTTTCTAGACAGCGCTCTGTGCATGCTTGTCTGTAAGGGCTGAGGTGACCTGAGATGTGAGAAGGGGACCCACTGGGTGGCACTCCTGCAGTGCCGCCAGGGACTGCGGCCACAACCTGGTGCAGCCAACTGCTTTTCCAGCACATCTCACTCCTAGGAGAAGGGGATCAGGACAGGTCTCTCCGGAGACGTGGCACAAACAAACTGCAGAGCCCTGCAGAATATCTAACCTTCCTGAGCCGCCTTAGGCCTGCATGAGGGGACTTTGTTTCACCCCAGGGCATTAGGTGGGCTACAGACTCCAGTGGGGCAGCCCCTGTGTACGTGTGTTCATCCAGAAGAGACGGTGCTGTACTCCCAGCCATTCTGCCTCCCCAGCCATGCGACCCACCACTGTGCAGGGCCCTGGGGATCTAGCTAGAACATCCTCCATTTTATTACAAATTATCTAGACCGTTGGAGTAAGACGTGCATGAGCATACCTGCGATGGTGCCTCAGCTATTGGCACAGCTTCCTTTCAGTGTGGGCTAGTTAAAATAAAAAAAAAAAAACACCACCACAAAAGTGTCTGTATACGGCTACTAAAAAAAATTGGACAGCTTTACCTATTTGGCTTGCATGCAAAATCTCAGCGGCAAGCCTCACCTTCTCACCCATAAGCCAAACAGCACTAGTGCTCTGGAGTACACTGTGTATGCCACATGGAGTCTCCCTTTATGTTTATGCCAACTGACCTTCACCTCTGGACAAAAACCTCAGTTAAAACCTCTCTGAGCGCAGTGAGGAATCCTCACGGACTGCCAAGAGTATCTTGTTGATAGCTCTTAAGGCAAGTACGTTGTTGGATGCTTAAAAAGAACAGGAGAGATACAAGGGAAGAGAGGGTTTTTCTGAGGACAGACAAAGAAATTGGAAATCCTAGAAACCTTGTTGCCAGGGGCAGAACTAGTAGAGAAAGCCTTGTCCATCTGGACACAGCAGCTCTATGCTGTGGTCCAAAGTCCTGCCATGTGGGAGCGGCTCATACCTGGGCCTTTCCTGGTAGTCTCTAAAGCACCTAATGCTGCTGATAAGATGTAAAGTAAACAGCCCGTGTGCTGCTGCCCTGCCATGTGCCCATCTCTTTTACAAGCAAAGAGGAGAAAATGTACAGGAGTGATTAAAATACAAACCTACTGCAAGCAGCTGGAGCCCGCTGCCTCCTGTCCTGTCTTCCACAGCACTGACGGGTAGTGAAGATGGCAGCAGGGTGCAACCACGGATCTTTGCTGCCTCACGTGCCTTGGAGCCCCCCATCTCATGGCTTGAACAAACAGAAAGCCAGTCCATTTCACTGCGGAAAGCAGCTGTAGGGCTGCTACTGAATCAAGGGGAAATAATCTAATATACGTTCTGGAATTTGATTGCTCTCATACCTGTCTAAGTACCTTGCCAACCTACAGGAACACCAAAATCTTGGTTTCAGTTCCATTATTTTTGTTTGTTATCATGTTCAATATAGTACATGCCTCTGAACAGCTGCTACCCCAGGTCAGTCTTGCCACTGCCAGATCCACCGTCCTGCATGCTAATTGAGCTTCACTTGAGACAAGCAGAGAGCAAGTAGCTGCTCTGACAACATGCATCATGGATATACAGGATAAGAACAATGGGCTCACAGTGCATCACTTAAACGTCTTTGCACCGAAATCTAGTGTAATGCATTATTAAAGCTACTTACTTTTCCTATGTTCTTGTCTCTGAAAAAATTTAGACTTCAGGTAGTAGAGCAGTGCTGTCCTAAGGAGCTCCTCCTTTCTTCTCTTGAAGAAATATTTTGGCTTTGTTTTTACAAATTATTTTTCTTCTGAGCTGCTCATGACTTGGATTGCTTCTCAGTCTGTCATCCAAGCACGCGCACACTAACCATTGCCTCAACTTGGTGGTGTGAAGGGACTTGCACAGTCTCTATGCCAAAACCTGTGTGCTAGGCAGTGCTACCGCCAACGCAAGAGCAAGTCAGCTGTGGCTTTTTCTACAGGTTTGGCTGCAGACTCCAACGCATCTCTGGATAACCTGTTCTAGCACTGCACCAGCTTCTTAGCAAAAAAGATTTTCATAGTATCCAGCCTGAACAACCCAAGCTAGAAACTGTGGCCATCATCACTTCTTGTATCACCTGCCATTGCCAACATGAGTTTGGGTTTGTCGCCTTTGCAACTCACCTTCAAGTGGCTGTAGGCTGATAACAGATCACCTCTGAAACCCCTCTTTGCCAAGCAAACATGTCCAGCTCTGTTAACCTCTTCATAGGTCACATGCTACCATCTTGGTAGCCCTCCCCTGGACCCTCTCTAGTTCTTCCACATCCCTTGTGAACTTCAGGGGTAGGGAACTGCGCACAGAGTGGCCACACCACTGCTAACTAGACAGGAATAACTTCCTTCAGTCTCTGGCTGTGTTCTTCCTAGCAGTGTGGTGTGGGGGTTGTCTTATTCAGGATCAGAGCTCACTGGTATCCACAGCGACTTCCAGGTCCTTTTAGGGGGGCTGCTCCTCCGCCAGTCAGTCCGCGGCCAGCAGAGATGCACAGGGTCACTCTGCCCTGCTGCAGAACCCCACTCTCCTTCCTGCACTTCACAAGGCGCCCGTTGACCCAGTCCTCTCATTTCTCAAAGTCCCTGTGGATTGAAGCTCTGTTGTTCAGCATGTCAATCGTTCACCCTAAGTTATTATCGTCATAAAATTTACTCGTTCCTTTTTTCCCGTAGGATGACTTAGAGTCAGTTATTCTCACTGAAGATACAGTCTATCCATTAAGCTATATGACTTTGTACCTATCCAGACAGACACCTAAATGTCTCTGATCTTCCTGCTGTGAACCACACTCAGGCTAAAATACAAGAGCAGCTTTGAATGCTTTATTTGTAGGAACAAAAGAATAAAACTATCATCTGAGCCAGAAGTGGCCAAACACCACAGGTACTGAAGCAGAAAACTGGGTAGCTGCTGTGGACGTCAACCCCCTGAACCTTCTTTGGCAATGAGCAGCCAGAGCTCTTTGGGGCACGAGCACTCATGCTAGGAAATGAGAGAGGTTTTTATTTGGCTTTCTATGAACATAGACATTAACTTCTGCTGGGCTGTTTGCATTAGGTTAATATTTCTGTAGTGTACAGGTGTTAACAGGAGCTGTGAGTGTCTGCTGTCTGTCTCCAGCCCCATACAGAGCAGAGTGTGGCGCTGTAAATATTAGCCCAGGCAGAGCAGTGTTTGCACAGCCCTCCTCCGTGCTGCCTCTGGCAGTAGTACTCCCTGAGTACTCCTTACACATGGCCCAGGCTCAGCTGTCAGAGCCACAGCATCGTCTGCACTGCGCAGTAACACACTCCAGCTTTGACTCAAGAAGGGTTGTAGTGATCAAAGCCTGAAAAAAGCAGCAGAAGCACCGGTGTGCTATAATCTTTGTAGGGTTAGTACTACCCCAAATAAGGTACAACTCAGTAACTCAGCACAGACTGCAAACAAAATACTTGCTTGGTCAAACCCACTCTTCGCTGGCTGTGGAAGTCACAGATGGAGAGGAGAAATGCCCAGCCCATCACTGGATCCGCTACTTGCTTTAATACGGTGATACACAGTCATTTCAGAGGGAAACCAATGATTTCTGCTCTCAGTTTGTTCAAAAGGGCTCCCCAGTAATGAAAAGGGCTGTTCATTGCTGTTGATCTGAACAGAAGAGGAAAGTGGAACTATCCTCCTGCAGATACTGAAGGGCTCTTCCTGCCACCAGAGAGAGGAACAACTCATGAGGAAACAGCACCAGCACGGTGAATGGACGTCTCGTTTCACAGCGGATCCTGCGTGCACCTCATGCACAGTCTGTGATAAGACGTAACACAGACGTGGCCTGCCATGTGTGCAAACCTGCTGAATGAGTTCTTAATGTGTTAGAGGAAAACTTTCCTGCCCCGTGTCAAGTCCTGCAGAGCCTAAGAGTGGTATGAAGAAGACAAACTGTGATGGCTCCAGTGAATTTCAAGAACATGAGGTTTGGTGCTAGTATTTTCCATTAGAGGCAGTTGGATTGCGCTGCAAGGACCAGAGGATCCAGATTCATGAATGATAAAACAAACATGAAAAGCAAAGTAAGGCAGTATTCCGGGGGGAGGTGGGGCGGCGAGGGGAGGACATGTACAAAGCCACACTGGTCACGCTGCCTGTAGTACAGCGGGACAGAGAGAGAGTTCTCACGACTGTTGTAAGAGCAGTTGCCCTCTTTGGCTGATGAGTCTCAGTGTAAGAGTCAAAATGACAAAATCTCCATGGGGAAAAAATAATAATGATGGAACAGGCAATGCAAGCCTGATGCCTGTTCACCTTGCATACAGCTGTCCTCTTCAATCTCAGTGGACATCAGGCAGAGCAGCATCTACGTCCGAGATGGAAACCAGAGGAAGATGGCTCATTCCCGGGTCAGAGCACAAGTTCTATCTTCGTGGGATTCAGTAGAAAGGAACTGCAGCTCTGTAATAACATTGGCTCTGATTCTGTAAGGTAACTAATTACCTACTTGACCACGACGGACTACTTTACTGAACGGTTCCCTCAGCTCGTCTGCAGTGACAGACAGCCCGTCACTCATGTACGTGCAGGGATGACACCCTCCAACGAGTTGCGGAGGAGCAAACTCTCTTTAGGCGCTAGGAAAAGAGTGTGATCACATGAATGTGACTTCATAGCTCAGGACTCAAAGAATTTGCATGCAAATTGACTCCCTTCATGAGTTTGGGCAACTCTGTGTCTCTGGTAACAGTTCTCACGAGCTTGTGTTTAAGTAGTTAAGTGATGCTACAGTGCCCAGGTACAGCTCAGCCTTACGAATGGAACAGCGCTCACCGCAGGAGGTGTTGACACGATGCTATGGACAAATCTGCCAGGACAAGAAGGAAAGGAACAAGGTGTCCAATTTTTCCGTGTGTTTAATCTCCATGCAACCTTGATGCACAAGGTTAACACTTCAATTTTGGCTAAAACAAAATATTAGCAAAGATCTGACAAGAATTTACTTACTACGAGCCTTAGTCACATATCTGTTTCATCACAGGACCTGCTGACTTCGCTAATCCCGAATCAGCCTGGACCTATATGAACCTGCAAAGAGCAACAAAGATAACATAAACCATGGAACTGGTGCTAAAAGCTGGGGAAATTAGATCAGAGTTGATCACTGTTTCTGCAGCTGTTTGAGAAGGTCAAAGGCCTGGACCTTGCACCGAATTAGAGAAACTGATTCCTGAGACATTATACGTTACACTGGAGATGACCTCCACAGGTCAGAGCTGGCCTATACAATTTCAAATGGAAAGAGTGATGAAAGCTCTGGTCATGAGAGACTGGTTATTATCCAGCTCCCTGAGACCTGCAATGAGGTTACAGAGCTGCTCTGCATCTGCACGGAGGGGGAATAACCAAATAACGTTGTATGGCATGGGTTGCAGGCAAAGACACGTACAAGCATGCAAAAATCGAGAAAGGGACCGTTCCACTGCAGTCGTAGGCTGTGATGGCCAGTGAAGCGCAGTGAATTGGCCAACTCTTCACCACACGTTAAGCTGGGGTTCCTCTACTTGGCCACATGCCAAGGCAACCCAAAAACGCTGCGGCAGCATTCAGCTTTAACGTGGAAGGAGGAACCTTCCCTTTCCTTTTTTAACTGCTGCAGAGCATAATTCAAAGCTGAGTTAATGAATCATTTCGGTGGGCTTTGGGTGAAGATTTATAAGCACAGAATAAGAAAAACAGTATGGAAAGGAACTTGAAAGATCCTCTAAAATACTCTCTTGTACCAAGCTGGACTGACCTGTCTGGGGCAGTTCTGAAAGATCCCCAGTACCTGTGATCTCTTCTTTTTCTTCCCTCCCCACAAAAGTTGTTATCCTGTTATAGAAGAAATTGTATTGGTCCTTGACAAATCCATCTGGGAGACAAAAGTCTGGTACTTTCCACCGCTAACAGATTGTTTATGCATTCCAGAATTTTCCTACAGCTTGAAGTTAAGACTAATTATTTATATTCTTTCATTTCTCAAGGCACAGACACTGTTTCTTCTTCTCCAGGCCTTTCTCCCCTGAGATGCTGGCTATCAATTCACTGAGTTTACTGAAATCCGTCTTTTCTTACAAGCATAAAAACAGCAAAACAGAAACAACAGACTAAAGACCACAGACTGACAAGCACTACCATCCAAATTGCCCTTTAAATTCGTATTCTCAAAAAGCTGTACCTGTCAGCTACAACCAGGTCTAGCAGAGCTTCCCCTCCTGTGGGCGTCATCATCTGCTGTACCAAGCAAGTCAGTAACACGTTCCACAAACATCTGTACCACCACAGCCCTGTAACAAAGCACGTCGGGGCAGCCGTGATCTCCCACTGCTGTGCCCTGCACGGAGCCGGCCTGGAACACAAATGGTAGCACACAGTTTTCTTCCCTTTTAACAATCGCTCACGTTGCTTAGGAAAGATCCCCCCACGGTCTCAAAGCAAGCATACAAATCCATGATGTACAAGGCAACATCTCTTCTCCTGCCTGTCATTCCACACAAGTTGCACACTATTAATATTCCAGCTGTACTTATCATCCAAACAGGTCGCTACTGTGCCACAGTTATAATTTGGATCATGATTAAAAACTTTCGGATCCACTTGTTTATTCTTATCACTTCTCAAAAACATAGAGAAGTTTGCAGGATCAAGCCAATTCCTGTTGGGTTTTTTTTCACGTTGTCATTATAAGTAAACCTCTTTGCTCCTAGTTTTTCTTCAGTTTAACCGCTCTGCTTCCTCCTCCTGAATGGTAACTGCAAACAATTCACTACAAAGCTAGAAAGGCTCCATCCCATCCTCCATTTTCCTTAAGCTCCTCCAACTGTTAGACTTTGATCAGACTTTGATCAGACTTTGAGCCATGGTGAGAAGAATTTTTCTCTCCTCCTTAAGCCTGCAGTTAAGAGCCTCTAGTGTTTGTGGACAACTCGTTCACACGCAGAATTCTCTCACAGCAGCTCCCTGCAGTAAGCAGAAGGACTAACCTTTTCCAAAACCCAAGAGGGTGCACCACTGAATTGGATGTGAATACTTAATGTGCTTGCACCATTATGACCCTTTCCGTCGGGCTTTTCGGGCAGATGGGGTTGGTCTCTCTACTTGCACAATTGACCAACAAAAGGTTTGCCTCATTTTCATATGCGAACATCTGACGTGCACATCTTGGACTGTTGCTTTTTCGCATTGGGTAATTTGACCTTAGGATGCAAACTAAAAAGAAGGATCTGTTCTAAAAGAAGCGCCGCTGCCTAAACGCCGGGAAGACTCTCGGAAACGCCACCCTTCGTGTGGACACAAAGAGCTCCATCGCGGCAGAGCCAGCAACAGGTCCGATACTGGGATGAGACCCGTCACAAGGCCCCCAGGCAGGAGCCAGAAGCTATCGCACCCCTCCTGCAGACGGAGGAGGCACCGGGGGGAGATTCAGCAGCCGGTGAGCGGCCGTGCCCTCCAGGAACGCCCCCTCTGGTTGAGACTTTACTCTCTTTTACCGAATTACACTCCTGCGGGTGCTCCTCGCCGAGCGACCGCAGCTTTGCCCTCAGCGAAAGGGCGTCCTGCGCGCCGAGAAACAAACAAACAAACGTCCTCCGCGACCCCCGTGCGCCACCGCCCCTTCGAACACCCCCGCAAACCGCGCTGGGCGCCGCGGCCCTGCGCTGCCCGCGGCCCCCGGCCGCTCCGCCGCCCCCTCCCGCCCCCCCCCCGGTTCGGGCGCGGGTGCGGGGGGGCCGCGGGGCGGCGCTCGCCGCCCGCACCTCGACGGGGCGGGCCGGGGCCGCGCCGCGCAGACGGCGCCGAGCGCGGAGCGGGCGCAGCATGGTGAGCGAGCGGCGGCCGCCGAGCGCGGAGCGACCGACCGACAGCTCCGTCTGCGCCTCCATCATGGGGCTCGCCCTGCTCCTGGGGCTGCTCCTCTGCCGAGCCGGTAACGGGGCGCGGGGCGGCGGACGGGGGGGCGCGGCGGGCGGGCGGGGGGGTACGGCTGCCGCCCGCTGCCCGTCTGTGCCGCTGCCGGCGCCGGGCGGCCGTCCCGAGCGGCGGGGGCGCGGTGCCGCTCCGAGCCAAGACAGGAACCGCAACGGCGACGGTGAGCGACGGGGGGGGTGCGACGGGGGTCCCCGGGGCGGCGGGCGCGCAGGAGCCCGGGACTGAGCGCTCCCCGCGGCAGAGGGGGCTCGGAGAGAACCCCCCCCGCCCCGCCCGGCGCCGCCCCCCCGAGAGGCCGAGGGCGCCCCGGGGGGCTCCGTCTGCGGGGACCGGCGCAGGCTCTGCCGCAGCCGAGGACAGAAATTCCCCCTCTTTCCAGACCGTGCCCCTGCGGTCCCCGTGGCTGATGTGACCCGAAATACAGGCGTTAGGAGCTGCCGCGGAGCGCTCCCGGACCGCGGCCGTGGGCGCTCGGCGCTCGGCAGAACGCGGCAATGACGGCTGTGAAAAGGGGCTGTCGCACCCACACCTCGGTAGCACTCGCAGCCACCGGATCACAATAGGTTTCTCTCAATTTTCCGTGTCCAAATACTAATGCTTCTTTGATAACTGCGCCTTAATAAAGGAATGGTTTCCATTCTGCAGTCGTCCCAGCTGTCAGTAGCACAGTGCACCAGCGCCAGCAAAATAATACATATATACATGACAGGACGTGGAGCGAAAAGGGAGGATAAAGGGGTATTGCATTACCTACCCCCTTTCTCTAAGGTATAAATAATCATAGTCTGTGAATTGATTACTACCTTTTAACTTTTAACTAATTTTTTTTTAAAGCTACAGAAGGGGCTTCCGTACACATGCGTCTTTAACACAGTCTGCAACCTGGACCATAGGTCTAGGAAAGAATTCGCTTTCTCACTCTTTCACATAACTATCTGGAATACTAAGACAAGGTTTTAGAAAAATGAAACAACATGTCAAGTATCAGGGCTTAAGACAATGCATAGCTATTAAATGATGGCTGTAGAGGAGGACTGTTTTAAATTTTGAGGTTTACAGCAGCTTCACCTGAAGCATCTGGTACAGACCTGTGGTAGAAACACAGTCCTTACATTTACACCCAGCTCTGCTCTAGCCTGGCAATTAGTATATCACTTTAAGTGTAAAAGATGTCACTTCAAGCTCAGGTGCTTGCTGAGCAGAATTTGTAAGGCAAGGAAAAGACATCCTGTCCTGTTACAAACCTCCTACAACAGCAGCTGCAAGCCAGTGCCGGAGATGGGATGCTGGGGGAGATGGCACTTTGGTCTGGCCTGGTGGGGTAGATCAGATCACTGATGTTCATTAAGGTTGTGCCTATGTGTAATGCCCAACCAAAACCCACTGTGCTGCGTACAAAGCATTTCTGATGAGAGATTTGTTTTTCAGGGAGCTTAAAAGTCATACAGTCTCTACGTAACAGCCAGGTGAACAAAGTACAGTAAGTTGCTAGAAGAGCAAAGAAATTTGTACAAGTGCAACAGAGACACCGAGACAGTATTGTTGGGCTGCAGAAAAAGTAGAAGGTTTGAGAAGCAGCCTAGCATAGAATTATGCAGCCTACTGCTTACAGCAAATAAACTGGTGAAGCCAGCAAAAGTGAAGGAAGTGAGAGAATGAATTAGATGGTGAAGACGGTATATACCAGGTATACCAGGTAATATGAGCTGTACCAAGATTTTTTCCTCTAATCTGTAGTGAAGGCAGACTGAAATACTAAGTAGTAGTACTGCACCTGCCGAACAAGAGCAGGGTAGGTAAGATTATGTACCCAAAGAACATTAAAGGTAGATGTAAGGCTCAGCACAGTCATTTCCTAAAACCAGCCAAGCAATATTGTCCTGAAGGGAAGAAACATACTAGCCCATATATAAACTTTGTTAGCAAACAGTCTTGTTCCAGGTCTTCATTGTACTTGTACTGTCAACACACAGATTCATATACTACAGAAATGAAGAAAGATTATGAACTGAATTCACCTATCTGTGACCACATAATGCTAAGTATTGTCCAGTATTACCCTTAGGAGACAACAGTCCATATAAAAAAAATTAAAAAGCTGAAAAAAGTCTAGTTTTAAATATTATATTATTAAATAGATTATTGAATACTTCCATATAAGGTGGTGCATGTGTGTGTGTGTATATAAAGTAATCGATGCACATGTTATGCAAATACACACACACAGAGATATAGCCAAGAGTTCACAACCAACAAACAGATGAAAGCTGGCAGGCCAAGCCTGCATCCCAGTATTTTTGGCAGGGACTTCAGGGACTGGGTTCTATATTCTTAAATTGATTGTTTATCAGCACTTCTATATGAAACTACTTGCATCTTATGTTAAGGATTTATTCTATTAAGCAAAACCCCCGCATTCTTATTCTTAAATTTCCAAGCTCAGTACAGTAGTTGTTTTTACACCCTAGAAATGGCTTTCTCAGTACATCTCTTAATGACCAGTATGTACTTTAGCAATGGCAGCAGCACTGACTCACAGCACACAGGACAGTGTTGCTATGTGCTTATTGTGCTGTGCTTTTCGTTACCCAGATAGTAGAGCTTCAAAGCAGCGCCAAGGTTTCCATAGGGATTTAATACTCCATAAAATATAGAGCCATCCCTGATCCTGGCCAAGTTGAAAGAGTTAAGGGTGATAAAAAAAGGTTTTACTAAACAAAATCATTTTTGAGACTGTTCTTTACCCTTCCCTCTTTCATACGTTAATACTCATCCTTTTGTTTCTAAATGGAGACAGCTCTTGTCCCTTACTACTCCATACGAAAGACCCCAACCAGTTCTGCCTCTTGAGAGGAGTCCTTACTGCGTATGGGATGCCTACAGGACAATGACGAGGTGCCCGTGTGGCACTCGTGGGGACTGTAATCCTGACAGTCTTCTCCCTGCTTGAGCAGGAGACCTCCTGGCTCTGCTGAGGAGTGACTGCATAGCAGCAGAGCAGCTGTGCCTCTCCGATGCCGCCTGTAACGGTACCTACAGGACCCTGGAAAACTGCGCCCTGGCTAAGACTCGCCTCTTGCCCCTGGATCACGACAGCAGGGTCAGATGTCTGAATGCAGAGCTAGACCTGGGAAACAGCTCGTTGCTGCACTGCAAGTGCCATCGGCGCATGAAGAGACAGGAGCACTGCTTACGCGTTTTCTGGACCGTTCACTCCAGCATGACAGATGGTGAGATGAAATAATACGAATTTACAGGGTACTAGTAAGGCTTGGCCCTGCCCCCCATCTGAAAACAACTGCAAAAGGCCACTTCCCCGCACTGCAGGTATCACTCTGGAACCACGTCTCCTAGCGAGGAGGAGTCATTACTGCCCTGTTTGATAAGCAGAGAAAACTGATCCGGTCCAGGACCGGCCCTTCAAATACACCAGGGACCCTCAGAAGCAGA
Organism: Pluvialis apricaria; assembly: GCA_017639485.1. Lineage (NCBI taxonomy): Eukaryota > Metazoa > Chordata > Aves > Charadriiformes > Charadriidae > Pluvialis > Pluvialis apricaria. The sequence continues at coordinate 215,801 of CM030019.1, forward strand.
GATAGCTGCTCTGAGACAGATTCAGTGTTGTGAAAACCGCCTTAAAATGGTCACGTTTGTCTGTCACTGAAATTGGATGTGTGATTGTGACACGCACTGTAACGGCATCCTTGAGCGTGCTGCTGCTTTCCAGCTTCAGCGGGATGCTTCTACCTGGTCTCCCGCGCTGCCCATCTCCTCACTAGTACTGAGCCTGAAAAAGCCCGGTGACAGCACAGACCAAATTCCAGCCAGAGCAAATCTGATGATAAAATGTAATGCTGTTTTTACACAGTAACACCTTTGCAGCTCCAGCAGAACCATTATTAGCATTTGGCTTTGAGCAAGACAGAGCATCTCTGAACATCAGCCTGAGGAAACAGCCAGGCACAAATAAGAAAAAAAAAATCAATTAAAAAAAAAAAAAGGCATTTCTTCCCCTGCATAAAATATCTTCTATCTTGCCTAGGTTATTTCAATTTGGAGACCTCTCCCTATGAGAATCCAGCAAATGAAGGCCACTGGAAGACAGATTATAACAAACTGGCAGCTTTGTTATCAGGTAAGGATTGTAATGGTTACATGATACAACGCTGCCCCTTCTTATCTTTTCAGGGGCTGGAAATTATTAAGATGACCAATTTGGGGTAACAGTCCCTTTAGTCAGAGGGATGCCTGCTCTGGATACTTGCCTAAATTTGTCCCCCCCCTACCAAATGTAAATACAGCCACAGGTCCAGGCCCATGAAGCAGGGAGTAACCCACACTGATGCATTCTCCAAAACAAACACCCTACCATAAATCAATAAAAAATATGATTTTGTAACTAGTATAACTGCAGTGTCATACTGCGGGTACATAGCAGGACTAATTTGCTTTGTTCTTTTTGATGTTCCCAATCTGACCATCAAGTAAGGGCTACTCCTATTTCCACACCTGATCTTTTCTGGATGTTTGCTTCATTTTTCTGGGTTTCTTTTGCCTTTACAGGCTCACAGTTAGCAGGAGATGCAACAAATCCATGCCTGAAAGCAACTCATGTCTGTAACCTGAGCAAGAAGTGTGTGCGTCTGCGCACGGACTACGCCTCTATCTGCACCAGGGGAGCGGGAAGCGAGGACAGGTGTGACCGTCGCAAATGCCACAGAGGGCTAAGGAATTTCTTTGAGAAAGTCCCTGAGGATTTCACCAAAAGGATCCTATTCTGTCCATGTCAAGATGAACTTTGTGGAGAACGACGCCGGAAAACTATTGTCCCCGATTGTTCCTTCCAGTATAACACCAAACCCAATTGCCTCTGGCTGCTAGACTCCTGCTTAGAAGACCACATTTGCAAGTAGGTCCAGCAGCAGTGGACGTTAGCCAAGAGAACAGAAGAGCATAGACGCTGATAGTCTCCTTTTCCTTCCTACAGATCCCGACTGGCTGACTTCCAACAGAATTGTCAACCTGCAGACACGTCTCCAGATGGTTGCTCTCAGCACAACCACGCTGCGTGCCTGCAGGCTTACATGGGGATGATCGGTAAGTGATGCCCACAGGAACATACAGGGTGGATGCTTTCAGGCCACAAACTTGCAGGCGCACTCTGATGCCGTGAAGGACCATCTCGCTCTCCAGCAGGAGATAGCGCTCAGTCTACCAATGAATATGCCTTAGCCTAATTGATGCTAGCGATCCCTCTTGCTTCTGAGGTAAATGCAGCCCAAAGAGAGCTCTTCTGTGGCATTTATCACTCTCCTTTGTCCCATCCTCTGCTGTGAAATGAGCAGCACCTGCCTGACGTTTCTGAACACCTGCTTGCATCATCAGCTGGCGCAAAGTGCTCTGAGCGCCTGACCACCAGGTGCTATGTGCCTGCAGGAACCAAGTCGTTCCGCTGCAGGAGTTGCATCCCATCACAGCAGTGATTAGACAGGACGGTCCCTCGCTGCCTGACGGTTCGTTAGTGTTGCACACACTGTCTTCTCAGAGGCACTACCAGCTGTTAGAAGGGAGGTCATCTTTGGTTTTGGGCCTTTCCTGCCAACCTGCTAGTACTTTTTTCAGCATGGCTGTAAAGAGGTGCAATATCTCAGAAGCTGTGAGTCTGGACCATGCCTTCTGGTTTTCCAGCTGGCTTTGCTGTTTTTGAGCTCAATGAACTCTGGCTGAGTGGCACACTACAGGTGTGCAGCATTGGTTTGGCCACACAGCGTTGCCACCTACACAAGATGTAAGAGTGCCTTTTGCTGCCGTGTGCCACCACTGCAGTTGAGTCCCTGCGGATGCTTCACATCCTTCCATCCCATGCTTCAGTTGTCAGTACACCTCACCGTCAGGTTGCCCGAGCCAGGGGTAGCAATCGCCACAGCCCAGCAGACTTCACGTAGGTTCCCCAGGTCTGGGTCACCTCACAGGGCTCCGGACCTCTCCTGGGAGGGCTTCTGCCTCCAGGGCAGCATTCCCTTCAGTATAACAGGACATGAGGCTTCTTTCATTTGGTGAAGTAAATCCTGATTCCCATTTCTGGGGGGTTGGGACAGGCACGCCCATGACACCCAACTACGTCAGTAACTCCAGCGTGGAGATCTCCCTGTGGTGTACCTGTGAGAGCAGCGGCAACCAGAAGGAGAAGTGTGACCAGATACTCAGCATGTTTGAGAGCAACAAATGCCTTGGTAAGCATCACTCGTGAATCAGAGAAACAGCTCAGCACAGGGAAATTCAAGTCCTGTTGATTTCAAGATCCTACATTGCATTGCTCCTGCGTGTAGTTCTGTCTTCTGCAGTGTCCCCGTGATCTCCTGTCCAACCTATGGCACCAGCCTGGATCTGCTCTCAGAAGTATTTCTGTATCTTTTGGCAACACTTTTGTTCATCTCAAACACCATGAAGCTATTTCCAAACAGCATTCAAACGAAGGGGTTGCAAAAAAAAAAAAAAAACCCAACAAACCAGGGAGATCAGACGCTGTATCCACAGCAGTAACAACATCAGAGCAGCGGGATTACGGGGTTCGGGCTCCCTGCCTCGCCTATGCGTGCCTTTGGCCCTCACTTACGTGGTCGAGACAAGTAGCTCCTGACACAGCCCCTGTTACTGGGTTCAGCAGCATCACAGTTACAAAAATCCAGTTACATACAACTATGTAACCCTAAGTCTGTATTTCTTTTATCTCCCTAGCATTTTAACAACAGACCTTAATAAGATTTAAATATTTTATGTTTGTAAAAGCTTCCAAAGGATATGAAAGAAACCAGCATCATTAGATAAATTATTAACATTTAAACCTACCTCCTGCTGTGGAGAAAAGCCTTACACCCAGCACTACAACCTAAACATCCCATCTGAGGTATTACATACCTGCCCCTGACAAAACAGAGCTGGGAAAGTCCCAGAGGGACCCAAAGGTCCTCAAGTACAGCGCAAATTGGCTTTGCACTCTGCTCGACCTCACAGGTAAACCCACAAGTTCACAGGCCATCCACTGAACGCAGAATATGTATTTTCTAAATCAAAGCCATACAGCCTGTGAGTGCATTTCCCAAAATAGCTTCCCTAGACCTCTGTTCACTGGACTCCAGGGTGTGCACAAGAAAAGCACAATAAGACTCTTACTTTACTTCTGTTTGCAGAAAATACCATTTGGTCTCAAATGCACCTGAAGCAGACAGCTCTAGAAAGACAGGAAGACTTATTTTATTCATCTTCCCTAAACTTCCAAGGAGACAGTGCCAGCACAGCTCTTGCTTCAGAAATATCGCAGGTAGGCATTGCTTTGTTGCCTTCACAAAGCAGCGAGTCAAGCAGCGTAGAGACAGTAGCTAGAAAACCTTGGATCTGGAAATGTGTGATTTTGGACATGAAAGCAAGGGGTGCCGCATGCGTGCAGAGCCCTGGAGCACTTTGCCCCGAGCTGTTCCGTGCGCAGACGAGCGGAGAGAGGTGGCCATGCTGCCTGGCCACGGGAGTTTCCTATAGTCTCACATCGGCGCTCAGAGCTGGAAGCTCGGCAGCCAGGCGTTTGAGCATAAATTTGTCTAATTGGGATTCATTCCTCCTTGTCATTTCCTAGGTGGCTGAAGGGAAGACACAGCGAGACATCTCCGAGCACAGCAGTATGCCCATGGCCTCCTCTGTATATTCTGGAGCTGCTATTTCTTGGCCATCCCTGGCTCTGTTCCTACCCCTGCTGCTGAGCCCACGTTAACTTGGCAAAAATGGCATCTTTCCTTCCCGCATTATTAATTGTATTCCATATCCAGACTCCCACTACTGATTTACCTTTGGGAAACAGAAGGCTTCAGAAAAGAGGAATGGAGCAGCCTTAACCCAGAACGGCAGCCACTGAAATTCCCCCCCCCCCCCCCCCGACTTGCACCCCACTGTCCCCCAGTCAGTTTGCACTGAGCTCTGCAGGTGTGGTGCCCACCATTGCTTCTGCCATGTTAGCGTTCTGAGTAACAGTCAGGCTAATATTCCAGCGCAATATTGTAAAACAAAGGTCTGAGCTCTGTTAGAACTTGTGCAGGGTTCAGCTTCGGACTGCAGGGAGGGACCTGACACAGTGCGTCCTTCCACCCCACCTTCTGGCGCTTTTCCTCAGGCATACAATCACAGACTGCTCTGGGTTGGAAGGGACCTTAAAGACCATCTCGTTCCACCCCCTGCCCCAGGCAGGGACACCTCCCCCAGCCCAGGGTGCTCCAAGCCCCGTCCAACCTGGCCTTGAACACCTCCAGGGATGGGGCAGCCACAGCTTCTCGGGGCAGCCTGGGCCGGTGTCTCACCACCCACACAGTCAATAATTCTTCCTAATATTTCATCTCAATCTCCCCTCTTTCAGTTTAAAACCATTACCCCTCATCCTATTGCTACAGGCCCTGGTAAAAAGTCTCTGTCTTTCTTATGACCCCCCTTTATATATTCAAAGGCAACAATAAGGTCTCCCCAGAGCTTTCTCTTCTCCAGGCTGAACCACAGCAACTGTCTCAGCCTTTCTTCATAGGAGAGGTGTTCCAGCCCTCTCATCATTTTTGTGGCCCACCTCTGGACCACTTCAACAGGTCCATGTCTGTCTTGTACTGGACACCCCAGAGCTGGAGGCAGGACTCCGGGTGGGACGGGGCGGGTAGAGGGGCAGAATTGCCCCCCTTGCCCTGGTGGCCACGCTGCTGGGGATGCGGCCCAGGGTGCCGGTGGCTTTCTGGGCTGCCAGCACCCATTACCAGCTCATGTCCAAGTTTTCATCCACCAGTACCTCCAAGTCCTTTTCTGCAGGGCTGCTCCCAATCCATTCATCCCCCAGTCTGGGCTGATGTTAGGGGCTGTCCCAACCCGGGTGCAGGACCTTGCACCTGGCCTTGGTGAACTTCATGAGGTTCATGCAGGTCCACCGCTCAGGCCTGTCAAGGCACAGAGTACAGCTTACCATCCGAAAGACCAGGACTCCGTGCTCCAGGGTGGGCTGCAAGTAAAGCTCAATAAACATACGTGTAAAGTCCCCAGTAAACAGCAGTTCTGGATTACTTTCAGTTCCCTTTTCAAATCCATTTTTTTAAGTATATGAAGAATACCATCCCAGACCAAGGACACTATACTACAGTTTATACTCTTGCTCCTTTCTGTTCTGCCCCTTGCAACATACATATATCGCTCACATCCATTATCACAGCTAGCAACAGACTTTGGTTTTGTGGGTTAAGATAGATTTCTGTGCTCATCCCCAGTAACTTTAGTCTTATCTAGCAAAGCATGACCTTGCCTGGCCTCAGGACGAACCTTCTTAGTAATGCTTAGAGAACACATATAGCTCATTGAAGCTGTATTGACCACAAAACCCCAGGGGCATTCAGTTACAAAAATCTCTGGAAGCTGCAGTTACCATGTCCCTCTCCACATGCTCAGGTTGTCACTGTCCCCTTCTACACTGCCTGCCCAATCTCCTCCTCCTCTGCCAAGCTCTATTTCATGACCTGTTTATTCTGAGTGTAAACGTGTGCACTGTGTAACTGCTGTTATTTTGTACTGCATTTGCCTGTTAAAACGTGGTGTTAAGTGAATATTGATTTCTGAGCATAGGTTAATAGTCCACAATCAATTGTGTGCAAGAGTTGCCTCATCAGCCAGCCTGGGCTTTCAGGATAGCAGCTCAAAGCAGCTCCTCCGTGCACACGTGTAGCGCCCCTTGCTCATCCTGCGAGATACAGCAGACCTGAACGATATTATACCCAGCCAAGCAATGTCACCCTCCCAAACGGATGCAGAACAGGTGGGTATTGCTTTTTACCCTGTGCTCTACCTGTTGTCAGGGAAGCACCAGCTAGGCGACTGTCCTTCTGCAGTGGTGGTATTTCCATTTCAAATTCCAGCCTTCTCTTTACTTCCTGGGCAGGGAAATCACTGCATGGAGCAGAGCCATCTCCTCTGTTGCACAGAGAAGCAACATCTTATTTCCATGCAGTAGGAACAAATATAATGTCTTATTAATAAAGAGGAGTACGAATGCTGGTATTACTGATTACCTACTGAAATATGGCTATTTGGATCAAGAGACTGCACTGTTTCCGCATGTTTGCTACCATTCTTTAATGAAAATAGAGTCCACGTTACCATATTCTAATATCTACATTAGACCATCCTCCATATGGTGGGACTAGAAACGTGTCAAGACTCCTGACTGTACGGTAGTAGCATCTGTCGTCTCCAGAGTTTAGTGGAGAGTGACAGCGAAGAAGAAAAATGTTCTTCCTTTCACTATTCCACAAATCAGTGATGCTATTTGTGAGAGTAATGGAGTAGATTTCCTTGAGCCGTCTGTACCACACACACAGTGTACTGCATTCATCTTCGCTTGTCTGCACTGTGACCTTTCCTCTTCCACCCCCTTCAGCGCTCTGAGACAGGTTGATATGGAAATAGGTAGTAGCATTTTGTTGTTTATGCTCACGGCAGTGGGGACCTTTAGCCCCTTACCCCTAAGAATATTGATTGCAATTACAGCCTGCTGTCATGTCCTGGATTACATAGGAAAATGCTTGACACTTAGACAAATCCTGCTCTAGACTGAAATTAAAGCAAAACATGTCCATTTGGGTTTTTCTCCAAGGGTCCTATGTCTCTTTTGCATGTACGTATGCACCTTTATATACACGGCTGCCTCTGTTCATCAGTAACTGCAAACAAAATTCCCCTCTAAAGACACCTGCGTTCACAGGTACTCACACTGCTACGAGTACAAATCCAGCTTCACTTAGGCTTTTTTAACACCTGATCTCCAAACATCACAGTTACTCAACTACACAGCATACATGCATGCACAAGGATAACTGAGAAATGCCATGCTGGTATCGGTATCAGTTCAGTTCTGTTATCACCACCGATGTTCAGACTGGCACAGTTACCTAAACCTGTTCAGAACAGTTCTTACCAACCACACTACTGAGCAATTCGCAAAACCCCCTCAGTTTCTACTCCCCAGAAACTGGATTACAACATCCTGTGAGTACCTTTGGTCTAAGTACAAAAATAATCTAATAGAAATTCTCTACCCTGACAGTCTGAACATTGAGCTCTCAGCAAGCACACAAAAGCAGGGAACCTTCTAGTTGTGATGTAGAGTATTTTTAAAAGTGTAAAATAATGCCAAATCTCACTAATAAAACTTATCTCGCAACTCTAGAAGTCTCCTGCCTTCCTTCGCATTTAATAGAGGCAACATGCTTTGTCTCCTACTGCTGGAGGAATTATGGGAAAGAAATTTGAAGAACAGAGTTCGACAGAATCACTTACAAAGGAATCTTAACAACTTTTGCAGCCATCACTCACTGTCAGGTACTTGAGACGTGGCTTCCAGAACTCCGACATAGCTTTATATCCCTTAATGTGATCTAACGTAGCATTTACAAAGGGCAGAACGGTGCTTCTCCGGCAGCGAGCTCAGTCACTGTGTTAGGCGAGTTGTTTCTTGTGTGACAAGCAAGAGACGCAATGCACATTTCTTGCCCGAGGTCATAAACAAGGTGTTGCCAGAGATAAGCCTTGAATTTGGAAGTCCAAAATTGTTGTGTCCTTGCCTCATTAAAATCATTCCCACTGCCTCCAACAAATACGTGTTTTGTAAGACTCAAGTGACTGCAGTTTTCCTTTTAAAGGGGGGCACAATATCTATTGCAGAAGAAGAAAAACAAAGCTTTACTTCAAACTAATTTCTGGCTACAGATGCCTGGCATGCCTCTTCAAACCTGCGGGTAGGAAAAGGTCACTTCCAGTTGACAAGAGAACACTACAGGTATCTTTTTCAATACATCCTAAAAATCACAAGTCACTCTGTTTGCTAAAAGGCAACTTTCCACAGGAACAAGAAGGAAAAGTTTCAAAGTAATCTTTGAGGTGCCCATGAACCAGACAGAGCTTTTGGGGACGACAGTGGCGAAGCGGGAGGCCACCCAGCGCCACGGAGCTGGACAGGACCACCGGCGCTGCGCTGGAGCCAAACCCAGCGGCGCTTCGGCACGCGCCTTCCCCCTGGAAGAAGCGGGCACTGGTAAATGCGATCGGAGGCTGATCGCTGCTACCTCGGGGACTTTGTGGCTGAACCTTTTTCCAGATGAGGGAGGGTCGGTTGAGGCGGAGCGCAGTTTGGTCTCTAATGGAAGCTCTTCTTCCAGGCGACCAGCTCTCCTCCAGGAAGCCACTCGGGTCTGGGTTTCTGGCAAATCCCAGGGCTGGCAGAGGTCAAGGATGCAGCACTTTCTCCAAGTGCCTTCATGAAAATAGCCCTGCACACTTTCCATTTACAGCTGATCACCTCCATTATCCCCAGGCTGGGAGGAGATGATCAGCAATTGTTAAGTGCTTGAATCAGACTAATAGCTCGCTGCTAATTCCCCCAGTAATGTGAATCTAAATTCCTGGTAAACAAACTGACTGCTTTTCACACACAGGGATGAATGCCAAAAGCCTAATATTAGAGCTCTGGAGCTAAAGCTTTTAGAGCAATCCTGTCCACTAAAAGACGTTTAATGACATTATATTATGTACTAAATAATTAGAAAATGAAGGCCCACTTGGAATCAATGGGTTACTGTCTAATTATGATGAAAAAGGGGCTCTACCCTGTTTTAAACAAGTTTATACTAAAATGGTGCACCTGATAAATGGCGCTGATAACTACATCTTTACCTTTGGGCAGAACAAGGCAGCCATTTAGCTAGCACAAAATAATTGCGTGATTTTTGGCTCATCTTCCTTCTTATTGGTCCCACCTGTTTTCCTGTAAGGCATGAGATTCAGCTGTTCTTCCCCTCCCCCTGTCAGATGACAACATTTATTAAGCAACATTCAAATAGCTTATCCTGATGGAGAGAGAATTGTCTTTGCGTGCCCAGAATCACCGAGTTCACACCACTAGATGCTCAAAGAGCTGAGAGATGTAGACTGGAGCCTCCAGAAGCGCTCTGCAAGAAGCATTGCTAGTGAGCTTGAGAACATGGGAGAAGATTACAGTTATCTCTGTGCGTAGATAAAAAGACTGAGAAGGCGGATTATCTGACTAAATTAAAATTAATTAGTAAATTAGTCTTCAACTGAATTATCTCTCAGCAACTCCTGATCAAAATAGAGAGCAAAATTATAGAAAAGCACTAAACAGAGCAATTGGAACTATGTATCTAACAACTTTTACTCCACTTTCATTACACAACACACACACACATATACTCTATTGCATATATCATCCCCTTGAAGATAGTGCAAGAATAAAACAGTTGCATGAAACTTCAGTTTTCTTTCTCCTGCCACAACCAGCCAGGATTCCACATTCACATCCAAAATTAAAGACTTTGATCTTTATATTCCTGTCTTCCTCCTTCCACTATACTGCTCAGGTAAGGAAAACAGAAGTGTTTTCCCATAACAATGCTTCTTGTTCTAAACCGTGTCCGTTCTTACTCCTAGCCTTTTGGCATTTGCTCAGGGAGCAACATTACATGGAGACATCTGCATTGCAACACATACAGAGAGCCAAAATTAAAATTTTGGTTTCCAGTGACATATTCAGCAAGAAAAAGCTGCAAGCTGTTTTATAATGCTGGAATTGCTGTTGCAGATAAAGTCCTCTGGCATCCACAAACGACTAATTTAAACTCCACTGAAATAAAAACATTTATTCTGTTACTGTGAGACATATAAATCATAACAAATTTGTTCTCAGAAAAAACAAGTATTATGTGACAGATTATATATATGAACTTGTGACTGTGGTAACAGGAGGTTCCTTGCAGTCTTAACTCCCTAAACAAAGCAAATGGAAACACTTTTTGAAACTGTTTTCCGCATTAATTGTCCAATTCTAATTATTCTGGCTTTGTTCTTATAATATCGAGCATTCCAATGGACGATAGAAAGGGTGATTCCCCTCCGGATTTCTCTTAAAACATCTAGCACTCAACAGTTTAAAGCAGAAAACATGTCTTCTCCTAAGAAAAGGACACTATTAAAAACAAGCTGACTTCAAACCTACATGCCAGTTTAGAATCCCACAGAGATTTCACCATGGGCTCTTAAAAAAAAAAATTCCAAAGACTTTCAATAACTGTGGTGTATCGGTTATTATTCAGTGCTTCATTTTACCTAGGACTACAGGAAAACAAGCACGTGATTGGCGAGAGCCAACATGGCTTCACCAAGGGCAAGTCATGCCTGACAAATCTGGTGGCCTTCTATGAAGGGGTTACAGCGGCAGTGGACAAGGGAAGATCTGCTGATGTCATCTACCTGGACTTGTGCAAAGCGTTTGACACTGTCCCACACGATATCCTGGTCTCTAAATTGAAGAGACATGGATTCGATAAATGGACCACTCGGTGGATAAAGAACTGGCTGGATGGTCGCACTCAAAGGGTTGCGGTCAACGGCTCGGTGTCCAAGTGGAGAGCAGTGACGAGTGGCGTTCCTCAGGGGTCGGTACTGGGACCCGTACTGTTCAACATCTTTGTTAGCGACATGGACAGTGGGGTAGAGTGCACCCTCAGCAAGTTTGCTGATGATACCAAGCTGTTTGGCGAGGCAGACACGCTGGAGGGGAGGGATACCATCCAGAGGGACCTGGACAGGCTGGAGAGGTGGGCCCAAGCCAACCTCATGCAGTTCAACAAGGCCAAGTGCAAGGTCCTACATCTGGGTCGGGGCAACCCCAAGCACAAATACAGGCTCGGCGGAGAATGGCTGGAGAGCAGCCCTGTGGAGAAGGACCTGGGGGTGATGACTGATGAGAAGCTCAACATGAGCCAGCAATTTGCGATCGCAGCCCAGAAGGCCAACCGTATCCTGGGCTGCATCAAAAGAAGTGTGGCCAGCAGGTCAAGGGAGGTGATTCTGCCCCTCGACTCCGCTCTCGTGAGACCCCACCTGGAGTACTGCATCCAGCTCTGGAGTCCCCAACATAAGAAGGACATGGACCTGCTGGAGTGCGTCCAGAGGAGAGCCACAAGGATGATCAGAGGGCTGGAGCACCTCTCCTATGAGGAGAGGCTGAGAGAGTTGGGGCTGTTCAGCCTGGAGAAGAGAAGGCTCCGGGGAGATCTTATTGCGGCCTTCCAGTACCTAAAGGGGCTCCAGGAGAGCTGGGGAAGGACTTTTTACACGGGCATGTAGTGATAGGACGAGGGGGAACGGCTTTAAGCTGGAAGAGGGCAGGTTTAGATTAAACATTAGGAAGAAGTTTTTCACTTTAAGGGTGGTGAGGCACTGGAACAGGCTGCCCAGAGAGGTTGTTGAAGCCCCATCCCTGGAGGTGTTCAAGGCCAGGCTGGACATGGCCTTGGGCAACCTGGTGTAGTGAGAGGTATCCCTGCCTGTGGCAGGGGGGTTGGAACTCGATGATCTTCAAGGTCCCTTCCAACCTAAACCATTCTATGATTCTATGATTCTATGAAAATGACACGAGTCAGAATAATGGCAAATGTTTCTTCATAATGGGGCATGTTAATATTCCAGATCACGCATGCTGGATAATTCCGTGCTCTTTGCACCTATTATTGCTGTAGTGTCTTATGTGCTTGCAGATTCATACACAACTGACTCAAGAAATGTTTTAATAAAGGGTGAGCAAAGCACCACTGTACTCTCCTCCCTTTCACTTTTTCTCCACCAGTCTATCACTTAAATTACTCTTCTTTCTACTTAAGTTTGCCCATTAGATACTGTCGTTATACCCCTGTCATTATACTGTCACTGACCCCCACTGCAAGGAACTGGAACGTCTTTAACCATCTACACAGTTACTTATTCTGCAGCTTTCCGAACCAGCAGGGTTTGGTTGGGTTCCCCCCCCCCCAAAGAATCTTTTGATTAACTGAAGTCAATTTTGCTAAGTGCTAGTGGCTTTCAGAAGCTTGTTGTGCCAGTGATCCCCAGGGCTCCATTATGTTTTCAGGGCTATAAAACAGAAATTGCTCAGTCTTTTTGTAGAAATGTGAGATTAGCAGCTAATTCTTCCAGCCTCAAGCTCTTTGGATTTCACTCCCATCATTCCAAATCAGAGCATGTGCATCTTTTATGCCAGTTCTAGCAGAAACTAGTTAAGAGATTTCCCGTCCTTTTTCTCAATTTCAATCCAGCCTTGTGCAAAACTTTTAATCCACAAGTAGTCCAGGTCCTCAAATACACTACAGAACTGATTGCTATTCTACATCCAACTTGGAGCTGCAGTGGTATCACATCAGAAGCACATTTTCAGGGCACGGAACACTTAATTCTTAATATGCGAATACAAATCACAGTGCAAATGGAACTAACATGGACCCGCAAATCACAGTGCAAATGCAAGTTTTAAATATATTTTCAACACAGAAAGACCCCTAGAGAGACATTATGACTTCTCATGAAGGAATTTACTAAAAAGGTGGGAGTAAAATCTCAGCCATTTTATTCATACTACATAGGACATACATTCCCTCTACAAGGCTGAAACACGAACACTAGAAGCTCAAGGTTGGCCTCTGTTCTCAAGAATCACCAAGTTACATATTCCATCTGGTAAATCAGGCACAATGAAATGATAAGGAAAGGGAAAAGTTGATCAATTTACTAGATTATTATTAATTTCTTTTTGATCAATCTCAATTAGTAGATCTCACCAGAAATCCTACTATTATTCATGATACCAAAACTCAGGTATCATCTACCCAACCCTGTATTTTAATTCAGATTTTCAAGCATGACCTTTTCAATTCAGAATCCAGTTGCCTATCTTAAGGCATAACATTTCCAGACTTAGCCTGACACCCTGTTTTAAGACCCAACTAATTTTTCTTCTTCAGATGTCTTTTAGTTCTGATTATGTCCTCAGTGAGCAGTGCCACATAGACACAAGTAAAAATGGTCTGTACGCTTGCTAATCTAATAATTCACTGCTGCTTTTGACATAAAGTTCATATCATCTGGTATGTTGCAAAAAAATACAAACACAGCTTTTCAAACTAAGCTCAACGATACCACATCCTGCTATCGCAGAACTCCGCTAACTAAGGAACACAACTCAAAGGTTACACAACCCTCTGCAACAGGGTATGGCTGATCTTCAGTACCCCTCGAGTACAAACTCCGCTTCCGTAGAAGCAGCACCAACCGAAGTGCCTTTAACATGTCAAGACTTTCTTGCATGTCAGGCCACCTCCCCAGAAAAAGCAGCAAAGCTCCTTGAAGGAACAGATCAAAACTCCGTTCCAATAAAACACCTCTCGTATTCTTCTGTTCCCAGGTCTTGAATAAAGACAGATGCTTGAGGGAGGAGAGGGGAATGAAAAGATCCCTCCCTCTACACGTGAATTACAGAGTAATTATTTTTGGAGAAAAGGCAAACTGAACCGTGGATTTGCATCAATTACTCTGAGACATGCTCCTTTTGGGCCGTCAGTGTCACCTCTGCCCGACTGCCCTCATCTCCAGCAGAGCCCGGGTGCTCTCTAACAGGGGACTGCGCGAGTCCTCCATGAGATGCCCTCTCCCAGCTGCTCAGCGCTGACTCCTGCAAGCTGCCGTCAGGACACTGCCCGGTGCCCGCCAGGAGCACACAGACGGGAACACCAGCTCAGACACTGTCTCTGGTCTGGTCTGTTTGCAATTTAATACCCATGTCCAATTTGCTTCTCCTCTTCACCCCCAAATAGAACCGTTAATAAGGGAAAGATATTTCTCTTCTAACCACTACTATTGCTCACTGAGCAGAGTCTTTATCGTCTTGGCCATTGTGACACCCGGATTTCTTTAAGTGTTTATAAGCAATATAGGGCCCCATAAGCATAAGTATTCCAGTCATTCCTTCTTGTATGTATTCTCTAACATCTGCCAACACCAAATTTCATCTGTAGTCACGTTACTCCTTCAGCTTCATTACATCCCTTTGATGACCACGGACCTCAAGCACCCTATCTAATTCTGGGTACTGCTCACCTCCTTGACAATTACCTTTCTTTTAAAATTGCCGATAAACCCATCTTTTGGGACTCACTCATGCTAACCTTTTGCCACACTGAAAAATTGTTTAGTATTCCTCAATTTTCTGGATTGTGCTATTTCCTCATTCCTCTTCCACTTGCAGCTACTGGCTGAAAAGAAACCAGATTATGCAAAAGCAATGCCGTGACCTAGCAGAATATATCATCATCGCCACCGCGCCATGTACAGACTTCCTATTAACAGAAGGTGATGGCATTAATTACACACGCAAGTCTCTGGCAAATCAAAAGTGACAGATCAAGAATTAAATCAGGACTGGTTGCATTGTTTCAAGTAAAATTAATTACTCAATATAAGCCTGAGAGCATAACTAGGAATCAATACAACTTAAAAAATAAGAAGAGGTGTAGGCCAGGCATAAAGCACATTTTCCTGAGCTCTACTTGCCAGTGAAATAGAACCAGCAGTCTAGGAAATTCACTTCTGCCTTCTTCCACCGATAACTTAGGCACATATTTTGTTATCAGTATAATTTAAAAGCTGCCCTGGTTGACTCCTCCACACTGGATAACAACCGGAAATTTCTCTGCGTATTTGTTTGTCAGCACTGAAGCACTGCTCCATTAACGCTTCAAGGGAAAAAATAAAGGCTCCTCTTGGAAAGGAAAACGTCTGCTTTCTCATCAAAGAATTCCAGTTCTCAGACAAGATACTGACCTTCCGATCCTCAGATACTTATGAAGCACAAGCCACTCGGCTTCTGTTGAGATTTTTCTGGAAGACAAAAAAAATTCCAGTACTGAAGTTGGAACGCGATGTTGTAATTCTCCAGTAATTCTCAGTCTGTGTAAAGCAAAAATACAATAGCAAGACTGATGCATTACATCCTACTTAATGTGAATTTCCTTGTTTTTACATTATCAGTATATTGAACTTCAGGTACTGGTTGTATTTTTGCTCTAGTAGCTTTTTTTGAAAGGCTACGTGTAGCGTGCAGTACGGTAGGGAGTTACTTAGCAAAGAGGAAGTAAAAGGAGGGGAAAGGCTTGGAATCTGCAGAGTACTGAAGAAGAGAAAAACCACTACTTTCATCACCTAGTTACGTCTCTAAGAATGTCCTGAGATATATACTAGGAAAATAATATAAAAATGATTTTGTTAGTTCTTATCAAATATGGTACCATAAGGAAAAAAAGAAATTCTATTGCTGTGAATAAATACTGAAATTACTGAAAGCTGTACATTTTATTAGCAGAAACTGGAATGAGACCATCATTTTAGTATAACTAAACCAGAACTAGAATTATTTTATTACACACAGATTAGAGTAAGAAATTTTTTTATCATTATATGACTAGAATCACATGGGAAGCAACTTGGTCCCCAAACAAAGGAACTAAAGAAACCTGCCTTCACAGATCTGTTGTCATCTTTGAAGTAACAGTGTGTGTATATACACCCCCCACACACACACACCCCCAATAAGCCTGTATTCCCAACAATATCAGGCAAGAAACAGAAAATGCTGTAAATTTTCAGCATTATGTACATGCTGACCATTAAGTGACATAAGCGCGTGCTGACTAAGCCACTGGTAGCCGCTCGCTGAGTTCTGTCAGTTTTCCCTCTCAGTACTAATTTTCATCTCCCCTCAGCTACAAGCTCAGAAGTGCACAGACACAGAAATCATGAAACAATTAGCTGCCGAGTTTGGCTGAAGAGCCACCGAATGAACACTGGAAACGCAATCGTACAAACCTCTGTTTCTTAGGAGCTGGTCGAACCCCACAAACAACATAGAAACACGAGCAGCTCAAAGGAAAAACCAACAGCATTTTATACACAGAGCAAGAGAAACCAGCTTCCCGCAGCCCCTGTCACTGAGTATGAAGCTTCTACAGAGGTGAAAATGTTAACAGAATCCTGACTTTACATCATCTTTACTAATGAAACTCGCGACCTTCTCCCAAAGCAAATGTGTAAACACATACATGCCAACAGCACACGTAACAGAACAGAATAGCTGCTCGCGATGAACTTCTGCAAACTAGCAGCTTCAACTTATTAAGTGCCGTAAAAACAATTTTGCACTAAACCCATGCATTTTATTTTTCAGATGCTGAAATCAAAATTTCCCAATCTGAGAACTGGCAGTTTGTAGATTTGGCAATACGGTTTCATAAACAGATTACTCCTCCCAATCTAGCAATGTTTCTAGCCTGATTTTGTCATTCACGTCTGATGGGTGCTTCGTGACTTAAGACATACAAAATGACCCATTTGTCTTCAGGTCTTCACCATACCACACCAGTTTACACCTTTCTTGGCAGCCCCAAATCAGCCAAAGGAGCAAATAATCCATTGTGAAGGATTAGAAAAGCATCCAGTCAGTGAACCAGCTCTGGCCAGGCTCTCCAGAAACATAAACCCTGGCCATGTCGGCAGGAATGTAGACAGCAGAAAGACAAACTTCCTTTACAAGATATGTAAAAGAAAAGCCAGTCCTTGAGATGATCTATTTTGCACAGACTAAGCTAATCTGGACAAAATCTAACATAAAAGGAGGACACATTTCATAACACAAACAAGTGGACAGCTTCAAGCAGGGGGCTCTTGTTCAGCCTAATGCAGATGTCAGTTAATTAGAGTAGAAGGTTATATCATTAGCAGCCAAATCGATATAAAAGGAATTAAGAGCTCGGACAGCAAGCTCCCCTGCTTTCCAGCACAGCACCCGGGGCTGTATTTAGCTAAAATTCAATACACATTAGCGGACAATCAATGTATGGGGATGTCTTCTTGAAATACTTTAATTGGCTCTCTAGTGTTATCAGCGCTAAACAAGATGTCAGATTAACGTAGAAGCCTTCCCAAATGGGACTGGCAGCCCACAGTCTGGAAAAGCCACATTTACTTCTATTAAAACCTCACTGGCTTTCCAACATGTATTAATAGTACTATTTTCACAGTTATCTTAAGCAAGAGTGACTGAAAAGCATCTTGACATACAGATGCTCCATCCTGTAAAACTCAGCCATCTCCACGCCGGCAACAGCAGATCCACTCCTCTTTGCAATTTCAGTCCTAGGCTTCATTAATGAAGAATCTGTCAGTCAGACTGGACTGACAGTGTTCACCCTGAATTCATAACCTCTGCAGAGAGTACAAGTCGATATTGAAATCGGGAAGTGTAAAATACTCCATTGACAGCTCCCGTAACTGGTATGAAATTTGACACGGCACTATTACACATAGCAGCATACGCTTCTCCTGACAAAACTTAAAACACTTTCCATTCAGTATATTCCCCAAGTAAAACTGCAATACCGACTTCCCACCTAACCAGGAAGTTATCTTTACTGTATTGAGTTTTACCTTTGTTTTAAAGGTAGCACACAGCAGCTACATCACAAATTCCCTGCTCAACGGAGTGGACGCCACAAACCAAAGCCAAATCCTTCCGCTGAAATGTTTTATCTAACAAGATAAGAAACAAGTAGATCTGTGAGAGGACAGTACTAAAAGAAACAAAGATCACGTTCACATTACACAAATGTGTGCAACCGAGGGCTTTGACATTTCAAACAGAATACAAGCAAACAATAACTACATCTTAAATGCCAGAGAATACGTAGTTTAAATATTTTCTGACAGACATGTAAATTCCACAACAGGCTAGGAACAGGCAATACTGCAGCAAGTACTGACCGGCGCTATAATCTGACAACATCCACAGCCTGCTAGGGCAGACTAGCGTCTGTAAGGCAGAAAACAGCTGTAAAATGGAGTTTTCATTATTCCTGTTTAGATGGGTAAGAACGACAGCATGGAACATTACAGCAGACTGGCAAACACATTATCAGAGATATCACAGAATACAAAAATCAGAAATAAAAGTGAACTCAGGAATTTTAACTACACATGAGAAACACTAAGTGCATTCAAAGCAGAAGTGCCTAACATCCCCGTCAACTTCTGACCATCTCAGAAGCAGAGATTCCTTCAGAAAGAAGGGAGTCTTGATAGGTAAAAGAGGTTTAACAGTATGGCTTCTACGACCCAATTCTAAAAGTTCTGGGGGAGACAGAGACATGAACACAGTTCTGGTGTCCTGTCTCCCCTCCGTCCATGACGCTGTGCAAAGCACAGCCCAGAGCACAGAGCTTCGTCTCACCAATCTGGATACTGCAGGTATAAGAGATCCCACCAGGGCAGCTCACCTACATGCTACCGTTTTGTCAAAACAAGTGATCAAAAAACCTTCTGATGCTCTAGAATTAAGTAATCATCTGTTCCCCTGACTGAAATTTTCCTTCCATACAGACCAAAGTTTCTTTGCTCCATTTTGTGTACTTTGAGAAGCTCAAGTGTCACAACGGAAACGGATTCTGGAAAGCAGACAGTCCTGCAAAATTAATGAAAAGTCTTCATATCCTCCCCCTCAAAACACACTCCTAAGAACTCTCTAAACCTTAGTGCTCTAGTTCAATTTTTATTGTTTAAAGGTTGTTTCAAGACCTACAGTCTTAAAATATATGCCTCTTTTTACTTCGCCTATAACCCCCCATTCCCAGGAGTTTATTGTAGGACCTTATTATATGGTTTATTTTCTCACATTTCACTGAAGCATAAAAAGGAGGATAATTGACATCAATGGATGCATCTGCGTGAAGTTCAACTCTTCCCTCCACTTTTCTCATACGGAGTCTCCATTCTTTCACACTTAATGGAGGACACAAAGTTTGTCTCTATTTTCCAGTGTCTTCAACCAAAAGCCTTCTTGAAACTGGTAACTGCTAGTGCAAAAGTATTCACACTACAGCACAGGTAAGCATCTGCATGTGGTAAAAGTTCTAACTTTGGATTACAACTACTACCACACACTTTCAGTTAGTTTAATATACTGCACTCAAAATTTTGGACGCTGCAGTCTACCCAAACTTTACCAAAATCTGTCCTATTGCCCACCCTTATACAATGTTTAATAACTTTATTTCTAAAACACTGTCATCTCAAAATACATGCTCTTTCACAAAGTATCATCTTTCACGAGGCTTAACTTTATGTGTGGGGTTAACATAGTAAATGAAAAGAATGACTTCATGCTCAAAAAACAACCGAAAGGTTTTGTGAGGAAAGCCCACATACTAGAAAATGGAAAATATGAAGGGTCATGCAAGGTTCTGGAGATAATATATGAATTACTATGTAATATAAGATAGAAAAAGGTGTTTCCTATTGGACTTCTTGAAGTCGGTGTACAGAACGGCATCTCTTTAAATAAGCAAAATGTTCCTAAAGTAAAGGATCAACAGTGCTCACTGCACAGTGTGGCTGTCAGGGGAAGGAGATTTCAGTCAGAAAGAAATTACAGGCTAGTCTAGGAAGAAAATTGACATTCACTCACTGCACAGCACCTTACTGCTGTGTAAACTTGAAGGTATTGCTCAATTAACCCCCAGCTACTACTGTTTTTAAAAATTCTGTCCCTGAAAAATGCATTGCAGAGATCAGCTTCCCCTTACGCAACTTCTATAGAATACAAAGCGCATAATTGCCCAACAACATAAATCTGCAGCACTGCAAATCTCCAGTTGACAAGCAGCACATTCACCCAAGTTGTCTTCATCAAAAAAAACCCAAATCACGGGGTGGGGGGAGAAGAAACAAAAAGAATGACAAGTCTTTCTAGAGAACCATAAAAGTATTTTAACACACAACATACTATGACACAACAGAGTATATTAAGGAAGCGTTACGCCTATCAAGAACTGTCTATCAATTCACAAAACACACATTGGCACAAAGACTCAGATTATAACCTATGACTCCACTACTGACTTTTGTAGTATTTGTCAAACATGCTTTTTAAATAGCAGTACCGCAAACGCTTCACATGGGCCACCAGGACTTACTGCTTTTGGATGTACAGTCCAAAAACTACCTCAGCATAATAAAAATTCTGAAGGTTATATCAATGTAATCTTTGTAGCCTTCAAACATTATATAGCACTTTCATAGTGTGTCCTGGAAAAACATGAAGCCATTATTTCTCCCCAGTAATAAATCACCTGAGCAATGTGGTACTTTCTATAATGGAAGAGCTACACACTCTATTGTCCATTACCTTCCAGTTTAATTAAATGTTCCTTGAATAAATTGTGTGCTTACACTCTTGTGACATGCTACCAGTGCTGACTTCTCCATTTATAGACTGACTGGATTCAGTCCAACCATCCCTGCTTATTGTACCTGTCACTCAGAAAACTCCAGACTCTTAGAACTGGTCCTCTTTGGGTCCTTCTTGGCTAGTTATTAATTTGATATGTCTGTAGAACTGAATTAATTATACGAGCGAGGTACCAACAGTCCTCTTTTAGCTCGCTTATTTAGGGTGGCCAAGAGGCTGAAAGAGGACAGGACATCAACATTCCTTGAAGTAAAACTACGAGAAAAAAATCAATTTACTAAGCAGGAACACATGCACTTGGTTCAGTTTCAGTTTTCAATTAGGCAGAAAGGCTTGGTTCAGGGAGCATGAAAAGCCTCCCCTTTGCCTTTGAGTATCGAAACTTCTTACTTACCTACCCTGGCAGCGCAATAGCATTGTGGGAAGATGACTTCAGACAAGTTAGAGCAATTTTAAAACACGAGTATCCTTAAAATGGCTACACGTCTGGTCCACTTAAACACCGGGGTGATTTAAGCTAACCTGTTTTACTTTTAGTTAGAACAGATGAGAGGAGAATATATGTTCAACTGTCATCCTTCAGCAGACGAAGGGATATATTTCAGAGGAGATGCAGTAATAGTTTAAATCACTATTAACTTAATCATTAACAGTCATCTGACCAATTGCCACTATGCGACCTGGGAAGAGAAGGCATCAAGTGCCATAAAAGTTCTTCCAGATCATGTCAGCACCTAATAAAACAGAATGAGAAGAAGCAATAAATCATATACCACTGGCAGTAAACCTATATAAAGTGATTTTTTTCCTCTTCTGAACCAAGACTGTTACTAGGAATATTCAAAATGTTGTATTTTAATATGCACTCCATTATGATCGGGAGTCATCCTAACTTTTCATGGTGATAAGAAAAAACAAAGTAATCTACTTTCATTAAAAACACCCCTACAAAATCCCTTATATTGCATCTCCATTATATTAACCTAGTGGGGTTTGTGGAGTTTTTATATTTCTTGCTCTTAAAAGGGAGGAGAAGAGATGTATTCTGTTTAAAAAACTTTAACAACCTGGGCATCTAGAGGAAATTCACAAAACTCTCTCAGAAACAGTTTAAAAGCACGGATTCCAGAAATTATTAAATTAAGTACTTGAATGGCTTGAGCTAACACTCAACGTATCAGTGTTGGAGTTAAACCACCTGTTAAACTGAAGGTCCTTAATACCCCAATTTCTGTCGATCTGTGGAAAATTAACTGGAAACAAGCTGTGTCATAGAAGTCACTATTGGGTTTCTTGGACTTCCTAATCCATCATAATGTGGCTAGCACCAGCCAATTTAGAGGTACTAAATTCTGTTTCACAACAGCATCACTCTCAATTAAAGAAAATAAAGTCAATTATGTGCAGAACATACTTCAGTAATATTTAACTTCATTTTCCTCAGGATGTCTAACGATACACTGTTACATAAAGGAAATAAATTTTGCATTTGTATCAGAACTAGTGGCAGCAGAAACCACTTTTGCAGCAATTCATCAACATGGAAGAAATCTACATGTGCACTACTTTATCTTCCATCCGAATCAGTACAGCTCAGTTAACAAGCTAGGAACTTTAATCTAATTAGCACAGGTAATAAAAGCCCTGTAATCCAGTATTGCTGTTCATGTGGATGTTCAGAATGTCCTCAGAAACTCTTCACTTGAGCAAGGCTTATAAATCATTGACTTCCAAAAGAACTGGTGAAATTTGAGGAGTCATCACAACTATACTGGAAAGTTAATTAAAATTCACTTTATCACCACCACAGTAGAACCTAATCTGCTAAAAAACATTTTTAATTTCATTCTAACACCAGGCCTACGAAGCAGAAAGAAAATGACTGTCTTAATAAATTTACCAGTACCTGCTGCGGGCCACCCAGCTGGAAAGCTGCTTTGCAGAAAAGGACCTGGGGGTCCTGGTGGACACCACGCTCAACACGAGCCAACAGCGTGCCCGTGCCGCACAGAAGGCCAATGGCATCCTGGGCTGCATGAGGAAGAGCGTTGTCAGCAGTCATGGGAAGCGATCCTTGCCCTCTACTCGGCACTGGTGAGGCAACACCTGGAGCACGGTGCCCAGTGCTGGGTGCCCCAGTACAGGAGAGGCACGGGACATACTGGAGAGAGCCCCACAAAAGCCCTTGAAGATGATGAAGGGACTGGAGCATCTCTCCTATGAGGAAAAGCTGAGAGAGCTGGGACTGTTTAGCCTGGAGAAGAGAAGGCCCAAAGAGAGATCTTATCAATGTGTACAAATACCCGAAGGGATGGTGCAGAGCATAGAGCCAGGCTCTTCTCAGTGGTGCCCAGTGACAGGACAAGAGGTGACGGCCACAAACTGGAATGCAGGAGGGTCGCTCTGAACATCAGGAAACACTTTTTTACTGTGAGGGTGACTGAGCAGTGGCACAGGTTGCCCAGAGATGTGGTGGAGTCTCCCACCTTGGAGAAAATTCAAAAGCCATCAGGGCACGGTCCCGGGAAAGTGGCTCTAGGTGGACCTGCTTGAGCAGGGAAGTTGGACCAGATGACCTCCAGAGGCCCCTTCCGACCTCAACCATTCTGTGTGACTCTGAATTTTGCACATCTACAACCAGAGCACAAATTAAGCAACAAACAAGACAATGCACAGAATCAGTACCCCAACTCATGTCCTATGTTCCAGACCAGTGTCTGAGCCACGTGAGGGATCACACAGCTTTACTGCTTCCAACTACAGAGACTTGTTTACTTGAAAAAAGTCACAGACTACTAAAATACCACAGTGTGACGTCTTGTGCAACTCCTGCTTTGCTTGTCAAGCCTGTTATTTGACTTTTTCTGAACCAGAAATATTTCAAAAATCAAGATTTTCCTAGTAGCCCAAAGAGCCTTCTAAGGTACCATGTGTTACACAAGTTTCTTCCTGTCACATTCTCTCTATTTCTTTTCTTGTAGAGGTAAAGGACAACACAAAACCCAAAGGCTCTGCTTTACAAACTCCTCATCTATTCTCCATATTTCCGTTTCACCTGCTGAACCTTGATTTGCTCTGGCTATCAAAAAACCACAAAACCAACCAAACCAAACCAAACCTAGATGAGTCTTTTCATTCTATCGTCTTGCTCAGACACTACAGTTCAGATTTCTGTCTTGAGCAGTGATGATGCTCATCAAGTCTCACAAGCTGTCCATAACTGGCAAGACAAGCTATTTTTTCAAGGTAAATTCTGCAAGGGTACCCCGAGTACTAGCATCTTCAGCATCAGTTCAGCATCTCAGGAACTATCACTCCCGTTTGACAGCTATCCACCTCCGTTTTGGTTTTGTTCTCCAGTATGTACAGCTCTACTTTGCACTGTGCCTTCACTAGCCCCACAAAAACCATTATGCAGAAAACAGTCACAACATTCTTTTGCTGCAGAGAAGTTGGTTTTATAGCAGCTATTTAAAGAGCTGTTTTTTTCTTAATGTAGTATGCAGAAAACATTAATCCACACCAAGGTTCAAACTAATTTTAGAGAAATACTGCGTTTTATTTAAAAAGATCAAGTTGATTATGACATCCTTCCTATTAAATATATCCTCTCAGTAACACAGATGCAAACCAGAAATGCTGCTATGCATTCTGCTTTTGAGATGATCTGAGCAACCACAAGTCCCTCTTACAAGCAGGAGGAGCTCTGGCTACTGGTCCTTTATTTATTTTGTAAGGCCAAAATTACTGCTCCAACTCCAATTTGTATAAAATGCTGCTGCCTTAAAACATAGCAATGGATTGCTGACAACCATAAAACACCCTCGCCTTTTCTCAAATGGTAAGTATAGTGAAAAAGGGGAAAAAATGCCTAGACAGACCAAATATAAATAAGGATTTGCAGAAATAACTTTTAAAAGTTTCCTGACATTAGAAATCTGCACTGACTTGCTCAATAACAAAGCTCTGACGCATAAGGAAACTACCAGCAGCTTTGACCACTATTTTACTTCCATGCTCAGTTCCTAGGGGGAGGGAAGAAAAAAACATTGTGTATCAATAGCTTCTACTTCTTCCAGCATAAACTTCCACCTGTAACGAAAGGGGCGGTTCTGCCTTCCCACATTCACTTCCCTCATTCTTATGTTTACTCCAGTGGCCCCATGAAAAAACAGCTGTGGATTTTCAGCCCAATTAGTTTTTTCATTACCGTCTAGGTGTACAACCATTAGCATGAAAACTAGGATGGCAGGTATAGGACTAGCCCTTTTGGCATGCAGCAGACCCATGTCAGATGGCCGTGCCAGCGGGACCATAGGCTGCAGCATCTCCGTACCGACTGGGCTGCCCACCAGTCACAGATCCCTACTGCTCACCCACCAGATGAAGACCACCACTCAGCACATTGTTTCCACTCTCTCTTCCCCTTGATGATTTCTAAGGTGCGCAGCAGCATACCAAATGCAGTCCAGTCAAACTCCTCTAGTTCTTACAATTCAGCCTGACCATAGTTTTTGAGGACTGGTTAAAACAATTGTCTGCGTCTCTTGAAAAGGGAGCAAGTCTGTTCTCCATTAAGTCAGGAATTGCAGTTAATCTGAAGGCTCCTGATTAACAGAATCCTTAAGAACCTGCATGGTTCTTTACAGTTTCACTGTGATAATTAGGGGTCTTAGTGGACAATATGCTAAGCAAACGGCGTGTGCTGGTTTCCTCAGAGCACTTGGGCTAGTTATGCATGCATAGCTGATACTACATCCAAGCTCATCAGAAGCTGCAATTAAATAAAATCTCTTCAAAACAGAAAATATATGGCATGAGTCAATGGATTTCTCAGATATAAAGAAGTGATTCAGGCAGAGTAAACACTTTTGCTGCATGACTCCAGGGTCCTCAGAGGCATTTTATGTCACTTCATCTCAATTAACCTCCCAAGAAAGCAATTCAGATCTGAGCAAGAGAGAGGAAAAAAGACATTACTGACAACACACAAAAGCCTACTCTGATGTCATAATGCTGTATTACTTGAGTCATAGGCAGATTTCCTGGAATTCAGTTCTGAAGCAGGAAAGCAAGTGATAAAGAGTATAGAAAGAAGAAGAGCTACCTGCTGTGAATCAGAGGACAAATTATTTCAGATGCTGATGCTGTTATTACTGCTGAAGGGTAAAGCTTTCTGAACTGCACCTTAACACATCATTCAGCTTTGAAACATTCCCCATCTCAATTTTGCACATACTGCAAACAAAGAATACAATAGTTCTCTCTCTCAGTAGCTGCTGGGTCACAAGATGGTTTTCTATCTCCTTACTTCCAAAAAAGACAATTTACGGTAAACTCACAGCTGCCATTACCTGTTCTGACATTGTTGTTCCAGCACCACCCCTTATGTGGCAACACCAACAGAAACAAGGGTGAGTACTCTGTTACATTATTTTAAGACACTTCTTTCATTATGCTACACTGCATTCCACACGAGAAACCCGAGTACTTCCTTCAGAGCGGGAATACTCTTTGGTTGCACGAAGCTGTCAGTCTGTGATAATGGATCAAAAGGACAAATCACGAGGATTGTCGTAGCTACATGTGAAGTCCTGTAGGGTTCCAGCAACACCGAGAAATTCTTATTAGTAGAGGGACTAACTTAAACATAAAATACATTAATCATAAAATGACTAACCTTAACAAAACCAGGCCTTAGTGATGTTTAGACCAGATGCTCAAAATGTCCATAGCAATCCAGCACTGTAACACCAGTGGAGGTGCTGTAATACAGCAAAAACATACAGTTTTTCCTATCAAACCACTGGGTCAGCTCCAGCAGGGAGCTGTTTCACCTCGACTGCCATCTGGTGCCTCTTCCAGTCCCTAAGCCCCCGGCACAGAGATGTCCACACTACAAAACGCTCTTCACAACTACCACTGCCTTCTCACCAGCAGGTGGAACGCATGGATTCCAAGCCACCTGAATGCAAACTAAGCCCAAACTGCTGCTGCGAAGGACAGTCCCATCCTTCCCATACGCTCGTGTAGCCTTTTTGCCATCCAAATGAGCAGCCCTGTGGTTTCCCCACAAGCTGGGCAAGGCGATTCAGCTGAAACCTGAAGCATTCTTTCACCCAAGATTTGTTTAAAGCCAGATCAGTTTCCCAATCCAGTTGATTCTATAACTGCATAATTGCTACCACCAGCACGACCGAGGCAGTAGGGTAAAGCAGCCTGGAGCACGTGAAGAAGGATCTGGAAACTGCAGTCTGAGCAACGTGGCAAAGGAAGCTAAAGGTGTTCAGGCATCTTTAAGACTTCAAGATTTCTGCCCAATGAGAGTTTAAGAAAATGCTGTCACTCAACTACTCATTGTGCCCTTGCAGAGCAGACAAGCAGGAAAGAACACGTGCCCGCAACTCCTCTTTGCAGTATGAAATCCAGCTGCTCGGTCTACCACCAGTAGAAGTGTCTCAAGGGGGCAGAGCAGATTCTACCCCAGCCACATTAAATCCGTTGGCTATCACAGCCCCAAGTTCCCCTCTTGGACATGAAATTAATCCCTGTAACACAAAACACAGACGCACAAGTGAGGTTCGAAAGCTTGCTGCCTTGCTACGCACGCTGTAATTCTGTGGACAAGGACTACGTGCTTTCCAGGACTATCTGACTGTACCTGTCATTTAAATTCTGATGAAAAAGAGTAAACAACTGTTGCAGTGAATAATATTATTCTATCATGTCTGTAATGGAGACACGTCTGTTTTCAATCAGGGTGGTTGCAAACTTCCCCCGCAGTGTATTCTATCACCGTTTGTCGCCTCAGGGCAAAGGGCAGATAGCACTGCATCAAACAGCCGGGAAAAAAAGATCATCTTCTTTGCTCCATTACTCATGTTAACATGCTCTCCGCACATCAGACGTTTCAGATTGTACTGGTCAGCGCTACGGCTGTGTACTATAATGCAACTTTGTCACACGAGACACCCTGCAGTCAATTCCCCATAATTAATAAACAGCTCCCTGGTATGTTATGCAGCATGTATGAGATTTGCAAGATTAACAATTGGTATATACATGAAGAAATAATGGGGGGACAAAATATCACAAATGGAAGATGAAAAATCATATTAAAAGCC
The DNA here is from genome assembly GCA_017639485.1 of Pluvialis apricaria. Classification (NCBI taxonomy): domain Eukaryota; kingdom Metazoa; phylum Chordata; class Aves; order Charadriiformes; family Charadriidae; genus Pluvialis; species Pluvialis apricaria. The sequence goes on from CM030019.1 coordinate 243,536, forward strand.
ACCCCTTCCATTCTGCCCAAAGACTGCAGACCCTAACACCCCATTTTGCAGTGCATTTCAAGTGTCATTTCACAGCACAGAGTGTCTATTTTTCCCCCAACAAGATCACTGTCCACACTAACGCACCTCACTGGGAAGTTTTGTTCTGCTTTTTTCCTAACATTCTGAATTTCATATCACTTGTCAGGCCTCCAGTTTCTTCTAAACAATTCTTTCTCCTCCTGTGGGTTTGCATTCTTTTCATGTTTATTCACTTTGTCCACACACAGATCTGCCTTGGATTTAGATTTACACTACCCAAAACAATTGTTAATGACTGCCAGTAATCACCTCCAGAACTCCCGGGATCAGTGTCAGATTGTCACTTTCGCTGCTGTAATAACCAGGCCAGGACCAGTATGAAAAGAGCGCCTATCAGAAAAGCCAAACACGTAAATGTCACCAAGGCCACCAAAGCCCAAAGCTGCCGGGTCAGCGGTCCCCATAGCGCAGTCTCTGCTGCCTGGTTCTGACGCTGCCCGAGTGCAGGGAATCCTACATGGAGAACTTCCCAACAGCAGATATACCCAGAAGAGTCGCCTGTTCCAACACACTCACTGTGTTATACCGAGCTCACTGAAAACCCCACAGCGCCCCAAAGAAGGACAGTAGATGGCGGCAGCCGTTTTCCACACATATCAAATGCCCACTCCCTATATCCCACCGCTCTCCACCCCTCGCAGAGTCCCTGTCCCCGCTGCTTAGGTCCCTCTAGCGCTGTTTCTAAGAGCATTCTGTAAAGCTTTTGAGTTGCTTAAACATTTCTGTAGCTCCCCCGCCCCCCACCACCATTTTAACATCCATTCTGAAGAAAAAGTTGGCGTGGTGAGGAGGATTGCAAGGAGGTTACTGAAATCAGAAATGCTCTACAAGTATCTAACCAGGACAAGTGTAGCCAAATCCCACCTGCTGCTGAAATCGAGAAAGCAGAATTGGCAGCATTGGCACGGGCTCTCCCCTACAGCTCCGGCGTCTTCGCTGCGGTGCTCCCTCCCTCGCAGGGACCGTCCACCGAGATCCAAGAGATCCCACTCCTACCTGCTAGTGTTGCTCCTATCAACCTTCTCGCATGTCCTCCCAATTCCCCGCCAGCCTTCCGCTCCTTGTCAGTCTTTGCTCTCACATCCCAAGAACAGCTCTGCCCCTTCTCTCCAGTACAGTACTGTCCCTACACATCTATACCCGACCCAGCAGCGCTATGCACAGGAGCTGGAGACGGGCTGGAGTTCCCTCTTCCTGCACTGACTATTGGTAAGTCCTAGCCTACGCCAGGGCAGACCCGCTCTTGCCAGAGAGGCTCCATGCTGCTTTTCTGCACCCAGTGAGATGGGGGCAGTGGGACAGGGGAAAAAAAAAAAAACAAACCACACCTTGTTAAATGAAGGCGGCATACAGATAAACTTGAAGTTGGATCCTGCTTTACAGGTGGTCCTACTTTCTGCAGGGGGTTAGACCTGATGACCAAAAATCTCCTCCAATGTAAATTACTACAATTCTATGCAAAGAGAACACGGAGCTTAAACGTTAACGTTGTCAGAATAGAAATTGTGTCCCAGGTTTTGAGCCAACATCCTGATTTGGGACAGAAGTAAAATTGCTTCCATGCTCTTTACTTGTGGTTAAACACACCAAAGGTGATGTGACCTTTCTTCTCCCGGGTGACAAGTGATAGGACAACAGGAAACGGGTTTAAGTTATGTCAGGGGAGGCTTAGGCTGGATATTAGGAAACATTTTTTCACTGAAAGGGTTATTAAACATTGGCACAGGCTGCCCAGGGAGGTGATGGATTCACCATCTCTGGAGGTGTTTAAAAAAAGGGCAGATGTGGTACTTAGGGACATGTTTTAGAAGTGGGTTTTGTCAGGGTAGGTTAATGGTTGGACTCGATGATCTTAAAGGTCCCTTCCAATCTCAGCAATTCTATGATTCTATGACCTGGTTTTGCTGCAGCCTCGGGAAAGAAACTCACTTTCACTTGTGTGCATACCTCCCAAATCCTTCTCAGTGCCGCTGCTTTCCAGAATACCTTCCCATTTCACGGGCATGGGCTACCTGTACCCAGCCGTACAGCTTCACTTTTGGCCATGTTAAAACACCGCATCCGAATGGGCTCAGCTTACCAAGCGAGCCGGGTGCCCGTCCGATCGCCCCGTCCTTGGCACTCACAGGCTGCCCAATGACGCATCCTTGGCTCATCCCATACTGCCACTAACAATGGTGCTAAATCACGCAGGTTAGGCTGCTAAACCGGGTAAAGATGCACTTTAAACCATGCTCTTGAACAAATGCCCTTCAACAGCTATGAAACAGGTCTGAACGAGTGGGTTTTCTGTAACCACAGAAGGTGGCTAAATTAAATGTTGTTTAATGTGCACAAAATCCTGAATTCATACACCTCGCAAAATTCTAAGCATATTACTTCTCTAAAGATGATCCTGTTGACTAAATCTATAATCTCAAAGAATGAAACAGTTTAATGACAACTGTCTTCCAAAAAACCCCACATCATTAAAGCATCAAATTATAATGCGGGGATCCTACAATCGATTTTCTTTATCTGGAAACTATTGCAAGTCTAAGACGGCTGTCAACTAGGGAAGATCTCCTACTTGCCTTTCTTAAAACTTAGCACAGCATTTGATTTTTTTTTTAATATTTCAACATTTATTTTTAAAAAATCTAACATATTTGGGACAAAAATATCTTCAACAAATTATTAATGATTCTTGGATGTATGTTCTCTCTTCCTGCTTGCTTGCAAACATTCATCCCTCAGTTTAGCAATGTCCTCTATTAGTAATAGGCTTAAGAGCCTCTCATTCTCACATGATATATACTCGTTTTTTCCAAACATTCCCCATTTTGTTCTAGGATTTCTCTTCACTAAATTCTACAATACTAGCAGACTAAGAACAAAGCCACGAAGCTAGAGCATACTGAAGTTATATCAAAGTTGCTAAAAACACAGACAGTTAATTTAGCACAGATCAGAGAAGCTCAGAGAATTTATGCCTTTTTTGTTAGCAGGGATTATGCTGCACCTGTGTGGTACCAGACATCTAAAGTGAGATTTTTTTTTTTATACATCCATTTTACACACTTCTGCAGAAAAAGCAGATTACCTATTCTAACATACACCTATTGCATCTTTGATCTCCTTAATAACAAGAGCAAGCAAGAGGGCTGATTGTTATCAGCTGCGCGATTACATGATCATTTTGGAACTGAACTACAGTTTTATTTGGCAGTGGCTTTGACTTTGATACACAGAAGTCAAAACACTGCTTCCGAAGCTGCACTACTTGCCCAATAAGGCTGGGTCCCTTAAAAAAAAAAAAAAAAAAAAAAAAAAAAAAGAAAAAGGGGCCAAGTTTTATTCCCAGTGACCTTACTTTGGTCTTAGATATTCCCATCTTACTCCTTCTTTGATTAGGGGGAAGAACCCCAACATTATAAAGGAGTAAATATTTGGCTGCCTATCTACCTGTGGACTTAAGTCTTGCAATTTAGAAAAAACACAAAGGAAAGATCAAATACGGTTTTGGGATAAGTATTTGGCTGTTTTGTAACTGCTACAAGTTGTACTGATAATCTGGCTACACTTAAATCACAATAAAAGGCCTCCCACTAATAGCAAAGGTTACATACATCTACTCTAGAAGCCAGGAGTGCATCTGCAATTAAGAACCTTTTACAAATGCAAAGAGTGAAAGTCAGAATATAAATAGATATTTCAGTCACTTTCTAATGAAGCTACATACGCTCATCAATTTATTGCTCTGACTAGCTGGTTCTTGCAAGAATCTACATATTAATACTGTACTTATAGCATCTACAGGTTGTACCTATTTGTGCCATCTCACAGAGGAACCACATAAGGATGATGCAGTTTAAACAGTTCATTGAAGAAGCGGTTTAGAATACATCCCAGAAGGTCAGAGCAAGCAAACTTTCAGAACTCTGCTCAAAACAGTTACAAAAATATGGCAAGTACATACCAAGTTCTCAGTTTTTAGCAGAGAAAAAATTTTCTCCAAAAACATGCTATTGTCACACTAAGACCTTCTGAGGTATAATTTTTCAAGAGGCAGAGACTGTTCAAAGATCTTCCATCAGCGTTAGTGGCAGTCTTTGAAATGGTATCACCTGGTAACCTATGTCCCGGTCTTGAAGAATGAGCAACAACTTGACTGCTACATGGACAGAATATTTATATACATACATGCATATATACCAGAGCTTATCGTTCTAAAGAAGTTACCTTCAAATTTCACTTGAAATAGTACAACTCAAGTATCCAAAACCCAATTCTAGGATAGCCAGTTTAAGAGGATTCATACTACATTTTTCTTTTTTTCTTTTTTTACCCAAAGGTCACTTAAAAATACAACTCATTTCTGGAAGTAAGAACAGTATTAAAAAGAAGAAATATAAAGGATATAGGAAAGAAAAGCTTGTCTCCATGGGATTAGAAGTTTGACAAGAGTCCCCCTAAACAAATAAAAGTAATTCTACATTCAGGAACTCAAGAACTGCGTCACAGAGCTGATACAAATTTCTGGGTAACCTTTTAACCTTTTTTGATAGGCAATCACGCGTCTTTTAAAACTATCCACAGTTTGTGACAATTTATTCTTCAGTCTGGATGTAAATCAAGTATAAATGGTTTCCCTCACATCTGAGGGTCACATGGTTTCCAAGCTCTAACCTTAATGATGTCCTGGCAGAATGTACAACAAGCAAAAGCATTAACTGTGCTAAACAGAGAATACAACCAATTGTAGGAAAGAAGTTCTTGGAACATTGAATTTCTCAGTATAAAATCATACAAGAAGCTGTAATCATAGCTGGTTTTTGAACAAGTTAAGAAGCACAGTGCGATAGCATCATAACAAAGAAGTTGAATTCAGATAATGCAGGAGCCTGGCTTTTCTCCAACTGTCAGCAGATGAAATTCCCTATATTGGCAAGACACGTGACGAGGTGAGGGCCACTTACACTGGAATTCACTGAGCATCGGCTGCACATTTGGAGATTTTAACTTTGGGGGAAAAAATAATCCTAAAGTAACTATTCTACACAATCCACTTGTATGATGGACATGATCCCCTCCCTTTCCCCCCACCACTGACCTTCATTGGTTTTGTGACCACGTTTCTGCGAGGGACTAGAGACAGACTCCTCCAGGTAGCTGTGCAGTGACAGGGCAAAGAGGCTCCTGCCCTTCCAACAGCACCCAGTCAGTACCGCGACATTAATCTGTATCTCCCTAGGATATTATTAGTTTTCATGCACAGAGGATTTAATTAGTCCCCTGCTCTAAAAGCCAGCCCTGGGTGTCACTTAAAAGACGCATCTATTACACAATGGAATGACAGGATGAATTACGAGTTCTCATCATGAAGCAAGTCTCGAGCAATTGAATTATTGAACTCTTAGCCATCATTAACCGCCCTTCCATCCTTTTCTTGCTGCTTCAAGGAAGAGCCCAAAGCGCCACCTTCTGCCGAATAGTTGGAACCACAAATAACAACGGCCGCTGGCGAACTCCAGCAGCGACAGATGTTCACACACCCAAACCCGTCTGGCCGGGTACCAAACCAACGTGTTGCCTCACTAAACAGCTCAGAATGTCACACCTGCCTGAACTGCTCTTCCAGAAGAGCTACCATATGAACAGCTAGAGCATAGCTGCCCGAGTGGCACATCAGGAACCTGACACAAAGGGTATTTTGCCTAGATTTCAGCAAGCATCCAAATAAGTAGCACTTTGTGCACTTTTGCAGAAGGTTCCATATTTGTTATCGAAATCTCACAGAGCACCTCACGCATATTGTCACAGCTTCCAGCCAGGAAAACAGTATGCAATACCCAGCGGGCCTAGAACTGAAGATAAACAGACTTTGATAAAATTACTTCACAGACCTCACACGCACACATAAAATAATAAAAAAAAAAAACAAACCCAATGTAATTATCACACAAATATCAAATACAAAATTTAGGAGCACAGAACAGCCCACTCTAACAGCTGACCCCCAGACATGGAGAACACAAAGACACTATAAGGACAACAAAAATTTATCTTCAGAAATAAAAAATTCTGAGTCTCTTTCCATCCGTGTTTGGGGGCGGGGCAAGGAAATGAGAAATGAGTCAGGCATTTTGTGTTGACTAGACCCATCTTTGTAATAACAAGAATTACACAGAAGTTTTTATTTACATCTTGGATATACAGGCTGGCAGAGCAACAGTAATTTTTTTTATTACAACCAAACTGGAAACACATTTGGCGAAAATTAAGAGAGGGAAAAAACATGTAATATTAAAATCAGACTTCAAACAATGGACTAATTTGCTTTGTCTATTTTAAAGACCAAGAAAGACCATAAATAACCCATCATTTCCCACTTAAACAATAAACTGGGCTATTCCTATTTCCATCAGCCTTTCTAGAACAACCTGTACATTGGTGTATTGCCACTTTAGAGAAGCACCCCAGCAGGCTGAGTTCCTGGAAAGGGTTTATTTCGCCATAACGTTGCCTTTTAGGCACTTCCTTGCTGACATGCAAGTGCCGGAGGTGACCGCACTTAAGCCCCATTTTGTTGTGATCCCTTCCTGTCCTATTGATACAAAATCAGGCTTTCAGGCAGGTGCCAAAATGATTAAATTGCAGACAGAATGGAAATAATGTAAAAAGAGATAACTGCAAAGAACTCAGACAGCATGGACTGTAACTCAAGGCTGGAGCGGGAGGCCAGTACAAGTCGGTCTGGGAGGTTAAGCGCACAATTACGAGACTGATACAAAAGGAATCTGCGGGACGGAGCACAAAGCTTGCCCAAAGAATAACAAGGCGGCCTCTTCAAGAGAAGAAATAAATCACCATGGACTCTCAGGACGAAAGTACATGTGCGGCTGGGAGGGGTTAATGAAATAATTTTCATATGTAAGTTGTCACAAATATGTAAAACCTACATTGTAATAGAATCATAGAATGGTTTAGGTTGGAAGGGACCTTGAAGATCATCGAGTTCCAACCCCCCTGCCACAGGCAGGGCCACCTCTCACTAGACCAGGTTGCCCAAGGCCACGTCCAGCCTGGCCTTGAACACCTCCAGGGATGGGACTTCAACAACCTCTCTGGGCAGCCTGTTCCAGTGCCTCACCACCCTTAAAGTGAAAAACTTCTTCCTAATGTTTAATCTAAACCTGCCCTCTTCCAGCTTAAAGCCGTTCCCCCTCGTCCTATCACTACATGCCCATGTAAAAAGTCCTTCCCCAGCACTCCTGTAGGCCCCCTTTAGGTACTGGAAGGCCGCAATAAGATCTCCCCGGAGCCTTCTCTTCTCCAGGCTGAACAGCCCCAACTCTCTCAGCCTCTCCTCATAGGAGAGGTGCTCCAGCCCTCGGATCATCCTTGTGGCTCTCCTCTGGACGCGCTCCAGCAGGTCCATGTCCTTCTTATGTTGGGGGCTCCAGAGCTGAATGCAGTACTCCAGGTGGGGTCTCACGAGAGCGGAGTCGAGGGGCAGAATCACCTCCCTTGACCTGCTGGCCACACTTCTTTTGATGCAGCCCAGGATACGGTTGGCCTTCTGGGCTGCGATTGCACATTGCTGGCTCATGTCGAGCTTCTCATCAATCATCACCCCCAGGTCCTTCTCCACAGGGCTGCTCTCCAGCCATTCTCCACCGAGCCTGTATTTGTGCTTGGGATTGCCCCGACCCAGATGTAGGACCTTGCACTTGGCCTTGTTGAACTGCATGAGGTTGGTTTGGGCCCACCTCTCCAGCCTGTCCAGGTCCCTCTGGATGGCATCCCTCCCCTCCAGCGTGTCTGCCTCGCCAAACAGCTTGGTATCATCAGCAAACTTGCTGAGGGTGCACTCTACCCCACTGTCCATGTTGCTAACAAAGATGTTGAACAGTACGGGTCCCAGTACCGACCCCTGAGGAACGCCACTTGTCACTGCTCTCCACTTGGACACCGAGCCGTTGACCGCAACCCTTTGAGTGCGACCGTCCAGCCAGTTCTTTATCCACCGAGTGGTCCATTTATCGAATCCATATCTCTTCAATTTAGAGACCAGGATATCGTGTGGGACAGTGTCAAACGCTTTGCACAAGTCCAGGTAGATGACATCAGCAGATCTTCCCTTGTTCACTGCCACTGTAACCCCTTCATAGAAGGCCACCAAATTTGTCAGGCATGACTTGCCCTTGGTGAAGCCATGTTGGCTCTCGCCAATCACCTCCTTGTTTTCTGTGTGCCTCAGCAGTTTCCAGGAGGATCTGCTCCATGATCTTGCCAGGCACAGAGGTGAGGCTGACTGGCCTGTAGTTCCCCGGGTCTTCCTTGTTTCCCTTTTTGAAAATAGGGGTTATGTTTCCCCTTTTCCAGTCGGCAGGAACCTCACCAGACTGCCACGACTTCTCAAATATGATGGCTAGTGGCTTTGCGACTTGATCTGCCAGTTCCCTCAGGACCCGCGGATGTATCTCATCAGGTCCCATGGACTTGTGCACCTTCAGGTTCCTCAGGTGGTCTCTCACTTTATCTTCATCTACAGTGGGCGGTGCTCCGTTTTCCCAATCCTCTCCTTTGCAATCTGCATCTTGGGCAGTGCAGCTGCTGTCCCTGTCCGTGAAGACTGAGGCAAAAAAGTCATTGAGTACCTCAGCTCTGTCGTTGTCCCGGGTAACCAGTTCTTGCGTATCCTTCCGGAGAGGGGCTACATTTTCCCTCGTCTTTCTTTTCTCGCTGACAAACCTATAGAAGGATTTTTTGTTTGTCTTAATGTCCCTGGCCAGATTTAGTTCTAACTGGGCTTTAGCTTGTCTAACCCGCTCTCTGGCTGCTCGAACGATTCCTCTGTAATCCTCCCAGGCTACCCGCCCCTGTCTCCACTCCCTGTAGGCCTCCTTTTTTCTTTTGGTCACTTCCAGGAGCTCCTTGTTCATCCACGCAGGCCTCCTGGCTTTTCTGCCTGCCTTCCTCTTTGTAGGAATGCATTGCTGCTGTGCTTGGAGGAGACGGTCCTTGAATATTAACCAACTTTCTTGGACCCCTCTTCCTGCCAGCGCTTCATCCCACGGCACCATACCAAGCAGATTCTTCAAGAGGCCAAAGTCGGCTCTCCTGAAGTCCAGGGTCATCAGCCTGCTGCGCACCTTCTTCGTTGCCTTGAGGATTTCAAACTCAACCATTTCGTGGTCACTGCAGCCCAGGCTACCCTTGAGTTTGACACTGTCAACCAGCCCCTCCTTGTTGGTAAGAACAAGGTCCAGCATGGCTCCTCTCCTCGTCGGCTCCTCAACCACTTGGAGAAGGAAGTTGTCCTCAATGCAATCCAGGAACCTCCCGGATTGCCTGTGCCTGGCTGTGTTATCCTTCCAACTGATGTCCGGGTGGTTGAAGTCACCCATGAGAACCAAGGTCTGTGAACGTGATGCCGCCCTTATCTGTCTATAGAGGGCTTCATCCACTTGGTCTTCCTGGTCGGGTGGCCTGTAGCATACCCCCACTGTAACGTCCCCTGCTCCCGATTTCCCTGTAATCTTGACCCATAGGCTCTCAGTTGGCTCGGTATCCTCCCCCAGGTTGAGCTCCATACATTCCAGCTGCTCATCAATGTATAAGGCAACACCGCCTCCTCGTTTCCCTTGCCTGTCTCTCCTGAAGAGCCTGTACCCTTTCATGCCGATGCTCCAGTCATAGGAGTCGTCCCACCAAGTTTCTACGATGCCAATGAGATCGTAGCCTTGGAGGCGTGTACACGTCTCTAATTCCTCCTGCTTGTTCCCCATGCTCCGCGCATTTGTGAAGAGGCACTTCAGCCGTGTCTTCGTTGCGGCCGATTTGGTTGGAGCAGCTGTAATTCCTTTGTCCTGTACTAACAGTGCCTCCCAATTGACTCCCGTTGGTCCAGGAGCTCCTAGCTCATCTACGTGAAGGTTTGGGCATACTGCAGCGTAGCTGGCACATCTTGGAGCTAATGGCTGCAGGCCCTCACCAGCGCCCTGTTCCCCTTTCCTTGATGTAACATCCCTTGGCTGGTCATGGGCAATAAATAGGGTCTAGCTAGTTGTGGTATGCACGCTGGGCAGTGATCCCCTGCGCATCCAGCGCTGCAATAAAGAGAATGCCTGCTTCTTAATACTACATTGGTGTTAAGGAGTTTATTCCTGATTTCGGTGACACTATCACCCCAAGCCCTTTGCTCAGTGATCCCATCACATTACCCCACGTGCCTTGCTCGTATTGACAACGTTGTCTTCAGCAGGCCGCTCCAGATTAAATGGTACCAGATCAACACAGTCACAACCTAGAAATTGTCATGGTGATCACCAACAAACTGAGGCCGGTGGCAGCCTTAGAATCTAAACTGGATTCAGGAATAGTGACAGTCAATGGGTCACCAAAAAAAAAAAAAAAATCTTTGATTATTATAATAATGAATCAATTATGGTGACATCGTGCTAATCAATTACACCCCTTCCATTACCAGTGAACTTGTGGCCAATTCAAACACTAGGTCCTCTGATTCAAGTCACTTCTGTAATAAAAGCAGTGATTATGAAGGCCACTTTCATGATACAGAGAACGTACTGCCCCTACCATCAGAAAAAGATAAACAAAAGTGTAACCTGCAAGTGACATGCAAAATGAATTTTCACAATATTCTTTGTTAATTTCTCTTTTAAAAGAGAGATAGTGAAAGCTGACATTCTGATACTGGAATATCACGAAGGTTTATTATTACCTTTCTGGAAAAGCTTAAAAAGTTGTGGAGCAACTTTTTTTTTTTTTTGTGGCTCCCAAACCAAACACTTTAATTTCTGTACTGTTAGAACGAAACACCATAAAAAAAATGCAGAGTTAAACTACATTCTAGCATCACAGGAAAAATGCAACAGGAAAATAAACAGAGGCTGAAATGAAGATGAAAATACTGGGTTAAAAATATAGGCTTGACAGACCAGTATCAGGACTCATTCTACTTAATGCTTTTAAATTATGATTTTTAGCACAGGAAGTCGCAGTACCTGAGTGAAAATTTTCTAGTGTTAGAAAGTTAGGAGGTGTTACCAATACAGACAAATGAAAACACATCATTAAGAAACAATCAGGTGGCCTTGAAGACTAGACCCTGAGGGCAAGCCAGCACACAGACACTACATAAGAAGTATTTCTGCTATCAGCTAGGAACTAATCAACTAGAAACAAGAAAGACTGGTGTTTCTTGACCTCAGAATGATTATGTTGCTGCAGTCACTGGACTTGTGTCCCCAGCTTTCACCCAAGAGCAGGCACAGCCAGTCTAAGACTCAAACCAGATAAATTCCACTCACATAAAGGATGAGGGAAAATTCAAAATAAATGAAACACTAAGTTAGCCATGAGTAAGATTTTTGGCTGCTGCTAAATAGCAGAAGGCCCTCCAAAGAGTCTTATGGTACCAACCCTTTCTCAGACTTCTCTGAAAGGCCCTTCTTCTAGATTCCTCTGGTCCTCGTTTCTCCTCACTCTGTAGCCTCAAAAAACACTAGCTTCTGCACCTCAGTGTAGACATCTGTTAAAGAAAGATCACTATCTACCTTAGCGGAAAGGCGCAAAGCCCAAACAGTTAATAACGTTCAGAAACGTGTAAAAAAAGCAGGTGCAAACTACTCAAAAATAAAAAATGGCAAAACTCAGAAAAAGGGAAGAGAAGGACGGCTCCGAGACGAACAGCCCCACACCTCCAGAAACCAGAGGAGCACTTGGGACCCTCATATTTCGCCTCCCCAGAGCATCTCGTTTCGCTGCCGCCCGCCCCCCGCCCCCGAAGGAGACACTGCGCAGCGGCCCCGGCGCCCAGGCTGAGCGCGGGGGGGCGGGCAGCGCCGGCAGCGGGCAGCGCCCCGGCCCCGCGCCCCGCTCCCCGCTCCTCAGGCCGCAGCCCCGGACATGGCCGCGGGGTAGGGCGGCCCCGGCAGCACAGGGCCACGGCGGCGCCTCCGGGCCTGGCGCTGCCCAGGCGGACCGGGCCGCGGCCGGGCCGGGGCGGAGCGCGGCGCGCGCGGCGCCGCACAACTGGCCAATCAGGCGCCAAGGCTTCAGCGCGCCGCCTTTGGTTGGGAGCGGAGCTGCTGGGGCTCGCCCAAGGAGAAGGCCGCGTCTAGAGAAGGGCTGCTCAGTGTGCGGGGCTGCGATTGGCCAGGCGGCGCGGCGGCGGGATGGCGGCGGCGGCGGCGGCACCGGGGAGCGGCGACTTCTCGAACCTGCGGGAGATCAAGAAGCAGCTGCTGAGCGTGGCGGAGCGGAGCCGCGAGCGCGGGCTGCAGCACAGCGGGAAGTGGTGAGCGCGGCGGGCGGCGGGGCGGGGGGGGAGTGGCGGCGGCGCGGGCGGGGGGACTGCTGCTAACGGGCCTCTCTCCCCGCAGGGCCTCCGAGCTGGCCTTTGCCTTGGACCCGCTGCCGCTGAGCGAGCTGCCGCCGCCCCCGGCGCTCACCGAGGTACGGCCCGGCGGTGGCGGCCCGGCCGGGCGCGGGGTGGGGCGGGCGGTGGACTCGGAGGGGAGCGCGGCAGGTCGTCCTGCCGGCGGGGCCGCTTGTGGGCCGGTCCGAACTGAGCGCAAAATGCGGTAGCGGTCCGCTTAGAAGCAGGCGCCGGAGGCTGCCGTGGGCGCCCGGTGTTCTGTAATGCTGTGAAGGTCCCGTCCGCTCTGTGTCCGATGGGGCGGACAGAGCTTTCCCAGATGAAAGCATTCCGTTTTACACGTTGCTGTGCCCTAAGTGAATTACTCTGTAAGAAAAATTTGAAATCCTGCTCCTTAATTTTTATTCATATTTACTAAGGTCCAAATTATTGTAATAGAGATTGTGTTGTGCCATTACACTTGTGCTCCTTAGGATGCAAGAGAAACAGTTGTATTTCCATTCCCACCTCTGTAGATCTACAGTAGGACTTTTAGGTACATGCATGTTTTGTTAAATAACAGCAGTGTAACATGTCACGAGTGCGTTTCAAGGCACAGATACCAAGGAAATGTTTGCATTTAAATTAGAGGGTTAATATTGTTTGATTTCCACTCCCACCTGGAGTACTGCATCCAGCTTTGGAGTCCTCAGCAGAAGGGCACGGAGCTGTTGGAACGGGGCCAGAGGAGGGCCCGGAGATGCTGCGAGGGCTGAGCCCCTCTGCGGGGAGGACAGACTGGGAGAGGGGGGGGTTCAGCCTGGAGAGGAGAAGGCTCCGGGGAGACCTTATACCAGCTTTCCAGTCCCTAAAGGGGCTACAGGAAAGACGGGAAGGGACTTTTTACAAAGGCATGTAGTGATAAGACGAGGGGGAACAACTTCAAACTGAAAGAGGGGAGGTTTAGATGGGATACGAGGAAGAAATTTGTTCATGTGAGGGTGGTGAGCCCCTGGCGCAGGTTGTCCCAAGAAGCTGTGGCTGCCCCATCCCTGGAGGTGTCCAAGGCCGGGTTGGACGGGGCTTGGAGCACCCTGGGCGGGTGGGAGGTGTCCCTGCCCAGGGCAGGGGGGTAGAACGAGATGGTCTTTAAGGTCCCTTCCAACCCAAACCATTCTATGATTCTTTATGGAATTTCTGGGTAGGTTCCTTATTTGTGGTCACTTGTACTCATTGAACAGCTAATTTGTGCTTTCTGGCAACTTGCCACAATTTGTTTTCTGGAATCTGACTATTTTAAATGTTTCTAACTAGTCCGTACACATTATTTGAGAACAAGGAATCTGATCACGTTAGAGAATGGAGAGACTTTTCTGATTGTACTCAAACCATCTTTGAGGATGAATAAACTATGTTTTTAGCTTTCAGAACAATTTCATTGATGTGTTTGTAACTAGGTGATTTTCCTAAAGCATGTTGGAGCTTCTGAGGTGTTAAAACTCTTCTGTGTCCCTGCAGGAGGATGCTCGTGATCTGGATGCCTATACGTTAGCCAAGTCTTACTTTGATCTAAAAGAATATGACAGGGCTGCCTATTTTCTACGGGGCTGCAAGAGTCAGAAAGCTTACTTCTTGTATATGTACTCCAGATACCTGGTAAGGTAGAAGGAAAACTTGCCTTTTAGCTCTGAACTTCTCTGCTTCCTACCCCTCCCTGGCATACATTATTTTTTGCCTTTTCTGTTCCAAATGACAACCTAGACGTCCAAATTATATGTTTGGGGGGAAGGGAGATAGGGGGTGTCCTTTTTAAGAACTGTGATGTTTGTGAAAACTCGGTTTGCACGCTGCTGTTAGCATTGCAGCAAACATAAGGAATATGTTGTTGTAATGTAATCTTCATTTTCCTCTGTTTTTCACAGTCAGGGGAAAAGAAGAAGGATGATGAGACAGTAGATAGTTTGGGTAAGTCTCCGGTGTCAAGAAACACAAGACATTATAATGAAGCTTCCAGTAATGCTTCTTCATGTAAATCATTTTGGTTTTATGGCTTCCCCCATTTTTGGGTAATAGTGTGTCGTGACATGATTTCTTTTGTTCTCTCTCAATTCATTGGCTTAACAAGGGTTTACAGGTTTTCATCTATTGGTTCTTCTTTTAAAGCAAGTGATCAGAATAAGTGATTTTCTTTTAAAAAGAGGAAAATAATCACAGGCTGGGAGGCCTTCGTGTCATGTCAGTGATGATTCTGAATATACCGTAGCCTTTTAATTGCTCTGGTTAGACTCTTGATTGAAAGCTAGCTGTTTGACTTTTTTTTTCATGCAGGACCTCTGGAAAAAGGACAGGTGAAAAATGAAGCCCTACGAGAATTGAGAGTTGAGCTCAGCAAGAAACACAAGGCGCAGGAACTGGATGGATTTGGCCTTTATCTGTAAGTGTCTGCGCGGCGTTCTAATGTATTCATGTGTATTTGTGTGGATATGCAGAGCTTTATGATTCTGATTAACTTGATAACTTTTCTTTACAGGTATGGTGTCGTGCTGCGGAAGCTGGACCTGGTGAAAGAAGCAATAGATGTGTTTGTTGAAGCTGCCCATGTCTTACCTTTGCACTGGGGAGCCTGGCTGGAACTTTGCAACTTGATTACAGATAAAGAGATGGTAAAATGTGGGAGATGTCAAAATGTGGTAACAAATTCCAGAGTTTAGCCTGATTCAGTAACTAATGGTTCAGTTGCCACAAGACTGATGTCACTCACTGCTTTATTCTGTGAGACTCAATCAGGCAAGGCAATCCAAGATTGTAAATTATGTTGTTAAAGCCTTTTTTTCTTCAGTTGCTTGCCATGCTGTAGCTTGAGAATCTTTATACAGGCAGGGCTAATTTTTTATCCTTCACCGACAAAGTGGTTTAAGAAATGGCTAATTCACATATTGTAAAGTAGTTGTCGGCAGGGTTATTGCCTTGTAACATGAAGGAGATCCTCCTAAGATACTTTTTTTTTTTTTTCCTCCTTAATCTGGTTCTAGTTCCACAGTTACTGAACGCTTTTTGGTGGCTTGAAACAATATATGAAATCACTGCTTTTAAAAATAAAACGCTAATGCAGGTGTTCCCTCTGTCAAATACAAAGCTGCACATATGAGGTGAACTGTATCAAAGAACTGAACTTAAATATAGAAACAAAATAGATTGTTTTTCTTTATGCATGGGATTTTGAGACCACTTCTGGAATTCTTCAGTCAATTCTGGCTGGTGAAATATTTAAAAAAGTAGAGGTGGCACAGAAGAGAGCCTTACTGATTTGTGGAGAAAGGAAAATGCATTTTTTATGAGATTATTTAGAGTCTGTTCACTTAGCTCATCAAAAATAGCCATATAATATTGATGTTCAAACATAGGAAGAAAGTACAGTCTTTCAAAGGACTTCTGAATTTGGTGGAGGAAGAAGGCTGGTGGCTGAAGCAGGAGCCAGCTGCTGTCAGATTTGAGGACAATAATGTCTTCACTGACTGACCAAATGAAATGGCTTCAATTCTTCTGCAATTCCAGTAGTTGTGGGAATAGACTGGGAGTGACTAAATAGAATTATGTGGTCCTTCGTGAACTGCTTTTTAGACTGGATGTCTTAACGCTCCTTTCCTGTTTCAATATTCTCAACTTATAGGCATTATTTAGTCTCTCCTGTGGAAGAGCCTGATACTAATTCTTGGTCCTAATACTGCTTTTTTGTAGCTGTTGTTATGGTTTAAGAAAGCAATTGCAGGAAAGTCTCCTACCTCGAGACCATCTACTAAATCATGGGAGGGAAGATAATGGATTCTTTGCCACAGGTGACTCTTAGAATACTACTGATTGTCATCTCTTCCTCCTCTTCTTTGGTTCTTGCTAGTTGAAGTTCCTGTCCTTGCCAGATACATGGATGAAAGAGTTCTTTCTTGCGCACATTTATACAGAGCTGCAGCTGATAGAGGAGGCTCTGCAGAAGTATCAGAGTCTCATTGATGCAGGATTTTCCAAAAGCACTTACATCATCTCTCAGATTGCAGTTGCCTACCACAATATCCGAGGTCAGTGACACTTAATAACTAGTAGGAATGAGCCTCTTAATGCAAACTTGGCATTTATAGTTCTTGTTCTCCCATCTGCTGCTCTTTCTTCAGATATTGACAAAGCTTTATCCGTTTTTAATGAGCTAAGGAAACAAGATCCTTACAGGATAGAAAACATGGACACTTTCTCCAACTTGCTTTATGTAAGGGTAAGCACTCTTTCTATTGCCTGTCCATAATGACGGTATTTATCAGAGGTATGTTAAACACTGGCAAAGCAGCTGGTGCTGTCTGGCCTCTCTGAATATAGGCTTTCAGCTGCTGCTCTCTGCTTCACAACTCCATGAAACAGATCCAATGTGTGCATTGGTAACTGCCTTGGTTTTCTTTGAAACTGTAACATGCTCCTTTTTTCATCACTTTCATTTCTTTGTTTCACTAGAGCATGAAGCCTGAGTTGAGCTACCTGGCTCACAATCTCTGCGAGATAGACAAGTATCGTGTTGAGACCTGCTGCGTAATTGGTGAGAGCTGTGTCTTTTACATGTTCTTATTATGCTGTCTGCAGGCTGTGCGAGGAAATCTTAAAAACAGTTGTGAAAATGATCAGCCAGCAAGGCTATCAAAACTGGTTGGTGAATGTGGATTCAGGCAGCCTAAAAAGCAGACCAAATGCCAGAGTACCCTTTTCCCTCATTTCTTTCTGAAAAAGCTGCTGTAATACTATCAGTGCAGAAAGGAGTTGAAACCATTGTGAAGATCCATGTAGCTGACAATCCCTTTATAGTCTTGAAACTCCAATGGAAATAATTATGTGTCAGGACCAGGAGATGAATGTGTTAGATCATGACATAAGTTTTCAGGCCAAGGGGATGGGATCTTAATTGATACAACTGGAAAAGGATTGACCATAACACTGGAGAACAGACTGCTATTAGGTCTCTTGAGGTTTGAATCAGATCTGCCTTTAGTAGGACTCTGTAAAATTTAAGTTAGGAGGTAATAGATAATACCTCTTCATCTGTTTTCTACTTTGCTGTGGTTTTTGTTTGTTTGTGTTGTTTTTTTTTAAATTTGTTTAAATATTGTGACTTTTGCTTTAGGGAATTATTATAGCTTGCGTTCCCAGCATGAAAAAGCAGCACTCTATTTCCAGAGGGCCTTGAAACTGAATCCTCGTTATCTGGGAGCCTGGACACTCATGGGACATGAGTATATGGAAATGAAGAATACATCTGCAGCTATTCAGGCTTATAGGTATCACTCATGTACTGCACAAAATGGTGTTTGAGTCTGCATACATAAGGATTGAAGTAGTATCTTCTGGTTTTTTTAGTCTTTTGCTGAACTCTGTCTTAATTTTGACCCTGGCTGCTTTCTGACTAGTTCATCTCCTTTTCTTTGACAGACATGCAATAGAGGTGAACAAAAGGGACTACAGAGCATGGTATGGCTTGGGGCAAACCTATGAAATCCTCAAAATGCCATTTTACTG
Source organism: Pluvialis apricaria (assembly GCA_017639485.1). Lineage (NCBI taxonomy): Eukaryota > Metazoa > Chordata > Aves > Charadriiformes > Charadriidae > Pluvialis > Pluvialis apricaria. Next base: position 261,534 of record CM030019.1, read on the forward strand.
TCTCTATTACTACCGACGGGCCCACCAGCTCAGGTAGAGTTGAGAACAGAGTCATGTTTATTGGTGTTCACTCTGATGTGGTTGCTACTAGCTAAGGAATTTACACACAGGAGCTGAGTTGGGGAAGGAAGAACAACATCAATGCTATGTGATCTGTGCAGTCTCACTATTCCAAATCCTTTTAGTTGTATTAGTTAACTATTAGCAAAGGCTTTGTCAGTGAAACGCTGAGGAGCTCTGGTCAGGAGTATAAGTGATGTTTCATGTAAAAGAAGATAACTGACACTGCCAGATGTAGATATATTTTTTTTTTTTACCCACCCCACCCTGAGATCAGCTTGCTGTCCATTAAACTACATCTAGGAATTGCTCTTTTACAGACCAAATGATTCCCGTATGCTGGTTGCTCTAGGAGAATGCTATGAGAAACTCAATCAGTTGGTGGAAGCTAAAAAGGTAAGTGAGAACTGATGCGTGGAGTAAGACGTTAGATGTCTCCCAGGACACTAGGTGGAGTTGCAGCAAAATTGTGTACCCAGTGCTACCGCAGATGCGTACAGAGTGTTGTTTGGCGCTTATTGAAACCATTGACCTGGACAGGCTGGAGAGTTGGGCAGAGAAAAACCTGATGAGGTTCAACAAGGGCAAGTGTAGGGTACTGCACCTGGGGAGGAATAACCCCATGCATCAGTACAGGCTGGGGGCTGACCTCCTGGAGAGCAGCTCTGTGGAAAGGGACCTGGGAGTCCTGGGGGACAACAGGGTGACCATGAGCCAGCAGTGTGCCCTGGTGGCCAAGAAGGCCAATGGCATCCTGGGGGGCACCCAGCAGAGTGTGGCCAGCAGGGCGAGGGAGGTCATCCTCCCCCTCTGCTCTGCCCTGGGGAGGCCGCAGCTGAGCACTGTGTGCAGTTCTGGGCTCCCCGGGTCAGGAAGGACAGGGAACTGCTGGAGAGGGTCCAGCAAAGGGCTACGGAGATGATGAGGGGATTGGAACATCTTTCTTATGAGGAAAGGCTCAGGAACTTGGGTCTTTTTAGTCTAGAGAAAAGAAGATGGGGGGGATCTTATCAATACTGTTAAATACTTAAGGGGAGGGTGCCAGGGGGATGGGAACAGTCTTTTTTCAGTTGGGCCCAGTGATAGGACAAGAGGGAACGGGCACAAACTTGAGCACAGGAAGTTCCATCTTAACATGAGGAGGAACTTCTTTCCTGTGCGGGTGGCAGAGCAGTGGCACAGCTGCCCAGAGAGGTGGGGGAGTCTCCCACACTGCAGACATTCCAAACCCGCCTGGACACCGTCCTGTGCCACTGCTGGAGGTGCCCCTGCTCTGGCAGGGGGTTGGACTAGATGATCTCCAGAGGTCCCTTCCAACCCTGACGATTCTGTGATTTCTGTGGTGGTTACAGTTGGGGAAGTTCTGCAATGTAACTAGAGCAGCTGATAAATAAAGAGTTGTCTGCAGATGGTACATGCCCCTTTGTTGGAAAGCCATGTTGTTTTCTGTTTCTAACTTGCTTGCATAGTCACGAGGTGGAGTCATTTTTGTGGTGTGCTTGACTGACTTTCCTTCCTTGACAGTGCTATTGGAGAGCTTATGCTGTGGGAGATGTGGAGAAAATGGCACTGGTGAAACTAGCAAAGTGAGTATGTATTATCACTCAGCTGTCAATATTGTGTTAAATGCAACTAGCACTTTGATACCTAATGATAAAATACTAAATGTAAAATACGTGGCACTGCTGTTAGGTAGTATTACTTTTGGAGCTGTGTAATAACTGGGATCTTTAGGTCAGTAGTCACTGCAAATTCTGGTGTCCAGCTTTAGCTTTAAGTTTCCCCTCAGGTTAACTAGAGGGAATCGTAGCATAATGTGGGTTGCAAGGGATCTCTGAATCCTGAGCTGTATTGAGCAGGCAGCACTAGCAATTCTATTTGTTGTGTTGAAACTTAAAGCAATCCATGATGGTAGATGATGTACAAAATTTTAGATTGATTAATTATTTTTTTAAATTATTGGGTTTTTTTTATTTTAATTTAATTTTCCCCATATATGGTTGTGACATTGGGAAAGGGTCTAATGTGAAATAAATGTGAACTCTGACATCAGCACTAATTTTTGGTGGGGATAAAGTAATATAAAGTGGAAAAAGTGAAGGGGAAGGAAAAGGGCAAGTGAAAGGTGAAGCTGTTGTACCAAAGACTTTTGGGATGTAGCGGGGACAAAAAAGAGCACTGGAGGAAACAGCCAGTAAATAGGATGGCAAAGGTCTGTTAAAAGCTTTAAAGTGTAACAGAATAAGGAGAAGTCCCTGCTTTGGTTGTCACTGCTTATAGCAGTTAGTATCTTACTGGCTCCCTTCCCAGTAATGTAAATGTTCTCAACCTGGATCATCTCTTTTCATGGGGGGCAGTACATGGTGCACATCTTGCAAATTCTTAAGGAAAAGACCTGGCTTCGGGCCAGGTCAGGTTGAGTAGGTACTTTCTCATAGACCAAGAAGGTCTCTGAAAGTGTGGTCTTGTTCCAGTGGCCCATTTTTCTCCTTTTCTAGGCTGCATGAACAGCTGAATGAATCTGAACAGGCAGCTCAGTGCTATATCAAATACATCCAGGATATCTATTCCTGCGGGGTAAGATGATATCTTGGGAATAAAAGGAGAAGTAAACATGGTGTAGAACTACCTTGGAAGGCACTCAAAGATGGTGGTTTTTACCCCCTCACTGTAGGAGCTGGTGGAGCACGTGGAGGTCAGCACTGCTTTCCGTTACCTGGCCCAATACTACTTCAAGTGTAAGCTCTGGGACGAAGCCTCAGCATGTGCTCAGAAATGCTGTGCATTCAACGATGTGAGTAGTTACACAGTCTTCAGTGTTTCTTTCTTAGGGGATCTCTGACCTTGATCTCGGCTCCCCCTCAGTAGAAGGAATCCTTTATTGAAGGAATGAGGGCTGTCTGCCATGCCGGTCACATCCTGGGTGGTGGTGTTGTGTACCTGATCACTAATGCTGCTTATGGTTGACTAAAATCATGGAATATGGTGTACATGCTAAAATTGAACCATGTCTCGTTTGTGTTCTCTAAATAAAAGAATTTGAGGCTCCACTTGGCAGCCTTAAGACTGCTGAAAATCTTGGTGGTGGGGAGGTGATTAAATGGTCACAGACTTGCAAACAGTATGTAGTGATGGTACTCACATAACTTCTTTTTTTCTCATCTTCTGCATGTAGACAGTGCAGAGGATATAATAGTATTTGTGTTTTGTATGCGACTCCGTGTTCTGACATGTTCTGTACCTATAAGTGGGCCATTTTGGATTTTTAACTTCAGCCGGGAGGTGGACACTAGCCATGAGCGCAGGGTGTTTGGCCTGTTCTTAACAAATCTGCCTGGAACTCTGGAGAACCTGAATTCAGCTTATCTGAAGCTTCTCCCGTCTACTCTTTGCTGGAATATTTAGACAGCTTCAGTGGTTGATGGTAACACTGTCTGAAATACCCAAGTAATATGCAAATGAGATGAGTAAAAGGAGGAAAAACTTTAAAAAAAAAAAGAAAAAAAATAGTGACACGCTTTAACTTTTTTAAGTAGCAGAAGAAAAAATAAATGATGGTTTTTATAGCTTGCAGCCTTACAGAACGACAAACTGCTATAACTTTTATACTGCTTACATACTGAATTTGACCCAGAAACCACCCATCCGTAAGTGTATTGTTTTGTTTTCTACAAATCGTTTTCAGACTAGAGAAGAAGGAAAGGCCCTGCTGCGGCAGATCTTACAACTTCGCAACCAGGGAGAAACCTCATCCACAGATATTGCTGCTCCCTTTTTCCTCCCTGCGTCGTTGTCAGCCAACAACACTCCCACACGTCGTGTCTCCCCACTCAATCTGTCTTCTGTAACGCCATGAACAATGCTGATACTTCTAATCTGTGCATTGAATGTGACATTGCAGATGGGGCTTGCAACCACTTATTTCTTTCCAGTGAAATTTCTACATTCATTGTTGCCTTTCATGTGAAGAGTAGGAGTTATTAGAGCCCACAGCCGAAGGCGGATGTGCCCCAGCAGGCAAAGGTGCAGCCTGTGTGAAAGTGCCTATGCTGAGATGTGAGAACCTGCTGTACTTCTCATCAACTCATTCCAGTCAGAGGGCAGATGTGTTCCAGTACACAGGACTACTCCTAACTGAGGGACTGGGAAGAGCTTGTCTGCTTGAGTTAAAATATATTTGAAGTTTGATTCTGCCCTGTTACCTCTGGTCTTTACTGAACTTCTTTGGATGACCTCTTAGTGGTATCATTGCTGTCTGCATTGGAAACTGTTACCTGCCTGGCTACTTGTCGACTTCTGCTTGTCTTGAACTACACAGATGATGTTCCACAAAAGCCACAGATACAGGTGCCATGTCTGCGTTGCAGGACTGAGAAGAGTCAGAGGAATTCCAAGTAGCCACAGGTGATGGCTGTTTGCCGTTCTGTCTGTGGATCTGACAGATACTTTGGCTTCCAGTAGAAAAGCAGCCAGTGGGATAGCACAATTAAAAAAGCCTAATGGTTAAATTACTGTCCTTGGGCTTCTTTATGGTGCAGCTTTCATGTGTACTGTAGCACATGAAATTAGATGAACTGTAATGGATCATTTTGTCAAGGATTGCCACATCTCGTAGACAGAATGATGCAGGGCATTCCTCCCTGTAGGGTTGCTGCTCGGTCCTGTTTGCACATCCCGCCAAGAGCAAGGTTAAGTGTGAATCTCAAAGATGCACGCATATGCCCGTGTACTACAGAGATGACCATAAATGAACAGGTTAACGTAAACAAGAGGACAGCACCCTTAGATGCAGTTGCTTAAAACAGAAACTGTAGACATGTCCTCATCCTCTTCCTACTTGCTTAAAGATTGTTAGTGGAGCACATGTATATGCTTTCAGTGACTTAACTATATGTTCCGCATTCTCTGGTCTCTCCAGACTCTGCCCATGGCCTTGAGTCTCTTTGGTATCCAAGTCTAGACCTTGGGTATCTTGTTCAGTCTCAACCCTGGACTTACGGTACCTACAGATTTTGGGTTTGCCTGTTTGCTGGCTAGTGCCAGTTAGGGTTGCTATTTGAACATACATGTACGTACACAGAGTAAGGAGCACAATCATGCAGAAAACAGGCAGCAACAGTGTTTAATTAATAAAACTGTAGAACGCTGTGGTGATGAGTCACAAGTCTGGGCCAGACAAAGGTTACTGCCCAGCAGCCTGCTTGCGTGCAGTTGGTAGCTCTTCTGCCTGCCCCCACCCACCAACACGCTCTCGCTCCCCCGCCCCGTTTTCACAGGCTTGGTGATGAAGGATAGAGGTTGATAATGTTGCTGACTTTGCCTTGAATTCTCTTGCTCATTGACAGTTCGTGCCCTTCAGACAATGACAGTGTTATGTTTGGGCTTCACCTGCCTGGGAGGAATGCGATTTTGTTTCAAGCAATGACTTGTGAAGAACGACCAACAGTTTGCGGTATCAGTTTGACCTTGACCTCAGATGACTTCAGCCAAATGTCTCGGTGCTACTCAGTTACAACTTGTAAGCTTAATATAACCTGGAAGTCTTTAAAGTGCTTGAGGTTTGTTATGAATAACAAACTATGAATATACACATACGTTCTGAATAATCCACAGTTACGAATAATCTGTGGATGTTCATGCTAAACAAAGTCCCGTTTCCTCAGGGCTATCCAATAGTGGGATCTCCCACTGAGTTTTGTAATTGTCTGAAGATTTCCTTAGGAGGAAACAGTCCAAGTTTCAAGTGAATGTTTTAAAATTAAGATTGTCCAAACTGTGGTGCTTATAAAGGTCCTGCATTAAAACCAACATTCAGATGTCATTGTGGGAGGCTGCCTGTAAGGATTAACAGTGTTCACCAGATATAAACAGCAGAATGGCATTGATGTGACATGATGCATCTTGCCTGCTGAGTTTCAAAGAGCCTTTTGTCATTGGGACGATCAGTGAAATTTGGTTTCCCTTCATGTGGAGGATTTGTCCAGATACACCTACTTTCAATACTCATCTGTAAAAGATGCGGTAGAACTGAGCAATTATGTCAAAGTTGGGTAGTGAGGACTGTGAGTTCATCGTTCCGTCTGCCCTACCCCTAGCTTACATAATGGCACTTAATGACAAGTTCAGAAACTTGTGTTTGATGAAAACATGCTGATTGACGTGTCTGCTGGAAGTGCCAGCAGATGGAAATGCCATCTCTGGAAGTGTGACAATCGCTGTTGGTAACAATATCCATCGCACAAGGGGGGAGTAATTTGTTAGGAATAAGGAGAAAACTACACTTAAATAGAGGTTACCTGCTGTCTTCAAACTGAAGATGTAATGGGATCTACTCCTTTATTTTGCATACGGACTATTAGTACATTTAAAATTACAGAATCACAGAATGGTGAGGGCTGGAAGGGCCCTCTGGAGCTCCCCCAGTCCCACCCCCTGCCAGGGCAGGGTCACCTCCAGCAGTGGCACAGGACGGCATCCAGGGGGGTTTGGGATGGCTCCAGAGTGGGAGACTCCCCCACCTCTCTGGGCAGCTGTGCCACTGCTCTGCCACCCGCACAGGGAAGAAGTCCCTCCTCAGGTTGAGATGGAACTGCCTATGGTCAAGTTTGTGCCCATTACCTCCTGTCCTGTCACCGGGCACCACTGCAAAAAGACTGTTCCCATCCCCCTGGCACCCTCCCTTTGAGGATTTATAAGCATTGATAAGATCCCCCCTCAGTCTTCTCTTCTCCAGACTGAAAAGACCCAAGTCCTTGAGCCTTTCCTCATAAGAAAGATATTCCAGTCCCCTCATCATCTTTGTAGCCCTTTGCTGGACCCTCTCCAGCAGTTCCCTGTCCTTCCTGACCCGGGGAGCCCAGAACTGCACACAGTGCTCAGCTGCGGCCTCCCCAGGGCAGAGCAGAGGGGGAGGATGCCCTCCCTCGCCCTGCTGGCCACACTCTGCTGGGTGCCCCCCAGGATGCCATTGGCCTTCTTGGCCACCAGGGCACACTGCTGCCTCATGGTCACCCTGTTGGCCCCCAGGACTCCCAGGTTCCTTTCCACAGAGCTGCTCTCCAGGAGGTCAGCCCCCAGCCTGTACTGATGCATGGGGTTATTCCTCCCCAGATGCAGTACCCTACACTTGCCTTTGTTGAACCTCATCAGGTTTTTCTCTGCCCAACTCTCCAGCCTGTCCAGGTCACGCTGTATGGCGGCACAGCCTTCCGGCGTGTCAGCCACCCCTCCCAGTTTTGTGTCATCAGCAAACTGGCTGACGGTACACTCTGTCCCTTCATCCAGGTCAGTGATGAATATATTGAACAGGACTGGACCCAGTACTGACCCTGAGGGACACCACTTGTTACTGGCCTCCAACTGGACTCTGCACCACTAACCACAACCCTCTGAGCTCTATAGTTCAGCCACTGTTCAATCCACCCCACTGTCCATTCATCCAACCCACACTTCCTAAGCTTGCCTGCGAGGATGATGTGGGAGACAGTGTCAAAAGCCTTGCTGAAGTCCAGGTAGACAACATCCACTGCCCTCCCCTCATCCACCCATCCAGTCACGCCATCATAGAAGACTATCAGATTAATCAGACATGACTTCCCCTTGGTGAATCCATGCTGACTACTTCTGATAACCTTCTTTTCCTCCAGATGCTTGGAGATGACACCCAGAACGAGCTGTTCCATCATCTTTCCAGGGATGGAGGGGAGGCTGACTGGGCTGTAGTTTCCCGGGCCATCCTTCTTGCCCTTTTTGAAGACTGGAGTGACATTGGCTTTCCTCCAGTCCTCAGGCACCTCCCCTGTTCTCCAGGACCTTTCAAAGATGATGGAGAGTGGCCCAGCAATGACTTCCGCCAGCTCCCTCAGCACTCGCGGGTGCATCCCATCAGGCCCCATGGACTTGTGGGTATCCAGTTTAATTAATTGTTCTCTAACTTGTTCCTCTTCAACCAAGGGAAAGTTTTGATTCCTCCAGACTTTCTCTGTTACTTGCAAAGTCTGGGACTCCCGAGAGCTGGCCCGAGCAGTGAAGACAGAAGCAAAGAAGGCATTCAGCAACTCTGCCTTCTCTGCATCATCCGTCACCACAGCACCCGTCTCGTTCAAGAGCGGGCCCACATTTTCCCTGGTTTTCCTTTTGTCTCCTATATACTTAAAGAAACCCTTCCTATTGGTCTTGACATCCCTCGCCAGGTTCAATTCCAAGGCTGCCTTGGCTTTTCTCGCTTCTTCCCTGCATACCCTGACAGCGTTCTTATACTCATCCCAAGTCGTCAGCCCCCTTTTCCACATCTTGTGAACTCCCGTCTTCCACCTGAGCTTTTTCTGGAGATCCCTGCTCAGCCATGCAGGTCTCCTTCCCTTGCCCGATTTCTTGCTCTTTGGGATGCACCGATCCTGAGCTTGGAGGAGGTGGTGCTTGAATACCAGCCAGCTCTCTTGAGCCCCCTTACCCTCCAGAGCCCTCTCCCAAGGGATTTCTCCAAGCAATTCCTTGAAGAGCTCGAAGTCAGCCCTCCTGAAGTTTAAGGTTTCAACCCTACTTGTCATTTTGTGCATACTGCACTTAATCCTGAACTCTTATCTTCTCATGATCAAGACAGTCTATGAGCTTTCTAGTGTCTTATAACACATAAATAGCGTGTCACATCTTGTTGCAAACATCAGTGACCTATAAAAATCAGTAGTTAGTAATGACAATTGATGATCAATTCTTATGCCACATAAACAGCAGGTTCTTATAATGTAAATTAAACAATTTGTGCAGCAAAACAAATCTGCTAGTTCTGTCTTTCCCTTCTGGTCAAACAAATCAGCTTTATATTTAGGATAAATAATCATTACAACCATGAGAGCATTCTAATACCTGAGGCTTTGGAGAAAAACTTTCAAACTTTTCATGTTTTCTAGGAACAATCGTTCTTATAGAGATTTATTAACATTGGCTTCTTAATACTTTGTGAGAGTTTGTGTGGGGAAAAACTCTTTAAAATGTTCTACTTTGTTCCTATATTGACACTCTTTTTAAAGGAGGTGCTGGTTTTTGCATCGGTCATGTTTACCAATTAAATTTGTGCATCATGGGGTTAAATTTTGGAAACAAAGTGATTTCTAGACAGGTATGTGTCCTCCAGTACTGACTTACACAGTCTTCCTTCTACCTTGGTTCAGTCACAGTACTCCACTGTTCGTTATCCAGCTCTCCTCGAGTTGTGCTATAAATGACATTACTGAAACGAACAATACTATTAATTTGTCTAGCTACTTCTCTTCAAGCTAGCCTCCTTGGAGGATCACCCTGTAAAACAAACCAAAAAAGACCCATTCAGTTGTTACATTTTTGGAACACTTTTCCAAAACTCATACTTGTATTAGTGGAGCTGCTCATTCCACATGTACAGGTGGGCGCACCGGGAAACCTGCAGGCAAGGCAGGGCGGTGCCATCACAGCGCTTGGACCCCTGCACACGGTGGCTGCGTTGTGTGCATACAGCAGATCTCATGTTCCTAATTCTGGGCTAATCTAGAAATTACTGTGTCTTGTTTTATGTTCCTCAGCACCTATTCAACCGGCACTTCTACAACAGATGGGTTTAAGCAGCAAAATTGGTTCTTGATGTATTTCGCAAGCACTCCCGTAATTATTCCATGCAAGCCAGAGGATATGAATGAGACCATTTTGTCACCCTTTGCTCCTGGCTTGCCTTCCCTCACACAGCTCCCTAACACCCTCTGGGAAACCAACTGGATAATTCAGTCACTGGACAGACGGTGCAGTTTGCCTCTCTCACTAGAGGCTGCAGAACTTGCAGGTAGAGATGGCAAAAGGTGAGCTGGAGGAAGAAGCTCAAATACATTTAGTGAGGACAAAGTATCCAAAGGCTTAACTACCAAATTCAAGGTACTGGGGCAGGGGAACTGTGACTTATCAAAGAATTCTAACTGGTGGAATTGAGGGATAATGTTTATATGAGTGATAAACAGAAAAGGCCTCACAAAGGTTGACTGCCAATAATTTTTTTTTAAGTCCCATTAAAAATTCTGGGAATTAGAGGACGCTCGATGCATAGGCAGCGGAGGCAGTGGTGCACGTCCTGAGGAGATTATAGGGATGTGGCCTGGGATTGCAGGGAGGGGATCAGGAAAGCCAAGCCACAGCTGCAGCTGAACTTGGCTAGGGACATGGAAAATAACAAGGGTTTCTTCAGGTACACAGACATCAAAGGAAGATGAAAGAGACTGTGCAGCTGTACAAACCTGGCTACAGCCGACATGGAGAAGGCTGAGATACTCAACGACTTTCCTGCCTTGGTCTTCTCCAGCAAGTGCAATAGCCGAGCCGCCCAATTCACAGAACCCAAAGGCAGGGACTGGGAGAATGAAGTACTGCCCACCATTAGAGAACATCAGGTTTGAGACGTTCTGAGGAACCTGAAGGTGCAGAAATCATAGAATCATAGAATCATAGAATGGTTTAGGTTGGAAGGGACCTTGAAGATCATCGAGTTCCAACCCCCCTGCCATAGGCAGGGATACCTCTCACTAGACCAGGTTGCCCAAGGCCACGTCCAGCCTGGCCTTGAACACCTCCAGGGACGGGGGTGTCCCTGGGGACCTAAATCCATGGGACCTAATGAGAGATGTCCACAGGTCCTGAGGGAAGTGGCAGATGAAGTTGCCAAGCCACTGTCCATCATATTTGAGAAGTCACAGCAGACTGGTGAAGTTCCCACTGACTGGAAAAGGGGAAACATAATGCCCATTTTTAAAAAGGGAAAAAAGGAAGACTCGGGGGACTACAGGCCAGTCAGTCTCACCTCTGTGCCCGGCAAGATCATGGAGCAGATCCTCCTGGAAACTCTGCTAAGGCACATGGAAAATAAGGAGATGATCGATGACAGCCAGCGTGTCTTCACTAAAGGCAAATCGGGTCTGATAAATTTGATGGCCTTCTGTGACACGGTTACAGTGTTGGTAGATAAGGGAAGAGCAACTGGCATCATCTACCTGGACTTGTGCAAAGCATTTGACACTGTCCTGCACAACATCCTTGTCTCTAAATTGGAGAGACATGGATTTCATGGGTGGACCACTGGTGGATAAGGAATTGGCTGGATGGTCGCACTCAAAGAGCTGCGGTCAATGGCTCAATGTCCAAGTGGAGAGCAGTGATGAGTGGTGTTCCTCAGGGGTCCGTATTGGCACCGGTGCTGTTCAAAATCTTTGTCGGGGACATGGGTGGTGGGATTGAGTGCTCCCTCAGCAAGTTTGCTGATGACACCATGCTAAGTGGTGTGGTTGATACACTAGAGAGAAGGGATGCCATCCAGAGAGACCTGGACGGGCTCGAGAGGTGGCCTGTGCAAACCCCATGAAGTTCAACAAGGCCAAGTGCAAGGTCCTGCACGTGGGTCAGGGCAATCCCAAACATGGATGCAGACTGGGCAATAAGTAGAGTGAAAGCAGCCCTGCGGAGAAGGACCTGGGGGTGTTGGTGGGTGAGAAGCTCCCCATGAGCCGGCAATGTGCGCTGGCAGCCCAGTGAGCCCCCGGCATCCCGGGCTGCATCCCCAGCAGCGTGGCCAGCGGGCGAGGGGGGACTGTGCCCCTCTGCTGCGCTCTGGGGAGCCCCCCCTGCAGCGCTGCCTCCAGCTCGGGGGGGCCCAACAGCAGAAGGACACGGAGCTGTTGGAGCGGGGCCGGAGGAGGGCCCGGAGATGCTGCGATTGCTGAGCCCCTCTGCGGGGAGGACAGGCTGGGAGAGGGGGGGTTCAGCCTGGAGAGGAGAAGGCTCCGCAGAGACCTCAGAGCCCCTTCCAGTGCCCAAAGGGGCTCCAGGAGAGCTGGGGAGGGACTTTTTACAAGGGCATGGAGTGATAGGATGAGGGGGAATGGCTTCAAACTGGAAGAAGGTAGATTTAGATGGGATATTAGGAGGAAATTTGTTCATGTGAGGGTGGTGAGCCCCTGGCGCAGGCTGCCCCGAGAAGCTGTGGCTGCCCCATCCCTGGAGGTGTCCAAGGCCGGGTTGGACGGGGCTGGGAGCACCCTGGGCTGGGGGGAGGTGTCCCTGCCCAGGGCAGGGGGTAGAACGAGATCATCTTTAAGGTCCCTTCCAACCCAGACCAGTCTGTGATTCTGTGACACCACAGCCTTGCCTCCCAAGGATCCTGCAGACAGAGGAAGGGACCTACAAGCTGTTTTGCTGACTCTGCCGTAGGATTCCCCAGGACACTGCACTGCCCCTGACAGAACCCATTAGGCTAATTTTGCAGTCTCCTTGTGCCTGCAGTCCCAGAGCAGTCATGCCATGTTACACACCTTAGTATTCTGCACAGTTGTTTTTTCCCTTTTTGATATACTTCAGACCTTCCATTTAGCTTGTGCAGCCGCTGCACTGGTCTCTCAGAAGGCCATTTCCAGAGCTATGCAATCAGTAACTGAGACATGAAAAATAAAACATTTAGGCTAGACATCTACAGGCAGCAGCTTTTAAAAAACAGAACTTTGTGTTATCTTGGGCATTAAAGCTTTTCTTCAATTACTGAATATGTTAACTGCCCATGGAAAATTTCTTACGAAAACACTAATTTTGTAAAGCCCATTTACAGCATCTTCCACTTCAGGCTCCTAGAGCCTGTCATATAAATGAAAAGTGCTTTTCCTTTTGAGGTGAGTTTGGGTGTGTAAGGACAGATTTCATGTGGGGTTGAAGAGGGGAACCTGTTGTGCTCCTCGGTCAGTGTTAGGCTGTACTATACTCACCTAATGCTCAAGTGGGTCCCTCGGTATGTTATAGATCCCGCTGAATGAAAAATAAAATAAAATTCACTGAATCTCTTACACCACTCTGAGAAAAATTAAATGCCTGCACTTTACAGGTGAGGAAGCTGCAGCCGGAACAAAGTGGTCAGGCGTGAGCCGGGAGTATGGCGTCAGACTCTGCTGCGAGCCCTCAGCTGCTGGCGCCAGGTTTCCTCCTTTTCTGAAAGGTCTCAGGGCAGAGGTGGGAAACTCCGGCCCTTGAGGCATGACAACGAGGTATCAGGGGGACTCTGATGGCACTTGGTGTTCAGGGTGCAGGGCTCAAAGTTCAACCTTTGTCACGAGTTTTGTTCTGATTTTGCCATTGATCAGGGAAGCACTTTACAGAATGGAGATAATCCGCAAATCGGGTACCCAACCAAACTATCTTTTAGTTTCTGTACATGGGTTTTTTTTCCTGTATGTTGCTGTGATTAGAAAAAAAAAAAAAAACCGACCCAAACCCACAACATTTGTCTTGACTCTGTCCACAAAAAGAGTGTTTTTGCAGCAAAACGAACACCTCGTCCGGCCAGGTCGAACAGCGACGCTCCTCCCCTCCGCAAGGTGCCGAACGGGTCCCCACCGCTGCTCTCCCTGTGTCCACTGCTGTCACCGCACCGACTGCCCCAGGGCCGCCGCCGCCGCTATGGGGACGGTGGGGACGGTGAGGGGCTCCCGCGGTCCGGGCTGAGCAGAGCCCGTCCGCCACTGCGGTGCGTTCCCACCCGCAGCCGCTCCCCGGCCCCCGGGCGCGGGGGGAGCCTCTCCCGTGAGGCCCTGACAGGGGGCCACAGCCCCGCTCCGCCGCCTCTGCCCCGGGAGGGCGTTTTGCCGTCCCGAAGGGCGGCCTCAGGCGCGGGGCCGCCGCCACTGCCGCCGCCGCCACTGCCGCCGCCGCCGCGGGTCTGACGCGGCCCGGCCGGGCCCGCCCTGCGGCTCCCCCCGCCGCGGCGTTGCCATGGCGGCGGGCGCTGCGGCGCGGGCGGGGCGGGGCGCGCGGCAGACCCCGGCCCGGCAGCGTCCGCCGCGGGGGGGGCGGGGGGTAGCGGGGCGCGCGCCCGCCCTCAGCGTCGGCGCGCGGGAGGGCGGTGGGGCCGGTGCTGAGGCCGCCGCGGCGGCGGCGGGAAGATGGATGCGCCGCGCTCGTCCCTCGGCATCCTCTCCTGGCCGCGGCACGGTGAGCGGCGGCGCCCGAACGGTGACTCGGGCCGGGGCCAGGGCGAGGGGCGGCGCCGTGTCGGGGGAGCGGGAGCGGCGGAGGTGAGCCGGAGAGGGGGCGCGGGGAAGGCGAGCCGATGATGGAGCGGCCACGGAGGCAGGGCGCGGTGCGGCAGGGCGCGGCACCGCGGCGGAGCCACCTCAGCCCCCGGTCCCGCAGCGTTGTGCTGCGCGCTGGTCATTGTCTCGCCGCCCCCGGGCGGGGTGGATGGCGGCCGCCGGGGGGGGGGGGGGGGCGGGGGGGGAACGGACGGACGTGCTGCGGGGCCGGGGGCGATGCGCGGCGGCAGCGGGGCAGTTAACGGCCCTCTCGCGGCATCGCGTCCCGCCGCTCCGCCACGGGGGCTCGGCGCTGGGCGGTCGGGTCGCCCGGGAGGGCCGCGGTCGGTGTTGGGGGTGGCCGGGCCGGTGCGCTGAGGGGGTCTGCGCGGAGGGGGCGGCATCCCCCCGGCGAACGCCGGCCCCGCGCGGTGCGTCTCTTTGTGCGCGCGGCGCGTGCCGCTCCCCGCCGCCGGCAGCGGCGCAGGGTGCCACCGGGCGCGTGCGTCGTGTCCTTCCGCGGGTGCGTCGCCGTCCCTCCGTGCCGTTATGGCCGCGGCCGCTGCCCGGCGGCGGTGAGCGCTCGGCCGTGGCCAGTCGCCGCTTGTTGCCGGGAATGCGGATCTGCAAAGGGCGCTGAGTGTCCCCAAGCGTGGGAACGCAGAGAGGCATACAGTTTCAGCTCCTGTAAGGAAAAATGAACGAGATGTATTTTGTAAAGCATTTGCATTCCGGTAGTGTCCTGCGCATCGCTGTAAGGTGACATGTTGGAGTCCCATTCTCAATGTCTCTTATTTGCTGGGTGAAATTCTGCACTGGTGCACACATGGTGTCTGGGTGGCCTATCAGGAGAGCGTTTTGTCCCTTTTCAGGCAATAGCGTGAGGCTTATCGCTTCTGCTCTGACTCAGGTTTTGTTTCTATTGATCTGGCCTGCTGCTCTACATATGGATTTCAGACCCAGGCCTGCTGTGCTGCAGACATGAGCTTTGCTGGCACTTGCCCAGGTTCGGGTTGGTGCTTGAGCGAGGCAGGTATCTGGTGATGCTGAGAGGCACTCCGGGGCTGGTTACGGTGTTGGTGAAGTCTGAGAGTGGTTAGCTGGTAACTGTTGAAGAGGGCGTAAGGCATGGGGGCTCTGTAAGTACTTCTGCAGCAATCAAAAGACACCACGGGCACCTCAAGGCAAGAAGGACGTGAACCCATCAGAGTGTGCCCAGAGCAAGGCGACCAAGACAGTGAAAGGTCTCAAGGACAAGACTTCTGAGGAGCGGCTGGGGTCAGTTGGTTTGTTCAGCTTGGAGAAGAGAAGGCTGAGGGGTGCCCACATTGCAGTCTACACCTTCCTCAAGGGGGATCAGCGGAGCGAGGGGTGCTGATCTCCCCTCTCTGGTGACCAGCGACAGGACACAAGGAAATGGGATGAAGCTGCGTCAGGGAAAGTTCAGACTGGACATTAGGAAAAGGTTCTTGACTGAGCGGGTGGTCGGTCCCTGGAACAGGCTCCCCAGGGAAGTGGTCACGGCACTGAGCCTGTCAGAGCTCAGGGAGCGTCTGGGCAATGCTCTTAATCGCATTGTTTAGCGTTAGGCAGTCCTGCACGGAGCAGGGAGTTGGACTTGATCATCCTTATGGGTCCCTTCCAACTCAAGATATTTTGTGATTCTAATCAAGTTAATGGGGTTGCAGCCTGTTCTACCCTTGCTTCCACGGTGAGCAAAATCCCGAGGAGGAGCCGCAGGGAGGAAAGCCTGGAAAGTTTCCATTGGGATTGCCATAGGAGTTGCCTGGTGGAGGTGGCTGCCAAGAGATGTTGATGTGATTGCCTCTTTGGCCTTGCCCCTTTCCCACAACTGTGGCAGCGTGGTGGACTGCTGGGATTCTCTGGTTGTCAGCAGAGCTCCTACCTGAAAAGACCAGATGTTACAGCCTTTCTGACTTGCTGATCTTGGGCTGACAGTTCTGTTAGTGCCTAAGGCAAAGAAACATGGCCCTCACCTCGGAGATGGGCTCAAGGCAGGTATTTCCACAGTGTCCGCCCCAAACCTGACTTCGTGCTCTGATATCGCAAATGCTAATGCATTGCCTCAGCCTCCCTTCTGAGAACCTCGTCCCGGTCACCTTTCAGGAGCTTCTGATAATCCTTCTGCTTCCAGAGGCCATTCCCAGCTAAATAACCTTCTGAATAAGAACTTCTGTATCCTGCTTATTAGGAATTGAACATAAGGTACAGCTAAAATGTGGTTGTGTGTTACAGAGGTGTGTAAATGTATGCTGGTTTCTGCTAGACCTTTTATTATCAAGACCTTAATGTAGCTGGAAAGACGCTGCATAATTTCTCTGTCTTTACAAAGCATAAGTGACCTCAGGGTATTCAAGTCAGGAAAATGCTGTGAAACATAACTGGCAAGATGATGCCCAGAATAATTTTCAGTTTTTATTTCCATTCATCCATTTGATAGATGGTTGATACTGTGGTTTAAAAAAGTGTATAAAAATAGTCCTCCAACTGTAAAAAAGGTATGGGGATGGACTCTACTGGCATAAGGCTGGTACAACTCAGGTGTAATTGAGGAGTTGAAATCCAAGTAGTTTGTTAATGATAACTTCTTTTTTTTTTCCCCTCTTCTTTTTAACCAAACTATGGGAGGCTGAAGATACTTATAACTTGGCTTTCACTACTGAGTCATCGGCATTTTTCATTGTGATCAATATTTGTGCTTTCTATTTGCTTTGCGAAGTTGTGAGGCAGCAAAACAGTCCTTACCAGATACCGGAATTTTGGATCCCTTTCTAGTCAGTCATTCTTTCTATCTTTTGGGTTCCGATTTCTCTTTAATCTGTGTGCATGACAATGCAGTATTTGGGTTACAAGACTGCAAAAAAAATGTTTTTGTTTTAAAAAAGATAATTATTTTCCTTGAATTTACAATGTCATGTTTGCATTATTTGTTTCTAAGTCAATAGCTTGCTCAAATTCCCAGCAGGTAACCTCTTCAAAGTTCCTCTATAAATCTGTATCACTTGAAGATCTGGTCTTTACCAGATTATAACAAATTTATTTTCCCGTCCTCAGAGATAGAGTCTCTTCTGCCTTCCCTTTAGTAATCATCTATACCTGTGCAGTTCTCTGTGTCATCAGCACTCAAGATCCAGACTCCATGATGGCAGAATAATGTAATTTGTGTAGTACTTCTAGTTTCTGTATCTTTAAGGTCTATTTTAATTTCTCCTTTAACATATGAGGACTAGAAATCTTTGCTCCAGGAGGTGGGGCTGTAAATAGAAAATTCGACAGCATGTTGGAAGAGTCATGGGAAAGCTCTATGGTCTAGCCACACTGAACGCTGCCAAGTTAAATGAGTGTAAATCCAGCTTCTCTGTAAATGACAGAAAAACAGCGTGGATCACAGTCTGCGGTTTGGGTTCTAAAACATCCAGTGAACGTTAAAGGAAAATAATGACATGCAAGCACTTCCAGGAATGCAGGCTTTCAGTTCATCTCATTAAAACATATGGTGCTGTGTGATTTGCTGAGGGGATTCTGCCCCTCTGCTCTGCTCTGGTGAGACCCCCCTGCACTGGAAGTCGAGTGGGAGCTGTCCCTGCACAGGACAGGGCGTTGGATGAGACGATTTTCAGGGTCCCTTCCAACCCAAACCATTCTATGATTTGTTTGCCATGCGTTCGGATCACTGGTGGGTAGCTGAAGAACTGTCACGCATCCTGGAAATTTAGGACCTGTGTTTTACCTGGAAGATCACGTTTGGACGTCACAGCCGGTGCCCTGTGATAAAAGGTCTGAATCAGCTACTGTCAGAAGAGAAACACGGTGAACCCATATGTGTGACCGTCCACATCGCACAGTTAAACAAGAAAGAAGCAAATGAATGCAGCAAACGTTTTAACACACAGCTGCATAATGCAATCCTCTTAGTTAAGAGTTTAACAAAAACCAACAAATAAAGAATACGAATGAAGACTGGATGGACCACAATTCCATTTCTAACTTTGGACGAAATGTAACTCTGCAATGAACAATAAAGCGAAATGATGTACCTGAGAAAACTGTTTAGGTAGAACAGCTGCTGTGGTATGCCAGGTCTTTTATGGAAACAATGAGAATGCAAAGTATAACAGTATCTCAGATTATTTTATCAAAAATAACAAAATGAATTATTTGAATTAATTGAGAACAGCTGATGCTAAAATGCATGTTGTCTCTTGTTTTCACTTCATGCATTCCTCCCATCTACACCTAGGAGGTAATAGCTCACAGTTACCGTTTAATACCTGTACTCCCTTTGTCAAGCTATTTCATAGAATCATAGAATGGTTTAGGTTGGAAGGGACCTTGAAGATCATTGAGTTCCACCCCCCCTGCCATAGGCAGGGACACCTCCCACCAGACCAGGTTGCCCAAGGCCACGTCCAGCCTGGCCTTGGACACCTCCAGGGCCGGGGCTTCAACAACCTCTGAATTTGCTGAATTTTGTTGAACTTCTTTATTATAATATTCTTTTAAGTGTTTAGGGGAAAGACTTGTTAAACCTTACATTGCATGGACTGTAAAAAAAAAAAGTCTAAGTAACATAGAAATTAAAACTGAAAAGAAGAAGAAACAGCTGTTGAAAATTGCATTGAGGTCCCAGGTGGTTTAGGGTAATCAATTAATGAGTGAGCAAAGAAAGTTGGGAGAAATGGTGGAGTCAGCTTTTTTTTCTTTCTTTCTTTCTTGTATGGGCACTGGTTTGCTAAAATTCACTAGGTTGATTTTCTTTTAAAATGCATGCAGAAATATTTTTCATTATTCATTTCTATGGTGTATGCAAAATCCTTAGAATTCTTAATGTTACAGGTGATAGAAATTAATTAGAATCAGTACTGTGCTGTTTTGCATGTATTTGGGGTGGGCTTGGTCTAAAAATGTTTTAGTGATGAATTTTAAAAAGGCTAGTAATTGTATTAATACATAATATACACTTACGTTTTCATGAGTATGAATGTTATTTTTGTTCTTGAAGTTCTGTTATTCGTAGATAAGTCATTGGGTTTTTTTACGCTATATTTATTTGTATTTAATATTTAAGGTTCTGCAAGCTGCTATATTCCATCTCTGTGCATTGGTGAGCAACAAAACAGGATGCAGTCATTTTTGGAGAATCAGCTAGGAGAATTTGCTTTAGTTCATCTCCCTCTAATTATAATCAGTCTTAGATGAACAAAGAGTATATGGGGACTGTTGCACTTGAAAAACGCAGAGTAATTTACAGCTGAAAGAACAACTGTGTTGGTTACTACTTGGTAGCTTATAACTAAGAAAAAAGTTGCATTAATTAATTTGGAAATGCTTTTAAGAATGAACCTGTAAGCTTTGAGTGTGTGCAGTGTTTCAGAGGCACAACTGGTAAACATCCATGCATAGCCAGCGTTCGTGTTACTGACCTGGTGCTGTTCAGCCCGTGTTTGCAAGGTTCTGTGTTAGGAGATCCCTCTTGAATTGTGTCACATATTTTTGTAGGTCACAGCGTGACCTACATGTTGCTGTTTTCCTGGAATATGCAGTCAGGGTTGGTGGTCCGCGTGGCAGCCTGTGTTAGGTGAACCCAGTGAAGATGTAAGCATTGTCCTTGGAATTGGTTGGAAATTATATACAATAGCTTAATGCCTGTTAAAATGTGAAACTACCGTAAGATATTTTTCTGGTTTCAGATGCAGCCTTAATGGAAATCTGTGTGTTCAAGACAGAATCCTGAATGCCTCATAAGTGAAACCTTTTATTTTTTTTT
This sequence comes from Pluvialis apricaria, assembly GCA_017639485.1. Lineage (NCBI taxonomy): Eukaryota > Metazoa > Chordata > Aves > Charadriiformes > Charadriidae > Pluvialis > Pluvialis apricaria. The sequence continues at coordinate 281,445 of CM030019.1, forward strand.
TTTCACTTTGCCACATCCTGTATGAACCAGTATCTCAGCTGGGTTTCATGGGTGATGTTTCATGCTTACACCTTTGCCAGCTGAGAATCCAACGCATCGCCTGCTTACACGGGAGGAGAATGCTGCTCCTCTGATCAATATTAGCTGATGCTTCCACTTTTAAAGCAGCACAGTTCAGCTAAAAATCATTCTGTAAATTTCAGGGATAGTTTTTAAATAGTAAATTGTAAGGATAAATTCTACATTTAACAAGAGTTTCACTTTATCCTGGTGTTTATTTGTCAAGTCCTGTTCTTCCCATTATGAGCAGAGCTACTTAAGTCGGCATGTGTGATGTTATGTGGCATGTTTTAATTTGATTTGTTCTGTTGAGAGGGCAGGGAATGACAGTTACTTGTCCCTCAGCTGATCAATGCCGTTAATGGAAAGAAGATTTCTAATGTTGCCTGGTGAAGGTCCTGTCTCGGACCATTGCTGAATAGCTCACAGACTCTAGGGATGTTCAAGGAACCTATCTTTCAACATATGATAGAAGGGTAAGAATTACAACAATTCATAAATGAAAAACACCAATCTGCTCACAGTGTATTCATAAGTGAATAATCTCAAGTGTTTCTAGTGCATGTTGCTTGTAATGCTCTTATTTTTAAAGGTATTTTGACTCTAAAAGATGGCTAGAAATGGCTAATGGCATATTCACATACATGTTTACATTTATGCTGAAAAGCTAATGTGAAGAGACAAGCTGTAATTCACGTTGACTTAGTTTTTGCCGAGCTTCCCTGGTAATGGGAACATTCAGAGTCTTTTCCCAGAAAATGGAAAGAAAGGGCAGGAGGGATATAGGACATGGGAAATTAGAGCAATGTGTACATGAGGTTCTGCAAGGCATTGATAGTGACGTGGTGGGAGAAGAAAATACATGTTTCGAAGTTAAATTGAACTGCAAGCTGGTAAACTGCAATAAGGCCGCGATCTGTTTGGAAGTAAGGTGTCCAGAAAAGAAAATGATCTGCGTTGTTAGAAGTGAATGCTGGAGGCCAGAACGCAGATTTTTCTTCCTCATTCTGACATCAATATCTACCTTTATTGGCTGTAGGAAGAGCTGAGCTAAAAATGGCAAAAACTTTCACAAGCGACCCCTCTTACTTTAAATAGAAAAATTACTTAGATATCTGACAATCTTTAGTAGTGAATAGAAAATACCCTCCTCTGATACCTGTAAGACAATAGATAATACGGTTATGGACTTAGAAAGAAAGAAGAGGAAGGGTTTCCAGGAGAAAGATATGGGGCATGAACTTCCCCTCGCTGTTTGATGTTTTCTTGTCTATATGCATTTCAATTAAATAAAAGATGGCTTTGCTGGCTCGTTAAAATCAAAGAAAGGAGAGCCTGGTGCTATAAACTCTGGGAACTGCAATGTTTCTCATTCAGGCTGTACATGTTGTCTCTGGCAGTCCTTGAGTGTGACCCTACTTGCATAAAATACATTTACAAAAACATCTGTTTAGTAAAGTAAGAATGGGCCTCAAAAATGCTCAAAGTACAAAAACCACCGAAATGTTTTCTTAGACCCTCATCTTGCAGTGAGCTGGGCAGGCTAATGGAGTTCATCCTTTTCCTGACAATCCTGCCGTTCTTAAATAGTGTGTCTGATCTGTGTCCATGTACATCTCACTCTGAAAAATATCAATTCCAGAAAATTTCCATTTCCTTTCAGGGTAGGGCAGGATTTTGTATTTTCACTGGTAGAGTTCTTCTCGGTGTGCATTGTGTTATGGCAACTTCTAGGGAAATAATTGCACGAAAAAGAGATGGATGGTATTTTACCCACAGAATACTACAATATTGGTTTAACAGATCTCCTCAGCTTTGCTGCGGATAACAATGATGCTTCTGTCCCCTTTTGACTGTTTCCATGGAGCCGCCAGCAACTTCGATAGAGTATTTTGGTTCATGTTTTAGAGCAAGGGCCAGTGGTAATTTTAGCATGAACAGCCCAGCAGCACCAGGTTCATCCTGTATTCCTTGTGCAGAGCCCCGAATCCGAGGGATATTGTGAGTTCAGTTCTGAAGGTATTTTAATATTCCTGAAAATCATTGTGGTATTGATTAAAAATCTAACTGCAAGATTATGATTTTTGTACAGCAGGGGGTGGTTAGGATTTGTTCTGAAGAGCTGTTTGTCACCATTTGGTGGAATAAAACACATGTAAACTACTAGCATGTGAAATTTGCTGTGTTCTGACTATAAAAAGAAATACAGAACAGAATTGTATAAATGCTGCAAATATTTGCAGCAAGTCTGAGCTGAATTTTTTGGGTTGATGCTGAATTATGATTTCATACTAAAATAATACGAATCATACTTTTAACAACAGTTTTCATTAATCATGTATTCTGTTATGTGACATATCACACACAGCATGGAATGCAGTAATTAGGGCTTGAATTTTATTCTGAAACAATGCAAAGCATAGGTGAAACCTGATAAATAAAAGCCAAAAGCAAAGACTTAATTTTGGATTTGTTCAAATCCCACTAGCAAAATGAGACAGGCTTTGGAGACATAGGGAAATGTGTATGGTCAGTGTTCCCCTGGTAGTGCACAGAACTGTTGCAGTGATAGAAACTGGCTTATGCGGAAATGTTATTTCCTAAAAATACTGCTTAAGACCAGATCAACAAGCAAGCATGAATCCAGTCTAGCTACTGGGGTGAAATTTCCAGCAGGTAAGCGCTGGAACTACTCCTCTACTTCCAAGGGAGTTTTCACCATTTTGTAGAGGTAGAAAATGTCTCTCTCAAAATTGTTGTAATTGTCGACAAAGATGGTGAAGTCAGCAAATCCCTGTGGCCTTTGCCTAGGATGAAGAACCTTCACGGTGGTATTTGCGTTAGTTTTCTTAATTTGCATTAAGAATCTGCAAAACCAGGGGAGAACTACTAAAGGCCACCGAGCTTTGTTTGACTAAAGCTTGCAGAAGAAGTTGTCTTTTTGTCTGACATAAGGGTAGATATCAATTTGTATCCCTGAACCACCATCAGACTTCCCTAGCTGATGGAAAGGCATAACAGCTTGCTGTGGGTTTTTGACTTGCCATGTTCTGAAGCTCTGGTTCTAGAGCCAGCACTGGGATCTAGAGCCAGGGTGCCTGGATCAGTGGTCTTGATTTGGAAAAAAACCCCTGACGTTAGGGTTACCTAACCTGAATCCCATCCGAACTAGCATGTTAATCATTATCTCGGCATGAGCTGAAGTGCTGGCTCTGGGCCCCGAAGAAAACAAGTTTAGACTCATTAGAGTTCCTGCTTATTCACATCGCTAAATCCACTTCGCAGTGGAATGAATGTTGCCCTCTCCTTGAGCAGAGCCAAATGTCTGATAGCAGGGCTTTGGGAGGAGCGCGTGTATGACTCGTGCTCCCTACCTGCTCTTGCCCTCAGAAAGCAGAAAATTAAAGTATAACTGAAATTGAAATATGACCTTAGAGCGAGCTCAGATGGAGTGAGACCTTTCCTATGGGCAAGAAAATGAAAAGCCCCTTTCTTTTAATTGCAATTTCAGATATAAGCAGCTTGTTTGGTGCTGATAAGATTACTTGCCCATGTGACAAGTTCCTGTTTAGTAGAACACAGATGATTGCACAAATGAGGCAGTTCAAGAATAGTCAAGATAGTCCCTCCCTAATATTTTAGGTGCTACATTATCCCTAGAAACTTCCTTCTGGGACTTTGTGAATTTTGGAGAACTTGCTCACAGAATGGAAAGAGGATTCAGCTGCTCTGTTACAGGTGATCAGACAAGATATGAGCTATTGCTTGTACCAACACCCTTTCTGGAGTATTTTTTCCTTTGTGGTAGGGACTTCTGAGAAAGGTGAATATGACTCTGAAATACTGGGAGTGAGTAAGCATACTCAGTCGTGTGTGCCCCGTTTCCAGTTGTTGGTGGAACAGGTTGATGTTAACAGTTCACTGAGCTATTAACTGTTAAATACTGTTGAGTAGTGATTGTCAGTTGTGCTGAACTGTGTTTGCTCAGGTTTCTGTTGTCCTCTCCCGCACAGAGGAGCTTAAACTGTCCCCTCACTCTGGACGTCCTGGGTCCATTGATACTTTTTCCTTTTTGATAAGCCTCACAGCATCAAGTATACCAGTATGAATAGGGAGCGGATTTGCATTAAGCACCTTACTCTGCTGCTACAAGGGAAACATCAGCACATACAGAAATGCCGATGAGGTTCTGAACTGCAGCCTGGGTTTAGTGGGACCACAGAACCCAAAGTTGGCAAGGGACTGGCCTGACAGTAACCTGTGGAGGCAGAGTCCTTTCCAGAGTTGGCATGCGATGATGATTTGATTATGAAATAATCAAATTTGGAGATAACGGCTCATCAGAATCCAACCTGACAAGGGTTTGCATCTTCTTCAGTCTGCTTTCCTTATCCCTGAAGGAAGCAAGTCTTTCTTGCAACTCTGTAGATCAGCTTGAGAATGGAAGTTGGGGAAGAGTGGCTTCTATCTATTAAGATCTTTTTCCTTTATGCTGTAAAAGCTGTTCTGCCAAACAGCTCGTTGATACCAGATTTGGTAAATAAATCCTCACAAAACTCACAGGTGTTGTGAACTGAAGCAACCCTCTTGCTACAGCTTTCAACAATGTTTAATTAGTGCTTGGTGTGATCGAAGTGCTTGGTTTTGATACAGCTGTTTAATTTTTAAGTGTGACATAGTGTATAAATCAAAATAGTATTCTCAACGATGATGCATTGATTTCACAGTAGCAGGGCAGTTTAATAAGACAGTTTCAATATTTTCAAAAGAGAAATATCAAAGTTTCCATTTATTTTCTGTTAGGCAGGGAAATTCTTAATTTTCAGGATTTTCCAAACTACATAAATGATGACTTTTTTTTTAAGCCAGCTCTAGATTTTGAGACTATTGAAATCTAAGTAGATTTGACCCCTTTTCTTCCCTCCCCCCATCCTGCAGGACTTTCTAATTTTTTTAATGCTGAGAAGGGAAGAGCTTTAGAAATTACACAGAGCGGATTTGTCTTAGAGTATTAATCATGATCTGGTCTAGAATTTCATGCCTTCAGACTCAACAGGGTCAGTACAATTTTAGGGGCAGATGCAGCCCTCTGATTAATAGGATCATATTGTGAACTTATGGGGCTCTGTGAAGATCTTGATGCGTTGTGCACATAATTGTATTTTCTTTATTGATGATGCTGGGGTCTTTGGGGGAGACAAAGAAGTAAATAATGTTGACCAAGAAAATAGAGCATAGTGCTGTTAGATTTGGAAGCAAAAATACAAGCCTAATGTTTCTTGTTACTCTTAGTGATATGACAAAATACTATACTTTTTCTACTGCATGTCAGTAAATATTCTTATGACAGCGGATTCCATGTGGCTTTTTAGTGCATAAATACATGCTTGTCTCTTGGTCAACATTTTGTGTTCCTAACTCTAGCCTACTCTATGCCTAGCATGACTTGTCTCTTTTATTGTACCCATGCCACTGCCCATATCTAAACTATTGCTTCCAAAGGAGCTATCATATGTGGAAGAGCTGCTCAATTTTTTGACATGTGCAAAGGTACACAGATGTCTTATCCTCTTTTGTCCTCATGGTAGCTGGGTACACTTGCTCGTTAATTGGAACTGCATTTCTACCTCCCGTGCACACACGGTCCTCTGAGAAGTCTGAGGAGAAGGGCATTTGCGATCAAGTAATTTATGTTATGTTCATGTTTGAGATACATTAGCTGTTGAGGGATGCCAAGGAAGCACAGTGGGTGCTGAAGCTACTTATTTTTGTTTTCTATACGGGCAGATGTGTTTTTAAAAATACCATATGCACTTAGACTTCCTTGAGGACACAGCCTGTCAAAAAGGCAGTATCTTTTCCTTGGTAAAAGTGGATGCCTGAAGAGAATGTTTACTGTCAAATGGAGGCCATCTATCTATTTCACAACTGTATAAACAGTACATGTGCAATGTCCAGTAAATCTCCTAGATGGGTAATAATGAAAATTTCGTCTGTGAAGTGTAGTTTTATATTGTTAGTGAAGATTTTGGTCACTAAAAAGAACTTCAAATTTTAAAATAGACCTTTGCTATGCCAGAATAATTTGTTAGGGATGTGCATAGGCTTAAGGTGGAGATTTCATTTGAAAGAAAAAAAAAAAAATATCTTCTGTGACCTCCTTTGGAGGTAGGCTAGACAAAGTAAAAGAACAGTTTTTAATGTGTTCATTATTAAAATAATTGTTTTCAAGGAACCTGGAAATAGGAGCTATGAATGGCAGGGTACAGTCAAGGTATTAACAAGTAACTGAAACATTTGATCCAGTTCTAGTAAAACATTGTCCTCTGTCATATAAGACTTGACAGAAATAATCTGTGTAGTGCTAAAGAAAAGGGCATCAAATCCTCTATGTGTATATATATATGAGAAGTGCCAAACTATTGACCAAATTAGAAGTTTGCAAACTCAGTGATTCTACTAGTGAAAAATGCAGCGCTATCAAAGCGTGTTCCAGGAAACAGAAAACTTCAGGGAATCTTTTAACATCTAGCCAGAAAAAAGCCACTGTCTTCAGGTCATACGGGGTTGGAGGGGACCTTTTAAGATCATCTAGATCCACCCCCCTGCCCTGGGCAGGGGCACCTCCCACCAGCCCAGGTTGCTTAAAGCTCTGTCCCACTTGACCTTGAACACCTCTGGGGATGGGGCAGCCACAGCTTCTCGGGGAAACCTGCGCCAGGGGCTCACCACCCTCAGAGTAAAAAAAAAATAAATAAAAATTTAAAAATTCTTCCGTATGTCCAATCCTACCCTCTTTCGGTTTAAAACCATACACCTTTCCCATCTTATTACTGCAGTTGCATCTTAGCGTTGTGGGATATGATAAAATTACATAGGGCACATCCCTGTGTGTGGCTCAAAGTCCATGAATAACACTTCCTCACAATTATGCGTACACTTTATCATATTAGTAACTGGGAGCAAATACGGTAGCTGGCAATACAGATAACACTTCACAAAAAAACCCAACACTTTATTTTATTACAGAAGTGGTAAAATAATCGGCATGATTTGCCTCCTGCATTGGAAAGGCAGAAAATGTGTTATTTGAAATTCCACCATGTGGAATGAGATCATAAAATTATGCCTGAGCAGAATTTATTCTATTCTGCAGTGTTTTAACCTGCTACTGCTTGATAAAGCAAAGTGTTGTGCATACCATGTTTAACTCCAGAAATCGCTACAATATGCCTAAAGCAGCTTGATGTGCCTCGTAAAACAGAAACCTGGGGTGATACAATTATCCAAAATACTTCACTATATATTTTATGTGTAGAGACATGCTTTTATTTAAAACTTATACTTCTTTTAAATTATAATCATGAGTGGTTGTCATTTTTTTTCCCTTGATAAGCTTATATCATACAAACAGAAACATGGGATTTCTCAAAAGTGCAGTTCAGCCACTGTGTACCAGCTGTAGCCTACACTAGCTATTCAGCCAAAGCTATGCTTAACTTCGTAAGGGCAGCATTTGTTTCACTTCTTTTGCTTTTAATCCAGAGATACTTAATAGATCTCTTAGCTCAGATACCTTTTTTCCTATCTGGAAAAAGGAGTTTCTATTTTGAGGGGAGACTGCTGAGTCTGTTCTTGATTTTCACACTAACCCAAGGTATTTTAGGACTTCTATGGCTGGGTCTGGTAAATCACTGCTTTGAATTGTGGTACAGTTATATTCATCTCCCTTAAAGAATGCGACACCTATCAGCAAATATTTTCTATTCTTCTCTCCAGCTCGCCCTGTGCAGAGTTTTGTCTACTTTGTTCCAAGTTATTTTCATTTGAATCCCAGTCTAGTATGCCAAACATATTGTGATCGTACATGCGTGTCTTCTAACATTCAAGTCTGTGGTAAAGAAAGAGTGATACTGAAAAGAGCCCAGGCATCCATTGGAGAGGTTACTCAGCAGAGATGAGAGTTGGGTACTTGTGCCCATCTTCAATATACATCTAGAGCAGATGGTACCTATACGACAAAGGGGACTCTTCAATTATGTTTTATTTTAAACCTAATTTCTTATTTAAAGTTTAATTGGGTTAAATTATGCTTCTCTGAATCTCTCTTGGGAGAGGAAATTAAGATGTGTTATTATGAATAATCTGAATGTTGGTTAACACTGCTGAAGTGTTCTTAATCAAACCAGAGCTATGAATTCTCAGCTGCTCACTACCCACCCATCACTATGGCATCCTAGTACGCGTGTGGCATTGTTCAAAGAGCAGGGAAGAACATCAGTATATTAATTTATTCATTCATCAAGATGAAAGGCAGTATGGCTGATTAAGATTCTAAGGGTAAATAGTATCCCGTTTCATTATTTTTTTTACTAAGTCCCTAGGCTCAGCCGTAAGTACGTCTCGTGAATTCATTTACCCTGGGAGACATACTGGTCTCCTATTTTCTGCTCTTGTTGCAGTCAAGGGCAAAATTGCCTTTTAGTTTAACTCTGTGCAAACGTACTGGTAAAGCAGTTTTCAACTGAGGGCATTTTTTCACATTTCAAGTAAGATTTTTTTTGACTGCAGTTTGGTAGACAAGTGGATAACTATTGGATCGGAAGTTCTTGTTACAGGGAAGGTAAATGGAGAGCTCAGTCTAACGGTTTTTCAATGGTTCTCTGTAAAGTTATTTCACACAGGTGTTTCTCTGAGTTTTGCTATTTCAGATACCTCGTTTTTGGTAGCCCTCATATTAAGTAGCTATTGCATAATTAGCAAAGTCTTTCTTCTTGCTATAACGTACAGCTATACGCATATTCTTCTGTAATGAGGCCAGCTGGGAGATGCATTAATGACAGACTAAGTGACTGGTGACTGTTGTACAGGGGCATGCTGTACAGTCAAAGTGGACAGCAGCATCTGGGGTTAGAAAAGGGGTAGGTTTTTTCTGTCTTTTGGAAAGTACTTTGTTCACAGTAATTGCAGTAGGATTTTTGAACAAGTTGTAAGATCTTTGGGGTAGATTTTATCTTTAATTTTTCCTCTGTCTTATCTCTATGCTATGTAATAATTAACTGAGGAAGCCTTAATTCTGAGGATTCCTTAATGTGTGAGATTGATGCTCTGGATTTGAACTGAAATATTATTGCTGAAACAGGACCTTTTGTTCTGAAATGCAGGTTTGAATTCCACAGGTCATATCCATCTCCATATATTAAAAGGAGACTGTTATTGTATTTTGCCTGCTTTGCTTTGTGATATTGATGGTAAATCCTTTTTGATTTTCTGGCTAAACAAAGTCTGTGGTTGCTTTCAGTTGCACAAACAGCGCTCCACAGCTGGAGCACGCCAGGAAATGTGGTCTACAGTTTGCAAGTGACCTGTCTCTATGAGCCTTAGTATTAAGCTGCTGTCATAGTACACTGATGCTGTCATCGTAGCACTTTAGAAAAGAACAGGGATGAGTAAAGGGCTGCAAGACATGCTGTACCTTAAATGAGGGTTTAGTTAGGTTCACTGAAACAACCTCAAAAATCCCTTTTAGGTTAAAACATGGGGAAATGAAGTTCCTTTCTTTCCCTTCCTCCTACTGATGCATGCAAGTTTTTCTTCAGTTAATCAGACTTTTATGTTTTGAGGTCTCTTCTATTTGAGCACAGGAGATTATGATTCTGCTTGTTTTGTACTTGAAGTAAGTAGAAAATGAAAATTAATGTGCAGCCTGACAATAATGCAGAAAAACTTGCCTGGAGTCTAGCATCAGAGCACTGATTGTTGTTCCTGCAAAGCTTCACCAGTGTCGCTGCAGTATGCACTGCCCCCTTCTTTGCAGTCTTCATTTTTCAGTACTTTCCCATCTTGAAACAGATAAACCAGATCTTTTCTAACATTGCAAACCAGATCTCCAAACATTCTCTCTACTAGCAGCCACAAATGGGAATAATGATGCTATCAAATGAAAGTGAATGCAAGGATGATGATGGTGTTTGTCTAATGTCCAGAATTTTATTTTGTACAGTTAACAACCAGATGTTAAAGCCCCAGAGGTTCTATTGCAGCGTGGTATTGCCATTCCTTGCATCATTTGTGAACTAGGATCCTATCCTCCTAAAGGCATAGGCATGCATTTCTTGCCCTGTGCCAGATTGTAAGATACTACATGCTAAAAATAAATCCTTGTGATTAACATCTTGCGTTGCCTGTGCCTTAGATTTAGTGGCCTGTAGCTTGCCTTATTCTGTAGTTAGAAAGCACAATTCAGTTGGAGACTCCATAGCTAGAGGCTTTCTGGAATTATAAATAGAATAGAATAGTTCAGTTGGAAGGGACCTACAATGATCATCTGGTCTAACTCCCTGACCACTTCGGGGCTGACCAGAAGTTAAAGCATGTTGTTAAGGGTATTGTCCAAATGCCTTGTGAACACTGACTGGCACGGGGCATCGACCACCTCTCCAGGAAGCCTGTTCCAGTGTTTGACCACCCTCTCGTTAAAGAAATGCTTCCTCATGTCCAGCCTAAACTTCCCCTGGTGCAGCTTACCCCTTCCCAGGTGTCCTGTCCCTGGATCCCAGGGAGAAGAGCTCAGCACCTCCCTCTCCACGTCCCCTCCTCAGGAGGCTGTAGGGATCAATGAGGTGTCCCCTCAGCCGCCTCCTCTCCAAACCAGACAAGCCCAGTCCTCAGCCGCTCCTCAGAGGACGTGCCTTCCAGCCCTTCGCCACCTTGGCTGCCCTCCTCTGGACACGTTTGAGGACCTTCATGTCCTTCTCAGATGGTGGGGCCCAGAGCTGCACGCAGTGCTGCAGGTGAGGCCGCACCAGTGCCAAGCGCAGTGGGACCATCCCCACTCTTGATGGGCCAGTCGCGCTGTGTCCAATGCCCCCCCCAGACACGGTTTGCCCCCGTGGTGCGCGGGCACACTGCTGGCTCCTGCCGAGCTGCTGCCCAGCAGCTCCCCCAGGTCCCTCTCTGCAGGGCTGCTCTCCCGCCGCTCCTCTCCCAGTTTGTGCTTGGGTCGGGCATTACTCTTTCCCGGGGGCGGAATCTGTCAGGATAGATGGGACTAGATCATCAAAAGCAATGCATTTTTGTTACTTGAGCATCCAGCCCATTACTGAGACATCAGCTGCTAAAACTCCTCTCAGATGTGGACTGGAAATAAAGAAGCTGCCAAACAAGAGGATGTGGTAGTAATCTGTTGCTGCTATCTTAGTTATTGCTAGGACCTGAGCTAGAGGCTTCTCGTTCTGAAACCTGAGATGTTAAAGTGTAGACCCAGGGATGCAGGACCTGACTTTTAAAGCTTCTTAGACTATTAAGAGTGAAGACGGGACTGGTGCTATTTTTGAAAAGCATGAGGTAAGTGTCCCCACTCCACATGGGAGTCGGAGCCCAGGCGCTGCTGAGGACCCCTTGTGAATGTCTTGGCACACTATTACCTTTATAAATCTGGTCGTGCATTCCCACAGATGGCAGCTTTGGGAGACTTCTGTTCTCTGTAGATCAGGCACAGAGGGGAAAACAAAACATATCCCAAACAGTGGGTTATACTCTGTTGCCACCTATCAGAGCAAGCACTGCCCTGATGGACGGGAATTTAAATGCTTTCTGTTTTCCCACCACTAATGAGAAAAAATCATTATTCTACTGATGATGATTTTATTTGTGTAAAGGAAAATATTACGGCTGGAGTTTTCATAAAGCCTAAGAGAGTTTTACACTCAAATTCCACTGAATATTTGGGCACAAAGTGTGCAGGAGGAGGCAGTCTTAGTCTGTTTTTTAGGTCCATTTCTGTTGTGTGTTTGAAGGCCAGATGATGAAAGAGTCATTGGGGTGAGCTGATTTCTCTGCCCTTGCAAAGGCTATTATGAGTGTGTGTTTGGTTGTAATTTTGCCTTTGCTAGATGCCTGCGCTGTGATCCCTACCACTTTGAATAAATGTAGGTTTCCCTGTTCCTCAGGAGGTGTAGTGTGTGTTTTTGTTCATTCACAGTCAATGTTATTCCTGTGTAGAGACTTAAAGATTTTGTGTGTGGAGGCCAAACAGCCCGACACTTATCAAGGAGCGGGTCAAATTTAGCTCATGAAACACTTCGCCATAAGGAGGGGTTATGCTTTAGAATATGTTTTAAAAGATTTTTGATTGATTCTCTGAATTCTTTGGAAACTGCCATCTTACTGCTTTTCTAAAACATTGCTGTTCAGGCTTGCATTTGTACCTGCTTGCTAAATATAGGCATAAAACCCTGTGTGCTTTGACCTTTAAGTAAGAATTGCAGCTAGGTTTCAGGGGAGCTCACCCCTCCGCCCTTGATCTAAACTGTAATTTCAGAGGGACGATGAGGAGGAGGATGATGGCTGCCAGTGCTGAGGGGCCTGAGGGGCGCACTTTGCAGGGCCTGCCCCCGGCGCTCCGGGGGCGCCAGCTGTTCTTGTTCCCGTATTGCCCAGATCAATTCCAATTTGCTGCATTTTTCTAAGTATGCTGAGGCCTTATTTCTCCTCTGGCTGTGCTGTGTGGAGATGACCTAGAAAGCGCACACAGCTGCAAAACCCCAGCTCTCCCTGGCCCTGCTGGTGATGCGTAACCTGCCGTGCCGCAGTAAGGCCTGAGAACCTTTGTGTTCCAGCACGCTTACCTTCAGAGGGGACAAAAGTTTTAGACAAAATCACCTGTTGTTTTGAGGTTTCTGATACAGGAAAGATGCCTGGAAATAGGTAATTTTTGGAACCAGCCCCTGTGGTGAAACCATCGCGGTGGTGGGCTGGCTACCGGCGGCAGCCCTGTGCGGTCTGTGGCGCACGGCACGGCCATGGCAGGCGGCCTCTCCTGCTCGGCTGCAAGCGGGGCTTCCGAGGTAGCCGTGTGGCTCCGTCGGCACGAGGAACTGCAGAGGTCGTCGGGCATCGTGTGGCTCTCCGGGTGGGTATTTTGGGGAGTGGATTAAAGAAGGAGGTGAGGTGGGTGGCTGGGAGGAAGCAGCTGAGGGAGAGATGGAAAACAAATGGGCCCAGAGGCGCAGAGGTGGGTCTGTAAGGGCCTGTGGATGGCTTCTCTCCTCTGGCCACGTGGGAAGGCTGCAGTGCTCTCGAGTGCGAGCTTTCTTGTTGTGGAAACGCTGAATGCATTCTCATGGCTGGATGCCTGGGCATACATGACTAGCAGTTAACGATCTGCATGTCTCCCCGCATCCTCCCCTGTCCCCCATCCCAAACCAGCTCCCTCAGGCATGGAGGAGGAGGAGCAGCAGCACACGAGGGTGTAGAAGTGGTTGGGGTGGAGGGACTGCTGTGCCTGGTATCTCTTCACTTTTTACTTGAAACTGATTCCCCATAAGAAAAAGGTTTTTCTTGGAATCCCAAGGAATTCCCAAAATATAACAGCAGGTCTTTTTCAACTGAGGTGAGAAGGAAACTGTTAAGTCCCAGAGGTATCTATTTGTTATAATCTCTTTTCTTTCATTCTGTACAAGTGGAAAGTTAGCTTTGTGCTGGTAGATTAAAAATGGGATTGGTTATATTCTTCCCGTCTGATTTCTGGCTTCTCTGAGATCATGTTTTGCAGATTGTTTCTCTTGTTTTCCAAAACAGGCATAGGTAGGCAAGAGTGATGGGAGTGTAACATAATTTTTTTTTTTTTGTGGATTGTTAGGCTGGTCCAATTCTTCTGAGTCACAAGTTGCCACTGAAACCCTCCTGTGTTGCCTGTGGACATGACGGTTGAAACCTGAGGTCAACAGGGAGAGTAAAGTACATCCTAGTCCCACAGAGGACAATGTGCCCAGTATTATTTCCCTGGGGCTAGAAGGAGCTCGGGACTACTGTTTTACAGTCTTCTTTGATCTGATGTAGGTTTGCACTGTTGGCAATGTTTTGAAATTCACAGACAAAAAAAAATTACCAAGTCTGAAGTTATGTCATTAGATGTATGCACTTGAATGTAGATCTGTATGTCTAGCCACACATAAAAGGTGTATAACATAGTGTGTTTACCAGGGGAGAAGCAAAATTTACATTATGCATATTATTTTCCGAGTGTGTGACCTTTCTTTCTTTGCAGCAACAGCCATGTTATGTCCACCATGTCTAGTATGTTTGTCCCTTACATGAAGTTCATTTTGCATGCACAATTCGGGCATCACATTTCAAGTGGATCTTACATGTAATTCATAGAAAAAGCAAACCCATGGTTCAGAAGACAAAAATGGTTTGGCTGGGTTCCTCTAATGCACTTTATTACAGTAAAACAAGATAAAATGGCTGAGATTCTTACTACGAATGGGGAGAGTCAAGCAGGGAACTGTTGCAATGCTGTGGAACGATGGCCTCGGCTATTTTCCTGACAAGGCCCCAGGCAATTTCTATAATATAAACACGGGCTTGCCTGTCGCTTGTGCAAACTGGAGCATATATGCCTATGGCTGTTTGATTAGTACATGCTCGTGCCTCTTCATACTCGGCTGAGCTTCCCCCACAGAGCGTGCTGTTTCTCTTGCGCTTGTGCTGTTATTCCTCTGAGACTGGGAAGGCATTTTCTGCAACTTGTCTCACTTATTGCAACCAAAAAAGAGAAAGGAGCCAATTTTGGGCCTTCAACTCTCATGACAAAGGCCTTCCCTAAAGAGAGATTGTTTTGAAATAGCCTGACCCCAACTTGTCATATTAACATTCAGTATGTTAATAGTAGTGATTTTTACATATTTACAGGGGAAGAGAGCTTTCTACTGATGCTTTTTTAGAAAGCATCTTCTGTGTAACTCTAGAAACCACAGTACAAACACGGGGCATTTCCCCCAGGTTCACCTCTGGACTGCCTTGGACATAAGAGTCTTCTTCAGTGCCCCTCTCTGGTTGAGCCCGCCTGGTGATTACGCTGATAAGGGCATCCAGTGGAGCGGGTCTGAGTGCAGTTTGCATGAGCTTCTAGCCGTGAAAAATACAGTGGGAAGGCTTTCATATAGGCTGTGAAAATCTACCCGCTCTGCGCTTTCAAGTATCTTCCATTGGGATTGTTTTGTCCTCAATCCTTTTGGATGAGGGGTATGACTTACCTTATCCTTATGTGAGCAAGCAAGCTCATCTCTGAACTGACTGCAAAGGCAGCTTCAGGGGACAAGCCCAGGTGGGAAGCCTGTGTTACCAGATGAGTCCTGCCCCTACTGATCCATCGTGGTTGGCCTTGCTACCTCAGAGGCTGAAGACTGTTTATCCTAAGATCATGCGAGCCTTTCAGTGTGAGCTTGGGGGAAGCAGCCTGTGGTGTGCTCAGGTCCTGCTCAGACTTGCAGCAGCAGAGGCAAGTCTGGGGTCTGACTGTGGCCGTGAGCATGGCTGCCCAACCGAGATGGATTTGGGTTCTCTTGGCTGAACCCAGCAGGGTTCAGCTCTCAGCAGCCATCCCAGCGCCACTTTTTCACCTGCTGAGAATTCTGACCACCTGTGTGCTGACAGGGCAATGTCAGTGTCCTGTGTTGAGGAACTGCTCGCCCAGAGGGCGATTCACTGGGCTTTCTGGGGAAGGGGATGCCTGGCTTAAAAAGAAATTTGAAATGGAGCAGTTGTTCCTGAGGCCTCAGCAGCAGGATACGCACTGCAGGAGGGAGAAAAAAGAGTGTTCAAAGCCAGCTGCATTCCCCTGCTTTTTCACCTTCAGCCTGAAATTAGGTTTTAAGGTGTAATCAATAGGGAAATGAGTGATAGGAGAGGGATTGGACTGGCCTTTGTATTCTTTGCTTCTGAGATACAGGAGTACCCTGTGGAGGCTTTGTGTCTCCTTATGGAGACCCATATACTTCATAGTCAGGGTCCTAGACATCCTGGACTCTTTTCCTGCTCTGGACAATATCGTGCAGAGGCAATTTACTGGAGAATAAAAGCGTGAAAGCTACTAATGAAAATGATTAACTGATCCCAAGCGTCCTTGAAGCAGAGGCACAGGGCTCTGTAATGCTTTGGTATCTCCACCTGCCTGAGGGCCCAGAACACTGGGATTCAGTAGGGCAGAGGTGGTGAAGTGCTCATTCCTTCTTTTGGAGGTGTTTCTATTTCTAGGTGTCTCTTGTAAAGCCAGAGAAAGGTATTTCTCCACTTCAGTAGTATGCAAGGTCTGTTTTTGTAAATAAACTGTTAATTGGCTTGGAGAAAACAAAGGAACCAATGACTAGAGGAGAAAGGGAGAAAAACAGAGTAGCCCTAGATTATCATTGGGAGCAATGTTCGGAGCAGATTCCTTTCCCACTTCAGATAAAGGGTACTGGTGTTACGTGGGAGCATGTGTAGGGGTAGTTTTCCTCTATACTTTTGATAGCATATTACCAAACCCAGGTATTAACAAGAAGGTAATCTAGAATGCCGTGGAGAAGAAAGAACTAGAGCAAACAGCAAATAAAGGAAAAAAGGAATTTAAAAAGGAAAGCATGGAAGCCAAAATAAAAGTAATAGCAATGGGTGAAATTTGTAGGAAGGAAGGAAAACAGAAGATTAGAGACAAGGTAGGAAGGAGCTTCTACTGGGATTGTTCATCCAGTTATAATTGTCTTTTTACATTTGGTCTTAAAGATTACAAAGTGCATTCTCTGAGGCATTTATGTTTTTTATGGCTTGTTCTGCCACAGGAAGCAGCACACCATTATCCGTACACTCAATGCTTATCATACTATGAGACTAATACTTGCTTCAGACCTCTGGGAGTGTGTATATAAATAAACTACTTCGGATTGCTTCAATCATGCAGCTGAGCTTGAACTGCTCTTACAGAAAAAAAACCAGCCCCAAACAAAAAACCCCGAAAAACAGCCAACAAAAAAACCTGGAGATTCAAATGTGTCTTTTCATACAGTAGCAGTTCTAAGTTCAAGTGTAGCTATGATCCCTTGCTGATAGATACTCCACAGCCGACAGCAATGTGTTACTACTTCCCATAAAAAGTGCGGCAAATTCTTCAGTGAATTCATTTAGATTTTAATTCAAAATGCATCTTAAAAGAAATGTGTGCACCTGTTACTTCAGATTTTACTGGATGGATTTTCTGGGGAGAGGGGCAAAATAGAATCTTTCTTTGTGAGCTCTAGACTGAATTTATTAGGCTTTAGGAATGTGTTTAATGCTACCATCTTGTATGGAAATCTGTACGTAGGATTTTTAAAATTTTTTTTTAAGCCCTTTTTTGCTTAACCAGAGGTTTTCATGGCTTCAAGGGCTCCAGCAATAATTCCTGCAGATTATAATGACACGTGCTGGTAGAGGGCAGAGCTGATAGGATATACTCCAGCTGCTGTTGTACTTGGCAGTCATTCACCATAAATAATTCTGCTGGTCTTTCTGTGTACAGACATCTGACAGATGCTTCTTGCAATCTCTAAACAGTTGCATCGTCGTCAAACAGATTACCGGGTTTTGAAACCATTACTAGGATCATGTTATTCCCATGATCTGGGAATGCTATGGTGGTTTTAGTGTACTTGAGTTGATATGTCTAATGGCATCAGCACTGTGCCCTGTGTACTTCATAGAGACGTTTATATACCAAAGTGTGCGTCCCACTGAAATCAAAGGAATTTATTTATCTGGGGTACTAAACTGTTTATTCTTAGACTTAAAATCTAGGATTTGATCATGTGTAGTGCCGAGAACCAGTACATCTCATTGGGTCCCATCCCTCCTTTGGAATTGAGAGCGCTCAGTGTGGTAAGGATGTGGCAGCCGGTGAAATTAGCCTCCTAAATGCATAGATGTCCACGGCAGACTGCAGGGACAGTGCTCTTCAGTAGTATAGATAACACCCTGCGGGGAGTGTGTGGTATTGCAAGATACCAGAGATTTTTATGAAAGGTTATTCCCTCACTGCAGTTTGCAAGGGTCTGCAAGCAAGCATTGGTAAAACAGATATTTAGAAATGCTTTGGCATAAAATTCAAGCTTTACGCATTAAAAGCAGTATGATGGAGAACTGACAAATGCACTGGGCCCTTCGCTGTGAAAGAGTGGTAGGCCACCTTGACAGGTGAGAAGTTACAACTTTGGGCATCTGAATATCGCAACAGTCTTTCAGTGGAAAAGAATCCACAGCAAGAATATAATTCTTGCCTAAAATATTAATTTACTCAAATTAAATGGAAGTTCCAGTGAAAAAGCAGTTTCAGGGGTACATTTTTTTGACGGACCTCACTCTACCTATTTAGAGCTACTCTACATAAAATAATAATATACATAAATATACATAATACATAATAATATACATAATATATATATATATTATATATAATAATATACATAATAATATACATAAAATAATAGCAATAGCATATCTTTGCAATTGCGTATCTCCCCATGTCTCAGTGGGATACTCATTCAAATCAGTAGACTAAATTTGCAAGGTTGATCTGGTCTGTTGTCCTCTGTATTAGAATAGAGTAGAATAGAACAGAATAGAACAGTTGGAAGGGACCTACAACAATCATCTGGTCCAACTCCCTGACCACTTCAGGGCTGACCAGAAGTTAAAGCATGATATTGAGGGCATTATCCAAATGCCTCGTGAACACTGACTGGCACGGGGCATCGACCACCTCTCCAGGAAGCCTGTTCCAGTGTTTGACCACCCTCTCGTTAAAGAAATGCTTCCTCATGTCCAGCCTAAACTTCCCCTGGCACAGTGGTTTTTGGTCTCTTGCTGTGGATATGGGTACCATTGTGTTGATGTAAGACAGGTGAATTCCTGGGAGCAGTATTTCATCGGTTTTCAAGAGAAGGAGGAAGAGCTTATGCCTCTGTGATTCATCTCTCTTCCTTTTTGCATTAAACCGAGTCTCAATCCTTGGTTTAATTATGATTGGTCTAACCAAACCCTATTTTGCTCTGATTTGGAAAAGAGAGAGGTTTGTCTACCTACGAGACAGAGGTGAAAACTTAGCAATGTAAGAATTACATTGTGTACTGTGCACCTGTGCCAAGATTTTGCATTAGCAAAACTTATTCCACATGTCACTTACACTGAGTGGTGTAAGAAAATGGCTGAAAATCACCACTGTACTTCTTGGTTTGGTTGTGGAGCAGTACCCTAAATAACTGAGTAAATCTCTTGTTGGATCTAAGGGTAAAATTTCCATGCAGGAGGTTTTTGTTTTTGTTTTTTTTTTTCTAATTACTATGGTATAACTGGCATCTCTCCCATGACTTCAGGGCAGTTAGTCTGTAGCTACACAAGTACAAATCATCAAGGCATTATCAGAGGCATTTTGAGACAGCTGCCAAATGCTTTTATTAAAGCAAAAATTAATTGGAAAAAAGCTTAAAGCTCTGTTATTGGGCACTGAAAACCACATTCAGACTGCAAAGCAAATGTGCCCCATAGCTTTCTGTGAAGTCTGGTTCTCCAGCCTGGTGTCCAGGTCAAGAGACATAGTAGGAATAGGCTGTGGTTCTCTTCCAAGCTATGCAGGTTTTGTTTCAGTGGAAGCCAGGGAGGGGAGGTGACAGTGTGGCCTGTTGCTGTTATAATTCCTGTGCGGTCATTCCCATTACCAGATAGTTCCTGAACAGGACTGCAGCCAGTCCCACAAGCTGGGACTTCTTGAAATTAATTGCCATTAATACCCACAGTGCTTTGTTCAGCTCTGGTAACCCAGCTCAAATTCTCCTCTGTTAGCTAAGCTTACATGGGGTGGTGTATGTGCTGTAACTGAAGGACTTGCCTTCTGGTATCTTCCAAGGTGTGCAGGAGCTTCGGAGGTGTCTAGAGCCTCCCTGCTGTTGCATCAAGACTCTGGGAGTTACCTGCACTGAGTTTCAATTTAAGAAGCTATTGGAAAAATTGAGGAGGACAGTACTGTGCCTGGGCTTGTTCCTGTTTCCGAGCTCCATTTAATTTGGGCAAATTGAATGATTTTCTTTGGCTGTTTCTCAGAGACGGTTCAGAAGGGGCAGATGGTAGTCTGCAGTGATTTCAGCAGGAATAAGATTGTGGCCCTTTAGGATGCACTGTTTACAGACTGCTGAAGAGCAGTTGTACATTCATCAATCATTCTGCCATCCTTGACATCTGCTTCATCCTTATGCCGTCCAGATCTTCTTTTCATTCACTGGGAAAGTTGCACACAACACTGAACTCCTGGTGACATTATTCCCAGCTCTATCGCATTCATTCTTAGAAGGCCAGGCAGGCAGTGCATACCTATGCTTGTCATTCACTTTTATATGGTTCTGGTGCTTCCTGGTTCTCAGTATTTTGCATGCCAACAGGTTATCAGGAGGGCTTTAGTTATTAAATGATGCCTTTTCCTTTCCAGAGCAAATCTTCGTGTTTTGACTAAACACCAGTTGTATCAAAGGGCAAACTGCATGCAAAATAACAGAACTCCTGAAGCTGTTTTTTATTTACTGTTAGCAGCATGTTTGTGAGAGCTGGACTTTGCTGGAAGAGCCTGCAGGATAATAATAAACCCGACAATGCTGGAAGTTGGAAGCAATGAACCGTGTAGGCTTGCAGTAAGGAAGGAAGGGGATTCATAAGCAAAAAAACCACCTTCAGTTTCTAAACCATTGAGTTGCTGGTGTTTTGTCAGAGGAGAATGAGAGTAACTTCATGCTTTATAACCCACTTTTCCATTCATGGGAGTAGCAAATGTTCTGCATTGTCTGTTTCCCCTTTCTTACTTTCCTTGAAGCCTTGTCTGCTCAGCTCATGATCAGCAGCTCAGCAGTGCTTAGGTGGTTGTCAGTCCTGGGGTCCCACACTCAGTGGTCTCAGGAATTGCCTGGAAGGCTCCAAAAGGTTTGGAAAAGAAGAAGAGAGTGGGATGGGCACTGGGATCCAGAGAGACCTGAGGAGGTGAAGAGCAGAGACCGATGAGAACAAAGGCAAAGGCTCTCTCAACCCTCGTATTTGGCCATAAGGTGCTTGAATTACAAATAAGCAGGATACTTGTTACAGTTTATGCAGCAATAAGTCTGTTTAATTCAGAACACCGTGCACTGTAAAGGCAGATTTATGGAATGTTCCCAGCTTCATGCTTTTGGGTTTATCCCCCAGCTTCTGATTTTAAGAACTTCAGGATATTCTTCCTGTGGGGAGAAGTCACGGGGCATTTAGTTGTTGTTCAACTGTCCCTACCTTTTAAAAATAGCAAATATACCCATTTTCTTTCCCAAGTACCCTTATCTTCTCTGAATGCGACTATACTTCCTGTAATGTATCTTCATTCTCTGTCCTTGAGGCTTCCAGCTGTGTGTGTGTGGCTTTATCAACAGGTCCCCTTCAGTGCGTGCGCAGGGAAAGGCAGGAATGGCTGTTGGATAAGCCAGGAGACTCCAGTGACAGTAAGGCAATCCTAGAGGTACAGTGTCGTCCTCTGTTTGCCCACAATGCGCGTGATATTGATGTGCAGGCACTGTAAGAGACAGCATATCCCAGGGCTGAAATGAGAGCAGGGCTGCACCCTCGCTGTGCGGGCACCTCGGCCCCGTGCGGAGAGGAGCCCTATAGGACACTGATCTTCAAAAAGGTCTTCGGGGAGGTGAAAGCTAGCAAAGAGAGGGAATTTAACAGAGAAGTGCAAAGTGCTTTTTAGAAAGGAAATATAGGTAAGGAAGCAAAACTGAAGATGAAGTGACTGACAGCATTCTGAGTTTTATAGATATGTTTTGGTCAGTGTTGGAGGCTACAGCTCCCACATTCCCTGCTGACAGAGTAAAGCTCTGCAAATAGTATTTTTTTTCCTGTTAACTGCAGGGTAACATCTTCTGGGGGTTATTCTGGAACAGGAGATAAAGATAAAGCAGCCTGCTTTTTCTGCTCAGTGGAGTATATGCATATGTATGTGTGTGTGTAGCTTCATATATGTGTTGTATCTGCTGTAGCATCAGCTCTATTAATGTATTCTAGGCCTAAATATCATCCCTCTGGCATCCTGGGAGGTACTTACTGTGTTTCAATAGTCAAAGAAGAATAGCACTAAAAGATGGAAGTGACCAGTTAGGCTCCTCTCACTTTTTTCCTCTGTGGTACTGTGCCTTTCCTAGGCTCGGAAAAACTTCTCTGTTTCTGTTAAAGCATTTTCCACTGTCAGGAATGTTTCTTGGAGCCAATCTTGCAGGTAACAGAAATTTTGCCTCAGTTTCTTTTTATTTTTTTGGTGGATATTTTTCTCCTAATCTGTCCCTACTTGATTACCTTCCTAAAGTTCTCTCAGGGAAAACTGGAGGAGCCTGGCAACACTAGAGCTGTGGCTGACTTCTGACTCCATGTCTGGGAAGAGGCAGCAGAAGTAATCACAAGAACTCCCCAGTAAATAGAATCCAAGTCACATCTGGGCTATTAGTAGAAGTTTCTATTATCTCAGCGCTACAGCATATCATGGCTGCCCCTAGAATGGCTTTGTATACACATGCTAAACCTGTGTTTTACTTCTGCAGAGTGAAAAATATGAATGCCTGTTCGGGAGTAAATTACCCTTTTGTAGAAGACTGAGAATGTGTTTTTTGCACCTCATTCTGCATTTTCACTTTACTGTGTTCCTTTCCTGACTCAAGTGTGTGTGGCATTTGACGTGGGCTTTTTTTGCCGCTGTTCCAGTCTGCGCTGTCCATACGCAGTGGCTGTTTGGGTAGCACTGCAGCTTCCATCTGCAGGGTGGTGGTATCTGTAAATATCTGTCTTTATTCTTTCAAGCCTAAACATCCAAGGTATCTCATTCCTGAGTGAAAACATTCATCTCTCATGAAGTGTGGCTGGCCTCTGGGAGGCTGACCTGACAGCGGCTCGCTGCGTGCCCTGGCACGGTGTCTGTGACAGTCAGGCTGCCCTCGGTGCTGCGTGCCAGCCACAGTGGCTATTGAAACGGGCCAGTGGTGAGGGCAGCCGCAGCCAGCAAGAGCTGCCACGTGTGCTCAGAGCCTCTCTGCGCTGTGCTGAAGAGGCCTCTGGGCCAGAGGAGCCTCTGAAAGTGCTTTCTGCTTTCAGGGTGGCTGAGGATCTAAATGACACAGCAAAAAAGCATTTACCCTATGCAGGACGTAGTCTCCTGTGATTTTTAATCTGTTGTCCTTACTGCTTTGCTTATGTACTGTTGTCTTTCTCAAAAGCCATCCTTTGCATGGTTAATATGGTAAAAGTGGGATCCTTTGTTCCAACCCAACAAATCTTCATGTATTAGTATTCATTTGGCATTATCAGCCAAAGATTTCTGCTGTCTTGACCATTTCTGTCCCATCTGGCCTGTTTTTTTTCCAAGCAGCACTAAATCAGGTCTGTATGTGCTGTGTCACATGATACATGACAAGAACAAGCCATTTTTGTTAGCTGCTGTCCAAAGCCCGTTTTCCTTCTTGATCATCTGCACCTACAGCAGGCTCAGCTCTGATGTACTGTTTCAGCCCTCCTGGTGAAAAAGTCTTCGTGTAACTAGCGTGATTAATCCTTTGTTACAAGTATTGAATATGAGTCACTGTGGGAAATGCGGATCAGATCCTGCTCTCATTTGTAGCTGTACGTATACAATGCAATGTCAAGATTTCAGAGGTGGTGTAACTGGGAGCAGCATAGGAAGCCTTGGGTGATACAGGACAGTGCTTTCAGGGTAGCAGAATCAGTATGGCAAGAATTAGGGATCTGCTTTGTTCAGTTTATGATGACATTCTTCAGTGAGGATTCTGCTATTGTCTCAAAGGATGTGTGTCATTTCTGCAGGTTTTGTGGATGTGGTATTGGAGTATTGGAGTGACTGTGTGAATGTGAACATGGCATCATCTAAATCCCTGTTCAGTGCTGAGACACATGGACACAGAAGTTTCTAGGGAGCTTATTAAATCCACACTTGTTTTGTGGTTAGAGAGAATACCTCTTTATCAGAGGCTGTCAGTCAGTGCCAATAACCAAGACAAATGCTAAAAAAACCAAACACAACCAATGCGCCTCTGGTAGGTCTATGGGACAGACAGACACTTGTGTTCTTGGTGATATGGAGAAACCCCTTGGCTTCCTGATCTGCACATCTTGCTGATGTGCTTGGGTTTAAGCTTACCGCATCACTTTGGCTTAGGACAGAGTTTTCCCCAAAAAATTCAGTTGGTGGAAACCATTGATTGGTGGAATTTTTTTTGCGTTCCATTGGAAATGGTGAAGGGGACAGTTTCTAGTCTGATACAGTCTTTTGCGTGTCATTAGTTCTCTGCTTCTACAGAGACCTAGAATGCTGGTGAGGATTTCAGCACTTCCCCTGTCTTCCTGTGGCAGTTGTAGGTGTGTTGTGGGAAGTCTTTGAGTTTGGAACAGGATTGTCAGGGGGATCAAGGACTGGGAAGAGTAAGAGGAAGATATTGTTGGTAGATCCTTGAGACTGTGGTGCCTGCTTTGCAGCTTTCAGGTGCAGCTTTCAGGCTGCAAGGCTTCAATTAAATGACTTGTCCTTTCTAGTCCTGTACTCTCAGCGGTGCTAATACTTAGGGTAAACAAACTCCTATCTTCATTGCATGGTGCCCCTTTCTGAGAACATGAAAAGGGCATGTATGGGATCTCCACAAGTATGCCAGACTTAAATACAGAAGCCTGGTTGTGCTGGGATCTCCCTTGCAGGTTTTCAGACAAAGATTGCAGTGTTTGGAGAAGTGAGCTATCTCTTGTGTTCTGTAACCATGTGAGCTGTCATGCTGCAGTGTCCGCTGACAAATAATAGTATGTCTTATTTTTCGCAGGGCTTCCAAAGCAGCTGAGTCCAGGACCTTGAGGAGTTTCACGCAGTAGGTGCTGAACTAACTGGCACTGAAAGGAACAGAAAAAGATGGCAGTCCATATTTGAAATAATTAAACACGTGGACTCTCACTGATAAGAAACCATGTCAAAAAAAGGACGTAGCAAGGGCGAAAAGCCTGAGGCACTCATTGTTGCCCTACAGGCTGCCAATGAGGAACTCAGGACCAAGCTAACGGACATTCAAATTGAGCTGCATCAGGAGAAATCTAAGGTGAGTGAGGGTTTGGTTTTAAATAACAGTATCTGTGCTGAAGCAGAGAAACACATGGGAAAAATAGTATCACAGAAATCAACATGTGCAACGTAACTCTTTCCTAGAACAGTGGTCTGATTCTTTCTCCACATACATTTTCTTACTGTTGCTGTCCTGTTGCTTCCATGGAAAAGACTCCTTTTTACTGAGGTCCAAGTTTAAGAAGCCTTTGGCCCTCAAATGGAGCAATATGTCTTTTGTAACATCTTTGGTCATATTCCGGTTAGTCGGTTTCATCCTATCCACTCACTGTTTAGAAACTGGGTAGTGTTGCTGCCTTTTGAATGGCTGATATTTCAGCAAGACATGCCCTTATTGCACAGTTGAGTGAAGTGTTCCCTAAATGTATAGCATGACAATCCATGCCAACCCTTGTAATCCATCTGCAGTGCAGCCGAACTGTATTGTATGCATTAGGGTATGTATGCATTGTTTAAAGTTTGTTCAGGTACCAACCGTTTGCCAGAGTTACAGCCTCAGATATGTAAAGTTAGTCTAAAG
The DNA here is from genome assembly GCA_017639485.1 of Pluvialis apricaria. NCBI lineage: Eukaryota > Metazoa > Chordata > Aves > Charadriiformes > Charadriidae > Pluvialis > Pluvialis apricaria. Next base: position 306,995 of record CM030019.1, read on the forward strand.
CCAGCTGAGTGTCATGCACGCATGGTATAGCCATGGCCCTATAGCATAGACATAGCTGTGAAGATTGAGGTGCCTCCCATGTACTTTAGAAGCCTTTGGTACAACCTCAGGGCTGTGCGCTGCAGCTGCAGCTCTTGCCTACATCTTCTGCTGAACTTTTCACTCTCTTTTCCTGCATTCTCTATGCTAGGGCAGCCCTTGTGCAACACATAATATCTCTTTACTCTACTACAGCTTTTGTAACCTGTGAAAAGGTAACGGGCTGGGTGTTATCCAAGTATAAAATACTGGCTGTTTTTTTACACCTACTTGCATGTACCCTGCCTGCATTCTATTAAAATCCTTGCAAGCAGCATCAATTTTCCCACAGGTGATGCTGAAGTGGCTTTGCAAAGAAGTGTACTTTTTGCTGTCAGTAGTGTTGCTCCCTCTTCATTTAGAGATGCTTCTAGTGGCAAGCACAATACATCTTTGTTTTATAGTCAGAGTACAGCTTTTGTGCAATAAAACCTTACATGGTAAGTGCTAAAGTTCCCTGAACATGGGTGAGATGAAGGCAGTCTTCAGATTTAGCGGTGTGTTCTTTATGAGCAGTGAAGATAACAAATGTCTGTTTAGTAACTCGTGGTGAATTCTTATGAAGTGGACTGGAGGCAGTGCTAACTGCAGCCAGGCATCCCCCACCTGCAGTCTGGTGGCAGGCACATTTTCAAAGGATGATGCCTAGTGATATATTGTTTTTCCAAATGGAGTATAATTGAATATAATAACCTGACTCTTTGATTCCTTTGCAAATAAGCATATATCCTGGGCAAATAAACCCAGAATGACTTGCCTCTAGCTTCCAAACCTGAATAACCACAAATCCTTCAGCTTCTAAAAGGTGTTTTTCATAATTTCTCTCTTCTAGGGACAGATGTTCATGCCAATATATCAAGGTTTATCATACTAGTAACCTCAGACAACTTAGCCGGTATAGTGGAAGTTGGTTTGTATAATTTAGGAGCAGCTAAATGAAAACAAGAATAGCCAGTTCTGCCTTATCTGATGTTCTGAAAATCTCTAGGGACATTCTCCCTTCACTTACCAGTAAGATTTATAGCCTTTAATTTGCTACCTTTTAAAATAGACAAGATTTGCAAACTGCAACAAAGCAGACATTACTACTCTTTCAAACTCATTCTGCATCCTTTTCTTTCATAGATGGTCAATGACAGCCTTGGAAAGCAAAAATGTTTTTCGATTCTTTTGTTTTGCCTGCAAGCTTTGGCATTCATGTGTTGCACCCAGGCAAGGCTTAGTTATTCTCTTAAGGAGCTGCAGGCTGGCTGCCAGAAAACTGATGGCCCAGGGAGCTTCTCTAATGCTTTCCACTATATTCTGAGTCTTGCTGCTTTTGTTATCACTGCAGCAATGGAATTCCAATACGGAAGTTGCCAGTGTAGATTTTTGTTACTAGACATCACTTCAAGGATGGCCTAAAATAATGAGAGTTGCAAGAGTAGGAAAGTCTTGAGAACAAAACGAAAAAGACTTATCTGAAATATATTTAAATGTGCTTCAGTAACACTGGAAAGGATAGGAGCAGAACAGGAACAAAATAATAAAATTGCTTGCGTGCTTTAGTACCTCTCGGGATGCCCATCCATAGGTGGTTTTGTCCATTCCTGTGACTAAATTGGGCTGAGTGCTCAGAGTATTAAAGGAATTGTCATCATGGAGTAGTTCAGAGCTTAAAAACTACAGTCTCAGGAAATAGATCACACTTCTGAATTGTTCTGCAGTTTGGATTGAGAGGAACAGACATCATTGCAAATTTTACTTTAATCTGGAATTCAGATTTTAGCGCTGTTTCCCTTTTTCCCTAGATGTAAGCAGGTTCAGATTTGCCATCTTGGTACAACCCCATTTGTAAAAATAGGATGCCAAACTGGGCAGTCACCCACAATGTCAGAAGCAGCTTTAAGAAAGCGTTCATCCCACAAAGGGACAAACAAATAGGATCTTTGGACTTTACCCGTCTCTGCTAGCAATGAGTTCACTCTGCCAGTGAATCCAAAGAGGGTAGAAACCTCTGGGCCATTGTGGTCTTTTATTGGACAGGTCTCTTTTCCATTACTTCAAGTTTAATAATGTTTCCCACAGGGCCCTCATTCACTTTCCCTTTCTTCCCATCAGAATGGTACATCTGCAAGTCAGCCTAACATCTGATGGCGTTTTAGTTTAATAAACTAGGCGGCCTGGAAAAAAATAGCCATAAAACTAGGCATCCCAGAGCTTAGCTGGGGTTGTACACAGGCCCTGGCTGGGTCTGCATTGTGCCATTGTGGATATCCAGACTATTTTGTTGGAAGTTTTGATATCTCTTTCTATGTCATGCCCGAAGGGATCACTTACAGTAATTGCACCTTGTTTTGCAGTGCATTCAACTCCCTTTTTAATGAATAGGAAGAGATGTGTTACGAGAGAGAGAGAGGGCGTCAGGCTCATTTTTAGTCACGAGTATTCAAAATCAAGGAGGAACCTAGAATGAAAAAGGAGTGATAGCAAACCAAAAACCTGTCCTAAGGACTTGAGGGTTGAGGGGCTAAGGTTATGTGTGCCGTTCTTCTCAGAAGTGATCTATGTAGTAAAGGCATTTTAACATCTCATATGAGTTGTACAGATGTGAGTAAGAGAGACTGCTTTTTCGTCCCTGGCTGCAAAATCTTCTTGTTGTCTGTGGCATGTATTATTACACGTAATTACTGCATCAATAGCCTCTGAAGTCCTCCAGAGAAGTCAGTGGCAGTTGCAAGTGTAGACCACCTTTAAAAAATATTCGTATTTAATACTTTGTTTTGAAAAGTTTTTGTGCATCCTAGAGCCCTGTGGAGGGAGTTCTAGGAGAATCTTTCAGATTTGTTTTCCATGGAGCCTTCTGAGGAAGATGCCTCTTATTTTTAGAGTCTGTTACTTGTCTGAATGACTTTGGTGATTGAAACCAAAGTAAAAGTACACTTCCAAGCTCTTGCTAATGGCTTATTTTGGGAAAGGTATATCTGAAATAAGATGGGGATAGCAGGGGAGGAAAAAACCCAAGTCAATTGGCTGTGCATGTAGCTGATAGCACTTCCTACCTTCACTAAATCCTCTCCAAGTAATCAATTAGGCCTGCAGGCTAGACCACCAGGGTCTCTTGGAGGGCTTTCAGATGACCTACTACTATGCTTATTCATATTGACTTTTTTTTCCCGTTTTTTCTTTCTGAAAGGTTTACTCACTCTTATTCTGTGTGGTCTTTATTTAAAAAGGAATTAACAAGAAAGTTCTTACAGTCTTTGAAACCACATTCTTTTTCACTATAAATAGCAAACCTACCGAGTTTGCTCTGAACTGAAACCATTCCTTACCCGTTGCTTTCCTTTGGTGTAGGTTCACACAGGTTTCTATTGTGGAATTGCTCAGGGGTATGAAGTTGCACCTGGAGATATGTTAATGTAAGCGTACTGGGGACTGGTGGATTGCTCTGTAACTTTGATTGCAAAGCTATGGACAAAGAACTTTAAAAACTGTTGTTAATAAAGAGTGACAAAGGACATATTTTAAGTAAAGCTAGCTGTTCCATAAGCATAATAACCAGTGAAGCATGCTTTTCTGTAGATATGTGTCTGAGAAGTGACTACAAATGTCTGTAAAAGCTCTAGGTATGGGTAAGAACACCTGTGAAAGATGAAATGTTTCCTGGACTTTCAGACTTGCACCTTACCTTGGTTGGGATCATATAGAGGCAAGCACTTCTCTCTCATCTGATTGACTGCCCATGGTCATGAAAGTTGCAGAAACCTTGCTATTTCTGAGCCCTCTAATTTTCCACTGAAAGTACCTGTAGTGTCACTGCATGAGGCAAGACACCTGGAGAAGACAGGGTTGTTTTGGCTTGAGTAAAGACAGTGTAAAATCTACATGAATGCCCCAGGACTTGGCCCATATTTTGTTGTAGGAGGGTGGAGGATCATCTAAGGTCTGCAGCAGGGTCTTCCTCAATCTGACACGGCTATGTGCCTGGGTGGGCTTGTTTTGATAACATTGTGTTCTTAGCAGGTGACTTCATTTTATCTCAATGTAGGTTGCTAAACTTGAAAGAGAGAAGACTCAAGAAACTAAGCGTATCCGCGAGGTGGAGCAGCGCAAGCAGACTGTGCAGATTACGGAGCTAAAAGCCAAACTCCATGAGGAGAAAATGAAGGAGCTGCAGGCTGTGCGGGAGAACCTCATCAAACAGCATGAGCAGGAGATGACACGGATGGTGAAAGTCCGAGACAGCGAAATCCAGCGCCTCAAGTCAGCGCTGTGTGCGCTGCGGGATGGGAGCAGTGATAAAGTAAGGACAGCGCTGACTATTGAGGCTCGTGAAGAGGCCAGAAAACAGTTCGACTCTGAGCGCCTTAAGCTTCTGCAGGAAATTACTGAACTGAAGTCTGCCAAAAAGCAGGTAGATGAGGCTCTTAACAATATGATCCAAGCCGATAAGATCAAGGCAGGGGATCTTCGGAGTGAGCATCAGTCCCACCAGGAAGCCATTTCCAAGATCAAATGGGAGAGTGAAAGGGATATTCGCCGCCTGGTCAGTAAACAAAATAGTTCATATGTTCTCTTGCGCTATAGTGAGTTTGCCTCTTATGCCTCTTAGCTTTTGTGAATAACAGAAGTCTGCAGTGTACCTTGGTTGCCAAAATTACTAAAAACTTCTCATTGTTATTTCTCAGCAGTAATTAGATCATGGTGAGTCAGCTAGAGCAACCACTGTGATAGCAGCTAACACCTTAAAATAAGAGAGTGATTGGCCTAGTTCGTAAGGATTTGGCTTGCCGCGATGGTAATACATGTGCAATGCAAAGTGATAGAAAGAGTGTTTGCATCTGCACTTGCAGTTTGTTAGTTTTTCTAGCCTTTGTGACAGTATCCTAAAGACATTAAAGCATGGCGGGAGGGGAGATCTCTTTTGGTTTGGTCTTGGCATAGCCTTCAGTAATGACTGAGGAAAACGAACACAATGAGGCCTACATCAGCAATGGTGCAAGTTGCCATGTTTCCTGATAATCTGGGGAGCTGGACCTGCTTGCAACGGTGGAAAGTTTGGCTTGAAAACTGGAATTCAACATTTGACAGTTAAGTAAAAGAAATGGTAGTTTAAACTGTCAAGAATTATTTTATCCCCACCCCAAAGTCTGTGTACTGGAGTTATATATTCTTGTGTTGCCAAAATGCTCAATAATATAGTACAGACTAGTAGTGGTGGATTCTTCATATCTGCCTTCTGAATTTTGACCCTTCTTCTTACTGATCCTCATTTGTAGTTCTGTGTAGCCATGAGGACAAACTACTTTTTTTTTCCTAATCTGAAATTGAAGATCTGTTTTCAGGGTTTTAATATAAAAAGGAACTATAGTGAAATTCAGGATAAAACTGAGCCATATAGTAACATTAAGATCAACTCAGGTTCCACCTACATATTGTATGATTTTATCTTTAGCAACTGATGAAGGGCTTTTTGAAGACTATTTACTTGCATAAGAACATTGAATAAGTTAAGAATTATTTTTATCTGACACACAAGTGGTTTCCAAATCCATTGTATTGCTACCAGAGTGGAGGAAGTTACATCAGAGTGACATCTAGTTAATGGAGAGCAGAATCTAGCCCAACTCATTTGAAAAATACTTTGGGGAGGATTTCAGCAAGCCTAGAAAGCTGCGAGACCAGAAAGTATCTTTGGCAGCTTCAGGCAAAATTTAGCATAGATAGCATTTTTGTTTTCAGGGAATGATGCATATTGTTCCCAGATAATAGTACTTTTATTTTGCCAGAGTGATTTGCAAATTCTGATTTGCCAAATTTTCTTGAGCTCAGTGACATTAGCAGCTTTATACCCATTTTTATGGTTGCAAGGCTTGTATGGGCTGATCTTATTCTAAGTTTTAATCTAAAATTATCCTCTCAGCCATCATTCTTAAAGTTGCTGTGAGGTGAAATAAGAGGTGCTTCTTTTTGTCTTGGATACTTGGATAGTCTTGGGATATTAGGCAGAAATGAAGTAAAAAAAAAAAAAAGAGAATGGCCTTGAGTTTGCAGTCAGCAGAAGATTAGTAACGTGGCAGTCAGCTTTAAGAAATACTGGTCTGCACAGATCTTCTCTTTGTGAGAATGGGACTGTAACCTCTACTGTCTTAGCTAATGTAGCTCCATTTACACAAGCAGGAGCTAGTCTAAACTTCTTTGGGTTTGTCGGAGTTTATACTTATTTTTCACCAGTATAAGTAACAGACCAAAATGTAATGTGAAAACCTGAACTCTTCATCCAGTTATCCATTAACATCTCACACCATGCTCAGTTCCTGGGCCTCACCCTGTGTAAGGCTGGTGAATCTGCTACTGTGCCAATGTATGGTTATGGCGGAAACCTCGAAGTGTATTGCTTTACAAGCCTAGTGCAGTATGATATAGCAGATTTTAAGTGGTGAGCACTGCTGTTAAGTAAATCGTATGCTACTAAATTGGAGAAGGCTGAAATGCTGTTGCCTTTACACAGTAAAATCCTTGTTCTGGTGTTTCTCTCATTCAGATGGACGAGATCAAGGCTAAAGACAGGATCATATTTTCCTTGGAGAAAGAACTAGAGACACAAACAGGCTATGTGCAGAAGCTGCAGCTGCAGAAGGAAGCTCTGGATGAACAGCTCTTCTTGGTGAAGGAGGCAGAGTGTAACATGAGCAGTCCCAAGAGAGAGATCCCAGGAAGGGCCGGAGATGGTTCGGAGCACTGCAGCAGCCCTGTACGCAGGTTTTACTGGCCCCTGGGAAACAGAAACATGGCTCTGTTTCTCTTGCTTCAATATTTTCTGAGGCCCTGGGAAAACATTCCCACTCTTATTTGCTACAGAGAAGTTATGTCCATGGATTCTTCAGAGAGAGTGCTAGTGGGACAAAGCTTTGTAAGGCTGTTTCCTCAGTTGCTCTGGTTACAAATATAAAACATCTTAAAGATATAGTGCACCTTCGAAGGAATCGTTCCATGAACATAACTACCTGAATCGCATGCATCCTCAAAAACAGATAGAATTGGGAAAATGGGCAGGGAGAAGGCTGGTGGGGGGATCCGGGAGACTCTTAGGAGATCCTCCTCTTTCTCTGTCTTATTCTCTGCACATACGGTCCTTGCTGTCATTCACAAAGCATGGAACTCACTGGTTGTGTGACTAAATATGATGTTTACACAACAAATGTGTGTATATGTACACATATTTGCACATATACAAATGAGGAATAAGAAATAAATGCAACTGATACTGAAAGGGATGTCATTATGTTTTCACCTGACATAGTGGCTCAGCATGTAGAAGCAATGTCTAGGGAAAGGCAATAAAAATTAGAATCTCTTAGCTTTTTGCTTTTTCTTCCCCATCATAAAAAAAAAATAAATAAATTGATATCTGTTTGGTTGTTTTCTCTTTATTTTTTTAAATAGCTGAAAATTTTCAATTAAAGTATCCCCCGAACCAGATATACTTTCTTCCAAAAAAAAAAAAAAAAGTATTTTTGCCAGCATGTTCAGTACTGCAAAAATCCGTAAATATAATTTGTTGATGATGACAGCTTAAGTTGACTGGTGTGGGGGTTTTGAGGATTCTTTTCCCAATCACGTACTTTGAAAAGAATCAGTAACTGTATTATGTTGTTGCCAATGAACAGGACTTGCGCAGAAACCAGAAGAGGATAGCAGAGCTGAATGCCACAATTCGGAAGTTGGAAGACAGGAACACATTGCTCGTTGACGAACGAAACGAACTGGTGTGTGAGCTTTGCACTCTCAGACAGGAGCTTGGGAGCTGTAGGGAAAGGCAAAGAAAGGAGGATCCAAGGATGATAGCCAGCGATGAATATGCCTTTTCCATCAATCACACTAGTCACTCAGGAGACTGAGGATGATTTTTTAATCCTAGAATTAAACAGTAATTTCGTTACACAAGTACAAAATTACAACAAAAGTTGAGACAGAGGGGCTCGTAGGTTTCTATGTGAATGCTTAGGTTCCCTCCTTGACCTTTTGAGCATGCAACAGAGTATGGTGAGATTTATCTTGTAAATGAAAGAATGTCTGTAGTCCAGTATTTGACCAGGTTGAGAATAGTTACGTTTTGAATCTAGGGAGAATGGACAAGGGTGAATTGATCCCTTTATCTGACTGTTAATGTCAGATACCATACACTTTTAAGATACATTCGGACTAGCAACAACTGACTTCATTCTTAGGGTAGGACAAATGGCTGTTTTGCCCACAACTGTGCTGATCAAAGGTGTAACCACTTCCTAGCTGCTCCCTCCTTTTCTGTTAGCAGAAGGGATCTTCAGGTGCTTGCTAATCTGCTTCAGACAGAATCACTGGGTTAGTTTAGCCTAGTAAGATGACGTGATGATGTAAGCAAATGTGGTTAACTGTCCTTAATAGCTACAGAAAACTGGCAGCCCTTTCCTCAGCAGAACTGCAAGGGGTGGGAACCTCCCAGTGACAAAGAGTAATACAAAACGGACAATGCCTTTGCTAGGTAAATCATCTGGGCACAAAGATCTTTCCACAGCCACGTGCCATCTTCCTTGTCCTCCCTTAGAAAAAGAAATTGTATTTATAAAACACCCGGTATTACTGGATGGAACTAATTTTTCAGAGGAAGAGGTCTTGGTTAAAACTCCAGTTATACCAATACTGGAATTTCCAAGCATGCTCTAAGATACCTTCCTATCGTATGGGATTTGTTGTTTAAATGTTCTATGATTTGTTCACTAAACCAAAGTTCATTGTGCACGTGCACAAGTATTTCACTGTGTGGCATTAAAACCCAGACTTACAACTATGTTGTTATTGCTGTGATCCAGACTGAGTAGGTACCTGTGCAAATCTGTCTTTCAATGAGAAAATCAGTGGGTTTCTTGCAGATAAAGCACCAGTCATTTTTGACTTTTGTAGCAGCTTTGCAGTTGCCTGACTCTGTGTTGGGTTGCTTCATCTCTATGTCTGAGTTTTCCCATAGATGAAGCCATCTTTTGAAAACGAAGATGCAGAATTATGTTTTGAGATGTATAGATAAAGTAAGTTATGGAAGCTGTAAGCATCAGTTCCATTAGATCACTTTGGCATTTTACTGGGACAGTAGTCCAACAGGGAAGTAACAAAAATGCTTCTAACAAAGGAGGGAGAAAAAAAATCTCTTATTTGGATTATTTACCATTATTAATTGCTGTTATCAATCTAGTTGAAGCGTGTCCGAGAAGCTGAGAAACAATGTAAACCTCTTCTGGAAAAGAACAAGTGCCTCACGAAGAGAAATGATGAACTTATGCAGTCTTTGCAGCGCATGGAAGATAAACTCAAAGCAATCACAAAGGAAAATATAGAAATGGTTGGTACTGAAGAGCAAAATGAGGATTACTGTATGATCTATGTCTGTTAAGGTGGCCATATCTGCATAGTATATGCATGTATATACATAGAGAAAATCTGTTGTATATCGCGTGTAATACTGTTGATGAGATACAGACATGCTTAGGTCTGTAGATGGTAGACTTACATCCTATAGCATTGTGTATTATGCGTGCATGTGCAATATATTTAAGTGAATGCATAATCACAGTCTTTAATACTATCCCAAAAATCAGAATATCGCGTTTCAACTGTTTTCAAAAAAGAATAGTTGTATCATTAAGTCATATCCCACTGTGCTATTTCGCATCTGGAACTCAAAAAGGAAGCTGTTAAGAGTGATGTTTTCAGCCGCCATGATGTTAATCTTTGAATGTATGTGTTCTTGTTAGAGCTGATGATGGCAAAGTAAAGTTCTGGTCTGCCATTGAGCACGTACAGTCTTTCCATAAAAGATATGCATGGTAGATGGGTATGGAAAAGGGAGAATCGTGGTGTTATAAATTTGGCTAGGGTTATAAATTTTGTGTATCAGCTATACAAAGTGGGGTCGAAGTAGTTAATGTCTGTATATGCTTCAAATGGAATTGCCCTGAGTATCAGTCAGAATGCAGTCCCTGCACATGCACTGATGTTGCTTTGGCATTAATAAAAAAAGGAGGTGGAAGTTCTGGGTTGCCAGATGTAAGCTGGCAGGCTGAGAAGCCTTCCCCCGCTAAGCGTGTTTGTGTGTCTTGTCTCTGGCTTGCAATAGCCACTGTCCTCATCTTGAGCAGGCTGACTGTTCTGCAATGGATGCAGCTTTTCTGCTGATTAGGATGAGACGATCAGATTCACTTTCTTGTCTTATAGAAAAAAGACTTTGGTGTTAGAAGGTTAATCCACTTTAAGACTATGCAATTCACCCATGCCCAGAAGACAGATAAGCTTATTGCAGGTGTCACCAGTCAGAATTCTTCTTCCACAGCTGTGTTAGGACAGATCACGGTCCCTTGGGCTCTCCCACAGCAAAGAGAAGGGACGTGGGAATCTGCATGCGTTAGACATCGTGGGCAGCACCGCTAGTGCGTATACGCGCACACAGCACATGTGTTCTAACTTACCTTCCTGACATCTGCTCTTGGCACTATAGATGCCCAAATTCTGGAAGTTAGCATGTGCGTGGCTAGAGTAATTCTCGTGGGCTGTAGCCATCTCTTCTCCCACATATGCTCAGGAGCAGGCAGGATGTGGACTTCTAGTTAAAATAGATCTGGTACCGCATTTTTTGCCTTTCCTCCTCTTCTGACTGGATGCATGCCTTTCACGTGACTAAACCATGTCCATTTCCTCACTATATGATCATATGATGGGTATCAGTAAGGACATGGGAGTAGATACTATTTCCACGCCCACTGGACAGGTAGAGAGTTCAACTATATTTGCCACATGTTGGGGCATCTTGATACATGGCAAAGGAAGAGCTATGGTATATGACCTTTAAGGGCTGCTGTAGAGGCTATATTGCCACACAATATGTAAATAGATAAAGCTTTGTTGTTCTGGTTGAAGAACTCGGCCCTGCTGTGCTGCTTTATTATTAAGAAGTGCTGACAGGTATTAATAAAGTTATAAAAACGGTGTAGCTGAAGCATATTTAAAGGGCTGTAAAGATTAAATGAAAGAATATATAATTTTTAACTGAAAGGTGTTTTTTTTGTCTTTTAATTGCTGGATCTTATTTTTTCTGTTTCTTCTTCTTACCACAGAGAGAAAAAATGACATCACATCCTCCTCTAAAGAAATTAAGATCTCTCAATGACCTGGATCAGGCTAATGAGGAACAAGAAACTGAATTCTTAAAGCTTCAGGTTATAGAACAACAGAACATAATTGATGAGTTAACAAGGGTATGTCCAGAGCACCAGGAAATGAGGAATGATTCCTGTGTACAGCTACCATTGATAGTATTTCTTCTTATAACTTGAGGTCTGAGGGCTAATATCATCTTACTTTTAACACCTGCAAATTTTTAGATGTAGGTGTGCATGGGTGCAGTTTAACTGAATTTCTAAGAGGGCATCAGCCCCTACAAATCAAAAGTATAACTCTTGTGTGTGAGTTGAGCTCTAGAAGTGAATACAGACTAAGAACTGTGGAGCTTGGGAAGATACCTACGTGTTCCCAAGGCAGGGCTGTGCCAAGCTGTTTTACCATTATAACTAAGCTACCATTAAAAACTCTCCTTAACAAGAGGCAGGGACACAGTGCGATATCATGTGCTGGAAAAGCGTGTGCTGCTAGACTGTGGTTCACCAGTTCTTCTGTCATTTAATACTGACAATCCCTTTTTCAGCTGACTTAGCATTATGATGTTGAGGGGAAGGAGAAAGAGACTGCACAACAGGCTGTTACCTCTTCTAAGACATCATTGCTAGGAGTGGTGAGATAAACACTACCATCATTTAATGACTTTGAGACAGAGGCAGCATCTCCTCTTCAGGGAAGGCAGGCAGCCTCTCATACAAAGCCCAAACCAGTCCCCTGCAACAGGCCTCCCAGTGGTTTTAACAGGAAATCCATCGGCACCTGTCGTTTGACAGCCTGTCAAGGCAACTGCACAAGGGCAGTTTTTTCAGATATGCCGTCTTCCCTTCTTCAAGTGGTTTCAGCTGACACACATACAGATTTGGATATGAATCCTCCCTTCCACCTGGAATCAGATTCCTGTTTGAATGTATGAACAGAGTTGGTGGAAGCCAAATGATTTATTTCCTCTGTAGATTTGGCCTCCTACAGCTGCAAACAAGAGAAGAGGGAGTAACTTTTTAATCTTATTTTCCAGGACAGGGAGAAACTCATTCGTCGCAGAAAGCATAAAAGGAGCTCAAAGCCAATTAAGGTAAGAGGAAAAATTGTTTTCGGCTTATAAAAATACTATTAGGCTCTGTAGGAAAACACACTTTAGCAATCTGATTAAAGAGAGCTTTGTGGATTATAACAATCTGCTTTAGTGATCGGGTTTATAAACACCTTAGTTACTTTGGGAGAGCTTTTTAAGTCCACTTTGAAATTCAGTTAGGGGTGCGGAGCTATTTTCAGCAAAATGGGACTTCTCCCCTCCCGCCCCGTCCCCCGAAATAGTAATAATCTTCCTTCTAACTGGTTGCTGTAAATATTGGTCTCAAGGTATATTATGCTGAGTTGTATTTACATTTCCAGATACCTTCCCATGTATCTTCTGGTATCTATTTTTCACAGTGCATGTGGGCTAAACCAAAATCCTTGTGCATCTTTGTTCTTCAAGTGGAAGCCTCTGCCTGAGAAATTGAGTGTCATTCTCTCCTGCTCAGTTCCACAGGCATTTGGCTGCCCCTTGTATTAACCTGAACTGGGTCAGCTCCAAAGCTGGTATTATTTACAGCAATTTTAGAGCTGAGTAGTCAGTAGTGGTTCAAATAGCTCCTTTATCAGCTGCATGTGAAGAATGACTTTGCAACAGCCACGTCCCACCTCCAGAAAGTGGAAATACCATGTAGGAAACAGAATTTGATTGCTCTTTGTCCTCCAAGGACATCCTGTAGTACGTCAGCTATGTTCTGTGGAAGTAATGTCACGCTCTCCTACACACAGAGAATTTCAGACCAGTAAATCCTAGATGTGTCATCGCATTGTTTCTGTATGGGTTTTGGAGCAATACACAGCGGACACAACTGGGAGACAAGGACTAAAAAGTATTTTCATCAGTCAACTTTATTTCTAAGCCAGATTATAACATGGGAGACTATGGCTATTGTCTTCACTTGGAAAAATATGAACAAAAAAAGATGATGTATGCAAAAGGTTATTGGCATCTTTGGTACATGTTTTTTGTGTGATTCAAATTCCAGGTTTAGAAGGCTGTAACCTGTCAGCAAAAGTGAAAAATGTTGCAAAGCAGACGTGCATCTTAAATGCTTGTCGATCAGTTTGTCTGCAGAATTATTCATAAACCAAGTATTTAAATGCTCAAATCTGTACCCTGAAACCAAGCCTGCAAGGTCAAGCATCTATACCTTCATAGGACACAACCCACAGTTTTCATTTGATTTAATTTAGTGACTGAGATTGGAGATAGTGAGCTGTCAGACATACAACCAAACTGTGTAGTGTGAGCAGTCTCTTACAACATGTTGCAGTTACTATAGTACTGGAGAGATGTGTGAGATAAAAGTTCCTTCATGCTAGTTTTGTATTAGCATAGCTTTCACTCACTCACTCACTCCAATAGCAATATCGGTGAGAGAAGCACTGAGATATCAAAAATATCAGCAGTGTCCATGAGAGAAGGAGGGTTCCCTATTCTGTACACATTTCCAGCTATTAATGGTGTTATCTTTGCATACCAGTCTGCATGTTGATAGATGTCTTCTGAACAGCTTTGGGGTTAAGAATCAATTCTCCTGCCTTCCTGCAAGGGCAGAGCTTTTCCTCTGGCATGTTGCTGCTCCCGTTATGTTTTCCAAGTTTTAGACTGAGCCAGATCCTCAGCTCAGAAAAGTTAATCAGCAAACTCATTCTCCACCAGCGCAAGACCTAATCTTCATTATGGTTTCTGTTGGGTTTGTTTGGAGATGGTAATTGCAGGAGTAGCCCATTGTTCTTTTTTCATGTCTTGCCTTTTTTAAGTAAATAGCAATGTGATTTTGAACTAATTTCCCCCCTCCCTCCCATCAAAAACTCATGCTACCTGTTTCCAAGCACACTCAGAAATCATGTTTTCCCTTCTTTAGAGACATGTGGTGGATACAGTTTTTGGGTATGATGATGATTCCATGGATTCTGAAACATCCTCTGTGGCCTCATATAGAACAGACAGAACACCAGCAACCCCAGATGATGATCTGGATGAGGTAAGATCTGACTCCTTCCATAGGCAAGGACAGGTTTTCAAGAGATTTTGACTTCCAAAACAAGTGGCCAGGCTCTCAAAAACACTTAAGTTTTTATAATGCATATTGAGTGGTAAGTTCTTCATTAAGTTTGGCCTCAATTTTGGTTACTGATATCACAGAATCACAGAATGGTCAGGGTTGGAAGGGACCTCTGGAGATCATCTAAGTCCAACCCCCCTGCCACAGCAGGGACACCTACAGCAGTGGCACAGGACGGCGTCCCGGCAGGTTTGGAATGTCTCCAATGAGGGAGACTCCGCAGCCTCTCTGGGCAGCTGTGCCACTGCTCTGCCACCCTCAAAGGAAAGAAGTCCCTCCTCATGTTGAGATGGAACTTCCTGTGCTCAAGTTTGTGCCCGTTACCTCTTGTCCTATCACTGGGCACCACTGAAAAAACTCTTCTCATCTACCTGGCACCCTCCCCTTAAGTATTTATAAGCATTGGTAAGATCCCCCCTGAGTCTTCTTTTTTCTAGACTAAAAAGCCCCAAGTCCCTGAGCATTTCCTCATAAGAAAGATGCTCCAATCCCCTCATCATCTCTGTAGCCCTTTGCTGGACCCTCTCCAGCAGTTCCCTGTCCTTCCCGACCCGGGGAGCCCAGAACTGCACACAGTGCTCCGGCTGCGGCCTCCCCAGGGCAGAGCAGAGGGGGAGGATGCCCTCCCTCGCCCTGCTGGCCACACTCTGCTGGGTGCACCCCAGGATGCCATTGGCCTTCTTGGCCACCAGGGCACATTGCTGGCTCATGGTCACCCTGTTGGCCCCCAGGACTCCCAGGTCCCTTTCCACAGAGCTGCTCTCCAGGAGGTCAGTCCCCAGCCTGTGCTGATGCATGGAGTTATTCCTCTCCAGATGCAGTACCCTACACTTGCCCTTGTTGAATTTAATCAGGTTTTTCTCTGCCCAAATATACTGAAATGCTGAGAAGTTCTTTCAAAATCTTGTCCATGGAGTCTACAGCTATGACTTCATTGCAATCTGAGATCACTTTTTCCTTTTCCCCTTCAGGAAAATAAACTTACCACTTTTCTTTAGCTTAAAGACATACAAACGCTGTATAAATTCCACATTCTTACTACTTCATATCAGAGCAAGCTCACCAAAAAAGCAAGACCTGCAAACCAACTATGGTGCTTAACAAATCACCTGTGCATGCTTTGCTTTGGCAGTGCTCTACTGTCTGGTGCTTAGACATGTCCTTTCTTATCCTTCAGGGTTTAGCAGCAGAAGAATCAGAGCTGCGGTTTCGACAGCTGACAAAGGAGTACCAGGCCCTGCAGAGAGCATATGCACTGCTGCAGGAGCAGACAGGAGGCATCATAGATGCTGAAAGAGAAGCCAAGGTCAGTATTTGTTTGAGGGTAAAAGCATTTCATTGCTATCAGGACGTACAAACCCCTCAAAGTAACATACAAGGGAATAGAGTTATATACAACATCCATACAACTGAGAGATGTCCGTTTCACTCATTTGCTCAAATGCTCATCAACATTTAAGGAGAGAGACAATTAAGAACCATAGAATCATAGAATGGTTTAGGTTGGAAGGGGCCTTAAAGATCATCCAGTCCCATCCCCCCTGCCCCAGGCAGGGACACCTCCCCCCAGCCCAGGGTGCTCCAAGCCCCGTCCGACCCGGCCTTGAACACCTCCAGGGATGGGGCAGCCACAGCTTCTCGGGGCAGCCTGGGCCAAGAGCTCACCACCCTCAGAGTGAAAAGTTTCTTCCTAATACCTAATCTAAATCTACCTTCTTCCAGTTTGAAGCCAGTCCCCCTTGTCCTATCACTGCATGCCCTTGTAAAAAGTCCTTCCCCAGCTCTCCTGGAGCCCCTTTAGGGACAGGAAGTCCTTCTCCTCAGGGCTGCTCTCCAGCCATTGCCCACCCAGTCTGTATTTGTGCTTGGGATTGCCCCGACCCAGATGTAGGACCGAGTTCAACTTGGCCTTGTTGAACTTCATGAGGTTGGCATGGGCCCACCTCCAGCCTGTCCAGGTCTCTCTGGATGGCATCCCTCCCCTCCAGCGTGTCGATCGCTCCACACAGCTTGGTGTCGTCGGCAAAATAGACGCAGTCACTCAGTTTACAAGAGGCTGTCCTCCACCTGAATCTGAAGACTGCAGCTGCGCAGGCATGCCAAAGCATGCAATTCTGCAGTTTAGCACAGAATCACAAATGTTTTCTCATCTTTTGCCCAGGTGTTGAAGGGGTTGGGTTTTTAAGGTAAATGGAGGCCTGTGGATTTTCACAAAGGCACATGTTGCACCAACTTTAGGAATATTCACCTGAATGTTTCTAACAGAGAAATGCAAATTACATTCAAATTTGAATGTGATGCAGACTACAGTAAACCTTCCAAGGCTAAAAATGTTGTCCCTCTAATAAAATCATAGAATTGTTCATGTTGGAAGGGACCTCAGATGGTGTCCAAACTCCTGCTGAAAGCAGTGTCAGCTGTGAGGTCGCACCAGGTTGTTCAGCACTTCGAGTCAGCTCTTGAAGATGCCCCAGGCATTTATAATTGCTTCTTTCCACTACCTTTTGCCACTGTCATCTACTAAGCACTTTTCTTCAGTTCAGGGGCTGCTCCCTACTAGGGTCTTTGAGCCTAGTAACCGTGTCATCCTGAATCCCTGAGCCTGTGCCTTGCTACTCTAGTGCAATACATGGTAATAATAGGCTTGGGTGGGGAGAGGGGGCTGAGGTGCCACTCTGTTCCCTTGTGTCATCTGCATGCCAGTCTGAGGGGTGGCACAAAACATCACTTGAGCCTGAATCTTTGTAATGGTTACTCACTCAGTGGAAGCTACAGCATAAACCCAGACTCTGCTGTGTTTGGTTTCCTTTTAGTGTCAGTCACATTGCTGGTTTTGTTACTGTTTAATGCTGTGCCTGACTTCAACAGGCTCAGGAGCAGCTCCAAGCTGAAGTCCAGAGATATAAAGCCAAAATAGAAGATCTGGAGAAAACTTTGGCACAGAAAGGGCAGGTAAACACTTCTTGTGTATTTTCTTTTCCTATTTTGGATTTTACCTGCTGTGCTTACAAAATACCTAGAACAATTTCAGTATAGACTTCCATGAGATGTAATGTTGCTGTTCAGTAAACAGGCAGGTCTAGCGAGTTCAGAAGCCTTGCTACAGCTAGGCTAGACTAGTATGTTGTTATTCTGTAAATGACAGTTCATACCTGTAGGATTTTAAAGCTTGAGTATTGTGGCTCCAATTTTCAATAAACGTGCTCAACCACATGGACTTTGATTATTCTGTAATAGTACTGCTTCATCCAACAGGACTCACACTGGGTAGAAGACAAACAGCTTTTCATTAAGAGGAACCAAGAGCTTTTAGACAAGGTATGCTCTCAAGTTTTGTGTGCTCAATCTGAAGGATGATCTGGATCCTACAATACACTTTTTTGGACATGCAGTCTGGTGCTTATAGGTGTAGAATAAGGATAGAACAGCATAGATTAATATGGACAGAGTGACATATGGAAAGACAAGCCCTCTCCAGTTCTGCTTAGACACTGTTGCTGGCAGTTGCTGATGCACCAGCTGTGCTGGTAAGCTCCAGCCTGAGAGCTGGAAGCTCTACTTGTTGTTCTGGCTCCAAGGCGCAGACCTTTGTTCCGGTAGCATTGCACTGAGGAGTCTGCTGCTGCTGCACTGGCAGGATGTTTTGAGCTTAGCTTCTGCGTGTGAAACAGCAGTAGAAATGCAGTCACCCTCCAACACCAGGACCCTTTCATACTCCCTAGTCCCCGTGCGTTCTGTATATTTTTAAGGGCTTAAAGTCATCCCTAGGTCCAGAGGAACTTGTACTGCTCAGTCCCTTTGTACATTTAGGAATACCACCTGTTTGTGTGTGTATGTATATTTGTGTGTATGTATTTATATATTTTTAATCATGGAATATAAGGATACGAAGGACCTTAACGTTGCAGTGGCCGTACATATGACTGCCATCAGCTAGAGGCCGTAACTCCCAGTGCCAGATCTCCTGCCATCTTTCACCTCCCCACATGAGGTTTCTTAGTCTGTGTTTCTCTGCTTCCATAAACACACCTAATAAGTCTCCAGCCCTGTGCCATCCCTCACCGTCCAGCCAAACTGACCTGTGGGGGCTCACTTGACCTCAGTCTTACCGTGTTCCCTAGCTGTCCTTGTCTGGGCCCTGCTCAGACAACCTGACTGCAGAATACATGTCCTGGCGCTGGCTGGAGACTTACAGAAGAGAGCAGACTGAGGAGCTAGTGGTGGAGTTGTCCGCAACAAGCAAGCTATAGACAGTTGGCCAGTGGGTGGTATTTAAGTCTGTCTGCTAATTGGTAGAACACTTGTGTGGAGATGCTCGCTGTGCCATTCACACAAGCGCTTACGTGGGGTGAGATGGCTGCTCAGGTAGCTGGCTCCACGAAGACAGCTTTCCCAGTATGCCATCTGCGCTTCATGTACTACACACTGGGAATCTCTGATCTAGCCCAGGCTCCGCTACAAGGCAGGTGCAGCTGTTTCTGCATCATTCCTGTTAGACCTTTGTCCAGCCCATTCCTAGAGTCCTCCAACAATGATGTCTCCACATCCCTCCCCAGATAATCTATTCCAGTGCCTTACCATGAGAGCAGTGTGTTTAATAGCTAATGTAGACTAATCTAGTAGCTAACCTGACACCTCTGTATAGTTAACTTCCCCGCTGATCTTCACAAGGATTGGATTCTTTTAGGAACACCTCCAGCCTCAGCATTTTATGATGTTTAGGAAGTTGATGAACAGTTCACCTGTAAACTACAGACTCACTGAGGTAAAACGGCAAGTAGTGAATCATGTCTAGAATTTGGATTTTGCACTGCCAATCTTACCTCAACTACTACTCACCAAATATTCAATGTTTCTTGTAACAGTCACACAGATCCTGAATTTACATATTTCTATTAGATAGAGAAACTGGAAGCAGAAAACAACCGTCTGCAACAGGAGCTGCAGGATGCCCGAGACCAGAATGAGCTGCTGGAGTTCCGCAACCTTGAGCTGGAGGTGATGGATGAGCTCGTGACAGTAGAGCTGGCAGCAAATTAAACTAGTGCACTTGCACTGGACGCCAGCTTTAATCAAGTGCTTACACCAGCATTGTAGTGATGTAACAGAGTAACAAATCAGGCCCAGCGTTTTTAATTGTGAGCTGAAGTATGTCAGCTCTAATATTCTGGAAATAGTAAGCTCCATACTTGACTGGTTCAGCTTTGCCTGAGCAAGGTGCCCAGTGTGCATAGATAAGCTTAGCTGGTTAATGTCAGTGTGGCTCTTAATTACCACACCTGTGGATACGGGTTTTCTAGTACTTTGGAGCAGTCTGTTTTCAACATGCTTTGTTCTTACTGCTGGCCTGGAGTCTACTAAAATCAACAGAAAATTAATTACAGTTACAGTAACCAAATAAGCAAGGCTTAAACCCCATCCTCATGTACTTTGCTCAGGGCTGCATCCTGGTTCACAGCTAAGATCTCTCCTGAGAGTAGGCATTCAGGGTTGTTGGTTTGTTTTTTGTGGTGGTGGTGGTTTTGTTTTTTATTTTTTCATGAACCTGAGCAGGTCTTGGAGGAAAAAAAAATGTTGAGCATACATTAATCTCTAATAGCTGAAGAGTAGAGTGTTCCTCTAAGAAGTCAGAGGCGCAGGTACAGTTCCCTCTTCAGGGTCTTCAAAGTCCTGTTTCCCCTTATGAAAATCTTACTGCTAATCTATAAACTATACTGGCTTTGTTCTATTCCCCTCTTTCAGCAAGGGTGATGAGACAAGAGTTCAAGTTTTGTTGAGAGTGCTGCTGTGAGAAGTGCACCTCTCTAGCCCTGTGCTTGAAGGACTGGAACTGGTTGAAGTTTAATTCGGCAATGATTGACGAAATTGCATAAGCAGTTGTAAGAGAAAGTATCAGACCCAGGGCTGTTGTCTTTCAGTACCACACCTATGGGGGTAAAAGGGTTGCGCCTTGTCCCCTCCGACCCAGAAAATGTTGAATTCTTTTCCCTGTGGCGACTTGGCTGTGAAAGGAAAGGAGAGGACAGCTATCCTACCCAAACCCATCTGTACTGGGCAGTTAGAGCACTCTTCATTGCATACTGGCTCCTGCGATGGAGGGAGCTGACGCCAGGGGTGTGGCAGCCCGCGGGGCGCTCCAGCTCTGCTGGGGGACATCGGCAGATCCCCGGGGCCGCTGGGTGGGCTGTGCTGTGCTCGGGGCTGGCGGTCCCAGTGCTGCCACCCTGCTGTGAGCACCTGAGAATGGCCAGGGCAGAGTCAAGGTGCCTGAGGGACGCGGGCTCCCTGGACAAGGGGTTGCAACGGCTTCCATGCTATTGGTTCCCGAGGCACGTTGAGATTTAATCTCTCTGTACCTCGGTTTCCTGCCACTGTGGTGGGGAGAAGAGACATTTTACACAGGTGAATGGGGTCTTGCTCCCACAGCCTTGATCATCGTTCTTGCCAATCCTGGCACGTGTGAAAAACCGACAGTGCCTGCCTATGTGCGTATAGTGCTTGGCCTGGAGTTGTCCTAATTTGTGTCTGGAGGCTGTAGGCCTGAGCACAATGAATAGCGACAGCCTATCTGCCCACTTACAAGCACTGTCACTTCTGCAGGCACTGGACGTGTACCCTGTTGAGCAGCTCTCCCCATGACCTGTGTTAGATAAGAAAGATCCCTCAGGCGACACTGGAGGTTGATGGAGGAGCTCCAGAAGCCTCTGCAGGCAGCCAGAGGAGTGGGTCAGACCTCGATCTCCATCTTCCCAGACTGCCCCTAGTTACAGATTCTTCTTATGAGCACCAACTGACAAAAACTTCCACTTGGTCTTTTCTCCAGTATAAGCTGGTTTGTTTCTCAGTTTCTGTCCAAGGCCTTATATACTTGCCATTCAGAGCTCGTAGGTAACACAGAGCCTCTCCTGGCTCTCACGAATCAGTGCTGTCACAGATTTGTCCCTTATTTATAGAACTTTCCCACAGTTTTACCTGACAGCTGTGTTTCCATATGACATGGGCCTGGACTGATCAAGTGAATTACATGTTCATAAACCAAAAATGTATTTGAAAGTGAAATTTGATCTTCACTTCTGTGCTTGCCTGAACCCCTGAAAGGGATGAGAAATAACATCTTCAAATTTTTATTTTTGTCTTTGGTCCTTTAAAACTGGACAAATATTTGTAGATTTTATGTAATGAAGGTGTATAAATAACTTAAGTTGATCCACTTTTTTGAACTGACTACTTTCCACAGATACTAGAACATACAACATACCAGGGTGAGCAAATGTGTAATCTGAGTATCCCAGTAGTCATAAGTCAAATACCTGTTTCTAAAGGGAGTATTTACAACAATATATAGTTGTTCAGCACTTCATTAAGCAAATCACTTGAGTCTTAGCCAGGTGACAGCCTTTGTGTAGACAATTTGCAAATTGACATAATTCATCAAATAAATAATGTCTTGTAAAATAAATAGCTCAGGTTTAGGATCTTATCCCCCTTAGCACACTGTTCTTCAGACTAGGTCTAAATATCTGTTTCTTTGACTTGTAAAATTAAGAGCTTCGCATTGCGAAGCATGATATAAACCATAGCTATGGCATTTAATGAGTTCTGTGTGAATCTCCTTCATTCTAATATGTTCTCTGGCATCTTTTCAATTTATTTCCAGGAAAGAGAGAGACGGTCCCCACCATTTAATCTCCAGATTCACCCATTCTCAGATGGTGTGAGTGCCCTACAGATCTACTGCATGAAGGAAGGGGTTAAGGTAGGTCAGTTTTAGAAGGCACCACTTCTAACTACAAGATTAGTGGATGCTGCCCATATAAAACATTACATTTATCCCTGCTAATAACTCCACTAAACTTTAAGCATTTAAACTCAGTCTAATGTAAGAGTGTGTGATGACTGGCACAATTGAATTGGACTCATCATTTTCACCGTAATGATAAAACCTGTCTCAAAGGCAACTGAAATCAGTATGTGATGCATCTCCATGCGATAAAACAAAATGGTTGCTTTCAACACAGTTCGTAGGAGGGACAAATATTGCAGTCGCAATAAAATATGCCTGCCATGCCTTTATCTTATTCTCTCTTTGCAGGATGTCAGCATCCCAGACCTCATAAAGCAGTTAGACATCCTGGGTGATAATGGGGTAAGTTAAAGTGGGAGATATATTTCCCTTTACCAGCTGCATTTTGTACAGTAGCGTAAGTGAAATCTATGATTATCATGACTATTTTCTAAGATACTTGTTAAATTATGTAATACCGAAACAATTCATTTAAGGAGTGTTTATTTCTGTAAGTTAAGGATTTGTGAGATTTCAATAGTCAGAGAACTAGTAATGAAGTAGCAGCTTTAACATGTGGTTTAGCAGACTGGGAAGAATGTCCAAAGGCCACTGATATTTGGAACTGGGCCTGACTGCGCTCTAGTCATTCAGGAAAGCACGTGAATTAGTTTGGTAGTCTGAGCCAACTACATCTTCATCAGGACTAGGATTCCTCTGCAAACAAATTATCAAATTCCCTGTGCCTATCTAAGTGGGCATTGCTGCCCACTTCAGTCATCCATGTAAAAGAGATCATCCTGTATCTCTGGCTAACATTAGATATGTTTTATGAAAGTGTATAAGAAATAAAAACGAAGGATCACGATCGTCTGTTCACTTGCTGGCGTAAATCAGCACTATTTTTGCAAAAGCTTTAATCGAAATTCAGCTTTGTAAAACTAGGATGGAGTCCGACAAATGGGTCTAATTTTAGTTTACATTTCTCTTAAGATGCAAAGGGATGAAAACATATAGTTAGTCTATATCATGCAGGAACACAAAAGCAGCGTTCTTTTTAATATGTTAGCAGACTCTGAATGTTTTGAAATAGGAGTAGGATACCCAGTACTACAGGGATCCCCTGAAAACTGTAGACCTAGTCTGTAGCCTGGATTATCTCTATTCATGCAGGAAACTGCTGCCAATTTTCTTCTTCCCTCTCTTTCTCTTCACAGAATTTAA
This sequence comes from Pluvialis apricaria, assembly GCA_017639485.1. Lineage (NCBI taxonomy): Eukaryota > Metazoa > Chordata > Aves > Charadriiformes > Charadriidae > Pluvialis > Pluvialis apricaria. The sequence continues at coordinate 330,410 of CM030019.1, forward strand.
GAAATGAAGAACAGGTGGCCATAATTCAGGCTTCCACTGTATTGTCCTTGGCAGAAAAGGTAAATTGTGTGCGTGCTTTTCTCATGTGTTAACTAAGGCCTCATCTAACACTGGAAATTTTCTGCTCTGTTGTTGTCAATATTGTCAGACTTTCTAGTGTAGGACGTGATTCCCCAGATAAAAGTAAACTGTGCCAGCACAGTCCCAGACACCTTGCTAAAGCAGCAAAAATATCACACTCAGCTGGTCCAAGCTGTTAAGTCAAAACAATTGCAAATACCAAAAGGATGTCAAATGAAACTTGCAATTGTAAACAGAATGAGAAACCATCAGACATTTAAGCCATAATTAGTTATAGCTTGAGATTTCTAGTCCTGAGATTTCCACAGCTTCTGAAGAGATCTGTATGCCAAATTTATACTGAAAGTATGTGTCTTAAGTTCCTTGCAGCAGGTTACAGCTCTCACTATCTTCCCCTCCAGTGGATCCAGCAGATTGAGGGAGCTGAAGCTGCTCTGCATCAGAAAATGATGGAACTGGAAAGTGATATGGTAAGCAAACTTTCCTTAATATGCATTTTAAGGGCAAGACGCTGAGTGTGTCACATCTACCTGGTGTGCCAAAAGATAACTAAAAAGGTCTTTTGGCAAATTAAGTATGCAGGCTTTCTCTGATTATTGGTGAATCCGTAAAATTGTTAGTAGTCTAGTTCACATGCAACACCAGAATAACACAGATCGAGAAATAGTGAAGGTTTGAAAACTTTCTCTTTCCGTGAGGATGACTGTTTACTAATAATTACAGAGGGCTCAAAGGTTGCTTGGTGATTTTCAGCGATGTAAATGACCGCACTGCTTGTCTCATAAGATTCAGTCTAAACATCAGCTGTTGTACCACAATTTATTCAATACCAATATATGGGAAATTAATGAATTATCATACTGTTTTCTTTCATTACATTTTAAGCCCGTGATGTCCTAAAGGCAAAACATTCACAGCTGAACTGAAGGTTGCTATAGCACCAGTAAAGTTAGTACCTTACACTATTCTTATGCTAGTTAATGGAAGTAACCTACAGCATGAACAAGCAGAACTAGAACAGTTGGATAGCTGTAGTCTACATTCTGTTCCTATGGTATGTCTGTAATTGAGTCAATTCAGTTTACGGTAGGCTGAGAAGTTAAAGCACAGAAGCACAGCAGCTTCCCCACAAAAATGTGAATGTGAATATGCCTGTTTAGGTTATTGCACTTTCACAGCTCTTCCAAAATAAGCGAAAGTACAGAAGGAGTTGTTGATGATGGCAGAGGGGGTCTCTTTAGAAAAATCACACAAAAGGCCCTAAATTACACTACTGAAATGCCAAGTGATATCACTGAAGTCAACAAAGAGATGATGGACTTAGTTCCATGTAGAACAGATGTATTATCATACAAAAGCAATCCACAGCTATTTTCCCTTCCTTCTTTTCTAGCTGAGTTGTATATTAATAACTCTGTAGAGCGTCAGTAGAAGACCAGTCTTCTAGTCCTGCCTGAGTCCAGATATCTGTATTGATTTAATAAAACTTCCCAAAGTGTTTTAAGTAACTAATTCATTTTTCTGTCCAAATGATCCTTCACTTTAGGAACAATTTTGCAAAATAAAAGGTTATTTGGAGGAGGAATTAGACTACAGGAAGCAAGCTCTTGACCAAGCATACATGGTATGTACAAAGGAAATTCTACAGCACATATTGGCCAGCACTGTGACAGGACACAGGCTTCTATTGGATCAGGAAGAGAGTGTTTTTGCTTTTTTCATAGTAAATTTTTTTTATTTATTTGTTTTTTCCCATTCTTCTAATGCACTACCATGCAATCTGCACAGCTTCAACATGACAACTAGCTTTTTCATGTCACAAAATAGCAGATCTCCTGAAGTTTGAAACTTTTTTGTCAGTTAAAGGCAGATACTGCTCGTTACTGTTGGCTTGTCCAGCTGGAATCAGGGCAACCAGCTGGAACTCAGATCTGGAATCTTGGATGTTTTGCACATGTCATAGCAAGAAGACAATATGCCACAAAAAGCAAGAGTTCCTGCTATAAACATGGCTATATCAAATTCTGATACATAGGTCTGATAACTGGTGTGCAAGTTCATCATGTTTGGTTTGTCAAGTTAATGAGAGTGCTCATTAATTAGCAGGATTAAGAGCAAAGTAGTCTGATAGTGACCTTCAATCTTTCCTCTTTTGCTTTTTAGCACAAGTCAAAATTTTAAACTGGTGAAATATTCATCTTTACACTTATAAAATAGGTATGAAAATTCTATCCAACTTATAATCATCTCTGTAACTTCTTAAAAAAAAGTCAAAGTGAGGGATTTCAGTGAAAATTAATATTAAAATATCTTAAAAATAAAAGTTCATATCCTTTTGTCAAAACACTGAACCATTTTGGCTTCTGTTTTTCACATTTTTGCACATTTGAGCACAGGGACCACCGCTCATGCAGGCGCTGAATTTGCCACCAACCCCCCAGTTCCCACTGTGTTTTAAACAATGTTTCATCTCTAATTGGCTTTTGGTATTGCATCAACCAGAGGATCCAGGAGCTTGAAGCCACCTTGTACAATGCTTTGCAGCAAGAAACCGTGATAAAGTTTGGGGAGCTACTCACTGAAAAACAGCAGGAAGAGCTGAGGACAGCAGTAGAAAAGCTAAGACGTCAGATGCTGAGGAAAAGCAGAGAATATGATTGCCAGATTCTTCAGGAGAGGATGGAGCTGCTCCAGCAGGCTCATCAGGTAAGAAAAAGGAAGCACACACATGCGTATCTACTCAGCTTTGTTGCGTAAGAACATAAGCTGAGGTCAAATTTAGGTAAGCTTCAGGTCACGAGGGAGCCTGGCATCTAGTTTTTTGAGTTGTTTCATACTTTGTGTCTTTACTGTGTAAACAAACACATGTTATATTAGCTTGTGGAGGATTGTTTTGCCATATTTTAAGTCTTAAAATTCCAAACCAAGGTTTTCATCCAGAATTCTGTCCACATGAATCTAGCTTTGTAAGAAAAACGGTCATCCCTAGTTATTAGACTGGGCACAAGAGGAACTGTATGAATGCTTCTGGCTTGTGTCACACAGGAGAGCTATCTGTTTTTCCAGACATTTCTGCTCTGTCCCCTCCAAAGTGGGCAGTTGTTATTTTTCACTGCTGAGATATAGTACTACATTTCACGTTCAAAGACTGATGTTTGCTGCTCTGCAAGCTGTGAGGTCCCAGAGCAAAATGGCAAACAGTCTGCAGCACGCTGATTAATGACGGCTGCACAATGAAACAGAACTTACACAAATATTTATGGGAATAAGAGAGAAAGCATATGCCCAGTGGTTAGGGTTTCTAGTTCACAGGAAGACTTAGTTTTCACAGTCCTGCCTGATTCTGAGTTGGAGACGTGAGACTGGTCCACCCTTACTACCTCTTTACTGGGCCATTGCAGCGTGAGGAGCTTCTTGATTTCAGCTATGACTGCTGCCCTGATTAACACTGCCACAGCAGTTCTGGCTTCTTTGAAGAGCTCTTATCCAGCCTCAGCTGCAGATGGGGTTGGGAAAGTCTGAGAGGCAAGGAAAGGACGAGGTAGTGTTTGAAGGCTGCCATAAGCCAGTCATCTCATCTCCAGACAATTAGGAAGACAATCACAGGGATACCATCTGCTCTCCAGGTGCCAGGGCCTCCAGGTGCCTCCTGGTTTGCCCCTTTGGATCTCTGCTGTTCGCTGCCCAGCTGTCTTATGCCCTGTCTAAATAGAGAAAAGATACTGAGGTTCAAGGCCTTATTTTTCATACTTAGTAGTTCTGTTACCTGTTCTGTGGGATCTCTCCTCCCAAGGGGCCAAAAGTTTAGCTCATGTTATGTAATTTTTTCTGTAAGTACCTAGTTCTGCTAAAAACATACGCCTTGTCTATAAGTTACATATATCCCACTGGCCACAGAATCAATGTTTTCATAGTATTGTACACATTTATAATTTCAGATCTAATAATAACATTTTAATCTTCTTTCAACACATCAAACTATGAGAAATCTTAATGACTCATGATGTAATTCTAAAGAGTATAACCATGATCTTACGCTTTCCATCTGTTTAACACAGGATTAATACAAAATAGACCATATGAAACATCCACTATTGATATTAATTTCCAGCGTTTGAGGATACTGTCACATATATGCAGTAGCATATTTTGAGCTGGTAAAGTAGTGATTAGGCAGGGTTAGTGGATGGAGTCATGGTACTGCACAAGATTATCCCTGCCAAAGAATTGAATTTGTTAATTTCTAGGGTTTTGGCACTTGGAACATTAAGTTGTTACTTGTTCAATGGAGCACATTTACTGAGAACTTAGTCTAGATGCTCTCTTTTCTGATTTCCAGAGGATCCGAGATTTAGAAGATAAAACTGACATCCAAAAGAGACAAATTAAGGATCTGGAGGAAAAGGTTGGTTCTGTTACACTTCTAAAGCAGCTGATGAAATTTTCTGAAACTACTGACTTAGTTCTCTTGAACTACATGAACTTTTTGTTTAGCTGAATCAGCTGGACCTGTTGGTGTTCTTCTACTATGCTTTCTTTTCAATTTGTGTTTCAGTATATACAGACTTTATTCTTGGAGTCTTCTCTGTAACATTTTATTTTAGGAAATAAATGCCAAACACTTCTAATTATGGTGAATGATGCTGAACCAAATGCTGAAGCCTTTACTTGGCTGTTAAATGCTGTGTTGGTAGACAGGCAATACTTCCATTAAAGGCAAGGTGAGGCTGGCAAGCGGGAAGGACTGAATGAAACTGAGTGAGGATTTGAAGATTGTCCTTATCTGGCAGGACTAGGGAACCCGGGTTCTGATGCTGTCGTCTTTATTGAAGCTTGTAATTGACTATGCAGTATAAATACAGGACCAGAATTTTGCCCTTAAACTGAACTGTCAAAGAACTACATATGCACATTCGTTATATATACTATACATATATACACACACTCTCTCTCTAGAAATATGCACTGTGGGGTTTTTTGTGAATAAAGCCAACTCTGTCACATTGAGTTTTTGTACCTGTAGATGGGTTAGATGGGATTGTTGAAAAAATGGGCATGGGCACAGCATACTGCTACCAATAGTATCTTTTCTAGAAATGCCAGACTGGTGTAAGATGCATCTCCAGTGGTAGCCTTGCCAGTGTACTTATATTAGTAAATATCAATGTACTTGTGTAAGCTATAATACAAAATAACGGCTGTATTAGTACGGGCAGTAGTGCTAGTGAACTCTTTCCGTTTATATGTATGTTCCTAAAGTAAAACGAGTAGACATAATGCAAAACTTGATACAGATAATTCTTTCCACTTTTCTGCCAATATTTTTGTGATACAAGGACTCAGTGTCTGTCTTTCTAATATATAAAACTTGGAAAAATAACAGATGATAATCTGTGCTGAAAATAAAAAAACAAAGCAAAGCTTATGCCATGGTGAAAAGGAGACCTTGAGTAGGAGACCTTTAGTGTCAGTTTTCAAAAGAGCTTTCAGCTCACAAAAGTTCACATCTCAGAAGACATCGCATTCATGATTAAAATGAGACATCCAAAAATTGATTACTAAGCATTTAATGGTTAGGGTTTGATATTATGGATGTGTGTGTATGTGTGTATATATGTGCATATATATGTATTTCCAGGCTATATCCAGCACAGTTTGCAGGCGCTGGTTTGTAACACGCTTAAAAATACTACCCGTGCTATTTTTGATATCCAGCTTTGTGACTTCAGTCATCCCATGGTGGTTCATGGTCACAGTCATACCTCAGGCTTTCAATATGGTGCCAATTGTAACTCATCGCCAAAATCAATGGGATCTCTTTTCTAAGCCTGGGAGGTGGTATGGTACTTGCAGAAGCAACTATGGAAATAGTGTTTTCTGAATGCATAGTTATTCTAATTGTCCTACAAACTGCTAAAATAATCCTGATGCTTACGATGCCATGACCTTTGGTTTTTACACAATCTTCTTTTTCTTCTGCAGTTTCTATTTCTATTCTTGTTCTTCTCTCTTGCCTTTATTCTTTGGCCTTGATGTCAATGTGCCTCTTGGAAAGGTAAGACTATTTTATTTATTTCCTCAAAGCTAGCACTTCTTGCACGGAGCTGGGGATCACATCCTTGTGTGTTCTTGTGTATGTCTGGAGTCAGAGAATTCAGCAGGTCCTTGTCAATGTGTAATAGCTCACAATGGAGGGTCATCACACCGCTGAGTTGACACAGGGAGTTGCAGACCAACACCATCCAACATACTTGTAAGTGAATTGCCAAAGCTTGCTGGTGATACTATGCTATTCAGAATTGTAAAACTAAAAGCTAACGAGAATTTCACAGTATCAAATAGCTAAGAGAATTGCAGGTGAAATTCAATGTTGATGTTTTCAAAGTGATGCAGACTGAAGAGGGTTATAAATCTCAACCATATGCACCCTCTGGGCTCCGAACTGACACTCAGGAAACAGATCAGGAGGTTATAACAGGTAGAGCTCAGTGCCCAGAAGTTAGGAGAGGTACAAAGAAGGGCAAGGAAGAATGATCAGCTGCTGAGAGACGGGAAGAGGGAAACAGAGATTGAAGGTTTTTTCTGGCTTAGAAAGCAAGACACTGTTAAAAGGAGGTATGGGAGAGGTCTAGAAAATTTTTCATAGAATGGATGGATAGATCACTATTTTGTTTGAAGTAAACAAAAATTGATAGTTAATGATGTAGGATGTAAAGAAGTCTTTGCGACAGCATGCTTAGCAGTTGAAAGTTCAGAGTTCAAAAAGCATTGTACGGACAGGGAAGTAAATCAGGGAACTATAACGTGCATGGCCTTTGCATTTTTCCTGCTGTGCCTGGCTGCTTTCAGAACCAGGATGCTGGGCTAGGAGGATCTTTCTTCTGATCCAGGATAACAGAAGTAGAACATAGCCTACATAATGTTATGTTGAAGACTCAAAGACATGTAATGACAGATCAAAATTTTCTGATTTGGGGACAGACCCGTACCATTAAATTTCTCACTTTATCTCTTGGATCTGGCTTGAGCTATGTCACTGAATAAATTATTCTGCCCTGCACTTGAGGCAAGCTGAGAATATAGGTGTGTGTGAAAGGTGTTTTGCCATACCCTGCCACCACTTGTGCTAGCTCAGCCTTTGTTTCCAGGTGCAATTCAAGGTATTGATTATAACTCAGTGGCATGGATCCAGTTTGGTGGGTTTTCCTTTTCCCTCTGAGAAAAAGCCCCCTACTTTGTGCTTCATTTCAGCTAGATCAAGGATTTCTTTGCAGTTTTGTGCTAATGCAGAGACAACTCTCAGAATTAGCCACATCAACTGGAACCCACTGCCTCCTTGGCTGGCCAGACCTCAAAATGAATGTTTTCATGGGCTGAGGCAGCAATATACATGGAGGTTGGGCTGAATGGGGAATGAAGTATAGGAAAGCATCAGAGGAATGTGGACAGACCAGTGATTATGGCTCTTGTAAACAATGGCCAATATCATTATAGAGTTGCTGCTATTTAAAACATACTGCCTTGATCCAGTGAACGTTAAACAGATTAAGTTATGACTGCATACTCACTAATGTTCCTGCCGCAGGATCTCTGGGAACCGTGACACAGCACAGCAGCTGTGAGGTGCTTTGAGTGGCCATGACTGGTGAAAATTTGATTTTAGTTTCTTGCTTATTCATAGTGGGGGGGAAAAATCAGAAAGTCTTCTGAAACAGCCATATTATGTATAGGCTAATTTTAAGAAACCAAAATTTTCATAGTACACAGTAGTAGCAAATAATTTTATATGACAAAAGGAATCCCGGGTTTAAGGTGCACCTTGAAAACTGACAGGAACTGAGTGGCATTTGCAAGAGCCTGTCTGCATGAGTTTTTCCCATTTGCCTATACTGTTGTCCTTTTTTCAGTTTCTATCACAGCTACGGTGAAGTCCTTGTAAAGCATGTGAGAAAAAAATGGGGCAATAAGAGGTTCAGAATTTTCTGTGTAGACAGTTTGCACCTCTATTTTCCACCTGTATGGGTATGGAATTGGTTTTCTATTGAGTATTTGCCTCTTCTGGTACAGCTACAGAATTGGTAAGAAGCTCATACATCCCACTTTTACCAAGCTGGTGTCAGCTGTAGTGGAAGAAAAATAAGAAACTGAGGCTTTTCTTATTTCTTTGAAAATGTGCTTCAAAAGATATCCCTTGCTCAGTTTAGGTCAGCTTGATTAAAAATGCATTCATGACATTAAACTACTGAACAGTTTTTCCTAATCCCTTCTCTTTTAAGATGAAGCATCCAGTAAAGTCGTTGTAGTAGAGCATGCATCCCAAGAAATATGAATTAAAATTTTCATTAATATTAGAATTAATCAGGAAATGTTGTCTTCCCGGGGTTTTTTTAATTGTTTTTAGTTTTGAAAAGATTTTTTTTCCAGAAAAAAACTCAGTGGTAGATGCAAACGCCAAAAAGATCCACAAAAATGCATAAAAATAATTTTTCTTTATAGATATGACATTTTTCACTAGAAAAGAAAGAGACGTTTCACGTGAAAAATCTAATCCACCTGTAATTGAACTTAGAATAGGAAATCCCTAGTCCCAGGACAAAAATATCAGTGTATGCTTCCTGAGGCGGTATGCATGGCTTCGGTGTGCCAGCGTGGAAGAGAAATGAAGGAGAACTGAGAATTACAGACACAACATGGATGAGTCACTTGGCTTTTCAGGAATTGCAGGTATATACCAGTATCTTTTGAAATAAGCGTTTCCCAAAATAGAAGAAAAACCCCTATTATTCTGACATTGGAATTCCAGCAATGCTGATAAGCTCTTTGTCTTGGAGCCTGTGAAAATATCTCAAGTGCCCTGTCAGTGTCCACAGGCTCAGGAAAAGCCCCTCCAGATTGTATCGGTGTGCATGGATTCCGTGGCGACTTTGCTGTTTTAACAGCCTCACAATTAGCTCTGCCATGTACACAAAGGCAGATTGGACTCTGTTGCAGAGGAGCTATTCCTTCCCTCTTCTCAAAGCAGGAAGGGGAGAACCGCACATATAAAAGAAGAATCAGGACTATCAAAAAATACACCAAAACCTCCACGTTTGCTGGTAACGCTTACGTCCTTTTGGCCTAATTTGAGGGCAGGTATTGGCTGGTTAGAAAAGCTAATGAAGTGTTTAAGGTCAGAACTCTACATTCCTCCTAAAATTCTAGCAGATGTATTACTACTCACTTGCAGTCGTTCTTCTACCTGCATGCGGCCGCTGCATCACATCTAGAACGAGCTCTCCGCTAATTTGATGCAGTCCTCACTGCCGCATTCATTGAGTAGGACTAATGGAGGAAACGTAAGCATTTTTCTGTCCCCTTTAGGACTGGCAGGACTGTCACAGCTGCGACAGAACCCAAGCAGCATCAAGGCCAATTTCATTGCTGGGCTTTCACATAGCTCCCTTAGGGTCCGTGTCAGGACTTCACTTCCCCGGCCCAATCTCCTTCAGTAGGTTTTCTGCTTGTTTTAAACAACATCTGAGCTTTAGCAGGTGTAAATCCCTCTTGTGTGACTTCACTGAGCCCAGGAAGGCTGCTCTAACTACAGCACCAACACGAGAAGAGTTTTGCTCACCGGATTTACTGTTGCTCCATAGTGGCTGGCCCCGGGAGCGCACGAGGGTCTAGTTCGAATGACTTGTGTCTGTGCTCCCCGTAGAGAGGATGAGAAGCATCAGAGAGCGCTGAAATGTGGTTTACAGCTCCGGATAGCCTGCTGGTGTGTTGTGCCGCTCCTAGGACCGCCCAGGAGATGAGTGATTCTTTTGCCATTTTCACACCCTGCTTTTGCGTATTTGGCTCTGAATGTCAGGTAGGGAACAAGAAGATGGATTACTGTGAGCTGAACAGCAGAGAAAGTAGCCAAGACGGTGGTGGAGATAGAGTGACATAGAGAGCGGGACACTGGCTATGAAAATGGAAAAATCTTAAGGGTGAGGTGTGTGTGTGGATATATAAACTCAGTGCTTTTCCAGAAGAGGTCTGCATTGCTGTGAACTCCCTTGAACTGTGAAGAGTCTTGAACTGTAAAGCTGCAGCAGGCCCAGCATCACAGCAAGCATGATATCTGCAGAGTGTTTTACCAAGGCAAGTCACTTTCCCAGTGCAAGGCATCAAGTCTTGTAGCAATTCCTCAAAAACAAGGGAATGGTAAGCAGCTGTTGGCTGCTCATCCCCTACCTGATCCCAGTCTTCACCGCCTCCGTTTCCCTCCAGGGGATCCTCACCCCTCAATACCTGAGGGGAAATCTCGAGACAGAAGCAATTTGGGAGTGGTGTTGGAAAGATTAAGATGGATTTTAGCGAGGTCATATTTTCTGAGGCTGGAATTCATGGAATCAGAGAGAATAACTGACACTGATTTGTGTTTCCCATTCATTTTAAAAACGACCTGCGGACCCAGGTGACTTTGAGGTCTGAAGTAACTCAGCAAGGGTGAGCATGGCGTGGGGAGTGTGCCATCAGCACTTCTGGTTCTTAGAACTACTGAGATATATGACATCAGGGGGATCTTTCCAAAATTGCTTTAGTTCCACTGTATGCAAGTTAACTTTGTTAACCTTATCATAAGAGACTTCAAACAGATCCTTGATAAAACAAAACCCCAAAGCAGAACGCATCCTTGAAATGGACCTAGGGAACCCTTTGATGATGAAAGGTCTTTGGTTTTGTTTGTGCCTTGCTGCAGTTTATCCTTTTCTGACCTTTTTACTAGCTGAGAGCAAACTGCAATGCAATCGCAGCCAATACTTTCTGGTTTCTTTCTCTCTCAGAGTGAGCACAGCACTCACTGCTGTACTTTTCAGATAAGGAAGGACAAGCACAAATGAAACCATGTGCAGCAGTACATAGTATCCAGGCCAGCAGCTAATTCCTGGTTATGTGGGATTTTCCTCTCTGCATTTTTTATGTGCTTGTGAATACACATGTTCACTTATTTGTGATCACATAAGGACTTCTGGTCTGCACTGATGTTGCACTCAGTGAATTTTATCGTGTAGGTTTGAACGCTGAGAGAACAAAGACAAAATATACCCTTCTCTTCCTGGTTTCAAACCCGAGACCTGCAGTTCTTTTCCATCGGTAGGGAAGGCTCCTTTAGGCAGCTTTGGTTCAAGGTTTGTTGAAACTGGTGCATAACTATTCATCTGAAGATGCCCGTGGGGACTTTTGCGGACCAGAAGGCCATACTTTGTAGGGTTAAATGGACAGGCTTGGCAAAATACCCAGAATTTTCACAAATGCCTTTCATACGGGCAAACAGAAACAGTTTAACGCTGATAACTGTAAGAACAGACCTTTTCAACTTTCTGATTGATAGACGGCATCTTGTCAGCTGGGATGGGTAGGTAGAGGAACATATCACTTATCTGATACAGATGTTTGTTTTTTTTTTTTTATTTTTAGAGTGCCCGACCACACAGCTAAGTCCTTAGAAAGGCAAATGCTTCCACCACCCCGATGAAGAGAACATTGTTTACACCTATTTTAAAAAGTATAAAAATGAACAACCTGTAGCCAAGACTGCAACCACCTTGTATTTTAAAGCCATCACTCAAGATTTGTTACTTGACAGTTCCTGTCTAAAGTTATAATATATGCTGCATCTAATGAAATTCTGTATGTTGAAATTACAAAAGGGGAAGAAAAATAAACTGTGAACCTACATCACTTAGGAAGAACTGAATGGGAAGGAACCATTTTCAGCTGATCAAGTCAGTGTGTCTTGGGCGTGGAACCAAAGTTACAACAGGAAAATCTATCCCTGCTGTGCAGGGCGATCTTTTAAATGTGACAGTCATCCCACGAATGGATCAAAAGTTGACAGAGCAGGAGAAGCACTTACGAGCCGTGGAGAGATGCTGACAACAAAGCATTCAGTTGGAATGGTCTGGCTTTCTCACTGCAGGGACTCCTCCTCTGCTTCTTTGGTTTTAACCTCAGGAACGAATGACAGCTGCAGTGTGGGGGGAAGCAAGGAAAAATGCATTCTGCCTCGCTGCAGGATGGGCAGGACAGGGCACCACGTTTTGCACTTGAGATCATAACAACGCACCACTCGCCTCGACAAAAGGAGGGAAGAAGAGGGTGTCTGGTGTAAGGAGGATTTCTGACGGAGTTGTAGCCTTATCTCTCTTCACACTCCCTCCACGAAGAACAGCCTGTCTGTTGTCAGATACGTTTCATATTTAAAGACTGCCATTGAGACAAAAATGACCATAGTTGGGTTTACTGTTTGAATAATACACTGAGGATCACTGGATTGGACCTACAGAGTAGCTTCTGAGAAAGAAAAGAAATGTGTTGGAGGACAGAGGGGAAAAAAGCCTACCCCCTTGTCCACGTGGTATGATCCACAAAGCATCAGCTTCCAACTATTTCCTCCCAGCTTGGAACAAATGTTTTGGTTTGGCTTGTCAAACTGATTTTGTTAGCTGGCTTCCTGATCAATGACACACAAACCAAAAATGGGGAAAAGCTGTGTGAGCACATCCTTATTAGAAGTAAGAAGTATTGCTAGTCTGTTTAGATTTTTCCACAGTTAAGAATAACTAGGAGTAGTTTGCATTTCAAAGCATTACTTACCTCTCTAATCACAAAGCTTGGAACCCCGTCCTGGTGTCTCCCTGAGGCATCACAGGTCCATGCCCCCCCCTCCGGTAGTCAGGAGGAAGCCAACCCTGCAGAGAGGCACAGCTGCAGCAAACACTGCGACGGTCCCGTGCCTGCACCCATCTTCCCGTTTCTCACCGATGGGCTGGATGAGCTGGGCGTGACAACGCGCTTCTCTGTGCCTCTTTTCATTTCCCTGGAAATGGAGTCATGCCTGCTTAGACTTCAGGCTCCCGTGGCAAGGCTCCTTATCTGAGCTGTGTCTTCCACGATGGAGCCTTAATCTTAACTGGGAGAAATGGATGTCTGTATTGCAAAATAGAAAACTAAGGGCCAGAATACAGCCTGTTATTATTTAAACCTTCAAAGCAGGGCTCACATGTACCGACATCTTACGCACACAGACTCTGCCCATCAAAAGCTTTAAAAGTGCTTTACAAAGTCTCTCCTTTGCTCGTTTACTTTTACAGATGAAGCAACTGAGGCACAAAGCAGTGAAATAACTTGGACAGCAACTCAGCAGCTGAAAAGCAGTTCCTCAGCCACAGCAGAGATGAAGTTCCTCTAGTATTGAGGATGCCTGCCCCTTGCAGATATTTTTTGGCCAGAATAGCTTTTAATCATTAATGGCCATTCACCCAACTGGAGTGCAGTGCTGGGCTCCGTTTCTCCACAGACTCCTAACATCCTCATTTCTTGCATGCCCTGAGATTGTGCTAGACCTTCCATCAAAGGTTAGAAGCTATTAGCAAGTGATTTTTTTTCCTGCTCCTTAAAATTAATGTAAATTACAGAATGACCACATCTTCTTGAAGCAGTCTGTTACAGTCAAGGGGTTTACCTTGTTGATTCATTTTTTTTAAAACAGACTTGTAGGCAGATAGGTTAAATGAATACAGATACGTTGCATGCTCTTTGTTCAAATTCTTTTTCCCCTGGAGAGGCATCCATGGCTAAGGTTGGCCCAAACCAACACATGCTCTCCAAGAGTGCTGCTGGCAGTTCAGTCCTGAAGCACTGGAGTCAGTCCCTCTGAGAGTCTCGTCCCACACCTGTGGCACCTTTAGATCACTAAGCAACTTTACAAGCTCTTGTTAGCTACAAAAAGGGGGTTTTCCTCTCTGGTTACTCCCTCTTCTCCCTCATACTCTTTTGCAGCACCGTTTCATTTTGTACCACTTGGCTGCAGTGTCCTGCAAGTAAATACAGACTGGCAACCGTTTTCCTTAGCATTAGGGCCAACAATTAAAACACTGAGCTCTTGCAGAAGAAAGAGCAGCACCTGTTTTCCGTGATGGTGCAATAACTTCCACCTCTGCTTTGGTTAAAAGCATAAGGAGGACTAGAAAGGTTTGTTTCAGGCAATCGTAGGGAAGGTTCATGGCACAGGTGGAAGTACCTAGTTTCAGAACACCTGACTGATCTTGTGGCAGGCTTCATCATTTGGGCTCTCTGAGCTGTGTTGTGCGCATCTTCCTTCATTTCTCCTTTTCGCCTAATTTCTCCTCCCTTACTCTTACGTATACATGTGCATGCAGGTGCTCCATCCCCAGGGGCTCAGGGTGGGTGTGGGGGCAGACAGTCCACAGCTTATCTTGGTCTGCAAACTGTTAAAGGGTGGCGGTATTGCCTCCAGAGGGCAGAGCCACAGCTGCGTTACTCTCCTTGAGCGTAAGGTGAACCATGCCTAAAACACACTTGCTGATAGGAGCCATGCAAACTTTCTGCCCTCAGCTAGATCAAAATGAGCTTGATGTTTGTGTATATATATATATACATGTATCTATATATAGTATATATGTATATGTACATATATATACATATATATGCATATATCTATCTATTCCCTATTGTATATAGTAAATAGTTGCTATAGCTTATGAAAGTATACTTCCAACGTAGGTATGGGGAACTGATTCTAGACTTGTTTACCTGCCACAACTGCTACACTCCTCCTGGTTTAGATTTACATCTCATGGGCAACTGGTTTTTGGATCTGTTTTTCTGGGGGCCTCCCCCTTCTCCATCCTGGAGCTGTTTATCCAGAGCTTTCTGCTGTTCCTGACGTTCACTGAGGCAAAGCATTGAGAATCCTCCCTCAAATTAGTCACTGCAGCCAACCTCTCCTCCCCAAAACCAACCAGCAAAATAAAAATCAATTTTTGCAGCCTTTGAGGACAGCAAACGCAGCCCTGGGTTGCTCCCACCCGTCGGTGCTGGGCTGCAGCAGGAGCGCCAGTGCTCCAGGCCATCCGTACCATCAGCAGATGAGCCACGTAACGTAGTGCCAGTCAGGTTGACCAAGTCCTGACTTGCTGCTGTGTCTCCACTGAGCAAGCCAGGAGATTTTGAAGACTATTCTGTCAATTTAAGCACTTCAGATGGAGGCCTAGTTAGGTGAGATGAATTTAGGCAGTTGGGGTTGCAGGAGGAGACGGGGCTTCTCGCAGTATTATCAGCCTCCTCCCAGCTCGATCCTCTCTTGCTGATCTGCCTGGAGGACGATGGAGACTTTGCTTGTAGATGTGCTTCACTCTTCAACTCCCTGCCCTCACCTCAGTGGGAAACATCTCTGAGCCCCGAAGCTTTCCGTTCCATGGCATCCCATAAGGACTGGACAGGCCAGGCTCTCCTCCTCACCAGGGCGAGGTTCAACGAGCGGCCACACAGTTGTTGGTGATTCAAAGGGTTTTTTCTTTTCCCCTGCCCTCCCTCACATCAGCACCTGTGTGTTTTTATATATACTTTTTGTTCCAGATTTTTTTGGTGTCTATTCCAGAACAGAATTGTAAATGATTTGGCTGAATGACCCTTTGATAAACACTGGACATGTATCTGTACTATATGTATTAACGTGTAGAAGAGAATCCTTATTGTATGTAAAGTTTTATGAATGGTTATTTTTTAATTTATGTATTTAATATAGGATTCAATGACCTCTGGTGTTTTAGTTTGTATAAAAAAATAAAACAGCATTTTTAAAAAAAAAAAAAAAATCTTACTTTACATTCACGAAGATAGTCAGCGTCTGCCCGGAATCTGTCGAGCGGAGCCATGTGAAGGCTGAGCAGAGACATCGCTGCCTGCGCCGCGCTCGCAGCCCGCGGGGGGGGCGGGGGGGGCTACAGCACGGCGCGCGCTGGAACGCCACGCTGCCGAAGCTCCGGTGGATCCCCGGGGGCGCTCAGCGGACGGGGGGGGCAGTCCCTTTCCCAGCGCGGGCCCGAGTCCGAACCGATCGTGCGGGGAACCCCTCGCTCTCGCTGTTCGCGGTCTCCCGGGGCTCCGCAGCGCCCGCGCCCGCGCCCCTTTGCGCGCCCCCCGCGAACCCGGGACCGGGGGGGGGGGCGGTCACCCGCTGCCGCGCGGCCGCACGCGGAGCGCGCCTCACCGCGCGCAGGGCCGCACCCGCGCGCCAGTGCGTCACGGCGGGGACCCGCCGCGGGTACCGCCCCCCGGCTCCGCCGCCCCCCGGCTCCGCCGCCCCCCGGGACGCAGGCAGACTCGGGCTCAGCCCGGGCGGGCCGTCAGGCGCCGCGGGGTACGGGCGGCTCTGCGCGGGGACGGACCGGCCACCGGCGGCCAAACCGCCCCCCGAGGAGGCGGCGCGGTGCGTTCCCCCCCCCCCCCCCCCGCAGCGGCGCCCGCTCCACCGGCCCGGCACAGCTCGGCACGGCCGCGCTGCGGAGGGGCACGGCCCGCCCGGGCGCGGCGGCGGTGAGCCGTACCGCGCTGGGGGCAGCGCCGGGGCCGTGCCGGGGCCGCTCCCGCCCGCCAGGGGGCAGCGCCGCCCTCTGCCGCCGCTGCGGCGCTCCGCCCGCCCGTGAGGCGCCGCGCGGGGCCCGGAGCCGGAGCCGCCGGCGGGGGCGGAGCAGGACCGGGTTCCCTCAGCCCCCGCGCACCGCTCCGCGCCAACGCTTCGGAGGGGCGTTACGATGCGGAGCGAACGGCAACCGCGGACGGCCGCGATGGGGGACAGAAACGCGTGCGGGGCCCCCGCCGGGCCTTGGCCCCTCGGGTGACGGCGGTGTTTTCCTCCGTCATTCCCCAGCACTAAATGCGTATGTTACATCTTGGGTCATGCGCTTTGGGCGCCTTTAGACAGTGGAAATTCTGCCCCCTCCCCCGCAAAGCTGTGCAATTTCTCATCCTAAAATGAACTTTAAATGGTGATGTTGGTCACAGTGCGACCTGTAAGGAAGGAGCATAAAGTTGGTGTGGCGTCTGCCGTGAGCGCTGGGTGCAGCAGAGATAGCCAGCCCGGCAAGCAGGGCTCCTGAGAAGATGAGCCAGGTCTGTCAGGAGAACAAACGGTGACTGACATTCAGGGGGCTGGTCTTGCTTTGTGGATTGTTACTCAAAAGGTCTGGACTGGCCAGTACGGTAAAACTTCCACTCCAAATACGTACTGAGCTGTTTGCTGCTGCTACCTACAATGCTTATGGAACGTAAACTTCTTTGGGAGACAGAAGAACCACAGAGTAGAAAAGTAAATTTTCTTCCATTACATTTTAACCCATTTATGGGTTATGATTTTGGAAATAAGGTTCACATTTTTCTCTCAAGTACTTAACTTCCAAAGGAAATCAATGAACTGTAGTTGCTGAACTCTTTACGAGCTTCTGAAACATCGCCTTACATTTCTGCACATCAACAGAGCATCCAGGAGGAGCATGAAATATCTCCTCTGCCATTTCCAAGGGGGGGGCAAGTCCTTCTGTTGTCTTCTGCAGAGCAAACATTTGCTGTTTTTAAAACCTAGTCTGCAAAACCAGACCAGACAACTCAGCAAGGAAAAAACAAATCTTTCCTAGACACTTTTATTTCAGCTTTGCCAGCAGGAACACGAAGAAAACGAGAGGCAGTCCAAGCCACAAGCAGCATGGGGCACCCCAAGGCAGTCTAGGTTACTGGGCCCCTTGTCACACCCACCGTTCCCGGCCCCCGCCGGGTCCCTGCTCTTACAGCATCCCTGTTCTGAACGACTAGCTGCTTCGCTTTTCAGCATGCGGGGACTTCACCTCACCGCTTGAGCCTTGCCCACTTTCCCAGAGGCGTGCGTTGTAAAGGAGGCAGTGCCTTAGAGCGCCGTGCCAGCTGCCACACACCGACACAGCCATTAGCCCCTCGCTGAAATGAGCCCGCCGGGGTGTTGGGGCCTCGCTCCCTCTCACTGATCCCCATTCCCTCTGAAACTCCTCTTTTTGCAAGTGTTGATGGCCCTCCAGCCACGCAAAGGGTGAAGGGACCCTGCCGCTGGTGACGGTACTGCCATGCCAGTACACACCGGGAGCGGGAATTCACGGGAGACAGTTTGAGGATAACTCCTGGGTGCAGCACGCTCCTGGGTCCTCACAGCCGTCTCCTGTCAGGAGAACAGACCGGGCTCGTCCCGCTTCTGCTGAGGTTTTTATTTTGAAGAATCTTGACGGTCGGAATTGAGGCAGCAGTGAACAGCAGTTCTTTTATTGCATTTGTTGTCAGAGAGACAAAATATTGTGCAGCTCTGCCCGGGAAGACCATAATCCCAGAGGCAGAAGGCAACACAACTCCTGGAAGCTGTGTGCACTACAAAAAAGACCTTTTGGAAGGAAATTGCCAAGGAAAGTCTTAGAGGGGAAATGGAAAGCACATTTTCGAAGTGCAAAGTTGTAGCCAGGTATTTACACCTGTCGCATCTTTTTACACTCAAATCCCCACAAATCTAAGCTAAAGAATATTTTATTGCCACAGAATAGCCCAGTACGTGAATGTATTCTTTATTTAAAAAACCCCCAAAACATTATCTTTCCCAAGATCCACTGCAGCTCGTATCTTTGACTGAAACACATTAAATGAGTCCAAGACACAGAAATTCAGATCTAGATTTAGATCTCTACTGTTAAAGAGTTCAAAAGCGTTTATCTCTAACCCCCTTGCACATTAATCTTCAAATAATGAATGAAGCAAAGAACTTGAGCCAAGCAGTCTCATTTCCTTTGGCTAGAAAAAATGGAAAGGACATTTAATATTAAAATGCACTAATTCAGAACTAAATCAAAGGGCACAGAGATGCATATAAAATAGATGTGCACTACAGGACCCGTGCAATAAGCTTAGCTCGCTTTGCCCAGGGAAAGCAACATGGTGAGGGCATGGGTCCACACTGGAAATGTATCAGGGTGGATAAACACTGACAGAGAGAGGGACTTTTTAGCTGAAGGACAAAGGTGACGGAAGAAAGAATGTGTACAAACTAGCTGTGGTTTGTCAGAAATTAGAAGAAATTTCCTGGCTGTACCCTTCCAGTGTCCACTACTCTAGCTAGCGAAGGAAGAGCCTGCAGAGCCCTGCAAGGGCTGCTGCGGATTGTAGCACTGAAAGTCAGAGAAACGCTGTTTGTCTGTGGTGTAAGTGTGGCTTTAGCAATCACTTCTCTGGAGACTCTCCTGTGCCCAGAATGCCATTACTGAAACAAACTGTGACGCATTGGGGAAAGAATGGGCCGCATTCGATGTCGTACCGCCCATGCACAAGGGGAACACCCGTTCATCCACAAGAAGGCAGTTGCTCCAATGCCAGCGAGGGCAGATGGGTTCCAACTAGTTGCCTGCATGTGGTCTACTCGGTCTTGGCTGTTCCTAATGGACGTATGCATATGACAAAGGTCCTCATCACTACCGTTGTCCACAGTTTTGACAACTGTGTGTATGTTAATGATTGAACCTATATAGAAGATTAATTCTCTTGTAAGCCTTTCAGTTGGCCCCTTGAGCTCACAGTTGATACTCATTAGTGGAACAGGCATGGTGTTGGAGCACTAGAAAAGTACCTCTGTACCCCAGAATTTCCACACATTCTGCCCTGCCTGCCTGAGAATCATAGAATCACAGAATCATAGAATTGTTATGGCTGGAAAAGATCTTTGGGATGATCAAGTCCAACCATTATCTAACTCTACCAGGCCCACTTCTAAACCATGTCCCTGAGCATCATATCTGGACGGCTTTTAAATACACCCAAGGATGGTGATTCAACCACTTCCCTGGGCAGCCTGTGCCACTCTTTGAGAAGGGCTGCTTTGCCTCACTGGACTTTTTCATTTAAAATACCAGCAATGTGCTGGCTGGATGCTGCAGAAATTCTGCAAACTGTATTTCCCCCTAGGTGGCTGCAGCAACCTCCTGCTGGTATGGGACAGAAGCAGCGTGGCTGGCTCAGAAAAACTTTGCAGATCCTTCCCAGATAAGGCAGTGGAGTGCAGCTTGTGTGCCGTACGAAATATCCCCTCTACCAAATGCAGTGCAATAAGGCTATTGCTGTGCAGGTACCAGCTATCAGACTAGGAGATTCATCTGTGCTGTTAAAAATTTGGAATAAAATTAGAAATATATTTCAGGCAGGGTGCAGTTTATTGGACCCAGATCAGTAGGGGTGTAGGAAAGCTACCATGTCAGCTCTGAGCCTGAACTCCTGCGGATGTAAATCAGGAATACTTTGCTGAAGGATTGAAGATGCGGTACAGTGAAACCCGTCTCTTGACCTGGTGCTGCTCAGAATGGTGGGCCTGGTGTCAACAATTTTTATGTCTCATTTTGCCACCCCTGTGCATGCATGGAAGCACGGCCACCCATGAGCTCTGATGGGTTGGTTGTTGCTGACCTGCGCTTACACCGAGTCAAGGACTTTTCAGCTTCCCACACCGCCCTGCCAGCGAGGGCTGGGGGGGCACAAGGTGGCGGGAGAGGACACAGCCGGGACGGCTGACCCCAACTGGGCAAAGGGATGTTCCATACCTGACCCGTCACGCTCAGCACAGAAGCTGGGGGGGAGCTGGCGGGGGGGCAGGGGCACTGCTCGGGGACACGCTGGCTGTCGCTTGGTCAGCGGCGAGCAATTGTTTTTCATTTGCATCACTTGTCTTTCTTGGGGTTTATTTCTCTCTCTTCTCGTTAGTTTCCTTTTCATTACAATTTATTACTATTATTATCATTATTATTAATTTTATTTTATTTCCATTATTAAACTGTTGTTATCTCAACCCAGGAGCTGAGATAACTCCCTTTTACTCTTCTGATCCCATCCCCCATTCCACAGGGGCGGGGCGGGAGGGAGCGGGCAGCTGCCCAGTGCTCCGTCGCCCTCTGGGCTTAAACCACCACAGTTTGGTGCAGTAGAGGCTGCCCAAGTTCAAGTATTTACATGTTGATCTTGTGGAAATGTCTCCAGGGCATGTGCTTGTGGTACAAGACTACAAAGCAGGAGGACCCGCCCTGTGGCAGGGAGGGACACCGGAGTGTCGTCTCCTTCCAGCATCCCATGCACGTTTCTCCAGCTCCTCCAGCTCGGGTCGCTCTGGGTCTGATAACCTCATGTGGAGTAATTGCCCATATAATTTGAAGAACTATGGCTTGCGCCTCCTCAGAGTAAACTTCCATTTGACATTGGGTTTGCGACACCAACGATGCCATTCCAATGCCATCTCCTCAAGATCAGCGCGGGCACTCATCAAAGGTACCCGAAATACCAGAACCTGAGAATCTGATACTGACAAAGGATGTACAATGGGTGGAGAAGCTGGGATACAGAGCCATACCGCATTTACCACATTTTCAGGGGTTATTAGATGAATCTTCATGTCTCGATAGACAGGTTGCGGCCCTGCCGTGCCCTGCCCACCACGCCCCGCATGGCACTGGCGGCCGCTGCTGCGCCAGGAGTGGGAGCAACATGGCAGCCTGCCGCGGGCAGCATGGCGGAGGGCTGGGAGGAGCGAGCGGCGGAGGCTCTCCAGAGACCCAGGGCCACCTGTGGCCACAGGGACAGAGGGACAGAGGAACACCGTGTCCCAGGCCCCACGGGGGGAAGATGCGCAGCAGGACAGAGCGGAGCCGGAGCCCGGCCCCGGCTGCAGCCCCCACGACTCCTGCACGGGCTGGACCCCGGCCCGGGGAGGGAAGGGCCCTGAATGGCGCCCGGCCCCCCCCCACCCCGGGTAAAGGAGGTCTGGCCGCAGGTTGAAAGGTTTCTGCGTTGTCTCTGCAGCCCATTTGGATGGCAGTAGTTTTCCATTGTTTGGGAGATTGTCTAAACATCGTAAAAGCCCTAAACTGGCAGTGTGCCATCCGCTCTGCCTCGAGGGGGGCCGAGTCTCTGAACATGGCAGTAAAACACATTCCAGAGCCCCATCCCTGCTCAGGCAGAGGGGCATCCCACGGCTTGTTCCACACGACGAGAGGGCATCGCGCAGTGTCTGCTTTGGGGTCCGGCCACCAAGCGACAGCCGCAAACAAGCTGCTTTGCACAACAAAGAAAATCCCGTGAAAACCGTTTTAGAAGCCTGGAGCAGGACTGAGGCTGGAGATATAATGATTTCAGTGCGTACAACAGATGGAGACTTTAGAGCACAGAGCCACTAATCTATGGATTACAGACTCCCTAATTATAGACTGACACTTACCATTTCTGAGAGGCGCTGCCGCCGAGGGAGGGGTCTTGCAGATGAGTGCTCAGCGCCCGAACGCCATGTTGGGGATAATGAGGGAAGGAACAGAGACTGGAAAATGTAACTGTACCAACCTCTTGCTCATTTGTGTGTTTGCATGCTGCCTGGAGCTCTGGTCCGCTGCACGTCTTGAAAAGAGGACAGCAGTGCTGGAAGAGGTGCAGAAGAGTCTGGCGTGCGTGCTTGAAGATGCAGCCCACAGCTGCACCCCAGCAGGGTCCTCCCTCGAGGACGAACCGCCAGTCAGCCAGCCACATGCTTCCCGAAATAAACAGGACACTGTGTAAGAACCAGGAACAAAGTCAGTTCTCCAGCACCTCCACACGTGAACCTCGACGTTCACTATAATACCAGTCCCAGTATGTTCCTATCTTACTGACTCCTGGCCTTGAAGCAGATGAAAACTTGTTATTCCTGCTACTTTGTGCCTATTTCTGTCCCAGTCAGACATACAACAAATCGTACACCGACATCTACAGACCCAACAAAACCGAACCCTGATATTAACTCTAGCACTGCCCTTAACTGGTATCTTTGAACCCCGGGACACAAGAACTAGAGCAATCAACAATCAAGCAGGTGACCCCATTGTCGTTGGCATGGGCCATACAGGGGTCATCTATAAACGAAGGTCATCAACTGTCTTATTCCAGATTCCTAACCCAAAGAACAATCCCAATCCAAGATGTCAGCCTGTCCCTCTGACACTTCTTGTTTCCAGGTTTAGCTCCATGATAATGGCTGACAGAGAAAACAGCTTCAGCATAGATGAAACTGGAGTGCCCGTCTGGAACCATCAGGGCTCTAAGACCAGAGTCCTAATGAAGACGCAGCCACCCACCCTGCTTCCCATCATACCCAAATTAACGAAAACTCATTTGTTTACTTCTGGCCTTATCCTATACCAATCTGTCAGTAAAATGCAGAAATTAACGGAGCTCCACAGCCATCGCTAAACTGAACACCAACTGTGGCCTGGACCCTAATGCTGCCCATTGCCTGAATTCCTCAACTGCCTCAGACACAGGAGAAACACCCATATCCGAGCCCTGAGAGCCTAGCAGGAGCAGGAAATTCAAGCTCTTCAACTTTATACTTCAGTGCACCATCTATACTCATGCCTTGGGGACATCTCTTACCCACAGAAGTAAATGTAAAGCAATTGCAGAGATGACTAACAAAAACCTGGGATCTGGCAAGACGAAGTCATCAAATAGTGCCTGCAGTCAAAAATGCTGACTTTAACAATAAGCCTGACTGGAGCACCTCTCCTATGAGGAGAGGCTGAGAGAGTTGGGGCTGTTCAGCCTGGAGAAGAGAAGGCTCCGGGGAGATCTTATTGCGGCCTTCCAGTACCTAAAGGGGCTCCAGGAGAGGTGGGGAGGGACTTTTTCCAAGGGCATGTAGTGATAGGACGAGGGGGAACGGCTTTAAGCTGGAAGAGGGCAGGTTTAGATTAATCATTAGGAAGAAGTTTTTCACTTTAAGGGTAGTAAGGCACTGGAACAGGCTGCCCAGAGAGGTTGTTGAAGCCCCGTCCCTGGAGGTGTTCAAGGCCAGGCTGGACGTGGCCTTGGGCAACCTGGTCTAGGGGGAGGTGTCCCTGCCTGTGGCAGTGGGGTTGGAACTCGATGATCTTCAAGGTCCCTTCCAACCTAAACCATTCTATGATTCTATGATAATTGCCCATATGAGCTGTAGACTCCAGGAAGCCAGTGGCTCTTGTGCACACCAGGCCTCCTGCCACCGCGCCAGCGTCGGTAGCCAACCCGCTCCCCGCCGAGCCCAACCCTGTTCCTCCGCGCGCTCTGAGGGCGCTCACTGCCCGGCTCACACATGCCGTGCCAGGCCGGACCCGCCGCCTGCTGACGTGAAAGCCAGCAATCGTAACAGCGGGATCTCTAAGAGTGTGGTGTTCCAGGTGTGTGTGCCACTCAATAAATGGGTGAAGATTCTTGCGTGCTGTAGCTGCTGGGAAGAATCTTGGCAAGCTGGGTTAAAAACTGAGACTTAGTAAGTGAAGCTCACTCGGCTCATAAGACAGTGTTTGTGCTGCGAATAAAGAGTGTTCAGAGCACTCATGCCAAATCTAAACTAAAAATCACACAAATGTGCGCGTTTATTAGATTCTGATCCACAGAGGACTCAGGGAGAATGAATACTTATAAAACAAGGTGACTTGCAGAAAGAATCTGGATAGTGTAAAAAAATTGCATAGCTTCATCTGGTTTCCTTTAGACTCCTAAAGCAGAGCTGCTGAGTTATTGCATTCTTGTTTGATGTCCTACATGAAATCATATTATTAAGTCCAGAGACACAGCAGACTGTTCCCTGCTCCCTCTTCAGCGTTTCTCCATTGCCACAGCCACACAGCCGGCCTCGCAAACCCCCCAGAACGGGCTCGTTCCCACCGCGTACTCCTCGCCCCCAGGCCTCCCTGCAAAGCATGGGGGCTCCTGTGTGGTTTTATAAATTCAGACCAATAATGGAACAGGAAAAATAGATGCACCTCCTATACCCATTCTAAAATATGACCATGAGACCTGAAGAAATCTTGAGCTACTTGGATAAAAAATCACACCAAAACCTTTTTGATTAAAATTATAGCAGAAATACGAAGCCTGACTGCCAAAACTGTGAAAGGCAAAACTCTCCCTTGGCTTGGCTTTAGCAATTGTAAAGTGACTGAAATGCTAGAAATCTGACATTAGTTTGGAAACTGAAAGAAAGTCACTAAAAGTTGTTCTGGAATTGGTTTCCTAACAATTGTCTAAATATATAGCTTGATTCATAGCATAAAGAAATGCGATGTAGTGAGTAGTAAAAGCCGTTAAAGACAAGCCTTCTCCATCCAGAAGAAATGCAAACATCAGTTTAAGTTAGCAGTCTCACCAGCGGACGGGACAGACCGTGTCTTACGCCAGTGCTACACGGAGCTGTGCCCATGGTGCCTGCAGCAGCTGTGGGATGCTGCAGGGGTGACGGTGGGCTCGGCCAGCGGCAGCGGGTGAGGTCACGGCCACGGTAGACACCAGATTCCTTCCTGCAGGCAGCCACACAGTGATGATCTAACTGCTCTAGAATGCCTTTAAGCTGCAACTGCGCAGCCTGGTACCCACCCACAAACGACATCTGTTGCAGAGACAGTTGCCTCGCTCGGGACGTGCGATCCTTTGCATGAACACGTGTTTCTGAAGCGCCTCAACTCAGCATCGAGCAACTACACCCAAAACTGGCTAAGGCCGCCTATCAGTAATCCTTGGAGGGGAAGATGCTTCTCTACGCTGTTAAAGACACAGCAAAAGCTCTTGGTGTGCTTTCTTGCTGGGGCCTTGATGCAGGCTCTGCTGAAACTACGCACAGGTCAGTGTCTCCTCGGCTGAGCTACACATCTGCTCCTTAGCGGCTGCTGACTCCCACATGCTTTGAAGCCTCAGGTCTTGAGCAGGCTATTTCCTTTAGGAACAAACTGCGATATAAATGCAGCACGGATCATGTAATAGTGGCTCATTAATTTTTATTTCTTTATAATAGCCCTAATTAGGTCATATGCATTCAGAAATTTGAATGGAAAAGCTTCTGGAACTGGAAGTCTTTTGTTTGTACATTCTTTGCATGTTTTCAACCATCCCAGAAGTTCAGTAACGTTAACCTGACACAAAATGTGCTTTACAAAACAAGATTATTATTCTGCTTTGCATGGTCCAGGGGAAACATAATGAGCTTCACTTCCTGGAGACAGATAAAGGAGGTCTGAGAGCACTGCCTCTCCCCCTCAGTGGGGAATTCACTGCCCTTCCAGAAACTTCACTGGCAAAAGACAAAATTTTTTAACAGCAGTTTCCAAGTTAGGGACCTGAACTCCTGTCCAGGCATGAAGAGAATACAACTGGGTTTTTTAGGATTAATGGAGAGTGTACACTGGAAAAGGAGGAAGGCAAATGGCAGATTTGGAAGTACTCAGCACACGGGAAAATCAGCCCATTTTCATCAGGTACCTAAAAAAGATTTTCTGAATGAAACCTGAGGAAGTTCTACATGATCATTCTGACAGGTAGCGCTGGCTGCAATTATCCCTTAGGTCCTGAGTTTGCAAGCTGTGATA
Source organism: Pluvialis apricaria (assembly GCA_017639485.1). Classification (NCBI taxonomy): domain Eukaryota; kingdom Metazoa; phylum Chordata; class Aves; order Charadriiformes; family Charadriidae; genus Pluvialis; species Pluvialis apricaria. Next base: position 356,731 of record CM030019.1, read on the forward strand.
CCACCTTTAACTTAAAAACATGGAAACATGCTAAACTACATAAATGGCATTAATCATCAGTGTAGAATGTGTGAAACATTTTTTCAGGACGAGAACCATACTATCTTGTCATTCTCTCCGTCAGCATGTGTAAGGGTTTTACTTGCCGTGTTCCCAGCCACACGTTTTCTCCGTTGTAGTAGACCTTGCTGACGCCTGCACTGTCCCCAGCACTCCGCTTCTCCTGGTTCTGCCGTAGCTGCCCCTGTTAAAGCTCTGCAGAGAAAATCTGGACCTCTCTGGTCCTTTCCTCATCGTTGTGGAAAGTGCTTTGCAATCCTCAAAGGGAAAATGCTAATGAGTTAGGAACTACTACTGTGCAAGTCTCAGTAAATAAATTGCAGTTTCAAACAAAGTACAGAAAAAGTACACACTCCTTAACAGGGTCAAGGCACACATGCTACATGCTTATAAGGTGAGCCAGAGAAAAACAGCAGGCAGCTATGTGAGCTGGAGTTCAAGTACCCCTGAGCTATTAGAGTTCCAGAACTGATGCTCAGAAAGCGCTGTGCAAATCTCTTCATCCAGAACCAACACACACTCTCAAACAAGACTGTTGTTTTTAGACATAGCTAGAAAGCATTGGTGTTATGCTTTCCCTGTAACTTCCGAGAATGAAGGGAATGAAGGAGATAAGAATGGCAATATCTACCAAGTACTGTAATGAAAAGACAACAACCTACAGCAGTTTGGATTCCTTTGTATATGAAACAGGGAACTTTTAAAGTGACCAGTTCCCCAAAGGGCCTTCTTTAAGCCCCAGGTAAACCATCCAGTACAGTTGCAGTTGCTTAACTGATAGGGGCTGTGAGAAGAATTCAAGCATTCAGGCTTGGCAGGAAAGACAAGCCTCTGTTTTTGCATTCTCAGCACAGAAACTTCCAGAGGTCACTGTGGTATCCATTACTTGGATTTTTATCAGCTAGCTGAGGCACTGAATGAAGGATTTGAATATTCTAATGTGGACGGTCACTTAGTCTAAACCTGTAAGAACATAACATCGATATTGTACATAAAACTCTGTGACTACTTGCACATATTTGTGTGACATACACAGGTCCTCGCTTCCATGTCACAATGTCAGAAATAGTGGAAAGGTAAAAGGCAAACACGGAGAAGCAGAAGGGCCACACTGCAAAAGTAACCTGCCACATTCTACCCCTTTTCTACCAAGAGAAACCTGTAGTAACAGGGCAAATATAGGGAAAAGGAATTTAGTTTCACAAACTGAGCATGGGTCATTTGGCAGTTATGGGTCTGAAATTCTTAAAATACTGCATGTTTTATGGGATGCGCAAAAGCTATATTGCAGTTAAGGCATTAGCACATCTGGGGTGCAGACTGATTTCAAACTCAGACATTCAAAGTTTATCATGCACAGATACAGCATTCATATGCTTTCCTAGGGAAATGACTAATATGCTGCCTTTCACAATTTTCCAGTTCAAAACACCTCACTGTGTGTTGAAAGTTCACACCCATTAACGTTCTTAACTTGCCTGTGTTCTATAAAGGGCCCACATCAAAATGCTGCAATTTGGACCCCGGGTTCCAGCACCTCCAGCGAGAAAGCATCTGGCTCTTTATCTGCTCATCGGTCTTTCTCTCTCTTTGCTCTGTATTTTTTCATACTTAGTAAAAGTCGTAGAGTGGTGACACTCAGCACAATGGTATTTTGTGGTGCACAATTCGCCATTAACGGGAACGAGCCTGTGGTGTGATGAGTCAGTTTAATTCCTTTCACTGCAGTCTGCCCGTGGTATGGCACTCACAGACTGTTGGTTTACAAGTAAAAGCAGCTGAGACGGAAGAGCCACGCCAGAAGTTAGGAAAAGCCCCTTCGGCCTGAGCAAAGGTAGGTCTGAACATGTATTATAAAGAGAAAACATTGATGTTAATTTAGTGTCTGTGCAACACGGCAGTCCCATAAAGCCAGCTAATCCTTACCCCCTCTAAACTATTCTTCCAAAATTTTTATAGATTAGGTGGTGAGATTTTTATTGTCTCACCCTTTCAGCTGGCACTGATAGACGGGGCTGAGGGTGGAATGGAGCATTCTCCTCTGCTACCACTTTACACTCCCTTTTGCAGCGGAGAACAATGCAGAACCAGGCCCCGACACATAACAGCGTCCTGAAATGAGTAGGAAATACCGGTGGCTTCCACTTCCCGTCTCTGACATCAGGTCACCAATTTAACCTTGGATGTGCAACCACTCTGGGGCAGTTTGATACTGAAGTGCCTATTGCCATCACAGAAAAAGAAACGAACAATACATCAAGTAGAAAATAGCAAAAATTAAAGTATTTTGGGGAACAGTATCTTGCCTCCTTTTGTGGCCCCCTAAAGGAAAAGTTACTGAGAACTTTAACCTCTGATCCGTGGAGCATAACCCTGCATGCACATCCTGCTTGTTTGGAGGTTCCCTGCAGAGACCTTCTTTCACAGCCCAGTGCACCAGACCCTTAGCAGCCGCGCATTTCACAGACTGGCTGGAAAGCTTACTGATTCGGGAAGATGAGGGTTTCCCTGTGAACAGGAGTCCACCGGGTGGTCTGAAACTGGCACGACCTGCTCTTCTTCCCCACCCTCTGGATGCATCACGAGCCTGACACCCACCTCGAGGTGGCGGGATTTACTCTGGATTGCATCCCCCTTTTTCGGGTGATTCTTCCAGGTGTATTCGATGCAGCTGAGGTTGGGTTCTGGCCTTCTGACAGGGTCTTGGGTTTCATATGAGCAGCTGAAAATGAGTTCAGGGAACAACCCATTCCAAGACCACTTGCAAAGGAGCGAAGAGCAGGATGTGTTTGGGTGATGGATTTGGGTTGTACACAAACCTTTTTCTACTATTCCCTGGAAAGGGGAGCCCATAAGCTGTGCTCACTTTTCCCTGGGGCATACTTAGCAAGCAACATGGATGGGCATTATGTATTTTTATCTATTTTAACATCTGTGTTGAAGGAATAGCCCACCACCTGTCCTTAATGGTGGGATAATTTGGCAGTGATTTCAAAGGGAAGTTTGGTGGGACAGCGCATACAGACTGAACACAATTACTAGTATAACTAGATAAGCTGGAGGTGTGGCTTCCTGGCGCTGCAGCTGCTGAAAGACTTGTCTTTACTGCCCTGCTGTCTTTGCTTTTTATACCCAACGAAACTTGCCCATTTTTTGCCCAGCAATGCATGGTACAAACACCAAGGGGTTTCCTGAAGCGCCTTGAGCTCATTCATTTCTCACCTGTCTGTTCCCACTGTGTCTCAGAGCCTTAGTTTCTATGCTTGGCTGATGGAGACAGACATCTTCCGTTTGCCAACACCACGTAGCTTTGTTATAAAGCACAGCAAGCCTGATTCTGCTTTCTCCTGCGCCTGTTTTTGCACAAATGCATCTCCACAGATCTACGTTCCAGTTAATCCAGATTTACACCAAGAATGTTAAAATAAGAATGTGATAAAACCAACACTCGTAGCCAGGTGGAACACAGCAAGGTGAAACCATCATTATCTTGGATACTTTTGACAACAAGCAGTAGTAAGTAGAGATGGAAGTAAAATTTGGATGGGTGAATTTTAGTCCAAATGACCTTTGCAAGTCAGTCCCTGTGAGAAATGTCAGTATCCCCTTTCATCTTGGCTCCGCTACAAGGAAAACAGACAACTGGCTGATGTGGGTCTTGTCAGCAACCCATTTTCAGTGGTGGTGGGGAAGGAATGGCGCCACAGTCTCATCAGATTAGACCTGGCTCTTCTCCCTCGCTGCATGCGTCGGGCTGCAGGCGCAGCTACCCCTGCGAGGCGGCAGTGCGGCTGTTAGACGGCCCCAATCACTGGCCAAGTGCCTGCGGAGAAAGATGGCTCTCTCGGACACGGCCCTCACGCTGCGCTGACACCGCTGCGCCCACCAGCCACAGCATGAAGGCTGCAGTGGGGGCTGCAGCCACCACCCCTCCGCAGCGGGCAGCCCCGAGACCACAGCCCCATCGCGTCTTTGCCTTGGTGCTGTCTGCGCAGCACAAGCATGTAATGTACGCTGGGGTGGAAAACCAAACCAAACCAAAGCAGACAATAAACCAGCAAGTGATTCTGCAATCCAAGAGTCGACTACAGCATTGATGTGTGCCACCGCAGTGTCCTCGGGAGCGCTGTGCCCGGGCTGGAGAGGAGCAGCTGAGCCGGAGCGGTGCACACGGGGGAAGGTTTTTCTGCGTTGCTGTCCCTGACTCCTCTCTGTACCTGTGGTACTTATTGGTCTCCTGAAACTTTGCAACCATCAGATGAATTAGGCTAATTAAATGAGTGCAAATTATTTTCATAATGTGTTTTGGCCGTTACTTGACTTGGTTAAAATTACATACGTATATTAAAGCTGAAAGCAAATGTAGCTTATTATTAATCGTCAGAGCTGCCTGCTTACCCGAAAAAACATGCCCAGGAAAACTTCTAAAGGATCTTCACCTGATCACAGGGTGACATGTCAGATGTCTGAGGATCTAACAAGGACCTTTGCACTTGGGCCTTTTTTCTGTTTTCTTTGATGCGTAAAACTTCAAAAGACACTTTTATTTTAAATAAAATCTACAAAACTTCTCTTTTCATTGAGATACCTCTCTCCTGCAGTGTCTTCCTTCAACAAATAGAGATTTCAGCCAGGACTTAGGTTCATCCTCTGGCCGACAAGGATAAATCTCTCTCTCGTGATTTCTCCCCCCGCCCCTGCTTTCAATCAGATGGAAGACAAAACCTTAGCGGTTCGCACATGGCTCCCTGCCGTGGCTTGGAGAGAAACAGAAATGCTTGCAGACTTTATTCTGGACTAGCAGCGTTCTGACCTTTATAGCTCTGTCCTCCCCCCGTATCCATCACCTCAGTATGTTAAGTTCTCTCCAGCCAATCTGCTGTGACAGGAGGGAGCTCTCGGCTCTCGGTCTGCCTTGCCACGTCCCGTGCACAGCGAGTGACGCTGCCCAGTCTGCTGCCTGGGGCACCCCCCGCGCATGGCCACGCTGCCCGAGAGGTCCTGTCCTCGCCCTTGCAGGGAATTCCCTGATGACACCAGTTCCTTCTGCAGCGCAGGAGGAAGAAGTCGTGTCAGCATCCAGGAGCCCGTCGCTGCGCTCAGCGGTGGCTGGTTCTCGGCTGCCGGTCACGCCGGAATGAGCTGCCTGGGACGGCTGCCTCCTGCACGGGCTCTGGACATCGCTGGCTGGGCATTTATGGCTCCAAACACAGTTTATCCTGGTAAATTCATGACTCACCAGGGGAAAGCAGAGTCCTAAAGCAGGGCTAGAGCCAATTCCTCTTCCTCTTAGATAGTAAGGCTCTGCTCCGCTATTGCTAGTCACTCCACTGAGCCAGCGCTGCAGCTAGACGGCACGCAGTGGCCTCATCGCTCCTGGCACAGTAAGGACCATGATACCACGTTAGCACAGTCCAGCTTTACACATCGTTAGACAACAACCCTTTCCTAGCCCAGTTATTTTTTATCTGAATTAGTGAAAATTAAGAAGTGGTCCTGGCCACGGCAAGCAGAGGTTCTGGTTCCTGCAAGGCATTAATCGCTCAGGCTTAGAGAATACAGTTTTCCTCCAAAGTGGTGGCAAATGGAGTGACAGGCGAGCAGACGGATCTTTCAGTCCTGCGGTATTTACACAGCTAAGGTGCTTATGTCATGGGTTATACCAGAGGTCAGAGGGCTGTGACAGAAAGTGTGCACAAATGGCAGCCCTGCCTACTTCACGAGCCTGGCCAAAATACATTTCACCCCTTGCTTCCTCACAGTTACAAGAAACCATATAAACAAACAAACAAACAAACAAACAAACATACATAGTACCTTTAAATCCACTATAATTCCTCTCTGTTGACATCTAATTACTGATTATAGGCATGTAATCACTAATTATCTCTAGATACACCACCTGTTTTTGCTATAGAGCATCAGCGTACTCTCCTGAAGCTGTCGGTGGGGAGGTTGCAGGCAAGAACACTCGAGGTCTGCAATGGCTGATAGGTCAAGTGCAATACCATGGAAACAAGGAAATCTCAGCTTAGTCCTCAAAGTCCTGTCTGGGAATAAAAGCGGGCACAGAGAGGAGCAGTGGGTGATGCCTGGGACAGGCTGGAACAAGAGGGAGTCACAACATCAGACTGACATTTGAAAGCACATCAGCATTTGCTGTCAGAGCAAAGGCCAAAGGCGGAGTTCTTGAGTGAGAAGGGGCAAGCCAGGCTCCAAAGCCTGGGAGAAGGTGCCGGATGACGTCATCTGGGAAGAAGGGAACCAGCAGAACAGGTGGAAGGACACTGATTTCGAGAGGCAGAACGTGAACTCAGAGGAACGGGGCTGACTGCTCTTGAAGTGAATCTGGCACAATATTTTGGGCTTCAAACTGATCCAGAATGGGTAGGTTTTTTACATAAATCCATCTCATCCAGGCCCTAACAGTCCACTCCACACCAAGCCAGACAGCTCTTCTACAGTCTCACCCTTCCCCAGACTGTGATGCTGAAATTGCCCACTGACCTCCAACCTACAGGAGATGGCTGCAGGTTTACTTGGTAGTTCCTGGCAGTCTGGAGTTGCATTGCTGGGCTCGTCTTGAACTACCGACATCTTCAGGCAAGGTGGCTGGAGCTTACCGGATGTGCAGAGCCTCCTGGGTCACCAGGGTTCCTCCTCATTAGTTCGAGTGGGTCCAGCTAGCTATGTAGACTCTACTCAGGTTGGAGTATTTGGGGTTTTGTACTGATGCCCAATCTGTACTTCTGCACCTCTTAAAAGCATTACTTCTGTTGCTTTGTGAGAGCTTTATCTCTGGCACCTTTTGTCTCCAACAACACCATGACTGAGTGACGCAGTTTGCAATGGATTGTGATGTCTGCAGTGCCACGAGAGTCCGTGGGCACTGGGGAAGAGGTAGTAGTCCTTCCTCAGAGGACAAGGAGAGGCAGAAGGAAGGAGAGGCCAGAGTCCCCACACGGAAGTTTTCAGAATGCCTGTTCCACAATTATTTGTTAACATTTTGACTATCAGCTCATTTCAGGAGGAAAAAACCACATGTTGAAATGTTGGACTTCCCCATAGGTTTTGCTCAGCAGTACACAAATCTGGGAACAAAAAGCATTACTCCATTTCAGAAATATTCTTGGAATAACCCAGCACAGAAGATTATAACTTCCAACTGCTCATCAGAGTTGTGCTCTCTGTTAGCGTGACAGACTGACAGCACACTGAACTCCATCTGTATGTGTTGCTACAAGTTATAGCCTCCAACAATACAACAGCATTTTGCAATAGGAATTAGCACGCTATGGCTTGTGGCTCTAACTGGACAGGCTTTTGACAGTCAAATGTTTTTTCTTTGCAACTCTGCAGTGGTTTGACTTTGGTAAAGGATTTGATGAAAGCCACCACCCCACTGTACGGCAGTCGGTCGGATGATGTCTGTGCCTGTGGTGAAACCTTGCCCCAGAACCCGATACAGAGGGTTGTTTCCCCCCAACATTGTTTCCATGTTAGACAACCACCCTGTTCCCATCTTTCCTAGTTTATGACAACACAAGTTGTCCCCTTTGAGTCTCATCCATTAACTTCTCTCCTCCAGTATAGCACATCCAGGGAGGTAGTGCAGCACGCCGGCTGGGCCCCGTCACACAAAATGGCACGTTGACAGGGTCACACACAAACTCACACACCTAGGAACAAAGACACACCTATTGGCACAGGAAACTGTTCTGGAAAACTGTGATTTTAAATCAGCTGAACATCAGCTCCCAGCATGACTTTGTGGCAAAAACAACGACTCCTTGGATGTGTAAAGAGAAATATCAAATGGGTGTACATATGGGTGTATTTAACATCACTATAGTATTGCCACGCTGCCTTCAGTTCTAGCTGCCTACGTCTCCAGTGGATGACAAAACTGCCACCCCCTCCAGCCACAATCATAGCAAGAAGATTGGAAAACATGTCCTGTAGTTTATTCTCAAGAAGAATACAATCATCACGTCAAAGAGAAGGTTGAGCAGAACTCGATCACAGTCTGTAAGTGCCAATATGGGGGTGCAGACACGATACAGGAGGCCCCTGAAGCTCACGGCTGGATGTGTACGAGGGCTGTTGCTGGAACCTGAAGTTGAACACATTTAGAGGAGGCTCTTACTGTGCATGCCCCATACTCCCCAGCACTGCAAGTGGAAATCAAGATCAGATGGTTTTCTGAAAGATATGCAGAGTTGAAATGGAGACCACTTTGATGTGCAGAGCAGCCTGGAGGGTCACAAAGGTCTGTTCTGACCTCCTAACTCACTGTGTCCGAAAGTTTAGAAACTGGAGCATGGTGATGGAAGCATCAGTCACTGGCCCTCCCAGACTGATGGAGACAGCAGGTTTGTCGGTCGCCTGCCCTTCGTGAAGGTGCCGTTTCTTGGGGAATGAGAGAACCCACCCATCTCTGACCTCTGCCTCTAAAAAGTAGGACAAGCAGATTTTCTTGTCAAGTTTGGCTCTTTCACTATTCCTTCTGTGTTTGTCCTTAGCCTGACATTCCCTGAGGCACATGAAACGCAGTGCTGGAGGCTGTCCTGGTTGCTGCAAGAATGAATCAGCAAAACGATCCTGTTTGTCTGGCAGTCTCCTCAAACAGGACACCCTCGTAAATCAGGACGGCAGAGGAAGAGGAGGCAGCTCTAACTTTGCATGAAAGAAGGTAACTCTGACTAATTTCATCATTGCTACTCATCATGCAGGTAATAAAGGGCTGCAGTTTTCTCAAAGCCTGTAGGAAGCAGAGGGGGATGAATAAATCGGTGTTAACATGCCACTACCACTGCCCTGCTGCTTCTCAGTGCTTCTCCAGCTGAATCTAAAGACCTTAAAAGCAAATAAGCTATGAAACCAGACGTGCGTTTATCAAGCTAACAAAGTTATGCTGTCATTATGTCCCTTTCATGCACAGTTAAAGACCTGCTGCCTCCAGGCCCACAGGAAAACCAGTGTAAAACCATTTTGTATTGATTTGACATCAAGGAAGGAAATGTCCTCGCTCAGGACACAGCTCTCCTTTGCTTGAGCTTGTGAGCGTTGGTGAAGGAGGGGGTCAAATCTCACCTAATGTCAACAGCCTATTTCCTTCAAACAACATGGCATTCCCTGAGTCTAATGAGCATTGTGCTCACAGCTGTGGAGCCCGGGACGCTTCCCTCCCACCCCCTCAGCTTTCTTTAAAGAGGCTGAGTAACTCCAGAAAAAGAAGCAAGAGTAGAAAGCTAAACACTAAATGCTGTGAATCTCTGGCAGGACTTTCTTCCTGCCAAAGCCTTTGTGTTTCTGTGGGGTGAAAGGGGCAGCTCTGCTGACACGCAATGCGAGAAAGCTCTGGAAGTCACCCAATTCCCGCAAAGTCAGTTGGCTCCTGTGAGCACGGCTGGACCTTGGTGGTGCTCAGCTGCCCCAGGAACAGGCCAACAGCTTTGGTGGTGTGGGGCAGCCCTGGAGAGACGTGCCCAGAGTCGCAGACGTGATTGCCGCGCGGGCGAGAGCACCTTCTCAGCGGGGCAGCGACGTCGGTGTAAGTGCTGCAGCCCTTGTGAGGGCTTCATGCAGAAACCTGGAGTTTGGTTGAGAAGAGGTGCTGACTCAGCCCTGTGGGCCCCACTGGTCCCCTGTGGGGCTGCCTGGGTACTGCGGGGGCATCACAGCCATGGGAAAACATCCCCATGGCGGCAGTGACGTCATGTCTCATGTCCTCACCTGGGAGAGAACATCAGGTCATTTCCAACACAGATGGCAGATGGCAAAAACTTCAATGTTAATAATGAAGGGCATTTAATTCACCAAAATGGGGGTGAAAACCAGGATGTGACTGCTGCCTGTGAGACCACCAAGGGGAATGGACTTCTACAGCAGCAAGAGCACGTGAGCATTGAACGCCAGCAGCCCCACGCTGCTCCCTAACGCACGCCCGTCTGCTGCTGCACCAGAGGCCTCTGGTGTCACACCAACGTGCACGCACCGCCACCGTGCAAGTCACTATTGTACCGTACACAGAGGGAGGTGCGTCCTCTGGCAGTTTACTAGCTCGTGCTTGGAAACACGGTATTTAATTTCTGTTTACTGACAGACACCCGTGAAAATCACCCGGCTGTAGAATTCCAGATAGTTACCATTGGTCCTGAAATTATCCACTGCTTGATAAAATCCAGCTGGAGTATTTAGCAGTGTGATTCTGCTTCACTACCAGTCTAAAACAACAGCGAGGGCCAATGGGTTCCGCCTTGTTAGTGACACACGGGAAACACAACAAGATCTTAACCTGCTATTGTAGTGATCAACGTCCAGTGGCACAGGCAACATTATGTGAACAATGAGCCACAATTTGGGACATGCTTCCTTTTTTTAAATGCTTTTCTGTTTTTATTACAGACACAATGACGTTGCATAGAGCATCTGGGAACTGGGAACCAGCAGAAGTTTGCCAACAGAGGATGTAGAGTTTATCCAATTGAGAAACGGCCTGCCGGCCTGACAAACAGAAAATGAATTAGCAAAATCATCAGAAAATACCCAGCAGAGAACAACGATGCCTTGGCAGCAGCAGGCAAGGTGACCTAATATGACTTCTCTGTCAATACCTTTCCTGTTTGAACGATTCAGTTGGCAATCTAAATTCCCCTTCAAATATTTAAAAGATAACACTTTGTAAGTGGGCAGCCTGACGGAGAAAATGCTTGTGAAAGTTATACCGCAGGTTGTGCCTCTCTCTCTCACTCAGCAGATTGGGCAGTCATCATTTGGGCCCGTGATTCCCCTGCACAGGGACTGACGGGAAACCCAGATGGTGCTTTGGCAGGACGTGATGGGGACAACAAAGGAAACCAACACGGTGCACAGAGTAAGAAAACGCCCACCCCAGACAGGGTGATTATGTCCCATTCTATTAACTAATCCTTTTGCAGAAAGGGATTTGCCTAAAGACCATTTCCAAGAAGGCTGCACCACTCTGCCATTCATGATCAGCGTGGGTCACCCTGTCACGTCACTGATTTCCATTTCTGAGTGCTGCTTAATAAAATCAGTTCTTACTCTACTAGAAAGACACAGTCTAGTCAGACGTAAATCAGAAGCTTGCCACTACAAAATGTAATTTCCTATAAAATTAACGCTGTTCCCTGAGCCTGAATACCAGCCTGTTTCTTTTCTTTCAAGATATGACCACCAGTGCCCATCTGGCAGGCTCAGCTCAGACTCCCGAACCACGAGGGACAGGCACTCTTGTTCTGGGGTCAAGACGCGAGCGCAGTCTTGGAGCCGAGGGAGTGTTCCTCAGGGCCAACGTGTCGGTTCTGGTAGGTCCCGCGGCAGCACCCGAGCGCAGGAGTGCGAACGCCTGCCATCTCCATCCTCCCTGGGCTCAGGCTGGGGAGCCAACCTTCCCGTGGGATCCCCTCCCTAATCTGTATCTCTCTACTCTGCACGGACGAGCGAGGGGAGATCTGGTTTGCCAGCAGGATTTGAAGATACACCACTCATGACTGTTTGCCTCAAAAGCATTTTTGCCAACTAGCATATAAACATGTGATTTAAAGAAAAGAAAATGTGCTTAATTACAGGGGACAGACATTTTGTCATCATATAATTAAAAGCTTCAAATCTGATCTGAGACATACATATACAGAAATATAAATAAGGCATTCTGCTGGGCTCAAAAGCAGAGTGAACACACACTGAGCCCAAACTTCAATTTTTGTGGTATTCTTGAACTAGAGGCCTTACAATGCCTAACAAAAAGAATCTTAAAAGCAATTTGAGAAATAAAATCAGGAATTGTCTTTTACACAGTGAATAATTTCCAGTAAAGGTCAGATTTTAAAGTCTTCACTTCTTAGAAGAGCACCCGTACTCCTTTATTGGTGCAGATAACTTCAGTGCAATGCAGCAAGGCATCAGGAAAGATAAACATTAAAATCAGGATTCGAATAAATATTGCTATTAAAGTATAATGCTGAAACTTTTGCACATTTGCAGAACCAGACAAAGGCCAGGCCCCGTTCCAAGGAATTTTAATTCCCCATAAAGCTACACAACCATATGGAGAGGTCCCAACCAAAACAAGGGGTTCACTCTTAACCTCAGCAGGGTCAATGCACAAAGCCATGGGGCAGTCCGTAGCTCAGGAGCACGCTTTTTCTCCCCAGAAAGGCTCTCTGCCTCAAGTGCTATTACTTGGCAACTAGAAGGCGGGGGGGCTCTGCTCACTGTCTAAAGTATTCTGGCCGCCGGCTCTGAAATCAGCAGACGTGTACATTTCCCCCCTTGCTCGGGGCAGAGGCTGGCTGAGATGGTTTTCACCTTCTGCTCAGTGGATCCAACTTGCAGCGGGAGGAGGACAACTCCATTCACGCTAAGGCGGTCCCTTAGAAAGGTAAAGACCTGGTGGGCAGCCACTTTGCGTGCATCTCTGCGGACAGGACTGGCGGCTTCACTGCGAAGCATCTGGTTACAGAGGGAGAGCATTTGCAGGGAGAGCAGTAGCAGAAGAAACTACAAAACAAACTCACTCTGGGTATTTGAAGCGATACGTCCTTCCTGAGCTGCCGGGCACTGCTGCTGCCCCTGCACCTGAAGTGACAGTGAGCACCACGCAGGCAGCAGCACAGGGCTGTCCTCCGGGCGCGCAGCGCTGCTGGGGTGAGCAGTGGGGCTCTGGCGCCAGCACGAAGCCCGTGGTGGTCAGTTCCGTGAAGCCACAAAGCCGGGGCAGCTGCATAATAAATCCATGTAAGATTGTGAGAACAGTCACATTTAACGCTCTCTGCTGTCGCTTTAGAGAAAGGGAGGGTAGGTGTTTTACTCTGCTGTGTAACACAACGCTGTTAAAGTAACTCACCCGTTTGCTGACACTCTGTTTATATTTAGTGCATCGTCTCTTCTCCTAACCTTTCAGACCTGAATAATTAGTCAAAAATTCAAGGTCCTGTAGATTGTTCCACTCAGCTAATGGCACTGGTACAAGCCCAGCCACAAAAGCAGACTGCTCCCCAGAGCGCAGAAGGAAGGAAACAATCCCAGACCGTTTCCTCCCTCCTAGCCCCAAGCAGCCCCGGCAGCCGGTGCCCGCAGACTCCCCCCGGGTGTGACCGCAGCGGCATTGCTCGCCATTGTGGGTCAGGCCCCATGTGAATTTTTTGGTAAGTGAGACCCGCCAGCCCTCAGAGGACCGGCAGAGACAACAGCACTGCTGTGTTTTCACAAAAAGGGTTGGAAGAAGCTTAACGGACAGCACCTCATAACACAAGTACGTGGCATGAGAAATTATTTGCCAGGGTGTTGAGCCCACCCAGGTACTACGTACGCTTGTTCTCTATAACGAAATAAAGCCTTGGAAAAAGAATTTTAAGTCAAAACTCAGGTTTTGGTGCTGTGTGACAGATTCCACAGGCTGCCACCCCGTTACGCAGCCGTCATGTTTCGGCCTCAGCCCTGGCTCATCCCTTCGGGCCCCCTGTGCCGCCGGCACGAACCTGTGGTGGAGTTCTCAGCGCACCACTGTACACCAGCCCGGCCCGGGGTCGCTTCTGCAGCTGCTGCGCGCTGTGCCCGTGCGGGTCGGGCTGTACCGGTGCGGGTTGGGCTGTGCCGGTGCGGGTCGGGCTGTACCGGTGCGGGTCGGGCTGTGCCCGTGCGGGTCGGGCTGTACCGGTGCGGGTTGGGCTGTACCGGTGCGGGTCGGGCTGTGCCCGTGCGGGTCGGGCTGTACCGGTGCGGGTTGGGCTGTACCGGTGCGGGTCGGGCTGTGCCCGTGCGGGTCGCGCTGTACCGGTGCGGGTCGCGCTGTGCCCGTGCGGGTCGCGCTGTGCCCGTGTGGGTCGGGCTGTACCGGTGCGGGTCGGGCTGTAACGGTGCGGGTCGGGCTGTGCCGGTGCGGGTCGGGCTGTGCCCGTGCGGGTTGGGCTGTACCGGTGCGGGTCGGGCTGTACCGGTGCGGGTCGGGCTGTGCCCGTGCGGGTCGGGGCTGTACCGGTGCGGGTTGGGCTGTACCGGTGCGGGTCGGGCTGTGCCCGTGCGGGTCGGGCTGTACCGGTGCGGGTTGGGCTGTACCGGTGCGGGTCGCGCTGTGCCCGTGTGGGTCGGGCTGTACCGGTGCGGGTTGGGCTGTACCGGTGCGGGTCGGGCTGTACCGGTGCGGGTCGGGCTGTGCCCGTGCGGGTCGGGCTGTACCGGTGCGGGTTGGGCTGTACCGGTGCGGGTCGGGCTGTGCCCGTGCGGGTCGGGCTGTACCGGTGCGGGTTGGGCTGTACCGGTGCGGGTTGCGCTGTGCCCGTGCGGGTCGGGCTGTACCGGTGCGGGTCGCGCTGTGCCCGTGCGGGTCGGGCTGTGCCCGTGCGGGTCGGGCTGTACCGGTGCGGGTTGGGCTGTACCGGTGCGGGTCGGGCTGTGCCCGTGCGGGTCGGGCTGTACCGGTGCGGGTCGGGCTGTGCCCGTGCGGGTCGGGCTGTCCCGGTGCGGGTCGGGCTGTGCCGGTGCGGGTCGGGCTGTACCGGTGCGGGTCGGGCTGTGCCCGTGCGGGTCGGGCTGTACCGGTGCGGGTCGGGCTGTGCCCGTGCGGGTCGGGCTGTACCGGTGTGGGTTGGGCTGTACCGGTGCGGGTCGGGCTGTACCGGTGCGGGTCGGGCTGTGCCGGTGCGGGTCGGGCTGTGCTGGTGCGGGTCGGGCTGTACCGGTGCGGGTTGGGCTGTGCTGGTGCGGGTTGGGCTGTGCTGGTGCGGGTCGGGCTGTACCGGTGCGGGTCGGGCTGTGCCCGTGCGGGTCGGGCTGTACCGGTGCGGGTCGGGCTGTACCGGTGCGGGTTGGGCTGTACCGGTGCGGGTCGGGCTGTGCCCGTGCGGGTCGGGCTGTACCGGTGCGGGTCGGGCTGTACCGGTGCGGGTCGGGCTGTGCCCGTGCGGGTTGGGCTGTGCCCGTGCGGGTCGGGCTGTGCCCGTGCGGGTCGGGCTGTGCCCGTGCGGGTCGGGCTGTACTGGTGCGGGTCGCGCTGTACCGGTGCGGGTTGGGCTGTACCGGTGCGGGTCGGGCTGTACCGGTGCGGGTCGGGCTGTGCCCGTGCGGGTCGGGCTGTACCGGTGCGGGTCGGGCTGTACCGGTGCGGGTCGGGCTGTACCGGTGCGGGTCGCGCTGTGCCGCTCGCACCGCCCCGGCCCGGCTGCAGCCCGCGCCGCTCCCAGCGCCGCTCCCGGGACGGCGGCCCGACGGGACCCGCTCATCGCCCGCTGCCGCGCCGGCGCCGGGCGGGCAGAGCCATGGCGAGGCGCTCCCCGCCGCCTCCCCGCTCTCTGTCCCCGACAGCCCGGTGCCACCTCCCCGCTGCGGCCCCCCGGCAGCCGGCGGGGACACCGGGGCGGCCCCCGGCACCCCGTCCCGGGGGGACGCGGAGCGGGGCCGGGCGGGGAGAGGAGGAGGAGGTGGCGGGGGCGGTCCCGTCCCGCCGTGCCCGCGCCCCCCCCGCGCCGGCCCCCGCCCGCGCCCGTCAGCGCGGCCCCGCGCCGCTGCCGCGGGGAGTCCGGTGAGCGGCCCCCGCCCCGCCCCGCCCCGCCCCGCCCCGCGCCCGCGGCCCCGTCCGGTGCGGTGCGGTGCGGTGCGGTGGGTATGGCGGCGGGCGGGCGGCGCGGCGGCGGCGAGGAGCTGCCGGTGTATCTGGCGCGGCCCGGCGCGGCGGCGGCGCCCCGGCAGAAGCGCGGCGGCCTCTTCTGCAGCGTCGAGGGCGCCTTCGAGAGCAAAACCCTGGACTTCGGCGCGCTGCGCGTCGGGCAGCGCCGCGCCCCGCCGCCCGCCCGCCCCGGCCCCGAGCCCGGCCCCGGCCCTGAGCCCGCCTCGGACGCCGGCGAGCTCCGCGCTGCCCCCGACGAGGAGCGGCTCCAGGACGCGGCCCCCGCGGACGACCAGGTAGGGGCCGGGCGGGGGCGGCGAGGCCGGGGCCGGGGCCGCGCGGGGCTCGGGACGGTGTGCGCGGCGGACCCGGCGGGGCGCGGGGGTGGGGGCGGGTTCGGCCGGCGCCGTGGCCGCGGCCGGAGGAGCCGCCGGCGGTGTCCCGTCCCGTCCCGTCCCGTCCCGTGCCGTCCCCCCTCTCCGGTCGCTGTCGGGGCCGGGGGCTCCGCTGTCAGCCGCCGGTGTGCGCGGCCCCCCCGCCCGGCGCCGTGTCGGCCGTGGTGGCAGCGGGATCCGGGGGGCCCCGCCGCCGCCTCACCGCGGGGGCGAAGCTGAGCGGCGGCGCGGCTTACTGCGGTTGTTCCTTTTTATACTTGTATGGAAGAGTACCTGCCCCCCCGCCCCCCGAAAAAAGGGGGGGATTTTGGAGTCGTTACTGCAGACCAGGCTGATCCGTGTCTCACACTGACACTGATGAGAAGTACGGCACCGGGAGTGAGGGGCGGCACGTCCGTGTGGGGGTGGCATCACTGAAGGTGTCACCAGGCACAAAGTTTCTCAACCTTCGCCAAACTCCAGGTAATGAACAGACTGATCCAGCTCCGCAGCGCAGATCCCTCTGCCAGGGACTGAGATTGCTCGCTGCTCTTGGTTCTGGTCCCATTTACACCAGCATGAGTTTGGCAGAAAGGTTAAGCTCGTAGTGGTGAGTAAATTCCTCAGTTGGGATCTCCGCGAGCCTGCCGCTCATTTACACGTGCGGCAAGCGAGGCCACTAGCTGGCCTGGTCAATGAGTTTGCGGGGGGCTGAACTTCTTAGTAAATTGTTGACATAAGGGCATAAGGGTGAACAGGGCAAATTAATAATAACCCGTTTTTAGAAATGGAAGCAAAAGTCACTGAAGCCTGCAGCTCAGCCTGAAGCAGTGGTGTGGCTGTCTCGGGGCTCTGCAGAAACCTCAGCTCGTGTCCAGAGTGCAAACCCTGATCAGCTGTGAACGGTTGTCATCCTGAGGACTGACCTCACGGGCCTGATGGGAGCAGAAGCAGTGAAGCTTGGTGACTTGGCCTGGCTTGGTTTTGGGGAAAAGCATCAGGCTGTCCTTAACGGCTTCTGTAGGAACTTCTAGCCAGGCTCTGGGCTGCTTTGGGGTTTCTTCATTGCGCTTTAATTTCTTCAGCCTCTGCTTTTTGGTTTGTTACTGGCACACTATTTGGTTCCTGTTCTTGAGTTTTCCTCCTTTACAGCCGTTTTACAGAGTTGGGAACAAAATTAACATTATTCCTCTCAGTACCAACCTTGTCCACGTGGTTTGAATAGCAGCTGCAGAGCTGACCACTGCATTAACAATTTTATGCTGCTGCTTGTTGGATAAGAAACAGGAACTCGGGAGGGCCTGTCTGTAGGCTTTGCTGTGAGCTTTTCTTTATTAGCTGTACCAAAAATTCGAAACAGTCTCATTCCCTTTTAAGGTCTTACGTAGACCGTTATCTCTGGAGTTTCATAGCTGAGGTTTTCCTTCAGCAGCTGCTCTCTTCCTGATGATTTCTGCTCCCAGATTTCTTCCTCTGGGGCCTTCCAGCTGATAAGCATCAGCAACCAAACCCTTTTTATCTGCACGTCTTGTCTAAGACAGTGGGAAGCTTTATAGATCGGTGTTCTTGTGCCTACACGGCCAGAAGGAATCACAGGACTTGGTACTACAACTTCGAAGTTTAGAAGCGTCCCAGAGTACGACAGTCCTGATGGGAAATGCCCGTCGTGTGTGCTGAGCCTGAACTGCCACAGAGAGTTCGCTTGTGGGGGACTCTGCGGATTCAGAGCACACAAAGGCTGTTTTGTCAAGGCAGATCGAACTTCTTTGAATAATTTCACAGATTAAGAAACAGAGAGAGAGCTTAAGTCATCTACTCCTGACCAAGCAACTTACTAGGAAAGCTGAGAGTAAGAGACTTGCCTGTGCACGGACGGGGCAGCAGATGGACGTGCATCCCCTAATTTTTGCAGTGAGCAGTTTCTTGGAAACCACCACACCTTTTCTTTTTTTGTTGTTTTTGTTGGGGTTTTTTTGTTTGTTTGTAGCAGCATTAAGTACAATTAGAGCACCAGCACTTCTGCAGGAAGCCAACCGCAATGTGTAACTGCTCGGTGATAACGTGATGACATACAACCGGTTGGTGTCATACAGGCCCAGGCAGATGTTTCAACCTCGCTTTGCTTTATCACAAAGTCTATTTGGAAGGGCAAAAACTGAGCTGTGGGTTTGGGCACAGTGAGGCAGTGGTGACAGTACGGTGAGGGATCTGGCTCAGAGCAGTTAGGGGCAGCGCCTGTGCTTTGTTGGGGGAATTTGAGCTTTGCCAGTTGATTCCGGGACGGGGAGAGTGCCTGGTGTTTGGGGCGACGGCTGGAGGAGGCTCTGGCTGCCAAGCGGGGAGAGGGGCTGCCTGGGCTGGGCTGCGTCCCGGTGCCCAGTCCTGGTGCAGGACGTGC
The DNA here is from genome assembly GCA_017639485.1 of Pluvialis apricaria. NCBI lineage: Eukaryota > Metazoa > Chordata > Aves > Charadriiformes > Charadriidae > Pluvialis > Pluvialis apricaria. The sequence goes on from CM030019.1 coordinate 375,191, forward strand.
CTGAACAAGAGACGTGCCTTTTGGGTGCTCTTTGCTGAACGCAGGAGCCTCCTTTCCCTGGTACGAGGATCTGCTGCAGCAAGGGTGGCTGTTGCAGAACACTTAGGATTTGGAGGAACAGGGGCGGGGGGGGCAGGTTCTGCTCTGGTCTGGACTATTCGCAGAGACCTTACTTAACAAGAGCGATTTAACTTGTTGGGGGTTTCCGTCAGCAATAGCCTGTGTGAACTCGACCCTTGTGAAGTTTCCTGCAGTTTTCCTTGAGCGCTGCCATGCCTTTTCTCTAACCAGGGTGGATTACAGCACTCATTTCACTATAACGAAGTCAAAGAGAGTTTCTCTGTAGGTCGCAGGCAAAGCCTCTGAATTCCTGTGGTAAGGATGTTCACTGAGGGCCGGTAATGAATGCGGAGATACTGGGGAGCTGCACCGCTTGCGTTGAGGAGCAGGGAGGAAGCTTTACATGGCAAAGGGGTGCCTCTGCGCTCCCTGCCTGGGAAGAAGGTAAACCAGAAGCCTGTGGTAGCCTCCTCCAGGTACCTCCTTGCTGCTCAGCCCTGCCAAGACCCTGCTTTTCCATCCTCCTGTTCAGGGACACAGGCAGCAGCCCTCGGCTTTTCAGCTCGCCCCAGACGTGTCCTCCTGTCCTGCTGCGTGGTTCTGCAGTGAAGTCGTCATTTCCAAGGCAACTGGCTGTGGTCCCACAAACACGGGATTGCAGCTTCACCACAGGCTGGGGCAGCTCCATCAGCCTGGCGGCCGCGGAAGAGGAAGAAGAAGAGAAGGAGGAGGAGAAGGAAGAAGGAGAGGAGGAGGAGGAGGAAGAAGGAGAGGAGGAGGAGGAGGAGGAAGAAGGAGAGAAGGAGGAGGAGGAGGAAGAAGGAGAGAAGGAGGAGGAGGAGGAAGAAGAAGAGAAGGAGGAGGAGGAGGAGGAGGAAGAAGAAGAGAAGGAGGAGGAGGAGGAAGAAGAAGAGAAGGAGGAGGAGGAAGAAGGAGAGGAGGAGGAGGAGGAGGAAGAAGGAGAGGAGGAGGAGGAGGAGGAAGAAGGAGAGGAGGAGGAGGAGGACGAAGGAGAGACGGAGGAGGAGGAGGACGAAGGAGAGACGGAGGAGGCGGCGGAGGAGGAGGTGGCAGCTCCCGCCCTTTGCAGGAGGCAGGAGTGTGAGGGAAGGTACAGGGCAGGGAGAGCTGGCGAGGGGTCAGTCCCCTCCAGAAGACGTGCTGGAGCCAGTCCTTGGCTTTCTCCTGGGGGTGGCCAGTGTCACACGTGCCTTGTGTCCAGCTGGGTGACACCGCTGGGAATCAGTTTGTGATAAATCCTGGGAAGAGGCGCAGGGCTGCCTCAAATGGAGAAAGAAGCTTGAACTAACTCAATTCTCTATTAGTTTTTTCTTTTTCTTACACTTGTAAAATATGTTACGACTTCAGCATTCAGCTTTTTTGTTTCCATTGCCAGTAATTTATGGCAGAAACGCAGAGGCAACAGCAGTCTTTTCGTCACCTTAGTGTGATCTAAAAGTTGCAGTTGTGCCCTGCCTTTTAGCACGGTTTAAAATCTTGCGCTTATGGAAGGGATCATAAAGTGTTTTGATAGCATTAATTCATAACCTCAGTATTACCCCATTCAGCAGAGAGCTCGTTTTTGTTTTGGTTTTACTTTTCTTTTTTTTCTTTTTTTTTTTTTTTAAGAGAAGGACTTGGAGTTATGTTATTTCTGGTATTTCTACAAACAATAGGAACAAACCCAGAGCACTGAACTAGTTCCCACAATGCAAATGCAACAATGAAACCTGTATTATAATTCATGGGGTTTGATGCTAAATACTCTGATCTTTATTGAAAAATATCCTGCACAGTTTTTTTGGGTGTTTTTTAAGAAATCTGACGCCTGAAGCACAACAGTAGGAGGTCAGTTCTTTGGCTGTTTGTGTTGGGGTACAGTTCATTGCCGGCAGTTAAGCAAAACTGCAAAGTTTGATAAACCACCCCCCGTGTAAGAAGACACAGATTTCGGATTTCATGGGAGTTACACAGTAGGGCTAGTTTTTTAAAGAAGAGAGGGGTTCAGTCGAAGGGTTCCTGCTTGCTGCAAAGAGCTTTTGTTTTACCAAAACCCTCACCCTAACATGGAAATAGTTTGATTATTGCACTGCCTTGTGGCAGCAGTCCTTGGCTTCCTTCAGTCCTTGTTCTCAGCGCTGGGTGGTCAGGGCTTTGCCAACTGGCCGGCCCCGATGCAGTCGGGTCAGGGAGCTGGCACAGGGGTGCCTGGGGGTGCCTGGGAGTGCGTGGCCACCCCATCCTTAAGGCACCGTGACGACGCGCCAAGTTCGCACTGCCCGGGCTTTGGAAAGACGCTGCAGTTGTTATTCTGGGTGATGTGTTCTTGAAAACCTCATGCTTTTCCCGGGAAAATGTAGGTTTTTAGGGAACTTCTATGCAGAAAAGAAACTGGGTTTTGCAGCCAGGTGTAAAAAATACGGGTTGGCTGATCACTGAGTCCAGCATTGACCCAGCCTTGTCAGCCTTCTTGAGGCAGATCTCTCTCCTCTGAAAAGGCAGGGCGCTGGGCGGGCTAGCGGCACCCACAAGAGGAGTATTTCTGCTGGTGCCTGTCTTTTGTGTCCTGACCCCGGCGGGATTCTGGCCGGTTGTTTAGAAGGTGCTCATGTGCAGGGCAAGGAGTTATTTTCTATGTCCATGATAGGATTTATAAAGCTCTTTACCTTTGCAAAGCGATACCCCAAAAGACTCTTCATTTAGAATAAAAGGCCAGTGATATTTTTCTCCACATTTAACAGCTAATAACGGATCCCAGCTATGGCATGTTTTATGGGAGCAATGCAGCATCACCAAGCATGCCACCAAGTACACTGTATACAAGATGCTCTAGCAATAGCCCGTTGCGGCAGGTAGGAAAGGTGATGCTTCTTTTAATACTGTATATTTTTTTCTGAGGTTATCAGAACACACAGCAAGACCTGCACCTATTGCTGCGTCAGGGGAAGTCTGTTTCCATGAGTAGCTTCCCGAGTAGCTGAGGGCGCTCCTCCCTTGACCGCAGACCGGTAGCGGGCAGTGGGCTCGCTGCGTGCTCAGGGGGGTGATGCCGTGAGAAAAACACCTGCAGCAGGAGGTGGCATCGGTCACGCAGCAGCTTCTCTCCTCTGAAGTGGTTCTGGCCACGAAGCCCAGCGGGGTACGAAGCCTCTGTCCCTGTCGAGCTGCTGGCTTTGGGGCGAGGGCTGCCAGGCGCCCATGGTCCTGACAGAGGCGTCGCGGAGGTGTCACCAGGTGCATCCTGGCAGGTAGCATTCAGTCGACAAATGTACTTTGGGAGCCAAACAAACTACATGAGCCACGTGGACATTTCTTGTTTGCACAAATTTGTGTGACTTTTGAGATGCCCATTTTAGGAAAGAAAGGAAAACAATGAAAGATTCTGAGATTTGCAAGGCAAGACTCACTGCTTTCTCACTTGGAAGAGGCTTTGCTGTGTTGGAAACTCCTTTAAGCATTTTTTATGAACGCAGTTGAAAGTGTCAAACGCAAACTTCAGTAGGTTTAAATTGAAATGAAACATTGTGGTTTGGCCGTAGCAGAATACTTGGCTCCGTCCTAAATAATCTTTTCCTTTTCTTTTTGTCTAAGATGTCAGTACCTCCAACAGGCCAGAACCACCCCGGCTCTGCCTGTCCACCAGCTGGGAGGAGTGTTTGGCTCTGGTCGGTGCCAGGCGTGCACCGGCGAGGTGGACGAGGCTTTTGGGGGCTTCCGCTTCCGAATGGACAGTGTCTTAGCAGCAGAGAGGCAGCTGCCAGGAGGGTTCAGCAGAGTCTTGGGGCTGTAGCTCAGCAGGTTTTCTGTGTCCCTCAGCCCTATGCTGCTCTGCTCTTTGCGTGCCCGCACCCGGTGGCCGCCTCCTCCGGCGCAGGGTGAGCGGGGCCGGGGGGCTCTCGCGCTGCTTTGCCTTGCAGAAGGGTTTTGCTTGCGGTCCTGGCCAGGCAGGCAAAGTCCCACGGCCGCTGGGCTGGTGGCGGCTGCCGGCGCCCTCTGCTCCGGATGCAGACACATGGATCGAGGCAGCTCGGATGGAGCTGAGCTGGGGTGTGCGAAGGGAGGGGGCTCGGCAGCGGTCTGAGGCTGTGCGTACCCTGTCAGCCGCGCTGCCCGCACTGCAGCGCGAGCTTGGGAATCGGCTGGGCGCATGCAGCCCTGCAGGAAAGTTGTATGGGGCTTGCGGGGAGGGTGTATGAATTGTTGAGTGGGAAGCTGTACACGGCTGTGGCAGAAGCAACTCTCCTCCAGTATCACTAGTGACCTGGAAGGAGAGGTGCAGTGCATGTGCAGGTGACGGTGGTGGTGTGAATGCCAGCAGGGGAGGAACAATCCCGACCTGGTCTCGGGGACTCAGAGACGGGAGCTGGGAATGACAAAAAGAGGTTCAGCTCTGAAAAGTGCAAGCGAACAGACCTAGAGAAAGACTGTAAAATGTAGATGCCATTGCAAGTGGCATCAAAACAAGGAGGTTTTGTGATGAGACCCAGGAAAGTAATTTCAATTGTGTGGCCTGCTCTCCAGAGCTGGTCTGGGTGAGTGCAAACTTGGTCACTGACGGTCAGCCCTAATCCCAAGGAAAACCACAGCGGGACCAGCTAGATCTGTGTTTGCTCTGTTGCTTTACTTTGGGTGAAAGCTTTCCCTACATGGACCCCTTCCATCGTCACCTCTGTGAAGAGGTGGAAGGCGGAGAAGGCTGATTTTTCTGCTGGGGAGCAGTTGCTAGGGATGGCTGGAGGAAATGGGAGGAAGAAACAAAAACTAAACATGCTGGCGGCCTTCCTGGAGACAGGGCTAAGAAGATGGAAAATATAGCTGGACCTTGGCTTGTTCAGCTGGGCCGGCTCTTGGCTGCAGGTCGGATCCTGCAGCATCTCTCCCATTGCTCTGCTGGGAACAGCCGAGCTCCATTTTACAACACATGGATTTGGATCCAGTAATGGGTGTTTCCGTTCAGCTGATGGGGGAAAAGAAGTGATGCTGGGCAGGGAGCTCAGACCTTTCTAGTCCTTCCTCTGCACGTTAAAGGGGACAAGATGGGTGCCTGTATTTCACAGGCTCAGGCTGGCCCATCCGCGCTCTGAGGGAATTGAGTCATTTGAGTGGAAATCCAGATGCTCTTGTGTAGCCAAAGCTCACCCCACGGCGCGAGCAAGGTGTGAAGTGGAAGCCATCTCCCCCCAGGTTTGGCATTAGCGTTTCACCAGGGATGATGTTTCGGGGTGAGCGGTCTCCTCTGGTCAGGCACAGCGGGAGCGGGCATCCCCGGCGGCTCGGTGCTGTGCGCCATTGTCCCCATTGCAACAGGTGGTGTGACATCCCCATACCTCGCTGCCCCGTGCCGGGTGCCGCTGTGGCTGCTGCAGGCGTTGTTGTGGAGGCTGCGGGATGCGTCCTAAGGAGCGGGATTGTCAGCTTGTGCTGTGAAAGCCTGTGTGCCCAGCCATGCTCCTGTGGGTCGGGCCTCGAGAACACTGACATTGGATTGAAGGCCGTGAGATGACAGAGCAGCCGGCTGTGCTGTGCTCTCTTTGACAGAGCAGCCACAATCACCAACAGTGTCCTGCTTCGCTGGTGCCTGCGACTGTCACAGGACTCCGGGATAGCGCTCCAGGGAGAGCGCTAAGGCATCCCTGTGCCTGTCATAGGCACACAGGGATGTCCCCTGCATCACAGCAATGACCCGAGGTCCTCCCTCTGTGCTTGGGTACCTGCCAAGACCCTGTCCCAGCCACGGTCCGGCAGCGTGGGTAGCTGCTGCTTCGGCAGTTGCCCCCAGGGAGCTGTCTGCGGGCTGCCCCGTGTTGCACAGAGAGCGGGTCACAATGCCTCTGGTTTTGCTAGGATGAGGTAAAGCGAGTTCAAATTGCACAAAAACGCTTCACAGAAGTTCTGTGTCAGTGGAGAAAGGAAACCACAGGTTGCACCTTTCACATCTCAGTGGAATAGCTGAACCTGATAAAAATCCTGTTTCCCAACATACACATTAAAGAAGCGAGGAGGGACCTGAAGTTGGGCCAGACCTCCCCATCGTGTCAGAGACTGATGTATGGGGGAGTGGGGAGAGGGGCAGAAGGGCCTGAGCACCACCAAATGCAGCACGTGCTCTGATCCCATGTGGGAGAAGAGCTGTGCCACTGTCACCGCTGCACTTATCCTGCATGTGGCACGAGTCTGGATCTGTTTGTGGGTGGGGTTTGGGTCCATCCGTGGTTTGCAGCATCTGGTTTTCTCTGGATGCTGCTTCCAGTAAGCTGAGCCAGCCCCAGCGGGGCACCTTCAGTTTGAGAGATGCCTGCTGAGAGGGGAGCTCTCATTAGCCTGGCTGTCGCCAATTAGAGAAGGGGTGCGTGTGTGCTGCATGTGTCTGCTGGCCGGGAGTGTCAGACCTCCCGCGGGGGATGCAGTGAGGTCTTGATGGCCCTGGACTTTCTCTTTTCGTGGGGCTCTTTGCCGTGACAGCACAGCAGCCTGCAGCAGCGCCTCTGCACGTGGCTGGGGGACACGGGGATGGAGAGCAGCACTGCCGAGAAGGGCCTGGGGGTGTTGGTGGGTGAGAAGCTCCCCATGAGCCGGCGATGTGCGCTGGCAGCCCAGCGAGCCCCCCGCATCCCGGGTGCATCCCCAGCAGCGTGGCCAGCGGGCGAGGGGGGACTGTGCCCCTCTGCTGCGCTCTGGGGAGCCCCCCCTGCAGCGCTGCCTCCAGCTCGGGGGGGGCCCAACAGCAGAAGGACACGGAGCTGTTGGAGCGGGGCCGGAGGAGGGCCCGGAGATGCTGCGAGGGCTGAGCCCCTCTGCGGGGAGGACAGGCTGGGAGAGGGGGGGTTCAGCCTGGAGAGGAGAAGGCTCCGCGGAGACCTCAGAGCCCCTTCCAGTGCCTAAAGGGGCTCCAGGAGAGCTGGGGGGGACTCTGGGTCAGGGAGGGGAGTGATGGGACGAGGGGGAATGGTTTTATGCTGAAAAGAGGGGAGATTTAGATGAGATATGAGGAAGAAATTGTTGACTGTGAGGGTGGTGAGCCCCTGGCGCAGGCTGCCCCGAGAAGCTGTGGCTGCCCCATCCCTGGAGGTGTTCAAGGCCAGGTTGGACGGGGCTTGGAGCACCCTGGTCTAGTTGAAGAAATCGCTGCCCATGGCAGGGGAGATTGGACTAGATGGCCTTTAAAGGTCCCTTCCAATCCAAGCTATTCTGTGGTTCTATGATTTCTGAGTGTTTCTTTGGTGCCCTGGATCACCACCCACTTGGCCAAGAGCCTCCTTGTCTTAGTGTTGCTGGGAGGACCCTGTCCAGGTTGGGTGTCAGTGGGGCCGTGCTGTGGGAGGCACTGGTGGGTGGGAGAAGGACATGGGGACACGGGGCCAGTGGCAGCAGCACCTCCAGCAGCTGCGGCAGCCGGGTCCCACGGGGTCTGGCCCTGCGCGCGGTGACATCCCGTGGTGCTGCTGGCACCGGATGGGGGAAGAACCATTCTCCTGACTGGGAAGGAAAGGTCTCTCAGCGACCCCTCATTTTTTCCTGGAAGCCTGGCTGTGTGCTCTGCTACTTCTGCTTCCATACCGTGCTGCTGCTTTAATTGGAACCCTACTCCTGCTCCCAGGGTTTAAGCCCTGAGCCCCCGAGGCCATTTACAGATTCGTTTTTTGCCGGCACTTACCCTTGAGTTCTGGCTGGCTTTTCCAGCTGGAGTGTGGTGGGTAGTGTGGGAGGTAGCTGCTCATGGTGCGTGGAGTGGGTCCCTGGAGAGACAGTACCGCCTGCAGCAGGCTCGGAGCCGGCCGGGGCAGCGTGCGCTTTCTGGAGCTGAGTCCCCATTGTGCCTCTGCGCACTGGTGGGCTTGCCCCGGAGAAGTGAGGGGTCTGGTCGATCACGAAGCCCATTGAGGTGTGCCTCTTGGCTGCAACTGGTAGGAGAAGTCCATGATGAATGCCATGTCTACATCGCCAACTGCCCCTTCCCACCTTCCTCTCCCTCTCTGGCCACTGTCGCGCTTCAGTGTAGGTGGAGGTTAGGAGTCTTCTACAGCAGACTAAAGCACCCTGGTGTTAGGCCTGGTCTTCATTGCCTCGTGGACAGCGTAGAGTAGTCCGCAAACCTCAAGGTGTCCCCAAGCCACAGAGTGGAAACTGATGTTTTGACAGGGACGTTGCCTCAGCGTTTGCTGTGGGCACGCTGGAGTCGCTGTGGGCTCCTGACAGTCAAGGGCAATCCCTTTGGGGAACTTCTGCTTTTCCAGAGCCTTTCTTACATTCCACGAAGCATCGTCTCAGACAGGCTCTGGAGCTGGCTCGCGAGGATTTCGTGGAAGGCATCACCTTCAGTCCAAAAGAGAAAGAACGGAATGGTCCTGAAATTGCTCTGATTTCTAATCCTTAATAAGGCTGCAGGTAAATTCTGGCTTTATCAATTACCCACCCTAATGGCAGTTAGGACAAGTGACTGAAATCGTGGTGATCCAGCTGGAGTGCAGTGGCAGCAACACCTACTTGAAAACGTTCAGTGCTGACCTACAAGTTTAGTTTGGTTTGGGCCACACATCTGCTGGTGTCCCTCCTTGTTTCCACTGCCAAAGCCCCAGAGTATGTTCTAGTCAGGAGAAAACTAAGCAGAGTTGCTCCACTGTGGAAAAACTTGTGTCACTGCCCCCCACCTGCCTCATACACCACTCGTCTCCTGCTGCCTCCTGGCAGACCTCACGTCCGTCCAGCACGAGCAGCTGAGTTTTGGATTCCTTCCCATTCATGTCTGCTCCAGAGTGGGAGTTGGAAAGGCTGCAGAGCTCCATGTTGCCTATGGGAGGTGGTGTGGATGGTGGGAAAGGTGGGAAAGCCAGTGTGGTTGTGAGTGTTTCTCTGTAAGAGGGCCAGTGGGCTCTCTTCCCAGTTCCCTCCAGCTCTTGCTCTCAAGTTGAACATCAGAGGTTGGGAGAGCTGGAGGCAACAGCACTGAATAGCGTGATTGCCAAATGCTCGTAAGCATTCATCGCTTGGAGCTGGACTCCCCCGCAGAAGTAAGGGTGACCCCATGGATCTCAATGGGAAGGGGACAAAGAGTGTGGAGGGAGAGCCACAGCTCTGGGTCGGCAACCCCCTTCCTCCAGGGATGGCATGCACCAGCACAAGAAAAGCTTCTCTGAAGTTTGTGTGTGGTAGAAGTTCCTGGTGTGCTGGGGTAGGAGGCACTGTGTCTCCACACTGGAGGTGTTTCCATCCAGAGAGGGTGTACCAGGCGCCGTGTCTCTGTCCCTTGGATTTCCTGAGCCTGAGATAGCTCAGACCCTGGTAACAAGTCCGCTAACAGAGAAGAGGGGATGGTTTTATGCAAAGAATACATATGGGGAGGAGGAGACTGCATGCGTGGGGATGGGCTGTCCTGATGGGTCTGCTGAACATTACAGGATTTGAGCCCTGATTGTTCCATGACTGATTATATTCACTGTACCTTGGTTGTGCTGGTCGGTGAGAGCCATTGACCACAGATGTGTCAGCCTGGTGGGATCTGCTTGGGGTCTGCTTTCCTCCTGTGCGCTAGCACTGGGTCAGTAGCATCCTGGTCTGCGCAGATGGGTGTTGAGCCTCCTGCGGAGCGTTGGCAGACCACCGTCAGAGCTGGGTGCATTCTGGTGACAAAGTCTTCACAGCAGGATGTGCCTTCTGCTCTGTGTTCACACCGCTGGTGTTCCTCACTGTGCTCCTGCCACCCATCGTGGCAGTCCACAAACATCTAGTGCCGTGTTATCCCTGTAGGTGTTTCTGAGGAGGTTCTGAGCTGTACGAGTGTTGCCATTTTTAAATAACTTTCAAATTGGCCATGCTTCTTGTTGAGGATGTTTTGAAGCATGTGAGTAACACCTCACTGACTGCACCTGGAAGAGGTCCTATGGAAAAAAAAGTCTTTTTCCATTTTGAATGTTTTGGGCTCAGGGCAGCATGTTTTACTGTGTGTTTGTGTGAGTGTCACATAGCAACCAGGAGGAACGCGCATCTCTTCAAAAGAAGGGTCTGAAGTCACCGTGGCTGGCCAGCATTCAGGGGGCTGATGCAAGCTCAGCTCTTGGAAGTGTCAAAGTGCTCAAGTCAGCAGTATCTGTCTACATAGTCATTTATCTATTATTACCTAATTAACTGCTCCTCTTTCTGTCACTGACTCCAGACAAAGTAACATGGTACCACCCAGCACGGGGATACTCTTAAACTTTCTGAAAAATGGGTGAGTGAAGTTTCAGGAGGTTTGGCAATAGGGATTGAGGGTCTTTCTCACACCCCAGCCCCAGCCCGGCTGATTTCAGTAGGGACCAGGACCTGTTCCTGAGGCATCGCAGTGGTGTGGCAAGAACAGTGCGGTCTGGTAGCTCACCTGCTTCCCACACCCTCTGTGGTTGCAGGGGCTCTGGCACAGCGCTGCTCCCCTGTTCCATTGCAGCGCTTGCGGACGTCTCCCTGCCCATGGGTGCAGCGGTGGGGGGAGGTGTTCAGCCCCTCTCCTGCCGGCTGCTGGGTGCTCACAGGCTGCGGGAGGGGAGGCGGCAGGCAGCGCTGCAGCTGGGCCAAGCAGCCCATGCGGTTTTGCGGATATCCTCCTAGTCCTGGCAGTAATAAGTAGGTTATTGAGAAGCTACTGACTTTCACTTTAAGCTGGTGAAAGCTTTTTGGGTTTAGAATAAATATGTATCCAGTAAAACTTTCTAAGAGCTTCAGTGGAAGCACACACAGAATAACAAGCTCAGTGAGTAATAAAAGCTTTGGGCTGGGTTACTGAGCCAGTGGAGACATCAAAGCTCGTGGTGAGGGAGGGCTGCCATACCAGTCTGTGTGTGCAAACCCTTCGGCAAGGAGAACGTATAATTAACACTATTGAGTGTGACCCTCCACTGAACCCCAGCAGCAGATCATGAGATCCAGATGGTCCATGCTGCAATCGCCCATTTCTCCGGAGCTTTGTAGCAGTCAAAGTTGGCCGCAGCATCAGGGGTTATGCTATGAAGATTGCTTTGGTCATGCATGCACTGGTGAGCAGAGTGCTCTTCGGGCCCCTGTGGCCATAGCAAACCGTAGCTGGGTTCTAGCTGGGAAAGCAAACTGAAGAGAAGGTTGGGTGTTGATCATCCAGGTCAGATGGCTTGTTTTTCTAGCAGGAGCTAGAAATTGGATTTACAGCAATGCCTGTGCCAGGTGTGGCTGTAAGGTTTGGGTGGTGGAGGATGCACCGTTAGCTGCTGCCTGGCAGCAGGATCTGTAGGAAGATCTCGCTGATGGCGTTCAGAGCTCTGTGCGTGAGAGGAGTTGCAGCTGGCCTGGGAGAGAAAGCGAGATTCAGGCCGGGCTGTGGCTGTGCAGGGCAGCGGACCTGCCAGCAGCATCGTGGATCGCATTAGGTGGGAGAGGGCGGACAAGTTCTTCCCATCATAGCACAACTCCACCTGGCCTAGTCCTGGCCCGCTGTCGGTGGGGTCCCAGGCCCAGCATCGTCTGGCTTGGCACACGCTGAATGCTTGTAACCGGTTCCACCGTTTAAACCTTCCTACCAAGATCACAGCTGGGGAAATACAGAAGCCCTTAGTGCTGCCAACACTCGTGGTGTTTACATAGCACACAAGGCTCCTGGAGCCAGATGTATGGGGTGTTTTATTTTTTTTTAATGTTTCCAATTCTTGTGCTTGTGAAAGAAAGTTTAAGGTGCTCCAATTGCACTCCAGCGGTACCAAAATATCCATTCTTTTAGAAATCTTTTTTGGTTTTACTCATTATTATTACCTGGGAAAGTCGCAGCTTGCGCAAAGGCCAGCTTGTGCCCTGCTCCCGCGGTTGCCCTCCCTGCGGGCTGCACCCGGGTGCAGACCTGGCCCTGCACGGGCCTGTGGCACAGCCCCTCAGGAGCCCCCCAGCCTGGGGCTTCCCCGGCAGAGGGGCCCAGGCCTGGTGGCTGTGCCCGGTGCCGGCTGCTGATGGGCGATGTTGGTACGCAGCACCTGGTGCCGGTGCCCAGCACCTGCTGTGCGGCGGGTGGTGAGTGCTGCTCGGTGCGTGGGGAGTGGTGCCCGGAGCAGTGCCCGGAGCCCACTACCCGGTATGGGTGCACTGAGAGCAGTGACTGGAGCCCAGTACCTGGTGCACGGGGAGCGATGCGCAGATGCCAGTACCCAATGCTGGTGCACGGGCAGCGGTGCCCAGAGCCGGGTACCCAATGCTGGTGCACTGAGAGCAGTGACCAGAGCCCGGTGCATGGGGAGCCGTGCCCGGTACCTGATACCAGTGTACGGGGAGCGGTGCCTGGAGCCCAGTAGTTGGTAAGGGTGCACTGAGAGCAGTGACCGGAGCCCGATACCCGTGTGCGGGGAGCAATGTGCAGACACCGGTACCCAATGCTGGTGCACAGGGAGCGGTACCCGGTGCCCAATGCCGGTGCACTGAGAGTGGGGAGCGGTACCCGGTGCCGGTGTACGAGGAGCGGTGCGCAGACACCGGTACCCGATACCGGTGCGCGGTGCCCGGAGCCCGGTACCCCATGCCGGTGCAGTGAGAGCAGTGCCCGGAGCCCGGTGCGCGGTACCGGTGCGCGGGGAGCGGTGCCCGGAGCCCGGTACCCGATGCCGGTGCAGTGAGAGCAGTGCCCGGAGCCCGGTGCGCGGGGAGCGGCGCGCAGACGCCGGTTCGCGGTGCCGGTGCCCGGTGTCGGGGCGCCCCCGGGCGGCGGCGGGCGGCGCCGTGGGCGGGGCGGGGCGGGGCGGGGCGGCGGTCCGTCCCCGGTGGCGGCGGGCGCGGGCGCGGGCGCGGGCTGGGGCTCGCCTTTGTGCGGAGCCGGCGCGGAGGGCAGCGCAGGCGGCGGCGGGTCGGGCCGGGCCGGGCGGGCGGTGCCATGTCGTACCAGGGCAAGAAGAACATCCCGCGCATCACGGTGGGTGCCGCGGGCGCGGCGGGACGCGGGGGGCGCCGCCGGTGCCGAGCGCCCCGCGGGGCGGGCGGCGGTGCGGTGGCGGTGCCCGGCGCTGCGGGCCGGACCGGGGCGGCGGCGCCGCGCAGACAAAGAGCCGCGGCCCGGCCCCGCCGCCCGCGCAGGTGTCCCGGCCCCGCCGGTGGACCGGGGCTGGGCAGAGCCGCGCCCAGCGGGCTCAGCCCCGGCCGGAGCCTCCGCAGTTGCCGGCGGCACCCGCTCCCCGGGCATTCCCTCCCGGGGCGGCCCCCCATCGCTCGGTCCGGCGGGGAGCGGCGCTGCCGCTGCCGTCGCGCCTGTGCCGGTGCGCGGGTCCCCGCTGTCCCGGAGCGCGGGGGGGGGGGGGCGCGGGCCAGCGAACGCCCCGGGGCCGCCGCTGCATCCCGGGCCGTGCGCCCGTCCTGCCGCATCGGCTGCGGCGGTTCCCGGGAGGCAGAGCCCCGCCGGCGCCTTTCCCCTGAAGGTGCGGGGGGCCCCGGAGCCCCCCGAGCCCCTCTGTCCCGGCCTCTCGCCGGGGCGTCCGTGCTCCGGTCCAGCCCGTGCCTTCCTCTGCCGGGCGCCGCTGCCTTCCCCGGCCCTCCCTGGAGCCGTCCGCCCGCGGCTTTCTTCGGGGAGAGCAGTCGGGGCTTTCATCTTGTAGATGGCTTTCCGCTGCCTTCGTAGAGCTCTTGTTTTTCCTCCCGAGGACAGCTTTGGCACCTTGACAAAAGAGGAAAAACAAAGCACTTGAGCTTCGTTCTTCTTTTTGATGTACAGATGTGAGCAGAATGCTCCCAAAGAAGCACAAAGATTGTTAACCACTGTAAAGAGAAATTCCTTTGTCAACCCACATTCGATTGCTTTCATAAGCAATTTTACCGCTTTACACATCTTGCCTTTTCTGTATCCTTAGACCACCATGGTGGCAGCGGCATTACTGCTGCAGGTGGGATTTCTCCCATTCTCTGGGGCGTTTTCTACAAGGACCTCTATGGTACGCCCAACTGAAACGCAGGGCTTATCCCCACTCCTCTGGGATCCAGCAGGAACTTTCTAACCTCAGTGGTAACAAAATCTCACAGGTTGCTTTATTTCTCCCTATTAAATCCTTTCCTCAGCGTGCTGAAGCTGAGAATGCTGCAGGTGAGCACTGTCTCTGCAGCTGATGTTACAGGTAGCTCTCTCCTCTGGCTTCTGCAGCTTGGTGGCCATGCTCCGGGACCCGCTTGCCCTGTTCTGCAGCATTGCCGTGTCCTGGTTGGGGTGGAGGGGATTGCTCTGGAATTCTGGCCAAATCGCCCATGTCCCGAGCCCGTGCTTTGAGGCCCAAGGGAAGCAATGGAGTGGAGTCAGGTGTTGGGTGATCTTCTCGGTTTTAATGGAACGGCAGAAAGAAAATCTCAGCTGTGTTGTCTCCCCTAGAACAAAGCCTCTTCTGTCCCTTTCTGCAGGTTGTGTCCCCCCCCCGGGCATTGTTTTGATTATTTATTCCTCTTTCCTATAGACTTCTGCCCCAGAATGTGTTCCTGCATGTCAGGACACATAGTGACTTCTGGGGATGGCAGATTGTCAGCTAAGCTGCACTTGTTCCTGGAGAGGTTTTGGGGACTGCGTTGTGCCATTAGGATATAAGATGTCTCAGAGGCCTTTAAAGCATCTAAAGTGTCACAGCTGGGGGCCGGTCTGGAGCATGAGAGTATACAGAGTTATGGGAGCCGCCTTGTGCTGGCAGGTAACTCGCCTGTAGATCTCAAAGCCAGTAGCAACAACTGAGCCCGCAGACGAAGGAAGCAGTGCCTTCCTTGCAATAGGCAGCTTGGCTTTTGTGAAGGATGTAATGGAAACTGGGGTATTTTTACTTCCTGACAGCTATTGTTTGAACTGTCTAGTAATTCTGGAGATGCACAAACACTCCCTCCTGGTTCTTCTGGTACTCAACAGTGCTGCAGTCAGAATTCATAGTTCATTTCTGACAATAACATCTGAAAGCCCACAGTTTGCCTGTTGTATGTGTTTGCAGGAATTTCTGTTCTTTTCTAGGACAGCTGTTTTAGTGGAGAAGCCAGGAGCACGAGTGAGGGCTGCGTGTGTTTGTGAAAGACAAATTGCAGTGGGAATTACTCCCAACCTGAACGGGAAAAGCCTGGTCAAAGTGCCTGTGACAGGCAAGACTGTAGCTGTTGAAGGAAGATTGGGAAGTATGGGCATATCTGTTGGTTGCAATGTGGGGAAGACACGGGAAGGGAAGGTTAACTGAGTCTTTTGGCTTTCTCAGTGATTGCTTCACCAGCTTGGTGTGGAAGCGTTGCTCTTCACTGGGCCTTAGGCTGTGCACAATGCATCAGAGACCAGAAGATGCAGTATTACTTCCCAGATGTGTGCTGGTGCCGGGGTGCCCAGCTCGGGAGAACAGTAATCTCGAATCTTGTTGTGTCTATTGAGACACTTTTTATTAGTTCCTTTTCTTTGATTGTTTGGAGATATAATCAAAGTACTTCCCCTCCTGCTGTCCACAGTATGTTTTCCTATTCCTGCAGAAAGAGAGGTGAAGACTGAAGTGGTGAAATGCCTTGCCCTGGTTTCACAAAATAACTGCTAATGGAGCTGTTGGTTGAATCAAAATCGCCTAGGCTCCGTGCTTTGGTCATAAAAACCTTTCCTGTCCCGGGTAGACTGGAGTTCCCGTATTTTTTTCTTGGTGTGAGCCATGCCCAACCTGTTCAGCCACTCTGTCACAGTCCGCGAGCACCATCTCTGATGTCTCTGGCACTTCTAAAATCAGTGTGATCTGCACGGGGACGGCTGGGATGTTGTGTATGGGTGCATGTGGGGACAAAAGCCTCAGTTGCTGACTGGACAGGTTTTGGCAAACTAGCAGCTGTCAGTGTGGCATTTCTTACCACAGCCGCAGGCTTTGGGGAGTCAGGGGTGTAGCCGGCGGCTGGCCGTCCACCCCTGTGGTCCCAGACAGGGGATCATCCATGCTGCTGTGTGGGGCATTAGGAGGAGGAGGCATCCAGCTGCTGATGAAACACCATCGCAATTAGTGTCTCTTTTTTTACAAGGGAAAGAGCAGTAAATCTGTACACCTGCTTCCATACTACCCTAATTATGCCCTGGTGCTTTGTAAACAAGGTGAGCACTGTTCTTGCCTGGATTCGGCAGCCTCCTGGAAGCTGCTGCCTCCCTTTCCCTCAGCAGCATCACACTGAGAAATGTTAAGAGACCCCCTCATATTTTGGGATCTCAAATGATCAGATGATGCTTAAGAGCATCAGGAGCAGAGTGTGGGTGTGAGGGAATGGGTAATGGTTTTGAAAGCTTCATCCCAAGCGCCAACAGGCGGAGAGACAGGGAGTGTTCAGCAGTGTTTGGCTTCCCGGCCAGACAGGGGTGTTGGGGGCTGGCGGTGGTCCCGCCAGGTTTTGGCAGAGCTGTGCTGGCAGGATGCTTCCAGGCTTAGCGCCTGTGCCTGCAGAGACGGATGCTCAGGCAAGGTACTGCACCAGCGACAAAGGGGCTGTAGCTGGCTGCGTGGAGGCTGGTTGGGACACAGCCGGCGGTGGCGACCGGGCCGGCAAGCCCGGTCTGTGCCAGCAGTCAGGGAGAGCTGTGTGCAGCCACGCTCTGCATGGCACCTTCCGCTCCCGCTGCTGCTTCGGCGCGCCAGGTCCTTTGCACGGAGGCTGGCCCATGCTTGCTGTGCGAGGCAGGGGCCGGGCTGGGCAGCAGAGGCGGACAGCCTTCGTGCCCTGGGCATGCCGGCCCAGTCCCACAGCGCTTGTGCCGGGCTGGGAGGAAAGGTGCTCCCTGCGGTGCTGCCGCGGCTGCTGGTGCGGGAGGGTTTTTCCATCTGCTAACAATGGCTGATGACACAGCCTGACACGGGCTGGCGGGGAGATGTGGTGGGTGTGGAGACGCACAAATGAGCCCTGGCAGGGGAAACAGTGCATTTATTGTAATCTGAGGCTGCTCTGGCAGCGTGTGCTGCAGAAGCCTGTCTATTAAGTCAGACTTGTTTCCTCGTAACTGCTTTATTCTCTTCCTTTCTTGTTCCCCTGCCTCTGAACGTCTGGTGCACTCCTGAACAATGCCAGAGCCTGTGGAGGTGGTGTGGCTTGGGTTTTACTTATTTTACTTTATTACATTTTTTCCTGGTAGTTGGAGTGGGCGCCGATGCACCCTTCTCTCTCTGTTGGGCACGGGGGGTGTCGGGGTGCGGGGCCGGCCCAAGGCAGCGCCCGATCCCCTGAATGAATGCCTTGTTCCCGCTCCAGCCATTATGGACCTCATGATTTCGTGTGCTGACAGAGCTAGCACTGAGCAGCCCTTCACATCTGCCGCAGAATGGCCGTTTGTGTTTGTGGGCAGGCATATTTTCTGAGTTCATATTAACAGTTTATTCAGTAATTGTCAAGTGCTGCAGTCCCCTACACCCCGTGCCGCCTGTGCATGTCTGCCTTTGCTTTCTCTTGTCCACTGTGCAGGGAGAGGCAGGCCAGCATCGGCATTTGCTGTGCTCTCGCACTCCAGCGAGACTGAACTCCAGGGCCTTCGGGAAAGCAATTTGGGGAGGTTTAATGGGTATGGCCAAGACAAAAAAAAAGCGGAGGTCCAGTCATGTTATTGGATCTGGGCAAGGAGACTATTTTTTTCTCGTTGTGCAGGCTAGATGGAGCCAAGGAGGATCTGCCAGGGCATAGGGGACTGTTTATGTGGGAGAAACGCTATGTGCAGTTCACTGAAATATAAAACGAGAATCTTCTCCCGTGTGTTTGTAATCGTGGCCCTGATTCTTCCATAGCTGACGCCTGATACTGTGGCTTGATAGTTGCTATTCACATTTCTTGTAGTGTTACTTAAGTACTCATCATTTGCACTCACGGGAGCCACAGCTCAGCTGCTTGACCCCTGTGACTGACAGGCTATAAGGAACCACTGTGGTCACACTTCACTCTTTTAGGGGTTTCTGAATTTAAAATTAGAGTATTGTTAGTGAGAGGACAATTGGATAGACACAAAAGGAAGGACAAGTGCCCTGTGCCGGGGGAGGAGGAGAGTCAGTGGCTCATCAACAGTATCTCTTTGTGCTTGGGGTCCTCAGCCCCAAAGCTGAGCATCGCCTGGCCTGTGCCTGTCACGCAGAGCCGCAGCACAGGCTGAGAGCTGGCACAAGGACCTGGGACTCCAGGCCAGCACACACCCAGCTGTCCTGCCTGCCGCGGGAGGAGAGCTGCACTGAGAGGTGGTTGCGGTCCCCAGGTCACTGGTCAAGGCCGGTGTCTTTGTGTGCTGGCGGTGATCTGTTAAAGCGAGCTGTTCAAAGGACCTGTGTGGGGAGGTCTGCGACCAGCAACGTGCCCTTGCTTCCAGCCCCCCCCGGAGACAACAAAGTTCTGCCAGACCCCTGCGCCGACTGTTCGCTTAGGGCAGGGGAGAAGGGGAGCTGAGCCCGGCTCTGCTTGTGGGGGAGGACGGAGGGCGCGACGGGAGCAGGGAACAGCTCGCCGGGAGCTTTTCCTGGTAGGAGGGGAGGCTCCTGAGCGGCGTTTGGCTGCGCTGAGGGGGAAAGGCAAGTCCCTGTCACTGGGACTGGGTCTGCTGGTCATGGGTGCAGCCGTGGGAAGGCCCTTGCCCGGGAAGCAAGGCGGGACTGTGGCTCTTCCCCCTGCACCAGCGCTGAGCTGCAGCCGGGCCTGAGCGCACCGCACGTTCTCATCCTTTCCCCACCCAGTTTCTTTGTCTCGACTGCGTGTGGATGAGATTGCAGTAAAAACGCACACCGGTCTCGGGGCTTTGGCTGCCGCAGGCTGCAGGGACACGGGGGGATTCTCCCGCATCCTTCTGCTGCTGGGGGGGAAGCTGCGAATTACCACCACTGTCGTGATACTTCCAGAAATCACCCCAGGGGCAGCAGCTGAAGAACAAACCCAGTTCCCTGTGGAGGAGTTGATTGTGCAAAAGCTTGAGAGGGTGAGGCTGGTGTGCGAGCCCTGCTGAAGGCTCTGGTCGGCCGTGGTCCAGGCTGGCTCTGTGGAAGGGGGCTGTGCTCACACGCCAAAACCTGGGCTGTGGGCACCGGGGGGAGAAGAGGGGAAAGTGAGGGGAATTTGAGAGCTGGAAGGTTGTTGGAAGCATTTTAAGCAGTCAGGAGGACTGCATATTCTCTGGAACAGCACTGTCAGCTTACGTCACCCGAATACATGGCAGCCGTGTGTGAGGTGAGGCTGTTTGCCCCTGCTGCCTGCAGCTGCTGTTGGGACTCGTGCAGGCGGAGGTAGAAGAGCGGGATCTCAGCCTTCCCGGTTCCTCAGGACAGGGTCTGTTTCCCACAGGACAGGGTCTGTTTCCCACAGGACAGTGTCTGTTCTCTCCCGTCAGTGTATGCTGGGTTGCCCACGTCCAAAAGCGTGAATATAGGAAGAGAATAAGAGCAGTTCTGGTCCAGGTGCTCTCCCACTGTCCGGTGGCTCTCCTTCAAAGAAAGCTGCTGGCTGCTTCAGTCAGTAGAAAGAGAACAGAGCAGGTGGTAAATGATGAGACGGGAAGGCAGTCCCATGCCTCCTGGGTCTCGTGTAGACCTGTGATGTTGTGAAATGCCTTAGGACTACCCCGAGCATCATAGGGGAGGGATGGATTCCAATAGCTGATGCATCATTGTCAGGGCTGCCTGTCCAGTTGGTGGTCTTTGCAAGGCGGTAACAGATGAGAGAAAGATAAATTTGTCTTCTCTAATACAACTTATTTTGCATGGTACTTGGGTAAGATTTAAGGACGTGCCCTTAGTGACAAACTCGTATGTGTCTTGTGCTGCCTGCAGGTTTTTGTGCGTAATGGCCTGGTGTAGGAAGCTTTTTTGACTTCTGTCTCTATATTTTACGGAAGCACGTTTGCTGTGTCCCCAGCACCTCTCCTTTGCACTCATTCTGCCTCGGTGGTGTTTCTGGTAGCACCTGTTCCATGCAGAAACAGCCCTACGAGTGTGTTTTTTTCCACCCTTGCTCTTGTCCCATTGTTTCAAGTGTGGTACAGATGAGAACTTCCCACGGTGTCGGCTGTTGAGGCGAGCTGGCTGGTGCAGTCACAGAGCACCAAGAAGGGCACTGTACTGGCCACTGAGAAGCGCGTGTGTTGCCTGCTACTGACAACTGCTGTGTTCTTTCCTTCGCAGAGTGATCGCCTCCTTATTAAAGGAGGGAGAATAGTCAATGATGACCAGTCATTCTGTGCTGACATTTACATGGAGGATGGCCTCATAAAGTAAGTATGGGACTTCTATGGTGTATTATCTCCATCTCCCCTTAAATCAGCTAGAGCTTGGATGGTTAGCGGCTTTCTGTGGATGTAGTCTGTACCCAGCCGGCCAGCTGGTAAAACTTCATAGCCCGCTCCGGTTAGAGGTTCAGCGCTCCGCAGTGTGTGTGAGCATGTGTGTGACGGCCTGATGTCTTTCCATAGGAACTCCAGTGACTGAATTGCAGTTGGGCCGGTGACTTTGTGACACGGCATCCATTTGGGTATCCATCAGATACCCGAAGCTGTATCTAATTGCACCAGGAGCAAGATTTATCTTTGACTCTCTTTGGCCCTGTGTTAACAGCATTAGCATGAATGACCCCACACAAGATCCCATTTGTCAGCACTAACAAGGACAAAGCTGTGCTGCTGATCATCTGCATCCTTGAGATTGTCAGGAATTGCAGGCAAACCTCTGCCCCCCTGGGGCTGGGGCTTTTGTGTATATTTTAGAGGTGCAGTAAAAACTCCATTGTTTAAAGGCTGCAGTTCAAACGTGGCAAATGTATCACATTGGGACCAGCTCCAAGCTGGGTGGATTGAAAGAACTATGGTAGTTTATAGCAGAGGGGCTTGAAAAGGCATCACTTGCTCTATGTTAAGAGGAAAATATCCAGCCTTCTCAGAATGGTATATTTAAAAAATCCGCCAGCAGAGAAATACTTGAAGAAGTGGGGCTGTTTTTTTATGAGGCTGTTTTTAGCTCATCGACAAAAGCGTTTGTGATTGACTAGTGCTTGTGCCCAGGCAGAGATCAGAGGCTTCAGGTCTTGCCATGGTGCAGACTTTCTGGGTATCCTTGGGCAAATCACTTAGCCTCATCTGCAGCCTGGAGGTCACAGAATTTCGTTGCCTTGGAAGTGAAGTGCTCTCGCAAGTGAATACAGTGAGCAGTTCAGTTCCTTTGGTGATGGATTAATCTCAATAAAAATGGTGGGAAAAGCTGCTGGTTTAGTGCCGTGAGGACACTGGAGCAAGCAGTTCTGTCCACAGAACTTTTGGTATTCTAAGGAAAAAAACCTGCAAAGTCACTAAGGTTGAATGAAGTCCAAAAATGGAATTTGGTCTTCATTTACTTCCCCAGTGTGCCAAGGAAATCAGAATTTTTCCACTAAAACCAACTTGTCTTTTATCTTGATCTATCAGGGAAGACTGAGGAAGGCTTGATGAAAATAGGATTTCTGAAAGAAGAGATTTGAAGGCTGAGTGCTACATACGGACAGATAAAGGGATTGAGGGGGCGGGGGGCTGAGTGAAGGGAGTCCAAATGTTCGGGTGACCTGGCCTGCAGGAGGGCTGGGTATGTCTAGGGAGGAGAATTTCATGTGCTAGAACAGCACAAACTCCAGAGGACTGTAACAGTATTTTAGGTTATGAGTAGATATGTACTGGAACTTTTTAGGTTTCCTGTTTTCAGAAGATATTTTTAGGTACTTGAGATTTTAGCTGCCTTCACTACAGCGTGGCCCTGCTGATAGTAAAGATGTCCTTCAGGGGCATGAAGGAGACAATGTAGGAGGAGAGGCCCTGGGGAGGGAGGACTGTGTTTGTGCCCCTTGGGAGGAGGGTGAGCCCAGTGCTTCCAGGCTGTGCTGTGAGCCCAGACGGGCTGCAGCCACCCGTGCTGTGCGCTCCGTGAGCTCCTCCCCAGCTCCCCAGAGGGAGGCTTCCCTTTACCCTTGGGACTTTGTGCTGTGAGCAGCATTACAAGTCCCTGAGGAGCCCTGAGCTGGCCTACCAGCTGTGGCATTACATTGGGAAATCATCTTTCTCTGTAAGTAAGCCTCAGACTTGAGCCTTACTTAAGGTGGGCAGAAGGACGGGGGAGAGGAGAGATTAGGGGTCATCTTACTAGAAGGGCTGGTGTCGGGTTTTGTGAGCATGCACCTTGGGTGAAGAGGTAGGACTGCTATGCTGGAAACGCCTGCAGGAGCCCGGCGCGTGAGTCTGTGCGGTATGAAGTGTCGTAGGCAGCTTCTCCCCATACACTGCAGAGATCTGCATGCCCATCAGACCATACCGCAGCTACCCCAACCTGGTGCCTGCCCCAGACAGCAGGTGCCATCATAGACACCACTAGAACAGCCGGACAGATGGCAGCCACCCCTGGACTGTGCAAATCGTAGGTTTAAGGAAGCCAGACAATCCTGCCTTTTGCTGCAGAGTGAGGCGGTTTCGCTCTGCTGGCTCCTGCAAGCCCAGGTGTGGGAGTGGGAAGGAGCGGGGCATTTCTGCTGGCAGGAGGTGACCTGGCTGCTCCCTAGCTGAATGGTTCGTTGATTATGTTGTGGCTGGCTTCCCTTTGTGTGTGGCTCACCATCTTGGTATGATCTCATCAGGCAGATTGGAGACAATCTGATTGTTCCTGGAGGGGTCAAAACCATAGAAGCCAATGGGAAGATGGTGATCCCTGGAGGAATTGATGTCCACACTCGCCTGCAGATGCCATACAAGGGGATGACAGCTGTGGATGATTTCTTCCAGGGGACAAAAGCAGCCCTGGCTGGTGGAACCACCATGATCAGTGAGTGTAGCAGGCAGGTCCTGTATGTGACAGCACCTAGCACTCTCAAAACGTTGCCCAGTTATTTCTTTTTCTCTTTGCTTTTCTCAGTCATCTTTGTTTTAAAGGTCCATGACAGTGTGCTCACTTTTCTGTGGTCTCTGTCAATGCAGTCTAGAGAGGAGGAGTGGGATGAATCTTCAGTACCCTTAGTAATACCGAAGTGGTGGGACAGGAGATTTGCACAAGACCCCTTGCCCTTGCAGATCCCATGTTCTGCAGTGCTTCGTTGTCTGCATCCACTGGTGCCCCCAGGACCCTCAAAAAGGAACAATGGTGCAACTTTTTTTCCCTGTTAAATAAAAATAGGGCAGCATGGTGCTCAGATGACTCTGAGCAGAGGAACAGAGCAATGTCCTGGCATGCTGCAGTGCTCGGAAATAAACAGTGCTAATGAAAAAGGAAAGGGAATTCTGAGGTCCTTCCTTGGAGAAGGCCATGGTTGTGCACTGGTTTGAGGTCCAGGTTTTACTGCTGTGCAATGGTCACAGCTGTGTTTACTGCAGGGTTTCTTGGGATGCAGGAACAACTGTTGATACTTCCAGTAAAGCACTGGTTTCTTGCCCTCCCCCTACCGGTTCCCCTTGCCCCATGGGCCAAAAAAAGTTGTGTGAAATGAACTGTGGCAGGGCATGGGGATTACATGGTGGGCAATAAAAGGTGCATTAGTATTGCAGCGTGGGAGGAGGCTATGTGTTAATGGGGTGGAAATGGGGGTGAGGAAGGGCAAGGCCCTTCAGCTTTCAGCTAATTTCTCAGCAGAAGCCTGTAAAAGCCCCTGGTCCTGTGCCAAAGGCCATTAAGCAAAGGCTCTGTCTGCTCCCCTGCCGGTAAATGCACTTGGGGGAGCCCAGGCACGTTGCAGCGGTGATGGGGGCTGCCCTTCCGAGCTGCTCTGAAGCTGCTGAGGAGATGAGCCTGGGATCACGGAGATGCCCGGCAGCGTGCGGGGCCGTGGTGGGGTGGCCGGACGGGGAGCCAGTGCCCACCCTTCACCCCGCTGTGCCTCTGCAGTGGACCACGTGGTGCCGGACCCCGAGTCCAGCCTAGCGGAGGCGTTGGAGCGGTGGCGGGAGTGGGCTGATGGGAAGGCCTGCTGCGACTATGCGCTGCACGTGGACATCCCCCGCTGGAGCGACCGTGTCCGGCAAGAGCTGCACACCATGGTCCAAGAGAAAGGTTTGCTGCGAGCCGCGTCCCCTCGCCGCGGGGTGATGCCGGTGGAAGGAGGGCAAGGGGTGACCCTGCCATTGTCCATCCTCTTGCTGTTGAGTGCCTGCCGGGATCCTGCATGGCGCGAGCGGGAGTTGTGCCCTGCGGGATGGCTGGCGGGGAAGGCAGCCTGGAGTGGGGAGAGCCCCCAGCTCACCCCTCTCTCCTTTGCCCCTAGGAGTTAACTCGTTCATGGTGTACATGGCCTACAAGGATTTGTACCAGATGTCGAACACCGAGGTGAGACCCTCTTTGCCGCCTTGGTTGTGCCGGTGCGAGGGGCTGCAGGGGACGGCGGCCACGCTGAGCGCGGGGAGGCCGGGGCGGCAGGCAGCCCACTGCTCCCAGCCGGGCCTTGCGGCTCCTCTGCTCTGCCCTCGCTGCCTTGGGAGGGCTGTGGGCACAGCGTCCCTGCCGCGGGCTGACCGGGCTCCTGTGCTGCAGAAGGAGGCAGAGGTGTGGCCTGGAGATCGCCCAGAGCATCCACCGGCGGCTGCGGCCTTCAGAGATCACCGCCCGGCACGGCCGGAGCTGGCCCCGGTGTCCCCGCGCCAGGCACGGCCGCTGCCGGGGCCTTGGGCTGAAGGGCCGTGGGGGCTGCCGAGGCCGTGCACAGGCCAGGGCGGTCTGCCTGCTCAGTAATCCTTTTTTCTTGTCTCTCTTTTAGCTGTATGAGATATTCAGCTGCCTGGCAGAGCTGGGTGCCATAGCTCAAGTTCATGCTGAAAATGGAGATATAATTGCACAGGTAACTAACCGCTCTTCAGGTATGCAGGGACTGAAAATCTATCCCAGGCAGATTCGGTGTGGGGCATAGACAAAATGGCTCTAAAGCTGCATGGATGTCTTTTGCAAGGTGATCTCTTTGCTGCTCAGCAGCAATATCAAATTTACCACAATTTTCTGCTGTGAATATGTGGTACATAAGCAAATACAAAATAGTGAATTAGCAATTATCTAATTGGAAGAGTGGACCATCGGGTACTGTATGTTCACTTAAACCACAGCTCTTTGGTGTGGAGAGGCAGAAACCTTTCCCTTGCTCTCTTTGCTGTAATATGCTCAGTTACTCTGCAAAACACAGGAAAAAGGGCATAAAACTGCTTGCTTATGGACTTACTGTTACTGCTGCTGTGCATCCACTTCACACCCCATGACACCTCTTGGAGAAACGTTGCCTGTTGTGTGACTGCATGTGGTGCCTGCAAGTCCAGGGCAGGTGTTGGGTGGGAGCAAACATGTGCATTGCCACAGGCAGAGACAGCATGTGGGTAAAGGTGTGTGAGGGTCAGAAAGGTCCCTGAGTGCCTTGGTCAGGGCAGACCATGAAGTCCCCCTGCATCATGAAGTCCCCCTGCATGTTACCTTTCACCTCTGTCAAAGGGAGACATTTGAAATGAGGGAATGCGAGAGAAATCTCGAGGGTACTGACAGGAGATAGGCAGGCCAGCACATGCAGTGCTCACGCACACACAATCAGCCATGGTCCTTATTTATAACAGCAAAATACTTGGGATAATGTTAATACAGGAAACCAACACCCCACACCACCAGCTTCTATAGAAGTTGATACAGGACAGGATTTGGCACTTGCTGATATCCAAATGATTAAATAACAGCACTGGGGACCCAGCAGTAAGCTTAGGAGAATTTTTTTTATTGGCTTTAATGATTGTTTTCTCAGTAGTTTCTACTCCGACTACTGGCTTTTCAGAAGGGGAGCCAGGGAGGGCCTTGGAAAGGGACTGTAAACATATCAAGTGCCGTTCGTGGAGGCGGGGAGTTTTGTACCCTTTTTTCCTCCACACTGTGCTTGTTTCATCAAAGAGGTTTCAGCTGGTGTCTGCGCTCGCTCCAAGCGCTCCCATTTCCCCATCCTCCCTCTTTCTCTCTCAAACCCCTTGAGGATGCAGCAGCCTCTCACTGTGCACAATGATCCCACAGGACACGGGGTGTTGGCGGTCCCAAGGGAAGAACTCAACACAGGAGGGATCTGCTTTTTTGTGTGGTTCATAGTTTCACAGTCTTGTAATGTCTCTCTGTCCTTTCAATGTCCTAGGAACAAACCAGGATGTTGGAAATGGGAATAACCGGCCCCGAGGGCCACGTGCTGAGCAGACCGGAGGAGGTAAGATGCAAAGGATGGTACCAGCCTTGCTGCACTGAAGAGCTTCCCCCACAAGTCACAGTAGGGCTTAGTGTATGTAGCGGCGCCAAGCGCGCATCGTGTGTGTGCATGCATCTATGGGTGTCCATTTATACAGGCAACACTGTCTTCTTCATCATCAGCCCAGGAAAGAGTGAGGTGCGCATTTGTGACATTTTTCAGTCTTGCTCAAGTTTCCTGGCAGAGGCAAGGGCTTCTGAGTCTCCCAGAGATTAATCAATGAACAAAAAGATCTGTATGGCTATAGCAGCATTTGGGGCTGGTTTGGGGGCATTTGTCTTGTATAGGTGACTCCACGGGTGTAAGAGGCCTCAGAAGAATCAAATGATGAGTTTTAGTTCCTCTAAAAATGCACTGCTCACGTCCGTCTGAGTGCAGACAGATTCCAGCTTCTTCCTGCTTAATCTCTGCTTAGGGTCTAAAGTGTGTTTCAAAATCAGACGGACAAAGCCATTGGTGGAAGGAGTGGGAGGGAAGGAGAGGGGGAATTTCCTGGATACAAATCATTGTCAAGACACTAATTAGATTACTTCTAATTTTAGCTCACAGGGTATTTTTCTGTTTGGTCCATTAATCTGAGTTGAGTCTAATTTTAGATAGGTTTTCTTGAGATGGCTCCCTGCTGAGAAGTGCTTTTAACTTTCCACAGCATGCAAAAGAAGAGAACTATAGGAATTTGGTACAATAGCAAAGCCAAGCAGGGGAGCACAGGGACAGATTTGTACTTTGGGGTCTGCTGGAAGTAAAATCAGTTGGCTTAAATTGAAAGTGTAAGAAGCTGACTGTATTATGGCTGGTAACAACATACATAGCTTAATGTAATACAGCGTTTAATCTCTTTGAAGTATGAGACCGTAAAGCATTTTCCTATACAGGGAAGAGACTCATTGTCAAATATAGTAGATCAGAGTCCCTCTGTGTGCAAACTGCCATTTATTTTTATGGCTCTAAACCCGTTGCCACTAGTTGGCAAGCTAACCCGCAATTATGGGATGCTGTGGTTGTGCCAGGATTTGAGAACTGTCCTATTATCATAAGACAGCGCTGCGGTTCTTCTTGTCTAAAGCCGGTAAAACGTTGTTGAGTGTTTGATCTTGAAATGCCATTAAAACATGAGGCGACTGGGAACAGTGCAAGAATGCTCTAGATACCGTCTTTCAGCCAAATCCAGATCTCATTTCCTTGGAAAATAAACAGCGTCCCTCTTCCAGAACATCCTCCACCTGGGGAAAATGTTAGGTAGAGCACAAATGACCCTGATACCCCCCTAAAGCCTGCAGGTTGATGGCAGAGCATTGGGAGGGTGGTCCATAGCTCCGTGGGTCTGCTCTGTCCTGGAGGGACCACAGTGGGGGTTAGAGACATGCTCTTCTATCAGGTGATGGTGGTGATTTGGTAGGGCAGGATGGTGCTGCTCCAGATTGTAAGCTGCTGTGAAGGGTATTCAGTGATGGCTCTGTTTGCTTCTGTCCACATGTTAAACCCCGTCAATTACTCAAAGTCTGTAAGCATGCTGATAAAAACATTTTCTTGTTTAAATTTCTGTTTAAAGAGTCTTTAAGCAGAAGAGATAAACCTCTTTTCACTGTGCAACAAATAAGCCTGCAGAAGTACGAGAGGTGTATGGGTGCATGTGTGTCTGGGTGCAGTGGTCTGCTTCTCCTGCTGCTGGGAGGGTTAAGCTTGCACGGGCAGCTGCCTGGCCTGCAGGCAGTTACTGCATTCCCTGCAGCTGGCAGTCCCGGTCTCCCCCGGGAGCTAGCTGACTGGTACATTGTCTTTTTAAGGCTTCTGTTTTGAACTTTCTCATGCCGAAGGTTGAAGCCAAACTGTAGAGCAAACACTTGGCGAAAGTCTGGGGTTGAGCTCAGGCTGAGCATAGGCTGATGTAATAGTCCAAAGATATCCCTCGTGATGGAAATCCACCCGCCGCTAACAGCAGGACAGTGAAACGCGGGGCGGGTGTCAGCAGGCTGGGATGAGCAGCAGCTGCATCGCAGGACAGCCAGACCCTGACGCGAACAGCCTGCCAGCGCATAGCTCCTTGCACACCAGCCACGGGCAGGGTGATGTTTGGTTAAACCAAACGCAGCCACAGGAGAGCGTGGAGCAGTGGCCCTCTGGTATCAGCCTGTGAGCCGTGCCGTCAGGCACGGGCAGGAGTCCCTGGGCTTCTCTGGCTGTCAGGAGAGCCGGAACCTGGCAGTGGAAAAAGCAGATGCAGCTCTGCACTGGCCCCCAAGCACGGTCCAGGCAGTGCTCCCCTGCTGAGCATCGTGTGGCTGTATCCTGCAGGTTGGGCCAGGCCCTAGGGAGACTGAAGCTTCCTCATCAGGTCTCCCTGATTAACCTGCCCTCAGGGAGTCAAGGGTAAGAGCAAGCGCACGGGGTGTCAGTAGGAATTTGTGGTGTGCTGAGAGGAGCGGGGGCTCTTCCCCGCCTGCCCAGTGCTCCTCTGCAGCTGTGTGCTGTTCTCTCTTCCAGCTGGAAGCAGAAGCTGTCTTCCGGGCCATCACTATTGCCAGCCAGACCAACTGTCCTCTCTACGTGACTAAAGTGATGAGCAAAAGTGCTGCTGACCTCATCTCGCAAGCCAGAAAGAAAGGTGAGTGGCAGCTGCTGCTGTTGCTGCTGGGATCCTGGACAACTGGATGCCGCGGTCCCAATGTCCTCATGGTTGTTTTGCCAAGGCCACCACTGTGCCTAGAGTTCCGTCCAGTGCTTCCCCTTCTGCTGGGGAGCAGTTAGTTCGGGGATTTATCTGACTTGTGAAGGGCATGGGGACACTGCACCAGCCCACATGGAGCCACCTCCTGCTGTCACATCAGGCAACATCAACGTGTGGGTCGCAGGTATAGGAGC
This sequence comes from Pluvialis apricaria, assembly GCA_017639485.1. Taxonomy (NCBI): domain Eukaryota; kingdom Metazoa; phylum Chordata; class Aves; order Charadriiformes; family Charadriidae; genus Pluvialis; species Pluvialis apricaria. The sequence goes on from CM030019.1 coordinate 404,258, forward strand.
AGTGCTTTGAACAAAGTTTGTCTGCAGCTGTGAAGGGCTCTCTGAGGAGGCTCGTCCGATCCACGTGCAAGTGGTTTGAGCTTCTGCATATAGCCTTAGCCTCCCTTTGAAGTGCTGCCCCCCTGGGGGTGCCTGGGTGCCTTTTCAGGTGGCTGGGAGCTCAATTTGTCACTGATGGTAGACCACAGGGACTCCCCACACGCATGTGTGCACATCCACAGCCGTGTTCAGTGAGCATCTATAAAAAGGCAGGGAGGAGAAATGTAGAAAATGTATTTGTAGAGAGGGTCTCGGAGGAGTTGGTAACTGTGGGTCATAATGACAAGTGTCTCACAGAAGCACTCACCTAGGTTGTAGAGCATGTTTGGAAAGAAAAGCGCAGTTTCTCGGTCCCCGTCCTATTTTATCAGCATGACAAGCCCTGCTCCGCAAAAAGCCCTTGGTCACCAGCTGCTGCCCTCTCCCCTGGCTTGTCTCTGGCACCAGAAGGTGAGTGAGGAACAGGAGCAGGGGACGAGCCTGCCAGCTTTTTGATCGCACATGGTAAATATTTATGAGGGATAAGGGAGGAAGAAAACACAGGAGGTGATGGTGAAGGACATTGTGAGAGGCTTGGTTGTCGGCCCCATGTGGGTTCAGTGTCAGGCTGTGTTGTGATCTGCCTGCCCAATTGTGGGCTGTCATTTCTTATCAGATTGCCTGACCCCTGCCAGGTGTGCCTGTGCTGCCGGTCAGCTCTGAGATGTCGCTGCTGCTTTTGGGCTGAAAGTCAGCAGGGTGCAGCGCCCCTGGCTACAACGCAGGGACACCAGTGCTTGCAGGAGAGGACCGGGGCCCTCGCTTCCCAGCAGCGTGGCTGGGGCAGGGCAGGCTGGGAGGCAGCCGTCTGCTGGGGCAGGAGGCCAGGTTGCCAGCATCGTTCATCTCTCTGTGGTGTCTTCTGGGGAACACAGCTCTGCAGCCGTGCCTTCCCACAACGTGCTCGTGCCAGGCTTGCTCTGCCAGCAGGGTCTGTGCCCTTGAGCAGGAGGGCCTTGTGGTGATGGCGGGCAGGGCTGTGGGCCTTGCTGTCCCTCCTGCCTGCCACAGCACCCAAGGTCCAAGCAGGCAGTGTGGGACAGCCCAGCGTGGGTCTGGGTGTCCTCTGGGCACGGCAGGCTGTTGGTAGTGCTGTGGAACAGAGAATGCCTTCGGGCTCCACCAAAACAGAGTCCTTTCTGTCCCCCTTTCCAGGCAATGTGGTGTTTGGTGAGCCGATCACGGCCAGTCTTGGGACCGATGGGACGCACTACTGGAGCAAGAACTGGGCCAAGGCTGCGGCATTTGTGGTCTCTCCGCCTCTGAGCCCAGACCCAACAACCCCTGACTACATCAACTCCCTCCTGGCCAGGTGAGTGACAGCTCTACTGGGCGATGCTGCTAGCGGGTAGAAGCAGACTCTGGTCTCAGATGGGGAAGGAAGAGGTTAGGGAGTACCTGGGAAGCATAGGCATTAGTCCAGCCTGAACCACTTCACTGCAGGTATTGAATGAGCTGACTGATGAAGTGGCTCTGACTCAGAGCCATGGTGGCTTATCCCCAAGAGTGGAGGAGGACAGGGGAGGCACCATAAGCTTAACATCCATAATGAGAAAAATACCAGGGCAAGTAGTCACGAAACCATTTTAAACGCCCTGAAGAAGGCAAAGAAATGAAGACCAGCTAACACAGACTTGTCAACAAAAGCATTCACTAAGCTGGAGAAGCCCTTCTGCACGAGAGGGGTGGGGAATGGCTTCCTGGGTTGCAATGGTGCAGGAGAATCACAGAATCTCCTCGATTGGAAAAGCCCTGTAAGATCCTCTAGTCCCATCATTAACCTAAAACTGACAACCCACCACTAAACCATGTCCCTGAGCACTGTATCTACACGACCCTTAAATCCCTCCAGGGATGGGGACTCCACCACTGCCCTGGGGAACGCGTTCCAGTACCTGATGACCCTTTCAGTAAAGAAATTCTTCCTAATATCCAATCTAAACTTCCCTCGGCGCAACTTGGTGGAGAAGGTGGAGGAGTTACAGGTGTCACAGGCTGGTGGGGCCCCACTGGTTGAATACAGAGCAGACGTTTTCTTACGCCTGTACAGGTTAGCAGTAGTACAGCCTGCAGAGTGCACGAGGCCTTTAAGGGCAGCTCGCACACATCTGACAGGGATGGTAGGTCATTTTTTCACCCTGAAGGCAAGGGGGTGGGGAAGGGATTTGTTGAAAATAGAGAGCAAACAATAAAAGCACTTCAGCGATTTGCTTTGACCTTTCACAGTATACTCCATCCTCTCAGTGGCAAGGCACGCACAGCAGCTAGGGTCGCAGAGCTCATTGCTGGCCCTGTCCACGCGCCACGTGTGGATCACACACCCCTCTCACCCTGTGTTTGCACGCTGAACTGTGTGTGTGGCAGCTGGTCTGTGTTAGCCAGGGACGACTGACACTGAGGGGGTTGTAAATGGAAATGACCTTTGAGGTAATGCTGGAAACATCTCTGCCTAGATGAGCAAGGGATGACTGGTCAGTAAGAGGTGTCTCAGCAGAGGGGCACGTTAGGATAAACCTGGTTTGTGCCAGGGTGGAGATGCCATGGGTGGCCTAAGAGAGATGCTGGTGTGTTTGGGGTCAGAATATGGAGGTCACCCTGGATTTTGCTGTGATCAAAGAGCAAGATGTGCCTCTGCTCAATCTGGATGTATGAAATAGGTGCAGGTCTTAGGGACTGGCAGGGAAAAGTGAGCCCGGCTCCTGAACTGGCTTTCTAATCCTTCCCTTTCACTTCAAATTTACCCCAGACCTCAAAGGAGAGGCAAGAGCACTGCAGAGTCCCTGCAGCCCACAGGCGTCTGTCCTGGCACCTTTCCCACACTGTTTTCTGTGATGCTTCAGCAGGAGGAGAGGCTGCAAGGCTCCAGCTGGGCTGGATGGCTTGTTTTCTTCCACTGGGACAAATCTGATGGAGATTAGGGAGCATGTTGTGTCGTCAGCCTGGATCTCTGGCTGTGTAGTCAGTCAGACATATGGCAGAAATTATCAGAGGAAGATGGAGATTACCAGTGGATTAGGGCTGATTCGCAGCCCCGAGCAGAGCTGTTGTGTCCACACCATCCTGGTTCAGGTGCAGCCAGTCTGGGAGCCACATGCTCGAGGCCACTTGCCTAGTGTGGGCAGCACCGGGAGCTGGGTGGCGTTGGTCCTTTCGCCCCGCAGCAGTGACTTACCAGCAGCTGCCTGTCCCCTGCTCCCTGAGGACCCAGCAGCAGATGGGTGACTTCCAGAGAGCCATAGGCAGCTCCTCGCCCTGCCCTGCCCGTCGGCAGCTCACCGGCTCTGCCCATTCCTGCCTCTGCCATTGGTGTCAGGAACAGGATGGGTCAGGGCATCTCATCTGACCGGTGACCCTTTCTGGGCAGAGGGGTCTGGATAACAGCGTTGGGCAGCAGCCGCTGTAGAGCACCGCAGTGAAGCTTTTCTGGGCCTCCTGGAGAGAGCTGCTTCTGGGGAGTCCTGGCTCCCTTCATCCCACTGTCACATTTACATATGGCCGTGAGGGGCATTTGCTTTTGTAGCAGTGATGTGGCAGAGATGCTGACACTTGGGCCAGAGGCTGCCGCTCGGGCCAGCTTGCACTTGCGCGCCCAGCTTCTGTCTGCGCTGCCCACTGCTGCTGCTCATGCTGTGTGTCCATGCAGGGCTGAAAGGAGCCTTCGGTGAGCTCCTGCCAGATGAAATGTCTCAGGCCAGAGTCCTGGAGCCGGGCTGATGCGCTCTCCTCAGTGGGGAAGGTTGGCAGTGTGGGCAGCGGGCAGCCCACAGGCTCAGCCCCCCATAAGCCCACTCCTGCAGCCGCGTCCCCTCTCCCGGAGACAGGGGTGATGCCTGCCCGCAGCAGCTTCCCGTGGGGCAGGGGAGGGCTGCGCTTGCCCCTCGGGGCGCAGGAGCTGGCCGTACACAACACAAGGGCTGGCTGTGGGGGACAGTCCTTGGGTGGAGAGGCCTCTTCCTCCCCATGCGGCAGAGAGGCTGCTCTCCCAAGCAGATCTGAGGTGTCTTTTTCTCTTGTGTTAGTGCAAATGTTGAAGTCTTGTATGGAAGGACATCTTTTGGCTTGAAACAAAGGCTGCCCTGTTCCCTGTGAGCTGAGCTGTTGACTCCTGTTGTGTGTAGGATGCTGTCCGTGCCCCAGGCGCACAGTGTGGCGTGCAGAGCTCTTGCCACCGTGCCCCTAGGAGACACGGCTGCCGCAGGGGCCAGGTCGGGTGAAGTTCTTCAGACTGAGGGGCTGTAGAAACAGGGGCACAGAGTAAAACAAAGCTGAGCCAGGGGCTGCCCGTGCCCAGAGGAGGTCTGTGACCCTCGCATCCCTGCTGTTGTCTGACCGCCAAACGGCTGATGATGCTTTTGTTACCACCACCCCCCAGTGGTGACCTGCAGGTTTCGGGAAGTGCCCACTGTACATTCAGCACTGCACAGAAAGCAGTTGGAAAAGACAACTTCACAGCAATCCCAGAAGGGACCAACGGCATAGAGGAACGAATGTCTGTCATCTGGGACAAGGCAGTGGTAAGAGTGACGCCAGGGAGAGGGCAGAGCGGGCAGGGTTGACGGGCACCTCAGACACTCGTGTTCTTGCCCCTGCAGAGGTGGGCACCCAGCTGCCTGTCTCCTCTCTGGCTTTGAGACTCAAAACAAACCAGAGCAGGAGAGGCAGCTGTCATGGGTTCAGGGTGAACAGCCAGGAGCTGTGACTGTGTCCCCAGTTTTTGGTCTGTCTGGTGCCAATAGTAAGACCAGCCGCAGTGTTCTGGGCCCAGCCAGCCAGTGGCTTGTGTGGGAGTGAGTCTGGTGCTTCACGGGGCTCTTACTCTCCCTTTCCCCGAAAGAGCACTTAGTTCTCTTTGTGTCTGAGCAGGCCACAGGAAAGATGGATGAAAACCAGTTTGTGGCTGTGACGAGCACTAATGCTGCAAAAATCTTCAACCTGTACCCACGGAAAGGGAGAATAGCAGTGGGCTCAGACAGTGACCTGGTTATATGGGATCCTGATGCAGTGAAGATCGTCACGGCAAAAACCCATCAGTCTGTAAGCCGTCTGCTTGTCTGCGGGAATGCTAGAGGGTGGGTGGCGAGTAGCACTGTATAAAGGCTACCTGGCCGCTGGGAGCTTGGCACTGCCGTGCTGTGCCGGGCTCTGAGGAGGAGGGACTGAGTCCAGGCTCTGGGCGATCCCAGCTGTGACTGTGGCGTAGGATGTCTGTGAGCCCTGGGCTCTGCACATGGGGCTTTTCTCACCCTGCTGTGTTGCCCTTCTCCTGAGCCTGGCCCACGCAGGACATACATTTCTCCTTATTTGAGTTCCTCTTCTGGGTACAAATTTTTCCTGGCTTTGCCAGTGTGCTTTCTTCATGCCTTACCTCAAGCCTGGGTCCTGCCCTCCTCTGTTGCTGGAGTCCTTGCTCACACCGAGCTCCGAAGCAGCAGGTCCTGGTTCATGTTGGGAGCTCTCGTGGGTTCTTAGTTTGATGGACTAGTGAACTAAAGGGAGCCTCTGGGGCAAGCAAGGCCATTACAGGTGTCCTCTCCCTGCTCTGGTGACTTCAGCAGCAGGATGTGAGGACTGAACAGTCCTGAGTGGGCAGGCAGTGCTTATGTCACTCCTTAACGTCAACTCCTGGTTGCTGCAGGCGGCTGAATACAACATCTTTGAAGGGATGGAGCTACGTGGGGCCCCGCTGGTTGTCATATGCCAGGGGAAGATCATGCTGGAGGATGGCAACCTGCATGTGACCCAGGGGACTGGACGCTTCCTGCCCAGCAGCCCTTTCCCTGACTATGTCTACAAGCGCATCAAAGCCAGGAGGAAGGTGAGGAGACAGGGATGCCAAGAGGCAGAGTTGGGAAACTGTTAGCCCAAATTGCCCTTTTCCCTAACAACGGATTGGTTTTCTGCTGTTCTCACTGGTCCCTGGAAACAGTGCTGCAGACTGGTGTATTTTGAACCTACAGTTGGGATAGTTGAGGCCTGGGTAGAGAGCTTTGACCTTAGAGGCAGATGTGGGGCTGGATCAACAGTGGGTGATGCCTGCCCTTGTTGCTGTCCTGCTGCAGCAGGAGTCTGGAGGGAAATGCTGAGTTAAAAACAAAGAGACTGGGCAAAATGGCCTTCTCCTTCCCCGTCCATGCAGCACAAACCCATGCCTGTTGCACTGGGCTCTGCACTCTTTGCAGGGTGGGGGTGAAGGGAGGCTGTTACACAGGAGGTGGGCGGTGGGGCTGTGCTGGGCCTCAACGCCGCAGGGAGGTCTTGGGCACATAGGACGGAGGGGCACAGTGGGAATTGCCTCTGCAGTGGGACTGGGGAACCATGGATCGCTGGAGCATGATGCTGCCATGGCAGGATGCTCCCTGGGAGCAGAGAAGTGTCACTGTCCTCTTTCGTCTGGTCACAGATGTCGGACATGCATGCTGTGCCCCGGGGCATGTATGATGGACCCGTGTTTGACCTGACCACCACCCCCAAGGGGGGCACTCCTGCGGGGTCAACCAGGGGGTCCCCCACGCGGCAGACACCCCCCGTCAGGAACCTCCATCAGTCTGGATTCAGCCTGTCAGGTGAACACGCGCGGCAGCTGGGCTGGGAGAGCACAGGGCCACTGGCCACGCTGTCCCAGCTGCTGGTCTGGGGCAGGGGGCAGCTGGGAGATGGCCTGGGGCAAGCTGAGCACAAGAATGGAGCATGGCAGGGTGAGACTCCGTGTGTCCCTTAAAGGATATGGCTGGAGCTGGCCCCCCACCCGGCTGCGCCTTGCAGTAGAAGCAAGGCAGACTCTGCCAGCACAGCATCAGACCCTGCTCTTGCTGCGTGGGTCTGTTCACGGAGGAGCGTCTACAGAGATGTTCAAGCAAGTGCTGCTCTCGGGGTCGTTACTGGAGTTGTAGAGGGAGCAGGTTGCTGTAGACAGCCTTGGGAGGCCCTTCGGGAAGAGCCCAGGCTGCCTGACTGCTCAGTCCTGTGAAGAAAATGCTCTTAACTTTGCTTTCCCCCTTCCCTTTGTGCTTTCTTGTCCTCTCCCAGGTACCCAGATTGATGAAGGCGTTCGCTCCGCGAGCAAGCGCATTGTTGCGCCTCCGGGAGGCCGCTCCAACATAACCTCCCTGAGTTAAATGTCCCCGCCGAGAAGGAAACAAAGTCCCTGTTCAAGCGAAGGAAGAAAAATGGTACATTGGTGTTTAAGAAGGAAAAGCAAATAAACCTGTTCTGAAGAATCAATAAGCCTCAAGCCTTATGTTTCACAAATGCTACTTGCTACCTAGCTTTAAAGATATTGCTTCATTTTGTTTTATGCATAGCCTTAAAATTCTGTTGTTGTTGTTGTTGTTGTGGGTTCGGTCGGGTTGTGTTTTTCTCTTCCTTTCTGTATGCATGCCGCTCAGACAGGTTGCTCGGTTCAGTGTGTTATTCGTGTCGAACGCGTGTGGGATGCCGCGGTGTGGGACGGCGAAACGGCCAGGCAGGCGAAGTGGCGGGGGCCGGCCGGGGGCGCAGTGTGGGATGGGGAGGGCAGGTTCACGGGAGCTGGTAGGGGCAGGTGGGTCTGTGTCGTGTTCGTGTCCTTCGTCTCCACCCAATGCCCATCGGCATTTCACCACGAGGCCCATGGGGGAGCCCGAATCATCTCTGTAACAGCTGTCACAGCACCTCGTGTAAGGAGTTTTACTACTTTGTACACTTTATTAAAAAAAAAAACTTGTTCCTTCAAACAACTCGTGTTGCTGGTTGGCTTTTTTCTTCCCCAGGCTGCTGCCGCCGGGCAGGGGTGCTGCGAGGCTGTGCCCCGCGGGCGCGCTGGGCAGCGGGGCTCCAGCAGGGGCTTTGGGCGATGTTTGAGCTGGAGGAGCAGGGATGGGCTGTCAGACGGAAACCGCGCGGTGCTCTCTGCTGTAGGTGTCAGGGTATTGCTGTACCTTCCCCAGCAAAAGCAAAGGTGTCGGCAGAACAGTGTGTTGCAAGCAAAAACCTGTTCCGTTTGTCAGTCCGGACCCTGACTGCAGCCTGACGTGGCCATCGCCGGCTGTTAATGCCCGGCGGGAGCTGTGCCTGTCATCTGTGTGGTGACAGAGACCGGCGCCCTGTGGCACTGCCTGGGCTTGGTGTTCGGGTCTTCCCAGCTGGGGCTGGCTTGGAGGCTGTTTTCTGTGGGCACCTCTGAGTTAAATGCTCCCCGTCTATCGAGTGGTGTTTATCAATCCGAGGGGCACTGCCCTCTAAAGCTTGCGAAGCATGCAGAAAAAAAAATCTTGATTGGTTTTTAAATATTACAAAAATTAAGTGTCAATTTAGGCTGTGCTAAATAAATACACTTTTTTTTCTTCCTTAAGTATTTGACTTTGAAATATTTATTTTTACATGCCTGCGACTCAGACAGGACAAGTTGTCCATGCAGCAGTCCTTAAGGGGCCGTGCCAGAACAGTCCTGCCAGGGGTGGGGAAGGCTGTTCATACTTAGAAGTTTTGTGAAGTTCTGCTATCAAGTAATCAAAGATTTTTCCCTGTTGCCTTGTAGTGATTAAGCTGAGACTGTGCCTCTGTTTACAGAGGAAGAGGGGAGATGGTTATAGAAGCCTTTGGGGAATTTTTAAAGATGTGATGTTCTTACCGTTTACGTACTTGAGTTTTGGGGGTTTTTTGGTCAGTCAGTATAATGGTATTTATGCAGCAATAGATTTTTTTATGCAGTGAGGAGCAGGGCTAGTTTCCTTGCCTGGGGCTCCAGATAAACACATTTGTGGTGTATGAACCTCTCCACTACCCGCACCAGAGTGAGATGAGTGTAGCTGTGCGCTGTGCAGGGACAGGGACTGCTGTTGGGACGGTCCCCCTCGACCGCACCTGGCCCCAGGCCCGGGGGAGGACGGGGCAGAGAACAGAGGAGCGATGGAAAGCGCTGCCGGGGCTCTGGCTGTCCTCCCTGGGAGTGACAGGTCTGAGGGCAGAGAGACACGGATACCCCTACGCCACTCAGCAGTGTTACTGCTAGAAAGCAGGGATGGCTGGGGAGGGGGACAGCAGGAACACGGCGATTTTAATTTGGATGAGTTGTGACTTAGCAGGAGAAGGGGGCGTGCCCATTGCCATGACCCGCTTTGAGGACTTCAATAACCACTTACTGGTGAATTACTTCTGCTCCAGCTTTGCAGCTCCCTGGACAGAAAAGGGTGAAGCTTTCCCGGTGCATTGTTTGCGCGCTGGCAGAGTGCAGCGATGCTGCTGCCCCGACTCCCCAGCCCTGCACGCACACAGCTGTGCCAGCAGCCTGACCTGAGCAAACAAAACCAGGCTACCAGGCACAGCATGTGGAAGAAGGTGGTGGTGCTGCAGTGCATCAATCCCTGCGCCTGCAGCGCGCGTGCCAGCTGCACAGAATGCACCCAGGAGGTGTTCGCAGTGCGGTGCCAGCATCCTCCCTGTGCCCTACCTGTTAACAAAGATACCGGCACCTACAACTGCATTTGGTGCCACTCACATTCTGTTAGAAATCACTGTAAAATAAAAGCCGGATGGGTGAGAGCAGTGCAGAAGCTGTCCCGTGGGGTCGGAGCCGGCAGGGTGGAGGTTCAGAGACAAACACCACCGCTCTCTCAGCACAGAGGGAGCGAAGCAGGGGCTCCCCCAGCATCGCCCACCACAAACCAGACTGCCCAGAGAATCCGGCCCCAACAGTGGTGGGAGAGGGCCCAGATGGGACCCAGTACAGACCCATCCTGACCATGCAGGACTGCCCTGCTCGGCCTTTCTGCAGCAGAGATGGCGGCAGAGATGTGCTCTGCTGCATCCCGCAAGAGACAGGGCCAGTGTCGGGGGCAGACCTGGCATCTATCACAATCTGCAGGAAGGCTCATAAAACCTGCTCGTACACCAAAGGCATAGGCTAAGGAGCAGCTACACCCCACTACCACCATTGTAGGAGGGACCAGAAAGTGGAAGACACCTACCTAGAGCTTATTTTTAGGCACAACCTATGACGGAGCTGCTCAGTGCCGGGATGCCCAGTACATGCCGCTGCAGAGGTGGATGGGCAGGACACTGATCAGTTGCTGGGACAGGCAATCCCCTGCCCTGGAGTCAGGCAGGCTCAGGCACACGGAGATGCTGCTCTCCCAGCAGCCACAGCGATGGCTGATGGTCTGTGCACGTGAATAAACCATGCATTTCCCAAAGCAAATCCACCAGCCATCTGCAGATCAATGAGAGAGGGATCATTCATGTGTCAGTCTATCTGAAGCAGCTATGAAGACCACTGGGAAGTCTACTGCACACAACCCGATTTTTTTTTTCTGTGTCAGTAATGGACTGAATCCACAGCTCCATAGGCAGAGGGTGTCTGAACATCTCCAGCAGGGGAAAAGCAGATTTAAACTGAGTCCAGTAAAGTCCTAGCTGGCTCTAGGCAGGAGGAACACCCATTCTGCCTTGCTATGCGAGTGACCGCAGAAGTACCAGTGACTTTTGCTCATCTGGGAAGGAGCCTTTCATTTGCTCTTGGTTTTATTCAGATTTTGAGTTGCTCAGATCTAGCCAGAGAGAAAGACAGGAAGGCACAGGGGATACAGATAATACCTTTGGGTAAATCGTTCACCACGCATTCATCATATTGCTGAGAATAGGAAAAATGTCAAATAAGCAGGTGAAATGTCAGATCTGCCAAAGCGTTTAAATAATAACATCATTCCCAGCATTACCATAATAGAGATGCTTTGGCCAACTTCAGTCTTGACAAAGACCATGCCAGGAGTATGGCTGTTGCTGCAAACAGTAGCTGCTTAAATGGTAGAGCGATTAAAAATACACATTCGACTTCACCTCTGATGTTGGAAGCCAAACCCCATCAGATTCAGTGAGTTGCAGCAGTTTAATGTGATGGTGAATGGGTTTTTCAGGCTGACCTGGAAAAGCATCTGGATGCCGGTCTATTTGCCAGTGCCTGGTTGTTACCTCTTCATTTCCACGTCTGTCTGCACACTCTGAGCATCCATGCGCCACCGGGTACTGGAGCCAGCACGGAGAGGGGGACTGGGCGGGAAGCCTTTGCTGCTTCCTCCCAGCTGAGGGAGGAGACCATTGCCACTTCCAGCCCTCCATGCCCACACTCACGGACAGGAGGCCACCTTTGTAAGCAAAGGCCACCTTTGTCACTGTGCACTGGTGGAGACACTGCAGCTGAGAACAGCCTCTTCCAGCCAGAGCCATCACCCGCGTGCCCCTGCAGGAGGGCCAACCTCCACAGAGCCTGGACCCACAGCGTCATCACGGACCCACCGCCAGCAGCAATAGCAGCGATGACACCTCTACGAACGCTGCAGGCTCAACCCTTCGGTTACGCTGCTGGCAGTAAGGGGCTGCGATGCAGGCTAGCCAAGCCGAAAGGGTGAATACCGAGTGGCTCATCCATTTTCACACGGTCACATTCCTGCCAGCAAGAAAGGCAAAATAATAGGATCTGAGTCTGATGGACTGTGTCAAATTGCAGAGGCAGGGCCCACAGCCTCTCCCCCCGCGCCCAGGCTGTGGGGTGGAAGCAGAGGGAGCGGGTGCCCCGGCCCTGGGCTGTCGGCAGCGTCCCGGCAGCAGGGGACGAGTCCGATGGCCCAACGTCATGACGGTGGGTGGGCAGGCACTGGCCCACAAGGAAAGCTCCAGCTGGGGCTGTGCTGCACTCAGAGGTTGTTGTTCTGGTTGTCTTCCATGTACACGCCTCTGCTTTTTGCCAGTGTTACGGTGTCCTGGGTGTCGTTGTGGTGGTGTCTCACCCTTCGGGACAGAAAGGGACAGTTGAGCTGTGAGGGACAGCCCAGGCAGCGCCGAGGTCCACGCAGCCACCTGGGAGCATCCCGATCCCTGGCATGAGCTGCCCAGAGCCCCGCAGGGCTGCACCGAGCCCCCATGCCCCGAGCCCCCGCGGTAACAGTCTGCCTGCACAAACTGGGCAATGACCGCAGCTGGTGGCTGTGGCCCCAGCCCTCCGCCTCAAGAAGAGAAACGCCACGTCGGTCCCTGGCAGATGACAGGTCGGCCAGCATTCGCCATACCTGCTCTCCTCAACTGCCTTCTCAGTGAGTGCCTAAAGCCCCGCCTGCAGCGCTTGCCAAGGCGGCCCAAACCCCACGTCTGTCAAAAGCCAGCGTCTCTGATGCTGCCTCTTTACCAGGACTTACTTTTCTCTGTTGAAAACAATGAAGTCCCTCTGGAGCATCTCTAGGTGCTTTTGAAGGTGGCAGGCCTTTCACAGTCAAATAGAAACATAAAGAGATCATAGAATCATAGCACGATAGAGTGGTTTGGGTTGGACGGGACCTTTAAAGGTCATCTAGTCCAACCTTCACAGCTGACATTGCAAGGACAATTTCAAGGTGATACAGAGATATCTTTAGGTATAGACCACCTTTAGCACTGCAGTGGGGAGAAGGGCATTAAGACTCTCCTCTCACACAAATCCAGTGTGTATATATGCTGCCTTCCACCAAGGGAAGATGTGGAAGTCTTGGGAATAAAGTCGGTCGCAAGAGAAAAACACGCTTGCTCTCACCTGGGAGGAATTGCTTTTGCTGGTGTCCTTCTCCTTCTTAGCCAAGCGCTTTTTTTTCTTGTGAAGAGGTTTGGCTTCTAGGATCATTTCTTCCAGTTCAAAGGCTGGGTCACAGTTCAGTCTGCCTTTCTGGAGGGGAGAGAGAGGTGGCCTTAAGTGATCGGCGCCTGTCTTGAAGAGTCTGAAAAACTGGGCCACACCTGGGAGCTGAATTTTGTGAAAAATAATTACAATGGCACACATAGCCAGCACGCCTGCTGCACTTACGTATTTTATCAGTTCCCTCAGCCAGGGGACATTGTCAGGGTGTGACAATCGCTCTTTTTGTGCTCACTGCTTCTACTCCGCCCTTTGGCTGCTTCGAAGTGATGGTGAGGATGGTGTGACGGTATGTCTCGCTGGGCTGTGCCTCTGCTGGGAGGTGCACAGCAGCCCGCGAAACTGGTTTTAGAGCAAGACACTGTGCACCCACCACAGAGAAAACCAGCAACAGAGCGGGGGAAATACATACAATTAACAAATATTCATCATTTAGCCCAATTTTTGTTGGGCTGAAAAACAGTCGGAGTAACACTGCAATGTTACTGTCCTTGGATTGTTTTCCATAAGGGTTATGTTACTTCTGTGCTGCTTTAATCCAATTAAAACAGGATCAGAAACACTGATCTACTGTATGTGTTATTTTCCTATGAACAATGATCTTCTTAGGGAGAGTCATTACAGGAAGAAACAATTATCATAAAATGGCAGGTGATCTCCAGGCTGCTAATGAGCCCATGTCTGTCCATTGGCTTTTGCATTTTAGGAGCTGGGCCGCTGAGAAACGCAGTCCAGCACGGGACGGCTCACAGGCACTGTCAGCGTGTGTTCCATCTACCGTGCCATGGACAGTCTGGAATGGGTAAGACCACTTCTGCCTCTAGAAATTCTGGGAATACTGTAAACAGAGCAGATCAATTTTAGGGCACCCACACTTTGTAGTCCTCCCCTATTACTCTTTATGACACCCACAGGAAAGTGAAAATTTTCCCCTCGCCCCTCCGTTCCCCTGTCCCTTACGACATCTGATGCTCTTGTGGAAATGTGTAAGAACTTCCCATGAGCTGTGCCTGGGCTGGGGGGAGGCTGCAGCGTGTAACGCTCCGGCACACCGAGAACCTTTTAAAATCAAATTGCCTTACTGTGGGAATGAATTCCGGCATTATCCTTTTCTGGAGAACAGCATCCCAGTTCACATCTGACAGATATGGAAAGTCCTGGATATCTTTCAGCTGAGAAAAACGTTTCTCGGGGTTCGGCTCAAGCAACTGCAGAAAGAGTTAAATGGAAGAGGTGAGAAAGTGAGACCCTGGGATGCGAGATCAGAGCTTCGGTCCATAGAGATGTGTCTGTGGCAGAGTTACCGCAGGTAACGGCTGGGGCAGGGACACGACCGCCAGACCTCTGAGTGCGTGTCTGTCAGTAGCCGCTTTTCGAAAAGGAGTCAGTTTTGCCCGCGGAGGGTGGGACAGTCAGAGGAGCCGGGAATCCCCAGGGCTGTGGTGATGGCACACAGCTACAGAGCCGCGGGGTTGGTGCTCCAGGCAGTGTTGCCTGTCCTCAGTACCGGGGTCAAGTGCGAGGCTGAGGCAGGTTTCCAGTTTGGGCTGGACCACAGGGTCGGCCGTGCCTCACCCTGCGACATGGAGCAGCCGCTGGGGACTCCGCGGCCTCTGTCATGGCTGGGGCTCAGGGAGGCGTCCCGGGGATGCCCCATGCCATCCCCATCCCCACACATCGGACGTGGCGCTGACTGGGGCTGGGGACACGCAGCGCCAGTGACACTGCATGAACACCGGCACCTCGAGCCGGTGACTCTTCTGTTGCTCCAGCTCAGATTCACTTCCCAGCGTATGTGAGGCGCTCACAAACTTTAAATCTATTTATTCTCATTTTTATGAACAACGCTCGGCCCGTGTGTCCTGGTTTGAGGACAAGAGCTCCATGTTAGGAGCAGGCGATGAGGCAGCACACAGGTGTTAAACAATTTGTCCAAGGTTAAAAATAAGTGTTTGTTTCGGAGTGGGGAGTTAAACTCATGCCTTTGTGTTCCCAATTTAATACCGTATCAGTAAAACACCCCCCGTTTTCTCACTCTAGTAATGGAATATTCATAAGTATAATTCCAGTGTGAAATAATGGATCCACACTGCTGATTTTCAGCATTTTTTAACATTATATAGGAATTACTTGTGTGGAAGGAAATGGCTGAGGTTTGTCTCTGAAGTTCAAGGATTCAGCACTGCATAAACTCCTGATCATGTGCACTCTGAAAATCCAGCAGGAAAATGGGCGACACAAACCCCGCGGGAAGGGTGGACGCGGTGAGCCCCGGCAGCCCCGGTCCGGTGCTGGCGTGCGGCGGGTGCGGGCAGCAAGGGCTGCACAGGGTGAGCGGTACAGAGACGCCCCGCGCAGCCCCCTTCCCTCTGCCCGGCTCTGTGCGCCAGTCCTAACGCCAGCAACGCGGCTCTGCCACGAAGGACCGTTTGCCTTGAACGTTAATAAATACAGAAAGTCACAGGAGATGTTTGAGCCAGGGCAGAACCACGGTTGGCCTCATCTATAATAGATATGGCTGTTAAATCAGATGCAAAGGGGCACTTGGAAATTTAAATAGTTGTGACATTGCATTATTTATTCACAAGGGAGCCTATACGGCTTGTGGCCCATTGTGGTCCAGGGAAAGACTTCCAACATAACAACACAGAGGACATCTGCAGTAAATATCCCTATATTACTGTTAGACTTAATGGAATATTAGCTCCATTTAATTTTAAGCAAATGGAAATAGTCTTCAACTTCCTTCTTGGAAAATATGCCACGATTCTGTCTCAGCAAAAAATTGATGTCTCATTTTCATTAAAAAGTTTGAGAGTACTTCAGCAGAGAAGACAAAATACTTCTACATACTATTTGGAACAAAAAAATAGACGAACGCTACATTAGGTAGTACTTTACTGCCTACACTTACTTGAAAATTAGAAACCTATTTACATACTTTCCAAAATTTGCAGCTAGTGCTGTTAGGCAGGGTTCAGTATTTCAGCTTTGCTGCCGCTGTGTGCAAACAGTCTCTGACACTGTCAAACAATGGTTTTGTTGATTGAAGATATGGCTTCACTTCAAACATGATTTCAGCTTCAAAATTATTCCTGTAACGATTTTGAAGGAATTTTGATAACGGCTTTATTAAAAAATAATTACAATGGTGCATAAACCTCATGACACCAAAGGACTTCAATGTATCAGCACTTCTTGCAAATCTTTTTGTTATTGGGAAAAATGTTTTTTAAAAATAAAAGAAAAAATATGCAAATTTTTTGCCATTTTTTTTTGCCACATATATTAATATCTACTTCTAAATTATGTCATTGCAGAGAGACAAAGTCACGGGATACACTCTGGAAGCAAAGACTGCACATGTCCTTGGAAGAGCTGCCTTAGCAGCTGCCGTGCTTGCCAACACAAGCTGCATCCCCCTCACTCCAGGACACGGTACTGCTGGTCATCACACCCCTGTGGCTACAACATTAGAAGTGGGATATTTATCATATGGAGCCATCTGAAGGTCACTCACCCCGGGTGTGGACACAACTTGCAACAAATCCCCCCAATTTACTGCAAAGGCCACAAAGCACTACGGAAGGACTCGTCCGCTTTCAGCAGGCGCTGGATACAGACATCCAGCCCCTACGCCATCCGCTTCCGCGCTGCCCTCACCTTTTTGATCAGCGACACCATCTCTGTGGACCAAGCAGCGGGGTACATCACCGTAGCTGTCTTGAACACGTGAGCGATTTCATTTGTGGAAGTGTTGGAGCGAATATGATATGGCCTCTGTGAAAAATGCCACAAGGAAAGTATTTTAATTTATAGCTATTTTTTCAGACTCCTTGGAAATCTTTTTACAGCAAAGAAGCTCCAAAGAAAGTCTCTTTGTGCACTCCCCAGGCTCCTGCTGAAAGCCTCTCCCTGTGTGATCGTAACTCAGTTGAAATAAACAAAATAATAATGTCAGCGACAACAATGGTAATAATCAGATATTTAAACAGCACGACAGATAGGAGGCAAACCCCAAAAGTTAGTCATTACCCAGCTTGTGTTTGCTTGGCCTTTTCAACAGTTGTATCTTAAAGGGCTACCAAAAAGGGTTTTATATATACAGTGCCGTGGTCAGAGCATTCCCAACGTCTGCTGTAAAACACGCCGCTGTCTTCAGTTCTTCGCTCATGTTGGAGACAACACAAGTGAGAAGGAGCAGGATTTCTCCCACCTATCAAAACAGCTGAAAATGTGATGTCGTGGGAAGGGTTACAGGTTCCAGGTGTGACACCAGGGTCCGGATGAGCCGTCCCTTCTGCCCTGTGCCCAACATCCCGCTGCAGGAGCGGCGCCCGCTGAGCACTGGGGAGCTCAGTCTGGGACGATGGGCCACGCACAGCCGGTGCTACCGGCCAGGTGAAGTCACCCCCATGTTTAACTCCCAACTATACCACCACCGCCACTGTCTTACTTTGAAAGAGAATTTACAACCATAGAGTGTTTCCATTTTGAAAGATTTTTGATTCCCAGATTTTTACGGTATTTCAGGGGGGTGAGGTACATTTAAAAAATAGTACCTAAAAATGGTGAGATACAATCAGATGCCATTGTGCTTAACGTGTACTGACACTAGATGGACCTTAAGGTCTCCTTTCATTTTCCCCATGTGGTGACCACCACTGGTGCCACCATCTTACCATGGCCGTGCCATCGGCTTTGAACACCTAACAGCATTTCTACTCCCACCTTTGGAACAAGTGCCATCATGCCAAAAGTCAATGTGATGACCAGTCCTGCAATTCATTTAACATTACAAATGGAAAACTCAAATATTAATATGCTTACTGGGGGCACATGGCTTCAGTTACCCAACAGGTCGACGACCAAGTCCCCTTAATGTGTGTTAACTTGATTGCTCACAATTTGAAACACTTAAATTCATTTGAAAATCAGTTCTTTAAAATATATCCAACAAAACATTTTTCCAGGCATCCTGCAAAGATTGATGATAGAGTTTCTTAAAAATGTGTTTTGCATACTTGTACTGAAAGAAGAAGTTTCCTAGCCCCACAAGATTTTAAACAACCTTTTGTTTAGACAAACGTAATTTAAATAATTTTGTCCCACTTTTTCACACAACACTTCCAAAACACTAATCTGACCATCCATCTACAAGGCCCACAACCCTACCCGTGTTCGCAGCAGAACACTGATGTGACAGGCAGGGATTGTGCTTTATTAATAATTTACACATAGCTATTTCTTTGTGCTCAAACTGCTCAGTCTTATCACAACAATGGGATTTTTTTTCAAGTTTTCTTTTTTCCTTGCAGGATCGGCGCTCAAAGTAAACTACACTGCAGCCCAAACTCCAGGAGCTGTCACTTGTTAATCACCGGGTTTGCCCTGCCCAGCTTGTGCCAACCCCGAGGCCCCCGGGCGCAACGGGGGACTGCCGCAATGTGCTATTCTGTATTGCCATTCTCTTTGCACTCTTCGCTGTGATCACAAGAACCCTGGTGAAGGTGAGGTTTCTGCTTCCTATGCTGGAATAATCCTTAAGACCTTGAATTTGGCTAAGCCCTCTCATCCCTGTTATAGAGCATTAACCTTTCCAACAGTGTTCAGGGAAAGAGATGGACGGACGGGGACAGGAGCCGCGCGCACCATACCCGGGTCCTGAGCAGCTCGTAGGCAGTGATTCCCAATGACCACCAGTCCACAGCGAAGGAGTAGGCGGTGGGTTTTGTGGTGTTAAACATTTCAGGTGCTGCGAAATACAGAAAAAAAGAAAGTTTGCCTTACTGCAATCTCAAGTGGAAATGACCACCACAGACCGCTTGACCCACGCCACAGAGAGTGTCCCTGCTGCTCTGCCTGGGACACAAATTACCATGTCACCCGTTACCACGCCTCTGATAATTTCTGCTTTTTCCTTCAAAACAACGGCACACAGCCGGTAGGTTGGTCCTTGACCAAAGCACCGCTGAGGCGGACATGAATTACAACACAGGGGTTTCCCTGCAGCAATTAATCTTCTGGTCTCTGTCCGGTTCCTCGCCTCGCGATGCAGAACCACTGCATGCCGAGGAGCCTCAGGGCAGAGGGACACCGTGCAGACCACTCCGCTCTCCCACCCCACCGTGTGTGGTGTGCTGCGCAGCAGGACCGGTCGACCTCGCGTCCTGCTCAGCGCTGAGCGCCGTCTCGGTGCAAGCCAGACCTGACCCGGTTCCCAGCACGGCAGCTTAGCCCAGATATCTGCCTGCCCTCGGAACAGACGCTGCTGGAAACCTCGACCCTGCTGAGTGATTACGTGTGCAATTAGCACGGCATGAAACATTTTCTACTGTGTTAAAACCCAAACAGGTGGTTCAGCTCCTCTACGCCTTACTCTCCCACCGGTGAAATCGGACCATCAATAATTTCTACTTCAGTGGACCGTAACAGAACTTAATTGATTAATGAGTGTAAATGACGGGATGGCCTCAAGCAACAGGTGTGCTATCACCTTTGTAAATGGAATGTTTGATGTTCAATAAACACAACCCAGATCCTTTGGATTATAAAATGTTTTATATAATCACTAATAGCTTCACCAGACCCTATTAATTTCCTCTATCATGCAAAGCACCACAGCCCCAGCCGTCACGGCACAGAGCCCTTCCATCACTGCTGTGCTCCCGCTCCTGTGGCACCCGGCGCCCCACGGTCCCCTCCACGTGCATCTCAGTGCTGCTCCGCCCGCAAAGCCCAAAAAGAATCAACTGCTTTTGCTGACACGGGACTTGCCTGTTATCCCACAGCAAATGTGCATCGGAACAAGGACTAACCCTAATTCACTGAATCTAGGCATAAAATTGGCCTAAGTATCTCCTCACCTCCCCTAAAAGCCTCTCTGCCCTCAACTTGTGCTCAGCAGATCCTCACGTTGGAAAGCTGCTCCCATCCCACTCAAATCCCTTTGTTCATATTTAAAGTACCTCAATCTGGCAGAGCCTAAATACGGCCTCGCACAGTGAATGGAAGCAGCTCTTCAGAAACATTAATATGCAGTGTAAGCACAGACATAGTGCCAACTGCACCCTTAGCAGGGAAAAGCAGATTGTAACTGAAAGAAGCCCAGGAGCCACAGCTTTTTAGGAGGAGGTTACCAAACTAATAGGAAGTGGGTGGAGGCACAGACTGAAATGCTCTTTCTTAGCCAATAAATTTCCCCTTTGAGATTAAGGAAAAAAAATACTGTAGGATTTTTGTGTGAGCTGGGAGGCAAGAACTGCACTAAAAAAAAAACAAAACAGGGAGCACTGCTTTCTTTCTGTGCATGTTTTCCTTTTTAAAAGGATTGCACTGGTGGTGCAAAGATGAAAGGTCAATTTGGTCATCTTGATAAAAAGGAGATTCCCAGGGATCACCCTAAGGCATTTGACTATGCACCAGCTGTAGGGAGGTTGCATTATTTAGAAGAAGGAGGAAGGGGGGGACATTCCGAGTGATGGCATTTGTCTTCCCAAGTCACCGTGATGCAGGATGGAGCCCGGCTGTCCTGGGGACGGCTGAACACCCGCCTGCCATGGGGAGCGGGGAAAGAATTCCTTGTTCTGCTTTGCTTGCGTGTGCAGCTTTTGCTTTACCTATTAAACTGTCTTAATCTCAGCCCACGAGTTTTCTCACTTTTACTCTTCTGATTCTCTCCCCCATCCCACCGGGGGGAGTGAGCGAGCAGCTGCATGGTCCTGGTTGCTGGCTGGGGTTAAACCACATCCCCTTATAAAGGGGAAAAGAAAAAGAAACAAATTTGTTTTGAATAGTAAGGAAATGAGGTCTGCATAGGGAGCACTCACGGTGTGTCTTCCTGCCATGCGCATGTGTTGATTTGCTCAGGTAAACCGTTTCTCCAGCTAACCCAAGGCTGCCGCGCAGTGATCCCCCTGCTCCAGAGCCCCTTTGCCCCAGGAGAACATCCCCCCCATGCACTCCTACTGCTGCCTGACCAGTCTTCTTGCCTGGGACTAGTCCCGTGCCATTGCCTGGAGATAAAAAGACTTCCTAAAACCTGCATTTTTTGTGAACTGAAGAAAGAAGGGGAAGGGGATGGTAAGTAACTCCAGCAACCAGCCCGGCTCTCAGCTCTGCGGGCACCTGGAGGCTGGTACCCCACTTCCACAGCGCCAGCACCCTGCTCTGTACACCGCGGGCAGGTCAGCATGGCAACGTGCTGGGCGCCGGGGAACCCGCTCAACAGCCCACTGGTGCCTGGCTGGGGCTTTCCCTTCTGCACAGCTCCATTTCCAGGGCTGCACGTGGAGGGTTTGCACTTGTTGGCAGAAATAGCCACATCTGCTGCTACCAGCAACATAGGTACAATAAGAGGGGTTTTCAGAAAGACTGAAAAAATAGGCTCAGCATTTATCTTCCATTTGTGGTGGCCAGTTCTGCGCGAGCTGTGCCTCCCTTTGCTACGGGCAATGCACGTCCGTCACCGCTGTGCTCTGCAGACCCCACTTACAACTGCCCTCCTGTCCCGCTGCCCGAGGACGGGATGCTGTTCTCAGCCTTGCTCGCCTCCTCCTGATGCAGACCTGGCATCAGCACGGCAACGCTCTCAACTGTGTCAGCCTGACGCCAGCGTACGGGCTTTTCTCTACCGTGCCAAGCAGATGCTGCAGAGCAGGAAAACAGCAAGTCTTACGTCCACTCACTCCGCCTAAGCACACAGTAAAGCTAGTTTTTAAAGCAGCCAGCTTATATAAAAATTCAAATTATTGCTAGTGATGCAGCAGTGTTAGACTTGTGCTAATGTACTGAGGGACGAAATACAACCCTTTGTGCTTCATTTTCCTTCTCAAGGGTAGCAAGACATTTCATCACTGCTACACGGCTCGACGGCTGCTTGTGAAATGCTCTGAGATCTCAGGAGTGCAACTATCTTGTTTTATAATCAAAAACATGCTGTACAGTATGGCATAACGGCACTAAAATCTGTGTTTACAGTATGCTTGCTTTGGTCTGTTGTGAGAAATCACATTTTCCAGCTGCGTCAGGGTGTTACTGGGGAGGGACTCCCGCACGCACGCTCCCCTGCAGCACCTCTCGAGCACATTCCTTGCGTCAAACAAACGCATGCGGTTTGCTACACACCAGGAAGAAAAGCATCCAAACTCTCATCAAAAAGACTTCATCCGAACCCCAGCATGGCTGTCAAATCAAGCCCATAAAATGGCAATTCAAGAACATGTAATTGTCATCGGTTCTTACCCATATACGGCTTTGTGCCAGCAATGGTGGTGACTTGTATTTCTTTAGTCAGCATCGTGGCAATATTGAAATCGGTGATGTGCACGTGTCCTGAAAGACAGAGATTAATGTGTAACTTGATTTGCAGTATTTTCACATGAGAAAGAGCTTTGAATCAGAAACTTAAAAACTCTATGGAAAGGAGTTTCCAGGAAAAAAAATTCTGGTGGGAGAACTGATGATAGAAAATATTTCTGCTTGTGGGCTGGTTATGGATGTATCTTGTTACATGCCCAAGTCCCTGAGCCTTTCCTCATAAGGAAGATGCTCCAATCCCCTCATCATCTTTGTAGCCCTTTGCTGGACCCTCTCCAGCAGTTCCCTGTCCTTCCTGACCCGGGGAGCCCAGAACTGCACACAGTACTCCAGATGTGACCTCACCAGGGCAGAGCAGAGGGGGAGGATGACCTCCCTCGCCCCGCTGGCCACACTCTTCTTGATACACCCCAGGATGCCATTGGCCTTCTTGGCCACCAGGGCACACTGCTGGCTCATGGTCACCCTGTTGGCCCCCAGGACTCCCAGGTCCCTTTCCACAGAGCTGCTCTCCAGGAGGTCAGCCCCCAACCTGTACTGATGCATGGGGTTATTCCTCCCCAGATGCAGTACCCTACACTCGCCTTTGTTGAACCTCATCAGGTTTTTCTCTGCCCAACTCTCCAGCCTGTCCAGGTCACACTGTACGGCGGCACAGCCTTCCGGTGTGTCAGCCACCCCTCCCAGTTTTGTGTCATCAGCAAACTTGCTGACGGTACACTCTATCCCTTCATCCAGGTCATCGATGAATATATTGAACAGGACTGGACCCAGTACTGACCCCTGAGGGACACCACTTGTTACTGGCCTCCAACTGGACTCTGCACCGCTAACCGCAACCCTCTGAGCTCTATCGTTCAGCCACTGTTCAATCCACCCCACTGTCCATTCATCCAACCCACACTTCCTAAGCTTGCCTGCGAGGATGATGTGGGAGACAGTGTCGAAAGCCTTGCTGAAGTCCAGGTAGACAACATCCACTGCCCTCCCTTCACCACCCATCCAGTCACACTATCATAGAAGGCTATCAGATTAGTCAGACATGACTTCCCCTTGGTAAATCCATGTTGACTACTTCTGATAACCTTCTTTTCCTCCAGATGCTTGGAGATGACGCCCAGAACGAGCTGTTCCATCATCTTTCCAGGGATGGAGGTGAGGCTGACTGGGCTGTAGTTTCCCGGGCCATCCTTCTTGCCCTTTTTGAAGACTGGAGTGACATTGGCTTTCCTCCAGTCCTCAGGCACCTCCCCTGTTCTCCAGGACCTTTCAAAGATGATGGAGAGTGGCCCAGCAATGACTTCCGCCAGCTCCCTCAGCACTCGCGGGTGCATCCCATCAGGCCCCATGGACTTGCAGGTATCCAGTTTAATTAATTGTTCTCTAACTTGTTCCTCTTCAACCAAGGGAAAGTTTTGCTTCCTCCAGACTTTCTCTGTTACTTGCAAAGTCTGGGACTCCCGAGAGCTGGCCCGAGCAGTGAAGACAGAAGCAAAGAAGGCATTCAGCAACTCTGCCTTCTCTGCATCATCCGTCACCACAGCACCCGTCTCGTTCAAGAGCGGGCCCACATTTTCCCTGGTTTTCCTTTTGTCTCCTACATACTTAAAGAAACCCTTCCTATTGGTCTTGACATCCCTCGCCAGGTTCAATTCCAAGGCTGCCTTGGCTTTTCTCGTTTCTTCCTTGCATACCCTGACAGCGTTCTTATACTCATCCCAAGTCATCAGCCCCCTTTTCCACATCTTGTGAACTCCCTGCTTCCACCTGAGCTTTTTCTGAAGATCCCTGCTCAGCCATGCAGGTCTGCTTCCCTTGATTGATTTCTTGCTCTTTGGGATGCACCTGTCCTGAGCTTGGAGGAGGTGGTGCTTGAATACCAGCCAGCTCTCTTGAGCCCCCTTACCCTCTAGAGCCCTCTCCCATTTGATTTCTCCCATCAATTTCTTGAAGAGATCAAAGTTAGCCCTCCTGAAGTCTAACGTTTCAAACCTACTTGTCATTTTGTGCATACTGCACTTAATCCTGAACTTGATCTTCTCTTGATCACTGCAGGCAAGTCTTCCCCCAACCTTAACATCCTCCACCAGTCCCTCTTTGTTTGTCAGTACTAGGTCCAGTAGTACACCTCTTCTTGTGGGCTCTTCCACCACCTGAGTTAAGAAGTTATCATCAACGCACTGGAGGAACCTCCTGGACTGAACGTTCCTAGCAGTGTCTCTTCCCAACAGGTATCAGGGAAGTTGAAGTCCCCCATGAGAACCAAGGCCTCCGATTGTGAGGCGGTTCTCACCTGTCTACAGAAGGCCTCATCAACTTCCCCATCCTGAGCAGGTGGCCTGTAATAAACACCCACAGTGGTATCTGTCATGTTACCCTGCCCCTTAATCCTCACCCAGAAGCTCTCAACTTGCTCATCATCAGCCCCCAGGGACAGCTCAATACATTCCAGTTGCTCTCTCACATAAAGAGCAACTCCCCCACCTCGCCTTGCCGGCCTATCTTTCCTAAAGAGAACACAGCCCTCCATGACAGCGTTCCAGTCATGCGAGCTATCCCACCATGTCTCGGTAATTGCAATGAGACCATGGCCCTGTGACCGCACGCAGATCTCTAACTCCTCCTGCTTGTTCCCCATGCTGTGTGCATTGGCGTATAGGCATTTCAGAGCGGCCAGTGAGTGTGTAGCCCGAGAGAGGTGGTGGGCCTTCCAATTCTTAAAAAGACCAACATCCTGCCCCACAAGTGCTGAGCTACTACACTCAGGTGCCTCTCTGGTGAGCCCAGTTATCACTGCTACCATGTGCACAACTGCTGCCTGCAAACCGAAAAGGGAATAAAAGAGGTGGATGTGATTTGCAGGGATGAGAAAGGCAATGCTTCCACCTAGCTCCTGCTGGCTCCTTCACTTGCACTTACTTTTTTTTTTTTGTAAGCACTTAATTCATTATTCCTTACTCACTAAACTCCTACCAGCGAGCAGCAGAGCAATCATGTACAGCAGTACAGGTGATCGATACAAGAGAATTTCTTTGAAACTTGTGGGTTAGCTCAGCCTCATTCGTCTGATTCAATGCAGAGCGTCTCTTCTCCTTCCTGACCTCACGCACCTCCTCCTCAGGCACGGAACCTGCCCAGCCCCAACAGAGCTGGGCTCCTTATCAGAAGCATCAGATGTTTTGTATGCTGTGTTTTGCAGACTCATCACCCTCCTCTGCAATAACAGAGGGCGGCTGAATTGCTGTTGTTTCCTCTGACCACAGAGCTCAAACCAAAGTGGCTTTTCACTGATGGAGACGCTGTGATGATACTTCCCTCAGTCATCAGCTCCAACAGCTAAAAACTCACTGCTGCTGTAGTTCATGAGTTAAAGTAGAATAAGATCACCTTTATATGTCTAAAAGTTGATGCTTTGGTAATGAACTCCTGTTGTCTTGTCTGGATGCTATGAAACGTTCAAGCAAATCTTCACAATTGCACCTACATACATCTGTTATATGAGAATAGTGATACAAGTTTGCCTGCTGCAAATATCTGATCTAGCTGGGAAAATGGGGGAATAAAAGTAGAATTTGTGATCTCACCTAAAACCAGTGTGTCATATCCATGTTCCTGCCTGCGTCTCCCCCATGACACGTGCAGTGTGTAAAGCACAGGAGTCTCTTGCCTGCACTCCGTATCAGCCGTGGACAGTGTGCAGAACGCACCCCGGAGCACACACACCTGAACTGCGTCTCCTGCAGCATGGGGGGGACTGGACGCACATGTCCAGCTCCCCCAGAGACAGGCCAGGAGCGGAGCAGATGTCCACCAGCACTGGGGGAGGCAGCCTGCCACGCTTTGCACAAACCCGGGCACGTTCAGCGCCTGGGCTGTGAGTCCGGAGGGACAAGGAACCCTCTTTGTCAGGCACCGGCTCCTGCCTCCCACCGAGCCCTGGCCGTACCCCTCCCGCCGGGCAGACCGGGCAGACATGACCCTTATCCAGAAGGCGCTGGGATCACGCCACAACCGCTCAACTTCCACCTACATGTCCACATCTGGCAAGGAAGAATACATCCCTCGGCCCATCTCCTTGAAGTTACCATCCAGCTTTTCAGCAATTTCAAATTCCACCATTGGCCTGCCTTGGGCAGGGAAAGGGCAGGCACAGTGCAGTGGGACCGCAACATGTGAACAGCCCATCCAGCTGGGACCCATCCCTGCGCTCCAGGCTCTCCGGGAGTCCCACCCAGACAGATTTCCTCATCAAAACTGCAGTGCTTGCCAGCCTTGAGTTTGAAGGAAGAAAAGAAAACTTGAGGTCCCTCCGGTGAGCTGTGGGCACTGCTGGGAGTGCGAGCGAGGTGTCAGAGCACACCCCTCACATGGTACCTGACCGACCTGTCAATGGCACGTGTCTCTCCTTGCTGCTCACACTGCTTCACACATCAGCCGTTCCCTCTCTTCTTCAGTCTGCCCACTAAAGAACGGGCATCAAATCGCTGGGGAGTACTTCAGTGAAAAGACGGACACGCGACTGTCTTGTCTGGATACGTCCTCTATGTCCTTGCATTGTTTTATCTTTCATCTCCAGCTCTCACTCCGCTTTGTGGGAAGCTGTTTTCATAAATATGAATCATAAGACTTACTAAGAATTTGATATTCCAAGCACAAACATGCCTTCCTCGGGATGCATCTTTTAAACTATTCACTTCAAATAAATCACGAATTTTATAAACTAGCCCACTTGGGAAATTACCAACTGGAGTCAACGATGCTGAGGAAGATAGCTCCGGCCGGTGCGACGAGGCCGCGCTACAGAACGGGGTGGTCCGGGTGACCAGGAATGGCAGCTACAGGCAACCAAGAGGGAAGCGCTGGGTGTTGCTGCTGAGCAACCTTCAGGGCTCGTGTTTTCCTGCTTGCTCAGCGTCGCCAACTGCAGCCACTTTGGAGAGAGCCATACTCCACACCATGCCCTCCCCGAAGGTCATCTCTCTGCCTGAAACTGGCACTGTCAGATCAAGCCTCTGGTTCTGTGTTAAGGCAAAGAATTTTCTTGTTACATTCAGCACCTCTGTTACTACGTAATTCCTTCACCTTTCTAGAGCATCTTTTGTGCAAGAAGTATGAGGCCTCTGTAGATTCAACCAAGCTAACATTCTAAAGAATATGAAACTGGAGACATTGGGAGCTGTGGAGTATGGAGGCTCTTGGACAGACTGTGCCATAACTTTCTTGCCTGAGACTAGAGAGCAAACGGGCTACGTGTGCAGTGCCTGCATTGGCATGAACCCACCCACTTCAGCACTGCCCTCAAGAACCTTTCTGCAGTGGTACCAGAAACGTACAAGCCATTACGAGGCTCTTGCAAAAAACCTCTTGAGTTTTACTAGAGATAAAACTGAGCTTTTCTTCAATTTTATTAGACAAATGACCCAGCCAAAAACTCCTGATGAATTAGTCACAATTCCTGGAAACTGCCATCTGTTATATTCTTTTATTCCCAGGTGAGCTGTGCTGTCATTGAGCCAAATCAATATTCTTATCATTAAAGGAGGAAATCACTTTGTGCTTGGAACGACTGCTGCAGGTGGTCATTGTTGCAGGCTGAGGATTTTTTCGTTGTGGGGCCCAATCGCAATCTCTGATGCTGAACAACTGCTTTATTTATTGCACAGAAACACATTTGCCTGACATCCCACCTTATTTATGGCTCACTTTAATTTCTTAGCTGAAATCGATATGGTAATACAGAATGTCACTGACAAGGGTGACAATGGCAAACGCGTGAGGGGTGTGTTAAGGTCATGACAGTCAGCAGGACAACACGTGTCAGCATGTGGCATCATGAGAGGCATTTGCACTATCAAAACCCTGAACTAGCCTCCTACACAAAGATGAGACGATGTGCACAAGGGCTCCCGCAGCCTCATCAGGGATTAACACCAGCATAAAGAGCGCTGCGGTTTGTAACAGATGTGGGTGCCCTTCGGCACGTACATCTGAAAGGGAGCAGCAGTCACAGCTGGAAAGGTGCTTCACAGCTGGAGAGGAAGATGGGCCTAAGGGCAGAGTGAGGTGGCAAGAAGAGTCTCAAAAACGAAGGACTGAAGTCTGATTGCTGAAGGTCTTCAGGTGCTTCAAACCCTCCAGGGACTGGTCTCAATCAAGAACATTATAAAAAATTGATGCTGGCAAATAGCGTATATTTTGTGATCACAGTTGTGAAAGCCCAGTGAAGGGAGAGGAGGGGCAATGGGGAGCTGCAGCCTGTTCCACAGGGAAAGAGGTACCGAAAAACAAGCACAATCTACTAGGCTAAATATAGGTAAACATGCTACGGTAACAGTTGCTCCAGGGACAGGAAAAAATTGAACAGTGTTTGCACACAGCTTTCTGTATGCATGAGAGGACACACCTTTGCTGCCATGGATGAAGAAAAGAAATACAAGTAGTCACAGTCAGAAGGACACTGAATTCAAGGGTAAATCCACAGAAAATAACTCTGAAACCTCTGCAACAGTTAAAACATCACAGCGAGCGGAGAATAGGCTCAAAAGTCAACCTAAATTGCAGTGTCATTATAGACGCTTGCAGGTTACATCCTGCTGAATGCAACCACAGAGCCAAGCAGAGCCTTTTCCCCTCTGTTTTTCCCTCTTTGGGAAATGCTGACCTACATTTCCACGGCTCTCATGCTCCCTCTCGGGTGGCTGTGTCACCCCGGTCCCATGGGGCACAGGGGCTGCTGGGAGATGGTGACACGTCACCTAAGAGTGTCCGCTGGTGAGGGCTGGCTGAGGGCAGCGCCGGCCGTGCCAGCAGCCCTGCAGGCCGAGCAGGTCCACAGTGCCTCGGTGGGGGCTGGCGGGAAGGAGGACGGGTCTCTGCTTCGGCTGTGCACGGGGGCAACAGCAGGAGAGGAACCGAGTGAGGCAGGAGAGAGGCTACGGCACTTAGAGGCAAAAGCAGGTTTGCTGACAGCTCCTAAATAAATAATTAGCTGGCA
Source organism: Pluvialis apricaria (assembly GCA_017639485.1). NCBI lineage: Eukaryota > Metazoa > Chordata > Aves > Charadriiformes > Charadriidae > Pluvialis > Pluvialis apricaria. The sequence goes on from CM030019.1 coordinate 433,282, forward strand.
CTTTGAGATTAGAGGTTACATGCAAAACAGGTAGAGCGCGGGCTCCGGTGCTACCAGGCAACCCTAGTCACACAGGAGAGCCACTGCCATTCCGTGGGAGCCGCAGCATCTCCATTGCAGCCCCTGACGTGATAATCAGATACGCCTGGTCCCTCCACTGACTTTCTCTCTGCGAGTGCCTTGCTGCAGTTGCTAACGAAGATTTCTCACAACAAGCCAGTTACATGGTTTGCAAAAAATACAAAATGACAAAGTGTTTTTCTAATGCGTTAAAAGCTAATAAATATCAGACAACTCTTTACCGGTAGAGCTTTGCCAGGACAAAAAATGTGTTTAGAGAGTAATGCAAGAATATAGGCAGAGTTTTGCCTGAGAAAAAGACTAAAGAAAAAATGATAGCAACATCTATAATATCCCCAGCCCCAAATCCTCTTCGGATCTCCCTTCCAGTATGAAATGCTCAAAGAAAAAGATAATACCTGAATGAAGATTATCTATTCACCCATAATTCATTCTGTTTGTGAGCACTCATTACACACAGCCTGCAATTGCATGAGCAGGTCCACTCAAATGATTACTTTTTGAGTAAATTTTAAGCCAGAGCCAAGAAGGTCATTAAATGAGGTCTGTTAGACAACTAAGCCCCAGCAGCACAAAATGTGTCGTCCCTGCCAGTGCCTTCCAGGGACACCAGGAGGTCAGTCCGTCAGATTAAACAGCCCCAGAAATACCGCAGCATCACCGGGTGCCAGCGCCCTGAAGGTACACAACGCTGCCACTCAAAAATCAAAAGACAGCAACGAAAGCACCGAAGGACAGTCCCATTCCTCACTGAACTGAGGGAGAGAAAGCAACACCAAACGAGGAAAACAGCAAGCACCTAAACGTGAACTCGGGTGTCCTGTTTCTGACTCTGCTTTTATGCATGTGCATGACCACAAAGCAACTGGCACTTACCACGCTCATCCAGCAAAATGTTGTCAGGCTTGATGTCCCTAAGAAAAAAAGCAGAGAAGGGGAGAGAGCCATTAGCCTAGAAAAGCGACACGAAACACAGCTGGAGACACCTGAGGGGAGCCCAGGCCCTGGGGGGGACACGCTGCCGAGAGACATCGCCCGAGAAGGTGTCTTTGCTGGGGCTCTTCAGCTCTGATGTTCCTGCAGGGTTTGGTTTAGGCATGAGAGAATGACTAATGGAACAAGAGCAGAAAAGGTGGTACAGGGCTGCGAAGGCTGCTGTGGTTTGGTCGAGCAGCACCCAGGTAGTCCACCTGCAACATTAGAACTTCCTCTTATCTTTTTCCTCCCTTTACTTCCTAATCTGTTTCAATCCTATCTTGAGAGCTGTTTTCCACTTACTCAGTAAAAACAAAATTATTTTAACATCTTTGTTCTAGAAACAAATAGGTTCTGCATGGGCTTTTTTCCTGAATGAAAAAAACCAAACAACAAAATAATAATACCTACAGCAACGCTGTAGGGAAATGCTTTCTGTTGAAGGGAGAAAACATACACCTGATATGCCTATTGTATCCACCTGAGTGACTTTACAAGACTTTACCTGGTTTTAATGAGCTAATTACACCAGTCCCCATTCACCTGCCATCAGCCTAAGCCAGGCACCCAGTAACTTAATGCCCCGCAAGGAGACAGGCACACACACACATGGCACACGTGCAACAGCCCTGCACTGTCCTGATGCCTCCCACCATGCCCAGGGCTTCAAAGGGAAGAAATGCACAGGTTTAGGATTTTATCTTTAAAAATGCAATCACTAAGATGAAGTCTGAATTCACCAAGCTACTTGGAATTGAGAAAAGACAGTATATCTAATTATCATGTAATAGCTTACAGTTCTCTGGCATCTTCTCACCCGAGCTACTTCCAGTGGGTTGTAAATACCAGTTACCTCCCTTGTGCCATCCCCGTCACACAGGCAAGCACAGGGACAGGCGTCTCTCGATAGAGAGAATGGGGAGGCTGCAGGTAAGCGGATGGTTTTCCCCGTAAGAGCAGCAAAACCATGCCACAGGTTAGAGCCAAACAGTCCCAATGCTCACAATCACTGTATTTGATAGTGCAAAACGGTAACGCCACACTTGGTATTTTTGAGAAAACACTAACTTAAGGAAAAACTTTAAGAAATGTTTCAGCAAAAAGAGTTTGAAAAACATGGATTCTTTGAATCCCTTGATACAAAAACATTTTCAAAGTTTTGAAATGAACCATAAAGACAGGTGTTTGTTTCTCATCCAATTGTCAACTTTTTAATTATTAATTGTTTTAGTTCCTCTGGGGCGTTTTCTGATCTCACGCAGTCTGGTGTGCAGCCTATGGAATTACACCAGCATGGTGAGATCATTCCCAGGATGCAAACAATGAACAGGGATCATTTTGTATATTGATAATTTGTAGATTTATTTTTTATAAACTGGTTATACCATTTCCTAGCCTGAAAAAATTAACAAATATTTCCCACTCTTCCACATGTAAGTGGGAAATAATTCCAGCCATGAGCCTGTGATTGCTGCCCCTGTGCAGTCATGTTCAGACAAAATAAGCAGTTGCTTGCCTGTCTCCTGGTGATCCCAATTACAGATGTTGCAGTGCAATTGACCCAGCTGAGTCACTCTATCAATCTAACACTGTCCCACTGGGATAACCTGCATTACTGTGTTAATTAAATAACTTGCAAATTTTACAGACTGTCATACATGTTTTGCTGTACTCAACTCACCTTCAAAATGTACAGCTGCTGGAAAAACACACTGCAGCCTGAACTTCAGCTTCTCCCCCCTATACTTACAAATAAACCTCTGGGAAATCCCAGGAGCTTTGCCCCTCGGTGTCCTCTTCATACCTGCCCTCACATCGCAGTTGTTGTGGGATGCCACCCACCCCGCGGTGACGCCGACAGCCACGGGGCTGCGGGGACACAGCTCAGAGCAGGACCGCAGCCCCCGGGCACCCCGTGCTCCCATAGCTGTCACGTCTTTCATCATTATGAGGAATGGTCTCCTACCGCAAACTTGTTCTTACAGCACCGAATCGTGGGGAACCTCCAGCCCCTCAGTGCTGTAGACACCACTACTAATTGTGATGCATCACTAATAGAGACGGATTTGTGCCCTCTGCTTCCTTCTCATTTGTGCCCCACTTGGTTTGTTCAGGCCAAGCCGACAGTGTGAGGATTTACCCCCTGCTGCCCATCACAGAGGCGTCCAAGTCTGTTTTTCATGAGGTTTAATACATGCTCGTGCATTATTGGGTGCAGGTGACTGGGTGCCGGGCACAGGCAGCCAGCGCAATGTCCCCGTCACCGCACACCGGCTGTGCGTCCCGATCACAGCGGTGCCCACTGGAGCTGGAATGGGGCAGCTGGGGGTGGCCTGTCAAGATCAGGGGCATCAGAGTAGCAATCTATGCAGGTGTAAACCAAAACAAGCAGCACGAAAGCTGACACTCCTGAGAAAGCGGGAGCGATCCCCAGGCAGCTCTGGCTCCAACCGACGCAGAGCAAAACCCCTCTGGGGCTCTCCAGAGTTGTGCCATGGCCATGCCAGGCGTCAGCCTTTCTGCTTCCGCGTCTCAGAAACGGCAGCCAAATGCTACAGACACGAACAAGCGTTAATCTTCATCAGCCCTTGAAGACCGTGTTCCTCCCCCTGCTAACAACCAGGATCATTTCAGTTTCAAATTTTGCACCATACTTTATTTTTACACCTCACAAGAATGCTCCTCTGGAGGGATATTTATAAATGCGCTAATCTTCTCTTCTGCTAGTTCCTCTCTGTTCGTACCCGCCATGAGCAGCCCTGAAGTCAAACCCTTGGACCCCAGAGGTCTGCAGTGCCCAGCACACCGTGGGAAACAGCTGCGTGCCCCTCCGTCTGCAGCCAAACCCTGCGCCTGCAGCCAGGGAACAGCGCTACCCCTCTGTGGGTCTTCCAATGCGTAGGAAGACTGCAAATAGTTTTTTCACTGGCCATAAAAAAGTCTTCGTGGCCATAAAGAAACTCACCACTTCTAGAAAGTGATTTAACCTCATACAGAAAGAAGCTGTGTTTGGTCCCTTTCCCTGTCTTTCAGTGCGGTACAGAGAGGGGGGAGACACCTTCGAGTGTGGCAGCTGGGGAATTGTGAAAGCTGATGCCTACCCTCCCTGGACCAGGACGGATATTAATGAGCTACAGCTAATTAAACCTATTAGAGACAGCTTTTTGCAGGGTCAGCAAACAAATCAAATATGCTATAACATAGCTATCCCAGAGGGGAAATAACATGCTCCCTGTTGCATGTGAAGTACTTTTCCCTGGGAAGCCTACTGCTTTACAGAAACGCAAATGTATGTGGGAGGATATCTTGTTTAGCTCTTAAGCTTCTATTTGTCCTTTCACATCAAAGAGGAACGAGTCCGCCCCTACTGCAGTCTACGAGCACCAGTGCACCTGCGAGGTCCCCAGCTGACCTGTGGATGATGTGTCTGCTCTGGAGATAGTCGAGGGCCAGCACCAGCTCGCAGATGAAAAGCTTCACGGTGCCTTCCTGGAACCGCACATTTTGTTGGAGATGGTAACGCAGGTCCCCTCCAAGCAGCAGGTCTACAACCATAAACATATCCTCTTCATCCTGGAATGAGTACCTAAAATGGCATAAGCATGATTCAAGGATGATAATATTAAAAAAAGATGAGTTAAAAAGGCTACATACAAAACCTCTCAGAATACTCATAATTTCTTGGAACTTTTTCACTTGGAAAATAATAATTTAATTACCTTTCCGTGCTCCGTTTCCCACTGAGACTAAACTTCTACCACCTATATTCTCAAAATAATTGAGATTACAATAATTTAGCTTCAGATCCGTAACCAAGTCGGTATGAACAAGTACCAGCAGGCCCACAAGAAGAACAGAAGCCCCATGTTTTTATGTCAAACTTGTTACTCTCAGCCACTTCAGAACCAAAGCCACATCCAAACCCGTTACCCCAACACAGCGTGCTGCTGATTTCCTCCCCCGAACAGTTGTGAAGGGAGACGGACAGGAGTCTGGCAGGCGGACACAGCTCTCAGGAGAGTTTATCACGTGTACGAGCGGCAGTGACTGATAGCACAGACCAGAAAGGGCACAGGAGGTGCAGGCCACGCACGTGTGTTTCAGGGAGGACCTCACACTCACCCTTGTTTGCTCCTTGCTTCCTGAATCGCTGGGCAGTGTACGGCATGCAGCAGCTTCGTTTGCTCAGCAGTTAACAGCTGGCCAGCGGCCAGGAGCTAATGAAACGCATCCACTTAGGACGTGTGAGGAGGATGACGGTATGGCTGCCACCCAGTGCGCGCCGTCAGGAGAGGATGGCCACCGGCCACCGCTAAAACAGCCGCCACTTCGACTATGGAGTGGTGCAGCTCCAGAAATCACTCATGTCACACCTCTGCTGGTGCTCTGAAAACCATCCAAAAAGCCTACGCTGCCCCAACCAACACTCGTGTAGGTAAGATCCCTGCAAGGGATCTTGGAAGATCCCTTCACCCGCTGCGAAGCCCTGGCTGGCTGAGAGACAGCAGCTCAATACAGCAGTGGAACCCTGGCTTGGAGCTCTGGATAAACACTGTCTGCTCCCACCTGGGTTCACACTCAGCTCATCAACATGGACATTTCGTCTTCTCCAAGCACCCGAGGAACTAACCATAGGAGCAACACAGAGAGGAGCCCGAAACCAGTACGCGCCGCCCTGCCTGGACTCGCAGCCTGCAGACTGTGCACCAGCGGCACTCAGACCAGACAACGGTTCTGCTGGCTGCAGCCTGTTAATAAACCCATTTGCTCAACACAACAGGGGACGCAGCTGCTATCTGCCGTCCCTCCTTAACTGACCTGATTCCATGCAATTATTTACCAAGTGTCCCTCTGAGACGGTCTAACAATCAGCCATGAGCTTTCTTCTCATGGATTTTTTCTTACCAATACACCGGCTTCTTGATGCGATGAGCAGCACCACAAACGAGAATTACTCCACACGAAGCTGGTAGTCCGCGTACCATTCAGAGCACAGGACTGCTAAAGGCTACACCCGCGGCCAGGGACGATGTGATCATAGAATCATAGAATAAGTGAGGTTGGAAGGGACCATTAAGATCATCAAGTCCAACCGTTAACCTACCCTGATTTAAAAACACCCACTTCTAAACCATGTCCCTAAGCATCTCATCTACCCTTTTCTTAAACACCTCCAGGGATGGTGAATCCACCACCTCTCTGGGCAGCCCATTCCAATGTTTAATAACCCTTTGAGTGAAAAAATGCTTCCTAATATCCAATCTAAACCTGCCCTGACATAACTTGAACCCGTTTCCTCTTGTCCTATCACTTGCCACGTGGGAGAAGAGGTCAGCCCCCATCTCTCTAAAACCTCCCTTCAGGTAGTTGTAGAGGGTGATAAGGTCACCCCTCAGCCTCCTCCTCCCCAGGCTAAACAACCCCAGCTCCCTCAGTCGTTCCTCATAAGGCTTGTCCTCCAGACCCCTCACCAGCCTGGTAGCCCTTCTCTGGACACGCTCCAGAACCTCAATGTCCTTCTTGTAGTGAGGGGCCCAAAACTGAACACAGTACTCGAGGTGAGGCCTCACCAGTGCCGAGTACAGGGGGATGATTACTTCCCTACTCCGGCTCACTACACTATTCCTGATGCAGGCCAGGATGGTGTTGGCCCTCTTGGCTGCCTGGGCACACTGCTGGCTCATACTCAGCCGGCTGTCCACCAACACCCCCAGATCCTTCTCTGCCAGGCAGCTTTCAAGCCACTCCGCCCCCAGTCTGTAGCACTGCATGGGGTTGTTGTGACCCAAGTGCAGGACCCGACACTTGGCCTTGTTGAACCTCATACCATTGGCCTCAGCCCATCTGTCCAGCCTGTCCAGATCTCTCTGCAGAGATAAGACCAGAAGTGGGGAAACTCAGATGATTTGCCCTGCACAGATCTATACACATGCATACACTGTTTAGTTCTCAGCAGCTGAGCGAGCTTTGCCTGGAACTGCTTGTTCAGGTAGGAAAGCAAAGTTTGGAGATATGCCCAAAGCTCTGGGAGGTGTAGATGCATGGTTCTCATTCAAACCCTAATTAGAACAACACTGAATGGCAATACCATCAAAATCATGAGAGTTCACCTAACAGCACTCAAGTTACAGGAGATTTCAAAAAGGAACACAAAGTTATTCAAAGATTTGTGATCTTCAACGTGGTTTAGCCTTATTTTTTGTGTTTAGCATTGATAAGTTCCACCTCATTCTAAAAATAAATCCAATATCCAATAAATGTAGCTACCCACCACCACAGAGGAACCCTGTAACTACAGAATATTGGCCACTGCATCAGGCAGTGTATGAGACATAACCCCTTGAAATGTTACTGGTGTCCTAATAAAATTAACCTGCAGACTCTAACAGTAATAGTGTCTTGTCTAAAATTCCTTTCCACTGCCCCACTGCAGGAAAACATGCTGAAACAAATGAAGGGGGAAGAATTAGTGCATCTTTTATCACTCAGCTGGTCAATCCCATTGCTAATGATTGGAAAAGGACTATAACCAGAGCACGTAGGTTGCATTTATCAGGTACTCTTAAAGGAAAGAGACCCTTTTATGTACACATTTCCCCTACAGACATATGGGTTTCTGCAATAAAATTTCAATAGTATTATTTTTCTCTCAGTAAATTCAATGATAAATTGTTTTTGTCTTTGCTGATGAGCATCAATTCAGTCCAATATCAATAAGGTATTAAGCCAGGCTATTTAAAGTACAAAATAAACCACAAAATCAGAATCAGGAGGTGATGAGAGGAAAGTGCTGCCAAGGGAAATCCTGCGAACAGAGCACTGCTTGGCCATCGATCCCGTGCTGTTACTGCGCGGTCCTGGGAGTTGCAAAAGAGCACTATTAAATACAACTGGGTTATGGTAACGAGCAACACCTGCCTAGGAAGAAACCACAAGGGAACACATGAATAAACTCTCTTGTGCTTGTCTGGGGGGACAAGGGGGCTAACTTCTTGCTTAATTAAACAGGATTCCCCTGAAAGCAGAGCCCCAGTCAGGGGAACAGATGAGGAGCCCCCCACAAGGGTGGGGATGGGTGCCCAGTGCACACACACGCCTTGACCAGAGCAGCGCGGGCACCACTGACGCTTGCCCGCTGGCAGTGCCCGGGCAGCCCCCACGCCGACGGCTGCTTGCACCGGGCTTGGTGGGTGGTGCGACACCCATCATGCTGCAGATGGCAATGTGCCCAAAACTCGGCTTGCAGCAGAGAAGCCGGCGGTCTGGTCTCAAAGATGTCTCTAGCTGACACCGCTGACCTAGCCTGTGAGCAAAGGAGCAGTATCTTACCATAAATTAACCAGGAAGGGGTGCTCCAGGTCCTGCATGATCTGCAGTTCCTTGAAAACATTTCTCACTTCATTGCGCTCCACGCACTTTTGTTTATTCATGTATTTCATGGCATACATCTTCTTGGTGTCGTTCTTCTGCACAACACAGACCTAAGTGAGCAAATCAAGGGACAAACCAGAGATGATGGGTCAGAAAATTTAGGCAGGTAACACCCTGTCACACACATGTTCTCAAGTAAGCAAAGTCCCCACTGCCAAGTCACAGCTCCCCGTGCCAACGCTGCAACGCCGGACATCACCAGCAGGCCCCTCACCCACTTTTCTGCCGAAGAAGTAATTTTGCTGGGGCAAAGGTGAGGGGAAGGAATTTATCACCACAAAGACAGGAGATAGGGAATTGAGCATGAGTCTACATTTTATTTAATAGCACTAACTCATCTTGGCTGTGTCCGTCCCTCCCACACCAGTTACTCTTAAGAAGAGTCCTTTCCACCACAGCACTACAGGTTGGAAACTGGGGAGCAGCACCTGACCTCCCCCTTGATTAGTTTCATTCAGCTCACACAGAACCTCGGGCTTTGTCAGAGGGGCATTGGGGTTTGAATTTTAACTCTTCTTACAGTTATATTTCAAATCTAGAAAGAAACGTTGCTTCAGTGAAAGACTCGGAGTTTGTAAAACTGCAAGACAAACCAGACTGGGTTTTCAGATTTGTTTCCACAACAGTTTACAAGTTTGGGATGAACTTGCAAAGTTTCAGTCAACCTTTTTTGTTTTGCCACCCAAGGAATCTCTTTGTCTAGAGATTTTTGTCGCACTCTGCACCTAAGGCGCACCCCATTTGTGGCACGAGAGTGCCTTTATGTGAGGGGGCAAATGACCTTCTGGAATTCTGTCAGCACACATATAACAGCATAAAAATAAAACGTATGACCATAACCTGATGCTTAACACCAAACACTGTGTTTCACAGACAAATATCCTCTTAAAAAAATTGCCAGGCCTTTCATGTTGATTGTAGTTCTTTATTAAAGACACATCATGATGTTCAGTGTTACTTTGCTGGGGAATCTTAGAAAATGCTTATCCAGAAACATAATGAAATTCAGCTTAATTTGATTTATCAGTATCTCATTCTAATCTCCTCTAATATAATTTGTGGCTATGGAATGGATGAGGAATTGGGCTGTGGTTCCTTCTTGATTACCAGGAGTTGAAGCTCCGGTCAAAGCTCATTGACAAGGCAGGGGTTATTTCTTGGCTCTCATGTAAGCCTCTAATCTGCCCATTTCTCAGTTACATTTCCAGCTGTCCAAATGGTGATTAGTTCACAAAATACTTACTTTTCCGAAGCTGCCCTTCCCAATAGCTCGCAAAATTTCAAAATGGTCGAAGGTGACTGCAAGAAGAGCAAACATTCAAACATTACATGGCTGAGCAACCATTTGATTATATTCCATTATTTCTACATTTTTTTTTCCTTAAGATAAGAGTTGAGAAAAACGAGGGACACCCTAGCAACTTTCTGGTGCTTTTAGGTGGCAGATTTGGGTGCTGTTTAAAACTTGGGTGTTTATCAGGCGTCTTTGCTTTCCAGCTGAGTGGCACAGGCGAGCACCCTGGGTCAGCCGTTGTCTGGGGCAGACTGGGCAAGGAACCATCAAGTGAGTGTTTTCACTCTGCCCTGCCTGTTCAACATGAAAGTCTCATCTTATCATAGAATCACACAATCACAGAATGGTTTGGGTCGGAAGAGACCTTAAAGACCATCTAGTGCCATCCCCTGCCCTGGGCAGGGACACCTCCCACCAGCCCAGGTTGTTCCAAGCCCCATCCAAGCTGGCCTTGAACACCTCCAGGGATCTTCTTCCTGCTGAAACCAAATGCAAAGAAGTTTAGTCCATCAAATGTTTATACCACGTGAAGACGTAAATGGGCAGCTGGGTTTTCGTATCCTTGTGGTACTCCAGACACCGTTTGATACCTGGGCAAGATAAATACAGCAACCCTGGACACAAGCTTCGCTGCTGCTCAGCATCCAGCACAGCCGTTCCTGCTCGAAAGGGAAACAGAAGAGCAGCATCTTTGCAGACCGTGCACTGAAACGGGGAGGAAGAAACGTGATCGTGGGCTTCAGTTCCCTTTCTGGCCTCTGCTGGAGATGGGACTGGGAGGCGGACGTCTGCACCGCCAGGGAGAACGCTTAGCTTACAGCGCCAATCGATGGACCCTACACACCACGTGTTTCTGATCGGCCAGAATGAAGCTGCCTGTGTTCATCTCAGGCAATAAATAGATCCAGAGAAACAGCAAATCAAATTACCACACTGCAAACACAGATTAACTGTGCCGGGTTCAAACCCTGCCGCCGACCGCTGGGTGAGGCGCTGTAGCAATGACTGCCGAGTCCAACGCTCGGAACCCTGCTGACGCTTCCCCAAGACGCTGGTGCAGCCGCGCCGTGCCCAGCAGCCGTCCGCCAAGGGAAGGCCACGCTCTGGAATCCGCTCCTGAACCAGCCACTGCTGAGCCACACCACACCCAGATGCTCGCCCAAGGCTTCAAAAAAAGGCCTCTGACAGATTTACAATAGCTCATCAGCTTTCACTGGTGTGACCCCTGGAACGGAGAGATACCACCAATGCGATGGGCTTGAAATCGCAGAGCTCATTTGCCTCGTGCCCCTCCATCTTCCCCGCCAGCAGAAGGGGCCGGACCCTGTGGCAAGAGCCAGGGAGGGAGGGCTGTCCCCCCGCCGGGACCACGGGAACTGGGAAACACCATGTCCACCGCTGCCTTGCAGGCCCCGCAGCACCCTCCCCTCCCCGCTGAGGCCGACCGCCACCAGCTGCTTCAACGGCCATCTCAGGAGGCGACCGGCCGTGTGCTCCCAGCGCCGGAGTCCACGTCTCGTGGGCAGGTTGGGCCCTCAGGAACAGCCATCCTTGGTGGTCTGCCTGGGGGCACTACCGTCAGCACCCCGTGCCAGCACAAACAGCCACGTGTTCTGCCACCAGACGAGACTTCACACCGCCTCCAGCACTTGGCTAAACCAGAGGAAAAACCGCACGGCCTCTTTCCCTTTCAGCTTCAAGCGAAACAAGAATGGAAGCACTTGCTCTGCAAAGAAGCATGGCCATGCCTGTGTTTGCCTGCTGACAGCAGCCTGGGGCGCCCGTCGGTGCCCTCCTGGCCGCAGCCCGCAGCCGCCGGCTGTCCCACCACGGTGGGGCTCTGCTACCAGCGCCAACCTGCCGCCTGCTGCGCGCTGCCCACGGGGTCTTCCGAGGCGCAGGCTCTACGCAGATGTCTTGCGTGAAAGCCCTGTCTGGCACCTCCATCGGGTGCTACGGGTGGTCCCCTCTCAGGCTGACCTGGACTACTTCAACTACATTGGCACCATCCCCGAACAGACAGGTCTGCGTGCGCCGAGCCCCCGGCCCCCTCAGCATCACAGAATCACACACAGAATCTCCTCGATTGGAAAAGCCCTGTAAGATCCTCTAGTGCAATCATTAACCTAACACTGACAACCCACCACTAAACCATGTCCCTGAGCACTGTATCTACACGACCCTTAAATCCCTCCAGGGATGGGGACTCCACCACTGCCCTGGGGAACACGTTCCCACTGCTCCGGCTCCAGGCTCCGGCAGAGCTGGAGGACTGGGCTGTAGCCTGCCCAAACCTTCCCAGGCAGCTCTTACCATAGCAGAGCTTGGACATACGTGGGCTGCGGCAGTGCCGGGTGCTATGGCCGGTGTCGGACCCACATGCCATGTGCCCGGTCATCTGTGCAGTGAACCGGCGCAGGCAGGTCCAAGCCTTGTCCTAGCAGACACACGGTGCGTGAGCAACTTGTGCTCCAGGTGGCAGAGCGGCCCCCCTCTGTGCCTTCTGAGACCACAGGTTGTCTTGAAAAGTGCAGCTCAAACACAATTGTCATTTGCTGCTTTCTTCATTAACGGAACTGTGGCACAGAAACCAAGAGATGTTTGTCCCCGGAGCTCTTCATCAGATGAGATTGCCAGCAAGGAAGCTGATGTTAATCACTCTGCCACAGCAACGATGAATCCCCCTCATTAGAGATTTGTGCATACTGGTCAGAAATAAACCCATTTTCCTCGGGATACATCCTGCCTCTAAGCTTCGACGGGGGTAACATGACAGACGCTGCCTCCTTGCCACCACACAACTACAGGGAAGTGTGCTCATACTTTGCTAGTGGATTATTATTTTTTTTTTAACAAAATGCATGTATTTTCCAAAGAAATTAACCAGGCAGACTGGGTTTCATTCAGCAGAAACATGATGAGTGAGGGTCACCAAACTGCCAAAGGGTCCACTGAGCCTGCCCAACCTTCCTCAAAAAAAAAAAAAAAAAAAAGGCTGAAAACAGCCACTGCGTCCCTGGCCAGGAGTGTAACACTCACTGGGTAACCCATACAATGCATTATTTCAAACAGGCACACTAAATTAAAAAATTTGTCCTTTTAATTGCCATTATTTTTTCACAATAAAGATGCCACAATCTAACCAAAGCAAAGTTCATGGTTTCCAGCTACAGCACTTGGAAAAAAGACAGGCTTTTAGGCACAGAAGCCCCTTTTCAAATGTGGAACAACAGCTGCCAACATCAGAGCTAAATACAAGTCGGTAACAATTGCACTTAACTAGATGTGTTTACCAGTTAGATGGTCTGAGAGAAGGACAGTGGATACCCGCAGAAAACAAGGGGAGAGCGAAGATGCCTATCACCCGCAGGGGAAAGGGGAGGGGAGAGGAGTGCCTGCTGCCTGCCGGGGAGAGGGGGGCTCCTCTGGCCACAGGCGCTGGGACCTCGCACGGGGCTTTGGCAGAGCGGGACACACCATGGAACGCAGAGATCCAGCCAGATGCTAACATCTGAAACAGCTGCAAATCCAGGGGAGTTAAGCCGGCAGCCAGATGTTGCATGTTAACACCCTCTACCTCCATTGTCTTTTAATAGGAACGCTTTCATGAACATGTTAACACCCTCTGCCTCCTTGTCTTTTAATATTAATATTTTCATTAACATTTTAAACAGTCTATAACTGAGCTGGTTGTAATAAAGCTAAATTGCATACTTTTTAAGACTCTCAAATGAGGTACAATCACGTTTTAACCTCTCTCTGTTTTAGGTTTCCTCTCATCGCCTATTTTCACAGTGAGACAGTCCAGAGTCTCACTTCCAGAGAGTACAGAAATTCATGATGTCCAAATCAGGAACCAAACACATGCTCTTCATCCTGAATCCACATCTACAGATTTGACAAGCCTCATTTCACTGCCTGATGGCATCTAAAACAATGAAAAAGCCAAAGCATTTGCCCTTCAGAGAGAAAATTCATGTGATATGCCAACTCAGACGGATCATGTTTAAGAGATGCCAAGGAAGATAATACAATTGCTGTAAAGAACCAACTGAAGCATAAGCATGAAATACCATTTTGAAAGCCAGGGTTGTATTTCTAAACCCAGGTTCAAGAAACAATATTTAGATAAAAAATACAGAACCTAACTAGCCATGAAGAACATCACCATCAGAGACAAGTCAACCCTGCCAGAGCCCCAGGCTCCACCTGCCCAGTGGCACTCAGCGCTTCGGGGGGCTCAGCTCCCCCCACCCCTGCGGCCTGCCCCAGTACAGCTAGCTCAACACCGCATGGTCTGTTACCACTTGTCTTCCTTTTGTCACTGCAATTTCCCCCATTTTCATTCTGTTCCCTCCCTCCCTCCCGGGCTCTGCAGCCCCAGGAGAACCAGCACTACCCCAGGGCCAGGATGCTAATGCAGGTGTCCCCAGACCGGGGAGCCGAACTCGGCGCAGATCCAGGCAGAGGAACAGAGCCACAGCTCACACTCTTCTGAGTCCCAGGGCAGTTTAAAGACAGAACAGCCAGCGGTGGACTAGAGAGGACACTGGCAAGGGACCACAGCGTGATGTATGCCCACCTCACACAGCCATTGTCCCCACCTATTGTCTATTTCTGCTTTATCTTCCAGCAAATGTGGCCAGCTGGGGAGAATATCTGGCTGCCATCCTCCAGGGATGCTTTCCACACCCTTTTGCCCAGAAGCAGCACAAACAAAATCCGGCTTTTAACATGGTCTCATCCTGACTACAACGGGAGGGAGATCACCTTGCAGCACTGAACCTTCTGTCTGGTTATTACATTTTCTTTTCATCTAACTAGCTTATTATCTACAACTGTGCCTACTCAGAGGAAACGCTGAGAGAAAAATCATGCTGTCATCCCATTTCAGCCAATGGCAAACAAAGCCCCTTTGAGAAGCTCAACTCAAAAAAAAAAAAAAAAAAAAAAAAAAAATCATGGTACCAAAGAAAATAGTCAAATTATAGCAACAGCAATTTGCAAAAATACGCAAGAGGCGTTATGACTATGTGTGCATATCAAAGGATGAGGGGAGCCCGAGCGAGGCGTGAGCCCAACTGCCCTGCTCCGTGCTGCCCGTCTCTGCACCGCACGAGGTGCCGCTCCACGGAGCGAACGGCCGAGCAGTGGGCGGAGGAGAGAGCCCATCACTGAAGAGCACAGGCACAGGAAGGTGAAGGAATCTGCCCACAGTTATGCAGCAAACTACGGCACAATATAAATCCAGAAGTCTTCGCCCCCAAGACAGCTCCTTAACAACCCTGTTTTACAAAAGGTTTCACCTTGTTGCAGCTGCCTAAGTATTCTCCAAGTCATAGGGTTTTTTTATTTTTCAGCAAATTGAGAGGTAGTGTAGAGAAATGAAATCACCGAACATCTGAGAAGCAGACCCGGCTCCTGGTGCAACGGCGCAACGCTCGCTGGGGCGGGATGTTCCCTCTCCCCCGTGAGCAGCATCTGGCGGCCCTGGCCCCAGCGGCGGATGCAGCTGCAGCACAACACTGCCAGAGGTGGAATTCGGACTGTGAAGAATCAGGTGCCTTCCTAGCACCACAGCACTTACACAACTCACGCTGTCGCTGTTTGTATCTACGCAGGTCCTGAACGAAAAGTCTCCCTACAGCATGGCCAAAGAGGTGGGACCGCTCTCCACCGCCTGGTGAAGTGACCCCGCAGCGTCACGGAGCGGAAGAGCCGTACAGCTGCTTCCTGCTGTACCCAGCAGCTCTTAATCCATTTCAATTTTAATTGACACTAGAATAAGGACAAGATTGTGACATCTAAGGTGATACAGTCTCTGGTCACAGATTTGCCAAGATAATGGAGAAGTTAATAGGGGACATCCCCATTTCAGCTGGGTTCCTCTCCCCCCAGTATGTTAAAATATGACTAATTAGAGAAAAAAAAAACGTGCTATCACTTTTTAAATTTGGGCAGGACCATGATAGCACAACGGCACCATCTGGACACGGTATCTGGGTGCAAGGGAGACCCCTGAGCCTACCGAAACTCAGCAGACCAACACTGAACCCCTTGAGATGGTCAGGACTGGGCTTTTCCCTCGACTTGCCAGCACGACACACAAACGCACCGGGCATGGGGTATGGCACTTCACACTTCTACAGCCCAGTGCCCTTTGCCAGAGAGCTAACGTGGGCTTCAGACGCTGTCGGGTTTTGTTTGCTGAAACCAACCCCTTCCCAAGCACAGAGCTGGCTCTCATAAGAAATGACCTGTCCAAGAAGATTTACTGCCCCAAGGACAGTCACCCTGCACAGGTCACCGCATCGCTCAGGGCGTTATCTATTCCTCAGTCACAGGAGCTGATGCTGCATGAAGCACATTGAACCCAGAGAGACCAGCAGAGAGACCAGCCACCCCAATGAAAATCCAATTTGTTATAGTCAGTCTCACAGCCAGGACACATCACCCCAAGGAAGGTGACCAGGAATGTGAAAAGGATTAGTCATCCTGCGCTAGCACAAGTAGTTATTTATGAGCGATGCCAATGATGAGCATTTAGATGCACCAGCAAGAAAATCTCCAGAAAAACCTCACAACACTGATTTCTTTGCACTAAAGTAACTGGAAAAAAAAATACAAAAACCCAAAGAAAACTCGCAAGCAGTTGCATTATTCATTTGGGAACCACAGCCAACTCAGCCCAACAGCCCCACACACACCACTGGCACCACGGGCACAGCAGCGCAGAGCGATTCACCGGCTGTGCCCGGGGGCAACAGCAGCGAACGCAGACCCCAAAGTGGGCAATCTTCTGTGCAGAATGACAAACCGAGGTGTGCAGGGAAGGGCCAGATCACCGCGGGGTGGTTGGGGACAGTGAAGGGAACACTCTGCTGCGCAGGGTGACTCTTCCCCTCCCCGAGCAGCCGCCTGCATTGGCCGCTGCGCACGGGGGACGGCGACAGCCTGGGGCAAGAGGCTGTCAGCTGTTGTGCCATGAGCACTAACGGTGCCACGCAGGATATAATCACCGCCTTTCCAGAAGGAAAGCGCGTTCCTCCTCGAGACCTCTTTCCTCAACGAGCCGAGTGAGAAAGACCAGGTTTGGGCCAGCGTCCCCTCCTTTTCCCCTTACGCCCCCAGTAATCAGAATTACATCCTCTCTGGTTGGAGTTCTTACCTTCAGACCAGCAGTTTACGAGCAATCTAGGTTCTTGTATACTTTACTTTTATTTGTACCTATCTGTATTTATCTAGATATGCATTTTATGATTGTACCCAGGTGAAAGCCCATATGGCAGCTACCAAGCTGACTCATGCAACAGGAAATATATTTATGGAACAATCTTTTAACGACTGTCTCTATAATCCTGGCAGCACAGTGACACTGGCCTCCAGTACTGTTCGCAGCAATGTATTCTCCTTTTCCAGCCAACCAAGCCCGCGTGCTGGTCTCCCAGTGCCAACGGGCATTGCTGCCCAGCCGGGCAGTCACCAGCAGCCTCCACCTCTGCCGGCCAGGTCTCTCTCGGTGGCCCTCCCGCCAAGGCCAAGGCAGGGATGGGAACAGGCACCACTCAAGCTGTTGTCCCACCACACTTCATGCCAGTCCTTCTTGTGCTGTGGTCTCCAGAACAAACCTCCGCTGCCTCCAGAACGGCAGCATTTCTCCCCTGCCTTCGAAGTGTCTGGCGGCGTCCCAGAGACATCTCCACACCAAACCTCTGCCCACAGCTATCCTGCCAGTGCCTGCGGAGAGGGAACACAAAAGGACCCCCAGACACCCGACCACAGCTCTGCAGGGGACCAAGGACACACTGCTGCTGCAGACCCCGACACACCTTCGCTTAACCAAGACGTGTGGGTGTTTGCAACCCCAGCATGGGAGCTGGGGCGACTCTCAGCCTCATACTCTGCACCGGTGGACTCTGCAGTCCCAGACAACAACTATGAAAAGCTCTTACCATCTTCGTTTTCATCAAAGGGTGGTGACTTGCTGGAGATGTTTGCACCCATGGTGTGTTCAGCCCTGGCTCAGCTCTCTCCACTTCTTCAGTTGCGTTACCACCTCCGAAGCCGTTGTCTCCAGGACGGTGTCACCTGCAGGTCACTGCCAGCAGACCTGGGCAGCGTTCTGCTGGTGCATCCTGGGGAAGGCAGGGGGCAAAAACGCATCATCATTCAGGATTAAGCTGCATTTTGCATCTTGCAAATTTCTGACTGGAGGTTCACCGCTCTGGGGACAAAACTGAGTATCAGGGAAAAAGCACATTATAATGGAGCTCACTATAGAAACCCAGCAACTTCATAACCGTGTAACCTAGACCAGGACTGCTGCCCGCCGAGGGAAGTGCAGAGACAGACTAACAGACCAAAAGATCTGAGGATCTGGCTCATGTTTGCTGTATCATCCAACATATTATATTTTGTAGCTTCAATGATGTTATGACCCGATTTAGAGATGCATGACTAATTGTAATGAGGTCAATAGCCAAAATAAATTGATACAGTGAATTGGCTGGATAAAATCAGAAACACACTTTTGACTACTAAGGTCACATAGAAGCGTAAAAGCTATATAAGAAGAAATTCAAAGTGTCAACCTGAAGTTGTCACAGAAGTCTTTCATGTGGAACAAAATCATACTTTTTTTTTTTTTTAAAATGAAAAGATTTCATGGAAAATCAAGGTGTAGCTACCATTCAGTTTCTTCAAAAATTTTTTTGGATATGAACCATGAACAAAAAAGATCTTCTGATTTATGGTTCAGTGCTGGCTGCAGCGGCTGGTTTTCCTCTCACACTGCAAAGGACAGGTCTGTTCATGAGCAGACAACACAGGTTTTAATTTTCCAACTCTCCCCTGAACATGTCTGTGTCTACTGGAGCATTTGATTCTGTGTAGTTTAGTGACACTCGAGATAGCTTGAGTGATTTCATATGGGCGCAGGAGCAGTTTTATTTTTACAGTGTTTACATGCAAGGCACCTTTTTATGCTCATTTTGATACTGACATCCCTGTGAAATATACATTTATTTCTTGTTGGAAGTACAAAACCCTGAAAGAATAAAGTGAGGGAGTAACAGTGCAGCACCATCTGGATTTTGTCCAGCTGGGAGTGTTCTCCAGGGCGTTCGTATTTTCACTGAGCGTTTTAGGATGCAGTGCAGCCTTACTCATTCTTCTCAGATCTACGTTCTGGAAATACAGCTACTGAGCAGCTTCACTTTTTTACTTTAAAGTAACAAAATCATGTTACTGAAGCACAAAAGGGAGGAATCATAAAAATAAAAAGTTGGTGAACACAGAATTACTGGGACAGTCTTGGGAACTGGGACGGGCACAGGATGCTGTGGGTTCCCCGCAGCAGCACACTCAGCTCCTCCTCCCCAGGTGCCTTCACGTCCACCACTCAGTCGGGAACCCAGCTCTAACCTCGCGCCCTGGATCAGGACAATTACTTTAAAGCAAGTGCCAAAGCTTGCCTGAGGTTTAAAAGCAACCCCTATATTTGGGTGTCTTCCTGAGCCAGGCTGCAGCAATGCAAACTTTATCCCCACCGTGACACCCCGGGAATCCAACTGTAGATCAAACCGCAGCAGCTGCCGAGGTGACACGTGGCTGTCCGCGATGGCATCCATCCTCCCCGCGGCAGCTGGGGCTGCGGGGTCTCCCCGTGCTCCCCACAGCCCCCCCCAGCACCAGCAAGAGGCACCCAGAGCAGACCAGAGGCAGCACACCAGGCGCTCTCTCTCCAAGGCATTTTACAGTCCCAACTGCGACCCACCCGCGCTGCTGTGGCTCAGGTGGATCTCACCCCTCTCAGCAAAGAGCAGGGGAGTCTGCATCTCTCCAAAGGCAAAAAAAACCCAGTGCAAACTACTAAAAAACCCTAAATTATTGATTTCTCAGCTCAGAGAACTGGAACAAGATCCATCAATAAAACAAAGGAAGCAGCAAATGTTTGCGATTCCCATCCATGCCTCTGAAGGGAACAGATTGAGCCTTCCGTCTGAAACAAAGCCACACCAGCACTTCTTTTCAAGCCCCAAAACTTACTCTGCAGGGGAAAAAATACACCTTTGGATGTAATAGCCACAAATCAGGTTCGCATACTGATGTGTCTACATCACAGTGAGGTTATTGGTGTCAGCCAAGGTCAGCTGCTCAAGGAAACTTTCTTGTAGAGGAGCCTGCAGCTTAATTTATTTTTGACAATACATCAATACATAAAAGCCATGAGGAAGGGGTGCAGGTATTCCTTGAAGTTAAGCTACTCTGAGTAATAATTACAAGGATTTGTATCTTTACAAAGTGCACCCAGGGTATGGTAGTGATACATCTTTCCCTGTTTCACACTGCACAGTCACAAACTGATTACAATCATTACTTTCTCTTGGGCCAAGATGACTAATGCTGCCACATTAACCTCATGCTCGGTTGGGCCGCTCGATGCTCCCCGCGTGGCGCAGCAGCAGCTCCGCTCCTCAGCCGTCCCCGGGTCTCGGCAGAGGCTCCGGCAGCCGCAGCAGAAACTGCCCGGGCGTGAGAAAGCGGCCGAGCGGGAATGCCCACGCTCGCACCTGCAGAGCGGGGGCTGCGCACCTCCACAGCGCCGAGCACACCTCACCCTCAACAGATAAAGGCAAAGCCAAAGCAAAGCAGAGGGGAGCGACCGCCGGAGTGCGCGGCCAGGCTGTGACACCCCTGGGAGCCCGGCGGGACTGCGGGACGGGCCCGACCTTTCTACAAACGGCGAGCAGCTGCCGGCCTCGGGAGAACGGTCACCGCCGGTGGCGACCGAGCGTCCTCAGGGGAGGACCACCAACTCAGAGGGGTTCACAAACATTTCCCTGAACGCCCCTTCACTGCTGAAGCCGTCGCCGCTCTGAACATCTGAAACGGGGCAGTAACGCAGCGAGACCCGACATCGTCCCCTCCCGCCCGTCCCGGAGCAACCGAAGGCGGTCCCGGATTCCGCCGCAGCGGAGCCCGGGGAGGGCGAGAGACGGCACCGGCGGTGTCACCTTCGGCTCCGGCCCGGCCCCGCCGGCGCGGCCGTGCGGCTGCTCAGCCCCCGACCGCCCGTCCTACCGCGGCCGGGGGGACCACCGCGGCCCGGGAGGGCACCTACCTCGGGCGGGCGGGACGGGGCGGGGGCGGCCGGACCCAGCAGCGCCCGGCGGCGGCGGCAGCGACCTGCGGCGGCGGCGGGGGGACAGGAGCCGAGAGGAGCCCCGGGGGGGCGGCGAGCCGGAGGAGCCCAGGAGCGGCCGGAGCGGGCGGAGGAGCCCAGGAGCGGCCGGAGCGGGCGGAGGAGCCCAGGAGCGGCCGGGGGGGGCGGAGGAGCCCAGGAGCGGCCGGGGGGGGCGGAGGAGCCCAGGAGCAGTCGGAGGAGCCCAGGAGGGGCCGGAGGAGCGCAGCAGAAGCCGGGGTGCCGCGCCGCCCACCGCCCCGCGGGTGACGGACAGACACCCCCCGGGCGGGAGCCCCCCGCGGCGGCGGCGGCGGCGGGAGGAGCCCACGCGTGGGGCCGCGCCCCGCAGCCGCCGCCACACCCACGGGGGAGGGGGTCCCTCCGTCCCCGCCCCGTCCCCCCGCTGCCGCTGGCAGCGCCCGGGGACTGCGGGAGCGGCCGCGGCGCCGCTGAGCCGCTGCTGAGGGCTCCGCTGTGGCAGTTCCCGCGGGCGGGGGAAGGACAGAGCCCTTTTGGTCGCCACCGCCGTGGGAACCCCTCTGCCCTCCGCCCCGCGCTCCCCAGCGGCTCCCGGAACGCCGCCCCGGGGGGCGTTATTCCTCCTTTTTAACGGCTCCGGCGCCGCAGTCCCGGTGGGCCCCGGTGTCCCCGCCACTCCTGTGTGAAGGGGTCCCGCAAAAAGGCAGACACCCCATTTCCCACCCCACTGTCCGCAGTCTTTGGGCACCGGCTGTTCCTCTCTCGTTCCGGAGTGCCCAGAGCAGGCTCAGGCTCTTCGGGGTCCCGGGGGAGCAGCCCGTGCCCCCGGACAGCCGCAGAGTAATCGTCCGATTTTAGCCACATCCGTGTATTACTTGGAGAAGAACCAACGAGCTGAAACACAGCTTGGGTTCCCCTAAAACTATCTGCATTTTAGTCAAATGCACCAAATGAAATTGTCTGAAAAAAACCCATGCAAGCTGCAGAAGAAGGAGTCTGGGTTCACTGCAGAGCTGGACCTGGGGCCACTCGTCCCCCCCCGGCCCAGGGGCTGGAACACGCACCAGAGCTCGGGGCGCAGGCAAGCTCACGCGCAGGGGGACCCCAACTCCCTGCGCTGGGAGACGACCTGCACACCCCTACAGCCGGGGCGGGGACCCAGCAGCTATCGCATGGAAATAAAATAACAAAGTGGCTCAAAGCCACACATAAAAGCATCTCTGGTGGGTAGGATAACAAGTTCATGCTACAGGGAATGTTTAATGATTTATCTACAGCTCCAGCAACAGGAGACGTCTGAGATTCCCTCCCCTGCCCAAGGTCAGACTTTACCTTTCAGAGCATCCACCTGCAGTCTTCTGCATGGTCAAAGCAGCTTTTCCTGCATGGACTAAAATTTGCTGGGTTGAGGATCCTTTCTATGTGATCTTTCGCATTAGCAATTTAAATGAAATTTGAAAAACTTGATCTTAAGTCATTAGAATTCTTTTCTAAACATTATTCTTGAGATTTTATTTTCAACAAAAGCTAGAACCCAGGACAAACCCAGTACAGCTGGTGGCATCAGAAGTGAAAATGTTACAAAAGTATTAATTCAGAGTTGTTCTCTGCAGAGTGGGTCATCTGGAGAGTTTCAGTATCTCTGTATGTCGACAGAAATAAAATATTAAAGCGTAATTCCAGAGCACGCCAAAGAAACGTCGAATGGGAGGGCAGAAGGCAGCTCTCCTGCAACAGCTTCTGAGGAACAGCCAACCTCTGCCCCTGGACTGGCAGCAGCGCTGGGAAACGGGAGAACGCCGCTCGGCTCAGTGCTGGCTGAAAGCTGTCATGAGATTCATTTTCCATGGCAGAGAGCATCATCTGCTGGGCTGGGGCTTTGTCTGGTCTGCAACAAAAAGACCACACACACACACACACACAAAAATTCAGTAAAACTTCCCCCCAGTTTTCTTAAGAAATGGAGCTTTCCTACTCTGTCAGCTGAGAAACACGAGGCATGTCCCAAGTAGAGGAGCTTTTTCAGTGGCAATAGAAAAAGGGACTTCGTTCCAAAAGCAGACACCCATTTACTGAACTAATTCGCTCACCTGCGTAACGTGCTACCAACCTGGGGCGTTGTATACAGACGGGTTAGAGAATAATGAACTGCAGTTCTCTTTTCTGCTACCCGCAGCCATACTCGCAGCCTTCCTTCATTTCTGGACACCCATTTGTCCAACTTCGAAATTTAGGGAAAGTGCTGGAAATTTCCTGTTCCATGCAATATACGGCATCTAGAACTGTCGCAGCTGAATCCAGAGAACTACCTGCCTGATGGGAAAATGAAGCTACCACCCAGCCTATGTGTACCTGTGAGCTACATGTCCAAAATATGCTTTAAAGCTTACATCAGAGCCATTTGTATAGATTTTCCTCAGGTTTCTTACAACAAAACCAACACTTCCTAGCAGGTAGACCCCAGGGCAGCAAGGCCAGGGGGAGATCAGGACTCAGGCATGCAGCAGCAGATACCCTGTCCCACCGCAGACCCCCACTGTGCAAGGACATCTCTGGGCAACAGATGAAGGTGTGCTCCTGGTGACACATCAGAGCAGGGAAGCAGGGTGAAATTCCGAGATGCAGCGGAGTGCACTGCAGAGAAGAGGCAGCGGTGGGATGTGCCTGCACCGAAACATGCCAAGCAGAAGGTCGGGGAAGAGGAGTGGGGTCACAAAGGCACCTGTCATGCGGAACAGCCACCCCCGGCCTTCCCCGGCTGCTGACACGGGGGCAGGACGGTAGATCTCTGGTGCCTTCTAATGGAGAAGAGGCAAGGCTGAGCCCTCTCCTCCGAGGGGCTCCTGCGACAAATCAAATGCCCTCAGCGCCTCCACAGGCACACTGAAACCCTTCCCTGGCACCCCAGCCTGCGCGCACAGCGCAAAGCCCCAGGCTCTGCAAGGGTCTGAGGGAGCACAGCACCAGATTGCTGCCACTGAATTAAAAAAAAAAAAAGTTTTCTCTTTTGCTCTTTTACAACTTTAAACATTCAGCCAACTATATTTTTCTTTCAAGTACCAAACTAATTTTTTAGCAATGTCTTACAAAAATAGAGGCATTTAGCCACATTTACAGTATGTATTTCCTGGAACCTTAAGCCCTAAAAGAAGTGAAATTATAGTTAGCAGCTGTATCTCAGCTGGAACCCTTTGGTAAACTTTAACATAATGGTATGTCTTCCATGTGTCAGATTTTAATACCCATTTCTGGCATCTCTTGTGGTTAAGGTGGGCTCACTTTCACATGGGTGCCCAAACAATTAGAGATATTTTGTATGCTTTGCTGTTCTAATAGGTGGACGCTTGTTCAAAAGTATAGGTATTGATATACATATTTAATCGAGCTTAAAACTGGTATGTTGAATATTTTAATCTATTTCATTTAGTTTCCTCAGTGCTGACCCTTAAAAGTCATGAGAGATGAGATTTGCTTAACAAAAATCCTGAGAGGAGAATCCTTCTCTAAGGACACAACTTCAAGTGTGACAGTGCACAAAACGATCGTTGTCTTCAACAGATCATGTGAAACTGCCAATATCATACGTTGGCTTGAATAAAAGGCTTTGGAAAGCTCTAGGCAGAGATGGATAAACTAGACAATGAAAAGCCCTGTTAGGGTTTGGAGGGGTTTTTTAGCTTATATTTGACAGATATAATTGCTACCTTTATCCTCAAGAATCAAAATTGTCAACCCCTGGGAGGTATAAAGCCCAAATTGCTCCCACAGCCAAGAGGACTTTGGTGTGGACATTTGCTGTCTATTCTGGGTCTTAGCTTTAGCCAGAAAAGAAGAAAACATTAAACAATTTGGGAGATGGGGGAGTGAATGTAGCAGAAGTTTTGCTGCTGGCATCACGGCATCTGGGACGTCAGCTGCATCCCCTGGGGCTTCTCCTGTCTCTGGCCCTGGTCAGGAACGTCATCCAACCTCCATTCGTGTACCAGGACTGTGTTGCAAAGTGCTCCTTTACCTCACTGGTGTGCCAGAGGAATCCAGAGCCCGCGAAGGAAGGGGCTTCCACACCACCAGTTGCTACTGCCGCAAGCGGAAACCATTTGGCTTCTGCTCACCATGTGCACAGCTCGCTCATGGTTCTTCCAAACCCTGTGCCAAACATCTCTCTCCAGCCTTCGGAGAGACAGGGCAAAATAAGAAGGGAGACATTCAAGCATTCCCCCTGCCATGGAAGGAATTGAACCAACCCCTGCTGATGGCAGCGCAGAGCTGGGGATACTGGTTAGACAGTATTCCGCATACTTCCTATTTTCAGATGTGTCCTTTAAGGTGAGAAAGCTGCACTTTCAAAGCGAGCAATGTGCAGCAGGGTCTTCCCTGGAAGAGTGGGGGCCAAGACACACTAATCAGCTGCTCTCATTTGCCTTCACAAAAGAAAACAATCTGATCTTGTGCCTTTTTTTTTTTTTTTTTTTTTGCATACTCACCTTGCACTACAGCTTGATCTTTTTCCTTCTTTCCTTAATCCATTGTTCAGCTTCTTGAGTTCATACAAATGCAATGCAATTATTCCCCAGAATTTTTAGCAGGAAAGGCTCCTCATTGGCTTTTAGGAACTGCACTTAGAAGCAGCAATGACATGTCTCCACTACCAGCTCCCTACGTGCTGTACGCAACAGGGACTCTTCAAAAATGCTGTTAGAAGAACACTAAGGGACCACATGGCATTTCGTCGGTGCCTGATGAAGAACCACTAAGACGTGCTTGGGCTTTTCAGAATGCAACATTTTATGCTGGACGTGTTCATATTAGAGTTCAGCTGAGTAAAATATCAAATAACTGTTATGTACGGGAGCAAAGCATACCTCTGGGAGAGCTCCTTAAGCAGGCACGAGGCTTTATCCTCAGCGACACCCTACATCCTGCATCTGGTGTCTGTAACAATGCTCCAAGTCAACTGAGCTTGCTTTTTGACAGGCGTCACACCGTATCAGCCCCAAGCTGGTTTGCTCTGGATGGCTTTGGGCACCCTCCGCTGTTTCAGTGGACCCTTCTCCACTAGGCATTACGCTGAGAGCGTGCTCAGGCTGAGACGGCTCCCTGACAGCAGGCTTTGGCTGACAACAGCAGGTTCTGTCCCTGGGCGGACGTGGTTAGCTGCGGGCTGAGGAGACCAGCTGCGGGTTAGCTGCACTCGCTGAGGAGACCAGCTCCAGTGCGGGTAGGTCCGCACTGGGGAAAGGGATCGGAGGTGGAAAAAAAGGGATCGGAGGCGAAAGGGGCCAGCAAGGGGCTCTCTTTGGGGGATTTTGAAGCCGGAGAAAACGACCAGCTCGTCCTCGTGCTCCTGCCGGAACGGCAGCGTGAGGGCGGGCAGCGCGCGCGGCAGTTCAAAGAGAGCTGTGAAGGAGCGCAGCGAGATTCGCTGGCACCGAGCATGTGGGCAGCTTGGGGGTGGCACCGGGGAGCACCACAGGAGTGCGGACCCCCCTGAGTGGGCACAGTAACCAGGCTAACAGGGCGCGACACGTCCCATGGAAAGGTGCTGCTGCCCTACCAACGTGGTCAGGGAATCATGGTAACCACCTGGCAGAAGACTGTTGCCCCAAAGAACCGTGCACACACCAGCTCTGATGCTGCTTCGCAGACAGAGCTGTCGTGTGAGCATGTTGCCACCCAGGCATCGGGCTGCAGGGTGTGCCCTGCTCTCACACCGGTGTCGGAAGGTAATGGTAAGCATGCCTGTGGCAGGTGTGCCCAGGTTGAGGAGCTCCTACGCTTAGTGATGGAACTCAAGGAAGAGGTAAGTAGGTTGAGGGACATCAGGGAATGCGAGAGGGAGATTGATGCGTGGAGTCGTACCCTGTCAGCCATTACAGAAACCCAGCAGGCAGCCAGAGCCACTGCTATAGAGAACTCCCACTCCTCTCCCCAACGGGCTGAACAGGGTAGCTTAGAGGAAAGGGGACAATGGCAAGGTGTCCCTGCCCAACGCAACAGGTGCCGCAGGCACATCAGCCTGCCAACCACTACACCTTCTGAGGTCCCACTGCAGAACAAATATAGTGCTCTGCAAGAGGAACCGAGCAACAGTGAGGATGATAATCCTCCCAGTATGGAGGTGCCATCGAGGCCTCGTCGGACCACCCCCCGACTTAAAACTGCCTCAGCAAAAACCAAAAGACGGGTCATTGTAATAGGTGACTCAGTTCTGAAGGGCACGGAGGGCCCGATTTGTAGACCAGACACGCTATATAGGGAGGTTTGCTGCCTCCCTGGGGCCCTGGTTGATGTTGTTAAGAGGAAGCTTCCTTCCCTGGTACGACAATCTGACTATTACCCGCTTCTAGTTTTTCAGGTAGGAAGTGATGACCTAGTGAGAAGGACGTCGAGGGCAACGAAGAAAGATTTCAGGGCCTTGGGACGACTGGTTAAGGGATCGGGAGCACAAGTCGTGTTCTCCTCTATCCCTCCAGCTGCAGGGAATGATGAGGGGGTAAACAGGAAAGGCCAGCAGGTCAATGACTGGCTCTGAACCTGGTGCTACTGGCAAGGTTTCGGGTTCTTTGATCATGGCCTAATTTTATAGAACACCAGGGCTGCTGGTAGCAGACGGGAAAAGCCTATCTCGCAGGGGGAAGAGGGTTCTAGGACTAGAGTTAGCAGGGCTTATCGAGAAAGCTTTAAAATAGATTGGAAGGGGAACGGGGATGTAACTGGGCTCACCAGAGAGGCACCTGAGTGTAGTAGCTCAGCACTTGTGGGGCAGGATGTTGGAACTGTTAAGGATCGGAAGGCCCACCACCTCTCTAGGGCTACACACTCACTGGCCGCTCTGAAATGCCTATACACCAATGCACACAGCATGGGGAACAAACAGGAGGAGTTAGAGATCTGCGTGCGGTCACAGGGCCATGGTCTCATTGCAATTACCGAGACATGGTGGGATAGCTCGCATGACTGGAACGCTGTCATGGAGGGCCGTGTTCTCTTTAGGAAAGATAGGCCGGCAAGGCGAGGTGGGGGAGTTGCTCTTTATGTGAAAGAGCAACTGGAATGTATTGAGCTGTCCCTGGGGGCTGATGATGAGCAAGTTGAGAGCTTCTGGGTAAGGATTAAGGGGCAGGGTAACATGACAGATACCACTGTGGGTGTTTATTACAGGCCACCTGCTCAGGATGGGGAAGCTGATGAGGCCTTCTGCAGACAGGTGAGAACCGCCTCACAATCGCAGGCCTTGGTTCTCATGGGGGACTTCAACTTCCCTGATACCTGTTGGGAAGAGACACTGCTAGGAACGTTCAGTCCAGGAGGTTCCTCCAGTGCGTTGATGATAACTTCTTAACTCAGGTGGTGGAAGAGCCCACAAGAAGAGGTGTACTACTGGACCTAGTACTGACAAACAAAGAGGGACTGGTGGAGGATGTTAAGGTTGGGGGCAGACTTGCCTGCAGTGATCAAGAGAAGATAGAGCTCAGGATTAAGTGCAGTATGCACAAAATGACAAGTAGGTTTGAAACGTTAGACTTCAGGAGGGCTAACTTTGATCTCTTCAAGAAATTGATGGGAGAAATCAAATGGGAGAGGGCTCTAGACGGTAAGGGGGCTCAAGAGAGCTGGCTGATATTCAAGCACCACCTCCTCCAAGCTCAGGATCGGTGCATCCCGAAGAGCAAGAAATCGGGCAAGGGAAGGAGACCTGCATGGCTGAGCAGGGATCTTCAGAAAAAGCTCAGGCGGAAGACGGGAGTTTATAAGATGTGGAAAAGGGGGCTGACGACTTGGGATGAGTATAAGAACGCTGTCAGGGTATGCAGGGAAGAAACGAGAAAAGCCAAGGCAGCCTTGGAATTGAACCTGGCGAGGGATGTCAAGACCAATAGGAAGGGTTTCTTTAAGTATATAGGAGACAAAAGGAAAACCAGGGAAAATGTGGCCCCGCTCTTGAACGAGACGGGTGCTGTGGTGACGGATGGTGCAGAGAAGGCAGAGTTGCTGAATGCCTTCTTTGCTTCTGTCTTCACTGCTCGGGCCAGCTCTCGGGAGTCCCAGACTTTGCAAGTAACAGAGAAAGTCTGGAGGACTCAAAACTTTCCCTTGGTTGAAGAGGAACAAGTTAGAGAACAATTAATTAAACTGGATACCCGCAAGTCCATGGGGCCTGATGGGATGCACCCACGAGTGCTGAGGGAGCTGGCGGAAGTCATTGCTGGGCCGCTCTCCATCATCTTTGAAAGGTCCTGGAGAACAGGGGAGGTGCCTGAGGACTGGAGGAAAGCCAATGTCACTCCAGTCTTCAAAAAGGGCAAGAAGGATGGCCCGGGAAACTACAGGCTGGTCAGCCTCCCCTCCATCCCTGGAAAGATGATGGAACAGCTCGTTCTGGGTGTCATCTCCAAGCATCTGGAGGAAAAGAAGGTTATCAGAAGTAGTCAACATGGATTCACCAAGGGGAAGTCATGTCTGACTAATCTGATAGCCTCCTATGATGGCGTGACTGGATGGGTGGATGAGGGGAGGGCAGTGGATGTTGTGTACCTGGACTTCAGCAAGGCTTTCGACACTGTCTCCCACATCATCCTCGCAGGCAAGCTTAGGAAGTGTGGGTTGGATGAATGGACAGTGGGGTGGATTGAACAGTGGCTGAACGATAGAGCTCAGAGGGTTGTGGTTAGTGGTGCAGAGTCCAGTTGGAGGCCAGTAACAAGTGGTGTCCCTCAGGGTCAGTACTGGGTCCAGTCCTGTTCAATATATTCATCACTGACCTGGATGAAGGGACAGAGTGTACCGTCAGCCAGTTTGCTGATGACACAAAACTGGCAGGGGTGGCTGACACGCCGGAAGGCTGTGCCGCCATACAGCGTGACCTGGACAGGCTGGAGAGTTGGGCAGAGAAAAACCTGATGAGATTCAACAAAGGCAAGTGTAGGGTACTGCACCTGGGGAGGAATAACCCCATGCATCAGTACAGGTTGGGGGCTGACCTCCTGGAGAGCAGCTCTGTGGAAAGGGACCTGGGAGTCCTGGGGGCCAACAGGGTGACCATGAGCCAGCAGTGTGCCCTGGTGGCCAAGAAGGCCAATGGCATCCTGGGGTGTATCAAGAAGAGTGTGGCCAGCGGGGCGAGGGAGGTCATCCTCCCCCTCTGCTCTGCCCTGGGGAGGCCGCAGCCGGAGCACTGTGTGCAGTTCTGGGCTCCCCGGGTCAGGAAGGACAGGGAACTGCTGGAGAGGGTCCAGCAAAGGGCTACAAAGATGATGAAGGGACTGGAACATCTTCCTTATGAGGAAAGGCTCAGGGACTTGGGGCTTTTTAGTCTAGAGAAAAGAAGACTCGGGGGGGATCTTATCAATACTTATAAATACTTAAGGGGAGGGTGCCAGGTAGATGGGAACAGTCTTTTTCCAGTTATGCCCAGTGATAGGACAAGAGGGAACGAGCACAAACTGGAGCACAGGAAGTTCCATCTAAACATGAGGAGGAACTTCTTTCCTTTGTGGGTGGCAGAGCAGTGGCACAGCTGCCCAGAGAGGTGGTGGAGTCTCCCACACTGGAGACATTCAAAACCCGCCTGGATGCCGTCCTGTGCCACTGCTGGAGGTGTCCCTGCTGTGGCAGGGGGTTGGACTTAGATGATCTCCAGGGGTCCCTTCCAAACCTGACGGTACTGTGATACTGTGGGCCTGAAAGGGAAAGGAGGGCACGGTCGGGGTTAAACTAATCTCTTCCTGCATGGTTTTAGCTTTTGACATGGTGTTAACAAATGCAGTTAGAGCCCATTAACAGTACCTTTAGAAACCTAAAACATCTGCTAATCATCATCAGGGCACAGCCATGTTTGCCCTTTTCACTTAAACTGTAAAAGAACAACAAACCAACAACACACACACCCCCCAACCCCCTGAAAAAAAAAGAAAATCTCTGGCAAACTCTTTTGAGCAGAAGACAATCATGTCAGTTAAAACCTGCCGAAGGTGGAACTCCCCCTTCTGCAGAGGGCAGCGCAGATCACTTCAGCAGTTCGATCTCATTTACGCTCGTGTAAGCAGCAAAGTGTAACCGACAGTGGGACCGTTACCTGGGCTCTGCATAGGGATGGATTTCTCCCTGAAGTGTGACAGCAACTCAGGAATGCTTTTTCAAAACATCAATAAAATAAATCCACTCCTGAAACCTTCCACTGCACACTCCAGGGAGCAGGAAAAGCAGCCGAAGCAGGCTGGATGCAGGGTGTCAGCATCTCAGGTGTCTGCAGTGTCATCATGCGGATCAGTCCAACACAGAAGGGAGCCGCAGCTCGGGATTCAGTTGCTTTATCTGGTTTTCCCAACTGACATACATCCCATCACATTTGCATATTGTCATTTAAGTGCTTTCCTCCTGAGAAGAACTAGAGATTCAGGCTACACTGGGTTTAATTCATGGCACATCTCTAGTTTTTCTCTTCTGAAGACAGCTGAATGAAGGATACCATGTACTTATGCGTAACGGAATCGGTAGGATGCAGCTGTATGCTTTCAGGAAGGGATGTAACTGTGCAGCCAACAAATTGCGTGCCTTGCCCATAGTTTTTTAAATTGCAACAATCATACCTGTGGTAATGAAGTAACTGGCAGAAGGTGTGGGGGGAGGAGAGAACAGTCAGCTCTGTCATCCTGAATCATCCCTACACAAATCCATCAATGCAGCACAAAGCATTCCAGGGTTGAGCTAAGGTTTCAGCCACTAAACAACACACAACATCTAAAGCAAGGCAGAATTGCTGACACTTTGGCAGTATCATGGGTTCATTTTGTTTTGAAAAGTACTGTGATTTTAAAATTGCTACTATCAAACAGATCCAGCTTAAAAAAAGAAAGTGTGTGTGTGTGACTTACACAATTCACAGACTCCGGAGACCTTTGGCACAGCACAGGCAACGGCACCTGCACCCACTGATATGTGCTGTTAGGCAGCTTGTTCTGAAAACACCTTGGACAACGTTTTCACACTGCAAACCACAGCATCCAGGAGCCCGGACTGAAAGAGAATTTGTAAACACACCAACCCCTGCAAGATTTCTGTTAGAGTCTGAGCTCCAGTTTGGAAAACAGACTGAATAATAGCTTTTCATGGCTGCAGCATGTGAAGTGCTCGGACTCTTCAGCTAGGGGTCACTAGAATTTAAGGCAGAAGAGGATTTCAGACTAAAGTTTCTCCAGACATAGGACGTGCTGTACAGAGAAGACTACTGGGTAAAAGCTTTTCTATAGTAATGGTAAGATTAACTGAAGCTCATATTCCTTCTATAAAACTACTCCTGGTAAAGAGATTGCAAATCATACCGCTTTGCATGGATCCCCTGGCAATGCCCCAGGCTCTCTACGTTACCCATTCCTCTTTTGCTAACGCATAGCGTACACGGCAGGCTGCATTTTGCTTTGAAAGGGTCAACACTGAATCCCAAATACCTACGAACATACCCAGATCTGAAGGACAAAAATGTTTCATTTAGGGCATGTAATGATAGGAGGAGGGGGAATGGCTTTAAGCTGGAAGAGGGCAGGTTTAGATTAAACATTAGGAAGAAGTTTTTCACTTTAAGGGTGGTGAGGCACTGGAACAGGCTGCCCAGAGAGGTTGTTGAAGCCCCGTCCCTGGAGGTGTTCAAGGCCAGGCTGGACGTGGCCTTGGGCAACCTGGGCTGGTGGGAGGTGTCCCTGCCTGTGGCAGGGGGGTTGGAACTCGATGATCTTCAAGGTCCCTTCCAACCTAAACCATTCTATGATTCTATGATTCATGGAGGCCTTATCAATATGTTACAGTTCAATAAATTAGTTTATGTTACAGGTTAAATTTATACGGATAAGATGTGCATCTCCTGCTGCACGCGTTACTTCACAACACTAAAGAACTCTGCCAGCAGAAGAACAGAGTTCTGGAAACTCCCTTCCAAAACAAGAAACAAAAAGACAACCTAAGTAGTTTAAAATACAACTTGACAAATCTATAAACGGGCTCATACAACGTCGTTGCAGTGACAGCATGGACCAGGCCGCAGAACGGGAGGAGGCCCCATTCGATCACACCTACAACACGAGAGCACTGAATCAGTTCTCTGAGTAGAACCCAGAATGCAGATAGACACACACCGTCTTTAGGATGCGAGACAGGCGCTGTATACATTCTTTCTCAGAGAGAGGGGACCCCACTAGGATGACAATATAAACAGTTTCACAGTGCCTGTGACACTGCCCTGCCTGGTGCTCCCTGTACCAGGGGTCGCCCTTAACTTCAGCCT
Source organism: Pluvialis apricaria (assembly GCA_017639485.1). Classification (NCBI taxonomy): domain Eukaryota; kingdom Metazoa; phylum Chordata; class Aves; order Charadriiformes; family Charadriidae; genus Pluvialis; species Pluvialis apricaria. The sequence goes on from CM030019.1 coordinate 466,504, forward strand.
TGCCTTCACACTTGGGTACACTCCACGCGTTCCCCTCCTCCAGCTCGCCTTACCCTGGAATAAGGGGAGTCTATTTTCTGACACAGACAGACACGAAAGGAAATCCATCTCATTTCACTTATCTGTTTTTCTTCTTTTGCCACAATGAAGACCACCTAATCTTAATTTTCTTGATTTGTTTTAAAACCTGTCCATAATATTTACATTGTGAAAAACAACGGGGGAAAATCACAGTATGAAAACAAAAGTTTTAAGTAAAGTTTAGGTAAGTTTCTGCAGAAATTAATGCTTTATGAATAGCTTTGTGCACAAAAATAAAAAGTAAGTGTGTAATAGCTCTCCTCCAGGGAGCTGGAATGTTAACAATCACTCTAGCAACTAATGAGCTCAGTTTCACAGTAGTGAGAATGGATGCACGTACAAGTTAACTCTGGTTTATGGCCACACGATGTCTCAATAGGTGGGCCAGGAAGTAAAAAAGTATTCCTACTCCCACTCCTTTTAACTAGTACATGTCATAACCTCACACACCGGGAAGCGTTCTCTGTGTACGTCACCCAGTCCCATCAATATGAACAGACTGCCACATGCAACTCAAATAGATGCTCTCCCACTGCGATGCAGCATTCGTGACTCATTCTGTTTCAGGACCGAATGCAATGCAGTTAGCAGCAGACATCATAAAACTAATCAATATCCATGTGCAGCCTTTCCCTAGGCACATTTGATTTTTAAAAGAGTTCTTCAAATTCTTAGAATAAAAAGGCATTTAATTTGCATGCAGGGAAGAGAGAGACCAGGCTTGCAGGCAAGCTCTTTTTATACATCAATATCACAAGATGTGTACTTCATTAGTGGAATCCTATGCTTACAGCAAGAGCTGGTGTTTTCATAGGATCATAGAATGGTTTAGGTTGGAAGGGACCTTGAAGATCATCGAGTTCCAACCCCCCTGCCATGGCCAGGGCCACCTCCCACCAGACCAGGTTGCCCAAGGCCACGTCCAGCCCGGCTTTGAACACCTCCAGGGACGGGGCTTCAACAACCTCTCTGGGCAACCTGTTCCAGTGCCTCACCACCCTTAAAGTGAAAAACTTCTTCCTAATGTTTAATCTAAACCTGCCCTCTTCCAGCTTAAAGCCGTTCCCCCTCGTCCTATCACTACATGCCCTTGGAAAAAGTCCCTCCCCAGCTCTCCTGTAGGCCCCCTTTAGGTACTGGAAGGCCGCAATAAGATCTCCCCGGAGCCTTCTCTTCTCCAGGCTGAACAGCCCCAACTCTCTCAGCCTCTCCTCATAGGAGAGGTGCTCCAGCCCTCTGATCATCCTCGTGGCTCTCCTCTGGACGCGCTCCAGCAGGTCCATGTCCTTCTTATGTTGGGGGCTCCAGAGCTGGATGCAGTACTCCAGGTGGGGTCTCACGAGAGCGGAGTAGAGGGGCAGAATCACCTCCCTTGACCTGCTGGCCACACTTCTTTTGATGCAGCCCAGGATACGGTTGGCCTTCTGGGCTGCGATTGCACATTGCTGGCTCATGTTGAGCTTCTCGTTAATCAGTTTTGAAAGAAATGAGTCCAAGAATTACAGGTGATGTCTACATGGTCCCTGGAGAATTTGCAGAAGTGAAGTCAGCAATAAAACTTAAAAAACAGAACAGCATTCTTTAAATCAATCCTCTCCAACATCTCAGATATGGACTCAGTTACTAAAGGCTTTTTTCCAACCTGGTTCCTGTAATATTGCAATATTCATGCTCTAGGAGTCAGGAGGTACCAAGGGCCAAGAAACCCTCCCTACTGCTCTCAGCGCTTGCAGCGCAAAGCAGGAATAAATGGTCCCTGGTGTAAATGTGAGAACTACAGTAGTGGGGATAGGAACAAATCCTGTCAAAGACAGTTGGGCAAAAAATGTACTGAACAACAACATTTATGACAGTGAAGATCCAAGGCAGAACCCTGCAAACTCCCCCGATGTTGAAGAGAGTCACTGTCGCTCTTACCAAATCTTCAGTCTGATCTCCAACAAGCATCACAGAACCTCTGGAAAATGTCAATCCTTCCATTGCCTGTATGTGGATATCTCATCCTCACCCTCTCCCTTTCCCCCACAAACAGCTTTCCCTTGAATTTATTTCCTTCCGTACAAACTCCCCCACCTGTGATCACAGCCAGACGGTAACCGCAGTGGGCTGCTGTCACAAGCCCTGACAGTGACACTGCTCCTGGGAGCCAGATAGGTGCACCCATGGCAGGCACAGCACCCGGTGTGGGACTGAGGACTGCCATGTCCTGTCTGGCACGGGCTACCCGGGCACGACCAGGTTTCAGGGATCCTCTTTCAGAAGACAGAATACGTTTGCTTTTTTTTTTCCCAAGGCACTGCTGCGGATTACGGGAAGTAGTTCTTGGAAGTGATTAACAAGGTTTTGTTGGCACGTCTTTAACCAACTCGAATGTTATTTCTAGGCCCACAGCGAAATTCCTAGCATGTTTACACCCAACCATAAAGGATTGCTTCAATGCAAACTAAGAAGGTGCTCTTTCTGTTATTCGGGGCACTTTTCATGTATCTGTCTGGACTCAACTATTACAGAAGACGGGAGGCCATGCCACAGCGATCAGAGATTAAAAATGGAAATCAGGAGTTCCAGATCATTTTTCTCAATGTCTTGGAAACCTGTGAGACAGTTACATTTCAGCTCTAAAAACAGTGTGCGTAATCATGTGCTCCTGACCTTATGTGTATATATATACACACCTTACATACAACTGGCTTTTCTTTTGTAGGTGCTTAGTATTTTGAAGAGTTCAGATGTCCAACTTCACATTCCCACTGCCAAAAACTCATCAATGCCTTCAGCAGCAACTGTTTCTGAGAAGTGCTTTGAAAACATGGAGAAAATGTCATCAAACACGATTGTCTGTGGTTTCTTCAGAACAATCATATAAAAGGAGACAGATGTGTTTATACACATAGAAATCTTTGCAAAATGCTAGTAACTGAACATCATTAAAAACATTAGACATCTATCACACACAGACATTAAACTGACATTAATAAAGCTGCACTGCAAGGCATTTACAGGTTAGCAAATGTAAAAAATCAGGATCAAAGGCTCAAATAATTCTGGTGGTTACTCAGGAGAAGTCAAGGCGAGGCAGCAGACTTAACCGAGAGCGTGGCAGTTCCTAGAGCACACACGCACATACTCATATCTACGCACACACGGAACCCTACACCTTGACCTAGAGCAGCTAGGAACACAGCAATACCTCACTCAACAAAACCACACTCAGCCTTTTAGACAAATGTTATCACATAATAATTATCAAAGTGAAACGAGGGTCTAACTCTTACAGTTAGACCCTGTACAATACCCATGACAGTTTGTCCCTTTAATGACAAAACAATAATAAAAATTTTATAAACAATAAGGAAATAACAACAGCATAAACCTTGTATAATAACATAACACAGCATAAACCCTATGTAATAGCAACAGCATAAACTCTACCACAACAATTAGAAAAAGAGGTATTTGTTCATTGGTTTGCTTAGGTCAGAGAATCAGAGCTCTTACTATTGTCATGACTGTATAAAGGAAATCTTACATACAAAAATATTCTTGTCCCAGTTGGGCTTGATTGCCATATTTGCTTTCCAGTTTTTATAATTCGCACTTCAAATCTCTGAGGAAAAAAATTGCTCTAACAGCTGTTGATTTGTATGAACTAACTTGCATAAATGTTCTCCCTCCTATCCTTCAGGGAAAAGTCTGAGTAAACATGAGCCAGGGAAATCTATTCCCTTAGAAAAAGTCATCTTCTGGCAATCTGAAAAACTCGGTCCTTTGCGCAAGTCATTTCAGCATTACAGTTTTTTCGCCGATGGGTAAATCTAGTCATGGTGAAACCAGATACACCACTGGAAAGGACTCCAGTGCTGTACTCTCCCTCAAGGTCACATCCAACATCTGGCTGCCCAAACACTGCCATGGCTAAGGAAGGGCCACCCTTTGCCCAACCATGGCTGCTGCCCGCCGTGGCACTCTGACTTCCCTCTCTCATGGACAACCCGGCCAGGATCAGCAACCGCCTTCACCTGCGCTGGCACTCAGCCATGCACAACACCTGCCAGTTAAGACCACAGCTAGCTGAAAGACCTATTTTTTTTTGGCAAGAAAACCTCTGCAGTTCTTAAATTCATTTTTCTTTCCTGTTTCAATAAATGTAGAAACATCTGGCAGACCTTCCACCTTCTGATTTAAAAAGCAGTGTTTCTCCTGGGAAATGAGTCTGCCCTTGAACTCCAGAATTTCTCCACTGAGAATTTAAAAATTAATTACATTTAAAATTTAAAAAAATCCCAAACTTTACATTGGATGTTACTCAGCAAGAGAGTTACTCCAGTACATAAGCAGTGCACAAAAGTCTTGAATCTTTCCCTTGTTTCTATTATGGCACTTTTTCCTACTGGCAACATATTGGTGTTTACTTAGCTCTAGCCTCGGCAGTGACAATCCTGCCCACCTGAAAGTGTGAGGAACTGACCCTGAAGTACTCCCAATGTAACTCCAACCGTATAAACAGTGACTAAAGACCAGAATTTTAATGGGCACCTAGCGAAGCAGATGGGAACCCAAATGTTTTTGCCGATCTGTTCTTCCATACTGAAAAGCTCCGAGTGACTGAGCTAGCAGACCCTCACGTGCAGCACGACAGTATTATGCAGTAATTATTATGAAGGGTCACATATCCACGTATTAAGCTTCAGGAATTTTTCTGACCACTGATAAACAGAAGCCGCCTAATCCGGGATGAAACCTAGAAAGCCTAAAGGAAAGCACAAGGCACGGAGTTACCTCTATCAGTCCTGTGCTCAGCACCTGCTGGTGAGTCTCATGTGAGAGTTACAGAAACGCTTAATTACAGAGAGTGAATAATTAGTGATGTCTCTCAAATACAGACCATCTTCCATAGTAACTCTCATGTAGCAAAACCACACTGAGGAGCCCAGCAGCAGAGCCTACAGCAGCTGGATCCCAACCGCCACCATGCACAGTAAAGTTTTAAAGAAGAATAGGCTGCCATTATTTACAAATGCCTGAGTAGTTAAAAAGAGGCTTCAGACAGACAGAACAGTTGACAGAGAGGTCAAAGCGAACAGCTTTCATCCAGAACATACGCACGCACAAAAGGTTAAGTGCTGTGGGGAACACCACAGTCTAACCAGGGACAAAGCCCCGGAACAGCTCACCGGGCAGGGGCTGGCAGCAGGGACTCCGGCACCAGGAGCCCCTCGTCTGGGACCACCGGGAAGAGCAAAGCTCAGGGAGGTACCTATAGAGGCACTGCTCTGTGCGTACACTATAGAGCCCGGGTACAAGGAGCTCACAGGCATGTGAGAGCCCACAGCAGCCGTCCTCTCTCTCACTTCAGTTATTCCAGTCAGATGGCATGATGCAGCGGCGTCTCGGCTCGCACAGCAGGTTCTCGGTGCTCTCACCCGCTCATCTGTCCCGTAAGGAAAGAAACCCTGACTGTCCTTCAGGGCGATGTTGGCCAGCTGGGTGCCCGCTGCCAGCTGCTCCATTGCTCCATTCTCTTAATGCGGGGAAGGTGAGACCAGCCCTCTGCGAGCACTCTGAAACATGCAGTGAAACAAACTGTCCAGGGACTGTGAGAAGTGTGCCTGTGTGAACATCACGAGGTTCAACAAAGCCAAGCGCAGGGTCCTGCACGTGGGTCAGGGCAACCCCTGGTATCTATACAGACTGGGGGACGCAGGGATGGAGAGCAGCCCTGAGAAGGACTTGGGGGTGTTGGTGGGTGACAAACTCCCCATGAGCCGGCACTGTGCGCTGGCAGCCCAGCGAGCACCCCGCATCCCGGGTGCATCCCCAGCAGCGTGGCCAGCGGGCGAGGGGGGACTGTGCCCTCTGCTGCGCTCTGGGGAGCCCCCCCTGCAGCGCTGCCTCCAGCTCGGGGGGGCCCAACAGCAGAAGGACACGGAGCTGTTGGAGCGGGGCCGGAGGAGGGCCCGGAGATGCTGCGAGGGCTGAGCCCCTCTGCGGGGAGGACAGGCTGGGAGAGGGGGGGTTCAGCCTGGAGAGGAGAAGGCTCCGGGGAGACCTCAGAGCCCCTTCCAGTGCCCAAAGGGGCTCCAGGAGAGCTGGGGGGGACTCTGGGTCAGGGAGGGGAGCGATGGGACGAGGGGGAACGGTTTTACACTGAAAGAGGGGAGGTTTAGATGGGATATGAGGAAGAAATTTGTTCATGTGAGGGTGGTGAGCCCCTGGCGCAGGCTGTCCCGAGAAGCTGTGGCTGCCCCATCCCTGGAGGTGTTCAAGGCCGGGTTGGACGGGGCTGGGAGCAACCTGGGCTGGTGGGAGATGGCCCTGCCAGGGCAGGGAGGGGGGAAACGAGATGGGTCTTTAAGGTCCCTTCCAACCCACAGCAGTCTGTGACCCCCTGCTATGAGCCCACCTTTGCAGCACGTAACGGGGGAAGCACCGCGGGAGGCGAACACGGACCGCGCCCACGTTCACGTACCCGCCGCGACGGAGTGTCCCCGGGCAGCGCACCCCCCCAGACACACAGACCACCACCACCGCCGCCGCGCTCCAACCGACGGCGCGGAGCAGACGGCCCGGCCCGGCCCGGCCCTGCGCTGCCCTCCGCCGCGCCCGAGGGAGGCGGTGCCGGTGCAGGATCCGCTGGGCTGCCCGAGGGGAGCGGCGGGGCGCGCCCCGGGGCCTCCCCGTTCCGCCCTGCCCGAAGCCCGGCCCGGCCGCTGCCGCCTTCCCCCGCGCCGGGAGCGCAGCGCGGCACCTCCGCGTCCGCGGTACCGCCCGCCCCCGGCGCGCCTGCGCGGCGCTGAGCTGAGGCGGTGCGGGGCTGCGGTCAGCGCTCCCCGCGGGCCCGCTCCCGCTCCCGCCGGGGAGCGCCCGGAGCCGGACCGCAGCGGGGCGTCATTCCCAGCGAAAAACGGGGGTTTTTGCGGACCCCCTCCTCCACCTGGAAATGTCGGCGTTTTCCTGAAACAGCAAACGCCTGCGCCCTCCGCCGGGGGAGATGCCGCCGCGGCTGCGCGGCTGGCGCAGGGGGACGCGCCCCCGCACCGGGTGGGGGCTGCGGGCAGGAGCCGGGGCCGCGGTCGGGGACCGGCCTCACCTCACGGCCGCCCCTCAGCCCGCGGTCAGGGCCTCAGCCCACGGCCACCCCGTGGCCAGGCCTCACCCCGCGGTCAGGCCTCAGCCCGCGGTCAGGCCTCAGCCCGCGGTCAGGCCTCCTCAGCCCGCTGACACCCCTCAGCTTGCGGTCAGCCCTCAGCCCCTCGGCCCGCGGCCAGGCCTCAGCCCGCGGCCACCCCTCAGCCCGCGGCCACCCCTCAGCCGACAGCCAGGCCTTGCACGCTTCCGCTCACTGGAAGAGGTGCAGGATTGTCAGTTGCTGTAAATAGTCAGATGTGTTTCTCTCAGTAGGAATCTATTAAAACAGGTTTTACCGAACCCAAGCAGGACCACGCTGGATACAGCCTTCACTTGTGTGGATTAAGACTGCGCCTGAAGAGTTTGTAGTAGCAGCTGCTGCGTGATGCAGGGCCATCGGTCCCACAGCAGTCCAGCAAATACAACATCAAAGGTGTGGCCTTCTAGGGCTCTTGAGAAACCTGAGTTATAAATAATTGCTCTAAAACCTCTTTTTTTCCTTTCATGAAAAAAAAAACTGCCCTGACATGGAGAAGCTTTTCTTAAACAAGAACTGCAAACAACACGGAGTGGAGCTGGGCGAGCGGACAGTAGGGAAACCACGGCACGGGTGTCATGCTGTCTGTCTGTCCTCCTGTCCACGTATGCTCCTGTGAGCAGCCCAGGTACTGGAAAGCACAAAAATCCCTGTTTTCAGAAGCTGTCATCAGACTCCCGGACTAAGGGGAAGACTTTGAAGTCACAAATCCTTTTTCCTTTGAGGATTTTACCTGAGTGAATTAGATAATAATACAGAAGAGCTTTCTAGAAAGAGCATCATGATATTGCTCCTATCAACCACCATGTTGTTCACTTGCTTTTGAAATACCCTAGCAGAATTTATGAAACATTCAAGTTTGTGAAATAATGTTAGACCTGGTTTTGTAGATGTCATTTTTTTCGCATCTTCCTGTCATATTTTGTAGCTGTTCCCATTGTTTGTACATCTCAAGTTATGAATCTCACTAAACTTAATATTCTCTCATAATCTTATCAAATTGTCTCATACCCTTAGATTCCAGATATTTTCATACTCTTAAAATTCCAATTTTCCCCTGTATTTGGCTTGAATCATCCAATAAAGCTCATTCTGGACTTTTTAATTTATTGAAGGTGATTATATAACTTTTAATATATATGATATATATTGACCTGTATTAATATACAAAAACTTAGAATGATATAAATAAAACTAGGAAGAAATCTCACAAAGACATTTGGGTAGGCCATGAGATAGCCCAGTTAACTCAGTTATAGCTATACGTTATCTCCCAATCCCATGTTTTCCTTTTCTTTTGCAGGGAAGTAAGAAGTTTGAGTCTGCCATAGCTTGACTCCCTGACTGGGACCAGTATCATGCTTGCCGACTGCGAAACCCTCACGTTTTCTGTGCTACGTTTCACCTGTGTGTAAAGCGGGTAAGATGATACTTCCAGTCTGCATGGCTCCATTGTGCTGCTTTCTTCATGTTTGGAAATGGCTTTGAGATAGTGTGTTAGGATAAAAGGAAGCAAGTTGTCCTTTCAGGCAGTGGATTTTTTTGTGCTACAGTGAAAACTGCATTACAGAAAGGGAAATTCTGCTGACCTGTCAAGAAAATGAGGAGCAGCAGTAGATAAAATCCTAATTTCTCTCAGAGTGGCTTAACAGAGAGTATTGCTACAGCAGCAAACACAGTTAAGAGAGCTACAGCTTGATAATATGCCTTATAATAGAAATGCCTGTAGTATTCTTTTAAAGCAACTACAGTGCACTTCTGATTCCAGGCAAATTTTGATTGTAATATTGTGATGTGCTGTAAAGCGGATTCATTCTGCCTGGGTTCATTGCCAAGCAGCTCACAACTACACTGACCACAAATTGGAAAAAAAAAATCTGTTGTGGTAATAAGAGCAGTTCTCTTATCTGTTTCACTCTCTCTTTAATGGTGCTGGAAATGATTGGGGGCATTAGTATTCTGATGAAGAGAGGCTGTGACAAAGACCGTGACTACAGGGCCTCCTGACTCTTCTGTGATGCTGCCAGTGATGTAGAGGGGACTGACTCCAATTGCACCATTTTCGAAATAGCCCTGCCATGGTACAGAGAAAACAAACAGACGGGCAATTCATAACGCGGGCATAATGTTTTCAGTTTTGCAGTGTTAGCTTTGCACTTTGTAAGGAAGAATGATAACAGGTGAGCAAATATTTATCTTCATGCAGGGATTGCAGATACTTGTGCGCCAATTTGGATGTGCATGTGTGTGTGTTTGTTTACAAAAGGACAAGCTATATACAAACGTGATCCTATCTTATCTTCTGTCTGCATGTGTTTCCCTGGCAGGATTTGGAAACCTCATGCAGGATGTGCTGTGGTGCTTCAGTCAAGTAAAAGGAACTATAGATGTTGGGGTGACGGAAGGTAAGTTTATTTTTCCTTTTGTTGCTGTGATCAAAAAGAACTTGTTTGTTATGTACATCTTGCCTAATCAGTGTGCAGGGGGGGTTGTTCACATGTTGTTGGAAACTGCTGGCAAAGAGCTAAGTTACACTCTTTCAGTTTCTGCCTTCATTAAGTACTTACGCATTTGAAAGAGATGGGTCTCTAAAATTAGCTATTGATCCAGAAAATTAATTTGAAGGCACTGTGGCTTAATTGTATCAATAGTCTTTGAAATAGATTTCCTTCTGGATTTCAGCTTTTATTTACAGGATTTTCCAGGGAATTATGAGACAGCCCTCTCCCACTATAACATCCTCTACTGGAATCAGTTGGATTCTGTTTCTGGGTAATATGAGGTTGTGCTCATTCTTGAATCTGGAGTTAAAATAAATTGCAGTGCGTACACTTCTACAGATACATAGCTATGTGGGAGGGATTCTGCAGGCAGTTGGGGGATTTAGGAGCACAAGACATCCCTTTCCACACTCAGTAACTTCCAGGGTGATTTGTGCTCCTCAATCACTTAGGCACTTCTCTCTCTGCGAGCACAGCTGTTTGGCATTTAGCCAACATGTGGACTGCTAAAACATGGATAACTGAAAATAAATAAATACATTCAATTTTCCTGACTTTAAAGTTGAATTTATTCATTCAATTCTGTTCCTCCTATGACTGTTGTGGTTTAAACTTACCGGGCGTTTTCCTACATTTTCTTATTCTCATTTCACGCTTTCATTTTCCTTTCTCTTATTGCATTACCCATTAATCCATTAATTCCTTTCCCTTTCCATTTCACATTTTATTCCCTATGTGTTCTCTGTCCCTCAAGGATAACTGAAACCTTTATCACATCCCTCTTCTCTTAACCCTCCCAGTATAGGCAGTGGTTTTGTGCCGCAGGGAGCCCCAGCAAACAGGGATGAAATCCTGTCTTCCCATGTGCAGAGCAGGTTGGTTTGTGTTACTGCAGTGACCTCTACATTTGCATCTAAATTCCTGTCATGTTTTGTTTGGAGCACTAGAAGACATGAGCTGTGTTCTCTGGGATCACCCTGCAGACTGACCGCATGATGGACAGCCCGGTATCTGGAATACAGATAGCACGTGGGGATGCTGCCCATCAAGGCTTAGTTGCACTGGCAGGACTGTGCTAATGTTTTCTGCCTCAAACCAGAGTGTGGGCATTACTAGTAGCATTTCATCCCTCCGCCTGAATGGTTTTGTATACGAGAGTAATGCCAGGGAAAGAGCTTGCTAACAAGCACAGCAATGCCTGGGAAAGTGTTGCTAGAAGTGCAGCTCCTCGCAGCTCCTCATGTGGGTATTAAGACAGTAAATGCAGGAACTGAGTTGGCCTATTAGATATAGTTCTATTTTGTTGTACTTCCTGAAGTGTGATGCTTTCTTTAAAAGCACAGTCTCCTAAAACTGAGAAGAGGACTGAATCAGCCCAAGCCTCTGACAGCAGAGCTCTGACCTCCCACAGTGGGAATGCCATTCTGCCTGGAGTAGTCATCTGTCTCGCTTCCGTGGCAGTTCTCTGTTACGCTGCTTTTGCAGAAGAGGGTTTCATTCAGTCTGTAACATCTTGAGAATACCGTGGGGGCACAAAACTCAGGGGAATATTTAACAATTTGTTAAATCTTCAGGGAACCCCCAGCCACCATTGCGATTAAAGCCACAAAAGTTTTTTTCTGAGGTGTTGGTTTTTTGCAAAAATGTTTACAAGTGGTTTGAGCTTTTACAGTAGAATCTGAAAATAATTTTAAATGGTCAAGAGTACTTGTTTGCTAGTTTAAGATTAATAAAATTGTAGGTTGCCTCTTCTTACTCACTATCCTTTTCTTAATTTGACCAGTTATCAACTGAAGGCTATAAGCTTTTTTTTTTTCCCCCCACATTTGAGACTCTGTGCTGGAGGAATCCAGAGGCATGATGACAGGAAGGGACCCCTGTGATTTTTTTCTTGGGGTAACCTGGACTCACAGAACAGTAAAGGCTGATGGAAAATACTTAAAGGCTATATCCAGTGAAACCAGTAACAGCAAGGTGATGCTGCTGCTCTGTTGAATCTGGTCCACAGCTACAAATGGCCTCACCCTGACTGAGCAGAAAGCTCGGGAGAGTATTTTAGATGTGGGCTTGGGCTTGTGGTTGCTACGCTGGTTTTGTGTTTGTATGTGAATGCGTATGTGGGTGGATACAGACGTACATATGTATCATAAATGTGTTTGTATCACAGATGCTTCCCCTTCATGAGAAGTTTATCCGTAACTTGTTAGTTTTACACTAGCCTTTGTGGCACATTTTTGGCCTTCAGAAGTCCAGGTAACATCCAAGCATCCTGAATTTACAAAATGTAATTTCATTAGTTATTGGAATGCATGCAGTTGTGCATGGTCAGTTAAGGGAGATGTTACTATTATGTTAACAATGTTCTGCATCTTTAAATGTAGAAGAGCTTGCCTCCTCCAGCAGGATGGATTGTCATTTTGGCTTTCAAATGATGCTTAATATGTTGCCCAGAATAATCCTGTATTAATTCTCTGATAATATGCTTGCTCTTCTCCATGCACATGTAAAGCCACATGAACAGAGATATACACAGACTTTCTCATTTTGTTCTTTCCTTGTTCATTGCTTTCCTTAACTTGGAATATGGTATCGTCATGTGTGGTACTTGTCCTGATGAAACCAGTAGCGTAATGGATCCTGTAACTCTCTAACAACTCCCCGAATGAATGAGCTCTCTTATGTGCAGATGGGAGGCCTGGGACATCCTTCAGCTGCTCAAACACACACTGATTTCAATGTTAAATGTGAAATAAATGATGTCACTGATTGCTGTGGTGGTGCCACAGTGCCTTGAACTATATTTCATTACTACTAACAGGAAACAAGTTTTAGAGATCTTACCTTATTTTGATGTATTGATAATTAGCAGTCTGGTGTAGAAACCAGATTTGTGCAAATTTAAGAGGTGGAATTTCCACTAGTCCTTTTGAGCCTCAAGATCCACAGTCTAGAACTACCGTGGCCGTGGGAAGCTGCCTTGGCGCTTACCGAAGGGCACATCACAAGGGAGAGCAACACAGTGGCTGCAGGGGTTGTGAGGGGAAGGGCAGTCCTACAGGATCTGGGGCTGCCCTGCACGGGGCTGTGTGCTTCAGACGAGGAACCTGGCCACTCCGCATTTAAATCTTCGTCATATTAAATTAGGCAGGTGTAAAGCACACATATAATAAAGTTATCAAATGGAGGAATATCACATACATATTAATGGCTAAATCAAAACGGACTTAATGAAATCAGATATTCTGCCTGGTGCCTGGAATATTTTGCAGTTGGAATGTCACCAGATCCTAGCAAGCTGCGTGACCAGCAGCCATTTCCAGTGGGTGAGAGGTTTTTATTATGTCTGCTTGCACCGCCTGTGTTTGCCACATCATCCCCATGTGTAACCAGTAACTCCAAACTGAAGCTTTCCATGTTGACTGAGGGTCTGCAGGCTCACCAGCTGGCTCAGAGCCTCACCTGTGTCCGTACGTGTCAGTTTCCTTTTCCTGTTGCTCGCTAATTAAGCTCAAATATATATCCCGATTTTTGCGTGTAAAGTGAAATTCAGTTTGTTAATGGAACATAAACCCTGGGTATAAGTATTTAAATAGATCCTAGCCACAATAAAGATAATTTGGTGGGGGGTTTTATGTATGTGATTTTAATGAGGTGGAATTAATCTGTTTCTTAGGGAACATTTGTGTTTATTTTTAAGCGGAAAAAATATTTTTTCTGTCGTGTACAATGGAGTCTATTACATCCATACACGTGGTGGGAGACAGGCACAGCATTTGCACATTTCAGTCCTACAAGTAGGTCCCAGACATGGCTTCTGTTTCAGGCTGACTCTGAGTCCCTGGGTGAACCCGAAGCACGTCGCCGCATAGCTCTGTGTGGATAATATTTATTCCAGAGGCTCACGTAACCTCTGACTCTGTGATCTGCATCTACATCCATAAGGAGACGATACAGAGAGACACAAAAACTGCAGGGATGCCAGGTAAATAGTTGAAAAGGCGTAACAGGAGGGGAGAGACATACTTTGGAGGAAATACGGTCCTCCTGAAGCCGTCGTGATCATCTCGTAAGCAGAACTGGGGCAAATCTCTTTCTGGGCTCTTAAGCGCAGGACCAAAGGGACCAAAGGGTGCTGACTGGACAGCTGAGGGACTTGGACGGGCCTCGGGAGCAGCCAGTTCTCCTCTCCCTTCCTGCAAGAGGAGGCAGGTCAGCACCTCACGCTTCAGTTCATCCGCCCAGTTCCAGGAGTGGAATAAACTTCCCGCTCTCAGCTACCAGAGTGAGTGACACAAGCCCAGTGCTGTGATCGAGGATCTGGGTGGCAGTGGGATGTTGTCTGGCGTGGAAATCCACGCTGGAGACCAAGCAGGTTGGTCCGTGTGCAGTCCATGACTGTGGTACGGCAGCGTGGCTGTGAAGGTGCCATCCTTGGGCGGCGCAGCGTGCGCTGCCCTCTTCTCACGGCACGCACCACAATCGCGGAGCCTAGGCTGCCTGCTGAGGAAGGGAAGGTTGTAACTGGAGCAGTAATGCGCTCTTTTTTCCTATGTAGAAGGTGAATGGTTTCTCCAGAGCCGTGCGCAGCTGGCCCCACTGGGGGGTGGCTGTAGCCTTCTCTAAAGGCATCCCAGCTCTAATGTTAGTTCAACCAGCTGCTTGGAAATTCACATGCTCTTCCAGGCTTTGCTGTACACTGTTATGAGAGTGGTAACTGAGCCGCTGTGATCATTAGAGATGTGTAATTGCAGTTTTCACGTCTGTGATGTGGTTTAATTATGCATACCGCACCTAACTTCCCTCTGTAATTTCAACTGGAGATGACATTCATTGGTTTCTCAAGAAAATCTGAACGTAGTTTCTGGGTGCAGTTAAACGGCAGTGTTTGCTTCAGAGACGGTCGTTTACATTTCCAGGGTAATGTATTAAATAATCTCATTGGGTGAGTCATATACGAACACATAAAGTGACCTTCCACGGAGATTGCTTTATAAAATACTGTCTCTTTATTTCATATCTTGTTTCCTGGCATGGACTGGAGATACACAGTAGTACTGAACCTTCAGCCTTCACTTCTGCGTGATGCAATCAGAGCGAGCTGTCATCTCTAGGCAGGCAGGCAGGCTGTGCATTGCGTGCAGCCCAGACCTGGATTTTTTTCTTCCACATCCAGAGAGGGTATTTTGAATAAAGATATTAAAGTGAAACGAAAAGCTTCTCTCTTCACTGGCACAGGTGCTTTGCATCTCTTTGGTATAAATGCAGTCGTGCTGGCACCTGCCCGTGACAGCAACATTACAAAGACTGCAGCCAGATGATGAGACCAAACAGCACAGCGACCCAGTGCTCCACAGCGGGCGACAGCAGCAGGCAAGAACGGTGAGTAGTTTTGTCCTGGACCAAACCCTTGTCTGTAGAGCGAGCAGCAGGAAGACGGGGTGCGAGCATCAGCGGCGTGTCACGTCCCCTCCTTCCAACCTGCCCTCTCCGCGCCGAGGGGGGTTTCGTTCTGTGCGCCGAGCGCGCTGCGGCGGGGCGGGCTCGGGGCGCCCCACGGCGAGCGGGTTCCGCCTGAAGGAGCGGGCGGTGGTTGGGAAAGCGCCAGAAACGCTGACGGGGGTCTGCGGCGCGGAGCGCGCTGCCCCCGGGGGGTCCCCTCGGCAGCCGGAGGGCGCTGCGCCCCGCGGGCCCGGCCGCCCCCGGCCGCGGGAGGCCGAGAGCGGGGCCGGGGCTCGCCGGGAGGGCGCTGGCGCCGGGGGGCTCGCTGCGGGAGGCTCGGATGCGCCCTACCCGACCGCCTCTCCTCGCAGCAGTCCCCGCCGGCGGGGGCCGGGCCGAGCCGAGCGGAGCCCCGGGCAGGGCGGGCTGAGCCGGCGGGGCGCCGGTGCGGCGGGGCCGCTCTCCCGGCCGGGCAGCGGCTGCCGGGGCACCGCGGGAGCCTCATGGGCTGACGAGGGGCCGCCTCATTTTCTTCTTCATTTTTTTTTTTTTTAGTGGTGTGGTGTTTAGGTGTTTTTTTTTTTTTTTTTTTTTTTTGGCTTTGTATGGTTTTATTCCTCCCCCCCCCCCCTTTTTTTTTTTAATTACGGGTCTGGAAGATGAAGTGCTTCTCGCGCTATCCGCCTGCCCCCTTCGGGCCGCCCCGCGCCCTCCTCTCCCGCAGCTGCCACGCGGAAGGTACGCGGGGGGCGCAGCCGCTCCGCGCCGGGCCCGGGAGCCGCCCGGGGGAGGAGGGGGCGCCGGGGAAGGCGGAAAGGGGCCCCGGGGGCGGCCGAGGGCTTGGTGGAAAATGACTTCGTTGGCTCCTGTCCGTGCGTCGTGGTTTACCGTTCGCTCCGCGTGCGGCCGGGCCAGCGGCAGCGGCGGCTGAGCGAAGGCCGTCTACTTACGGTGCTGCACGGTTTTCAGGGTCACGTACTTTGTAAATGTGTCCTTTAATTCAGCTGTATGTTCCCAAGAAAATGAAAAAATCCTACCTCGCGGTGCCTGCGTTCGGTTCCCTGTGCCCTTCCCCTCGTTCAGTAAGCTCTCTTTTGAGGGCTCAGCAAAACAGCTCTGCAGCTATTTGGGATAAACGAAATGTTCTCAGTAGCGTTTGAACTTTCCATTTTCTGGGTAGGAATGCAAAGTATCAGGTCCGTGTTCACTGAGACCCCAGTGGGACTTCTCCCATAGGCTCTGCAGTCCCGAGTGACAGGGCTGCACGTTCACCGTGTGTGAACTGTCAGACAGTTTTGTGAATCATCTGCAGTCATCCAAGCAGCTCAGTTGGATCAAAATTTCACACCACTGCTACTCCCCTATGTGGAACCACAGCGGTGTTCCCCGTGCGCCCTGACCATAGTTAGTTAATGAGGAGAAACACCCTTTCTGTCACCCGGCTTTTACAGACTCGTTCATCTCATTTGAGCCTGTGTGCATAGACTGAATTACCAACCTCGACTGTCAGCAGCGGGAAAATCCAGACGAGCGCTGTAGGGATGGTGCTTACGGCTGGTTTTGAGACCGTTGGATGCAGTCTCTGCCTGCTGTGTGTCTCTAGCTAAAAAGCAGCACTGTGGGGAGGACCTCGCCTCGGCTCCTGATGCCGTGACCAAGAATGTTGTAAGGCTGAAGATTGGGAGTGGAAGGGTCAGGCAGGAGGGACTGGGCACTGGATGATGACACTCCTGGCTAAATTATTGTATCTGCTTAGGTTGCTATATTTTAGTCCAAGCAGACAGTATGGCTTTTTTTTTTTTTTTAATTTATTTTCTCTGAAGTTCTAAGCAGATAAAATTATCCCAATAGATAACTCGGACTAGCTCTGGAGTTTGTTCTTTGAAAATTTCTCTGAAGATCTCTTTTGTTTTCATTTTGACTTTGTCTAAAGGCACAGCTCCTTAAGACGTTTTGAATAAGTAACTTTTGGATTTTTTCTTCTGGAGTAAGTAATTCAATGGAGAAGCAGACCTCACTGTTTTAGGGGAGGTCATATGAGACTACTGAGAGAAAAAAAAAAATAATTCAAGAAAGAATGCCACAACGGTGTGCTCTCTATTCTTCTCCCTTGCAAACAATATAGAGAGAATGAAACTTGTACAGAACTGTTTCTCAGACCAATTATCAGGTGTAATATCATTAACTCGGGGTGAAACAGATCTGGAGAGTTTAAATGGCTCTGTTACAGGCTAAATCACAAGCAAACCAAGAAGAGGACCCAGGTAAAGAGCCTGACGCCTGCCTCAGTCCTCTTGAGTGGCTGAAAAGGCCAATGTAGCATACAAGAACCCTCGATATACGATGTGCAGCTGGGAGCAGGATCTGTCGCGTGTATCTCCATGTTTTGAGTGATGACGTTGCCATGTGATGTCTCTGGTTCGCTCTCAGTGGACTGCAGACTCCCAAATGGACAGAACTATTCACGGAGTGAGGCTGCGATGCCTCGGGGGCCGCATTCAGTCAGACGCTGCCCTGGTCAGTCTTTCGGCCAGGCTTTCCTCCGTGGACAGACAGAAAGCACAGGACGGCTGAGCCTGTCACAGAGGAGAGGCTCCTCTCCTCCGCCAGTGTGGCAGAGGTGTCCCTCTCAACCAGAGGAGAAACTCCTTTGTGCCCCTTCCTGACAAAGGTGTTCCTCCAAAGACCCTTCTGATCCTGGCTCTGTCCGGACCGAGACCTGAAGTCCTGATATGTTCTATGGTACCTCACTGTAAGAATTCTCTTCCCTTCAGCCCAAGTTCCTGGAGCTGTAAATGAGAGATCTAGGCCAGCGAAGAGCCTGGAACACAGAACGAAGACTGTCCACCAAGCTGTAATAAACCTGAGATTCTAGTGCGCGTTTATCCTCTTCTGGCACTGCCTATGAGATGGTTTTAGAAAGTTGCAGCTGAGCTCTCATTTATTGCCCCGCAGACCGGTTTGTTGTTCTGCTTCGCTTTGCTGTGAACGTAGGTACAGTGCTCAACTCGCAGTGCCCATGGAAATGACCCAGTGTCGTTATCGTTGTGGTGAAGGTGCAGGATTACAGTAATGAATGGGAAGGAGAGGGTGCATCTGGAGAAGGGACAAGAGGTAACGGACAGAAACTTGACCATAGGAAGTTCCATCTCAACCTGAGGAGGAACTTCTTCCCTGTGCGGGTGGCAGAGCAGTGGCACAGCTGCCCAGAGAGGGGGGGGGAGTCTCCCACTCTGGAGCCATCCCAAACCCGCCTGGACGCCGTCCTGTGCCACTGCTGGAGGTGACCCTGCTCTGGCAGGGGGTTGGACTCGGGGAGCTCCAGAGGGCCCTTCCCACCCCTACCACTCTGGGATTCTGTGGAAGCTGGTGCAAGTGGAGTGCCGTAGGTGGTGGATGTGGTATGGCTGAGCAGGTGACATGACGGCTTCTCTTGCATGACCAGTGGTTGCCATCGCTCCCGATGCTCATTGTCCTGAAACGCCACTCGTCCTTGTGCTAAGGTGGTATAGCATAGCACGTGTGTTTTGGGGTCTTTTGAAAATACTGACTACTGAGAGCTTAATAGCACAGCTGAGTGACGCGGTCAGCCCGGGGGTTAGTCCTGCGCGCTTGAGTTCAGCTCTACTCAGCAGCCCGTAGGAACCCACGCGTGTGTCCCATTGACCTCAAAGGTATCCCTGTAGCTTGGCTGGATAAGAGCAGTTTGACAGAGTTTGAGCCCACAGTACTCTCCTCTGCACCCTGATTGCTGCTCCTGAACTGTATTTGAATGAGGAATATTGCTGTAGAAAAGCATTTCTTGATCTATTACTTAAGATGGAAAATGGGTGTTTGGGTGTGTCTTGTTCTCGCAGTGGTGTGTGCTTGGAAAATTGACCCAAATGTATCTTGATGTGGAACGTGCACTGTGGGCTTTTTATCGTTTATTATTTGCTGAAAAAGGATTAAATGACAGAGGGACTGGTGCCTAACAGGAGTACCTATGCGTTAGGGTCAGGTTTGCTGGGAACTGTGGGTAGGCTGCAGCAGCTGGCAGACTTGGGATGTACAAGTTGCAAAATACTTCAGAATGAATACGTATATGTTGATCAAAATAACCGCTGGTTTATTTAAATGCAAACGCTTTTTTTATGTCTGCAACGCGTTCAACTCGAGGATATCAGAGATCATTGAAATCCTCAGCTATGTAACCTTCAGGAAAAAAAGCCTTTGAATTAAGAAAACAATATCCTTTCCTGCAGCCGAGGAAGCGAGCACAAAGGTGGGAAGTGAGTTCTCTGAGGTCGTACAGTCACCACACTTTGAGTCATACATATGTTTTTCTTCCAGAACCTAAACAGAAATGTATTTTTGTGCACTTTTATGAGTCGGGTTTGAAATATTTCCAGTTTTGCAGAAGTATAATTCTTTTGGATACTTTAATTGATATTTAGTTACATAACAGTTATTTCCTATCCTTAAAATTGGTTATTGTGCCTAGGAGATCTTTAACTTCATTATTAATTTGACAGGCCAACCACTTGAATACATTTTCAGTAACTTTCAAGTATTTCCAAATTTGGTTGACATTGAGTTAGGCTGAAGGTCTTGAATCGCTTTGTGATTCATGTTGGTAAGTGCAGCCATTCATCACTGCCGCTGTGGGATCTCTCTGCTGTAGTACGTTAGTTTGGTCCAGATACAAAGCCGTGAACAATACAAATGCATCTGCCTTCAGTTCACTCCCTAACATTGCATAGGAATTGATAGGAATTATTTAAATATTAATTTTTATTTAATATTAAATACTTTATCCAAGATCTGAGTTTACTGCTATAGTCTAGATACAATTTATTAATTGTAACAGAAAAATAATGATGCACATTTGATACTGCAACGCTAAAGTCCTGGAGGATACAATGAAAACACATGTAGGAGGTATTGGTCAAAGAGGCAGTGCTACTTTCAAGCTAGGTTTCAAACAAATACATGCTGTAGGTTTTGTACTATTTCATTAACTCTGATCACCATAACAACGTAATAAGAAACTTTGTCACTTTTTTTGTATTTCCCATGTACCTTTGTGGAGGACCAAAAGACAGCGTCCCCTCAGCCCAAGTGACATTTGGCCAAAGGTCTGGAGCTCAGTCCTTGCTGTGATACGAGCAATAAACTCACTGGTTGCTCTGCACCAACACGTCTCAATATTTCTTGCTTTGAAGAGTCCACCAGGAGCTTGGTTCTACTCTGCAGCTCATTCCTGCACGTTCCTTCTTCGTGCAAATGATGTTGAATGGCTACATCGGTAGCTTACAGAAGCTTGCGGCGGTGGCGTGTTACCAGCAGTAGTACGCCAAGCACATGGTTTGTGACTATTGCTGTGGAATTCTGGTGCTGGCTGCTTTTCTTTCTCATGGCGGGGAAAAACAGATTCACCCTATACTGTGGATAGATTTGTGCTTGCTTGGGAAATAGAAAACAGAGGAATAAAAGAAAACTTCCTATGTCCAACATAGCTGAAACAGAGACAGTGCATGGTGGGTGCTGTGGGTCTGTGCGTGTGATACGAACAGGGAGCAGCCGCTGCGGGGGATGAAGGGCTTGAAACCCTCTGTGCTTTGTCCGAGCTTCTGCCGGGTGTGGGTGGGAGAGGAGCGATACCGTGCAGATGTGACTCATGTTGGAGAACAAGTGGTGGTGGGAGCACGGGAAGGTCTTGAATCACAGCTGCAGAAGTGGAAAATGACGGCCTGGCTGTACAATTACTGCAGGCCATGATCTGGGTCCGAGCCCCATTAGTTCACATCTTGACTGTCTTTATTGCGTTATCGCCATGGCTGCATCCGCTGCCCTCCTGGCTGCGCGTCTGGCCCTTTTGCTGGAAGCCTGGGCTTTTTCTGGGAGACGGTACTGTTGGTATTCCACTTATTCCGATCTGTGCTGAGTGGCACTGCTGGCGCAGCAGTCTGTGATTTTTGCACGTTCCTGGTCAAGGCTGGAAAAAAACATGGGTTGATTTCTTGGCGGCATTTTGGAAGGAATCAAAAAAATAGCATTGAAAAGTCCCTTGGGAGTCATCTAGCGGGATTAAGAGTACTTATTGTAGTATTGACAAAGTACAGGGATTCTTGTAAAAGATCTTCACCTGTGCCAGATTTGGTCTGGAATCTTACTGCCATACAGCAGGTCTCCAAGCTCTTCTAATTCAGCAAGAAATTAATTAATAAATCGACTTGAGATTTATGAGTGGGAGGAGATATACAGGAGAAAACCTTCATGCCGTATTGCTTCTCCCAAGATTTAAGTGACAACATTTGAGTGATTTAAGTGATTTTAAGTGATAATTAGCATGGAACTTAAATGGAAACATACAGTCAGAGAAGTGATGAGTGACTGGAGGGCTGGTAAGAGCTAGGGAGGTCCCTTAGTTCACCTTTCTGTTTGCAACAGCCTCTAATAAAGCAGATACTTAACAGGTTCTTGTCAAACACATCTCAATCCTCAAAGGCTGACAAATTGCTATCTTTGCCGGTAATCAGTTCTAGTGTTGAGCTGTCTTCGTGGTTTGTGTTCATTTATCTCTAACAAAAGTGTCTGCAAGTTAAAATGATTCTCACTCTCCGCTACAGAGCCCGCAGAAGAACTGCGCAGCATTGGTGTTACCGTGGTGTTGTATCTAGTCTGGTTCAGTTAAGTTCCCTGTCAGAGCCTGTCCATACAAACGAAGCTTTCTGAACCTCTATTACTCTTGTTGGGCCCTTTTATTTTCCCGTATTGTGGGATAGCCAGGAGGGGACCTGGTACTGTAGCTAAGGAAATATCCATCCTTAGCAGAGAACGCGTTTTGTATATTTACTGTTTGGCATCCTGCTGATCTGTTGGAGTCTGTGTGACCTTTGGGGCAATGGTGCTGGTAACTTAAACTCAGTTTGTGCTCTTCAGTGTGTCTGTCCCCCCCAGTTTGGTGGGTTTTCTATGCACAGAAGGGGAATTCTGGCTGAAGTTGTGAGTTTCTGTAGTGCTGAAGAGAGTCACTCGTGGCTGTGTTGGTGAAGGTTTGTTAAGGGTTAGGCTGTCAGCTGCCTTCACCTCCACACTCCTGAAAACTATTTTAAAGCCAAACTGTAGTCATTTTCCCCACTGTTTTTTCCTCTGGGGAGAACCTTCAATCCCTAGTACACCTTTTAGTGTTAACACGTAGGATAAGATGAGTTACAAGGATAAGGAATTCTCTCTGCTGTGGCCGGGTCGGCTCCATGGGTACGTCCATGTGCCGCAGGTGCGGGCAGTCAGTGGAGCCAGCCAGGGTTTCCCGGTGGTGGCGGTGCAGGCTGGGCTGCCGGGGACGCGCTGCGGGCTGCCAACGGGCTGGGCAGGCGGGAGCAGGGCAGTCTTCGCGCCTGGCCGGTGTGCTGGGACCCTCCTGCATCCTCGGTGGGTCTGCTGGCAGGGCGGCAGGCTGTCCGCTTTCGAAGGGCCCCCGTGGGCACTCCATGCGTTCCACTGTCGGCGTCGTCCTGGTGACACTGCCCACCTCTTCACGCTCCAGCCCGCTGGCCGGGGCGTACGGCCGTGTGTCCCAAACAGCCGCTCCAGGGAGCGGCGCTGGGCGCAGAGCAGCCGTATCGCTGAGCAGGGGAAAGAAATGAAAAGGCAGTTTAATAAACAGATCTTAAAAAAATCAATGGGGTAAATATTACGTATGTGAAAATGAATGTTTCTTTCAAGGCCTCTGAAGAATGGCTGGCACCCGTGCCGATGTCTCTGCCTGAGCTGCAGCTGCAGTAGAGGCACAGGGCAGTGACTGTGCTCGGGGAGGGTGGGCACCAGCCCGCAGTGCAGCCCCGCTCCACCCTGCTGCCGCGTACAGAAAGCCCTTGTCCCCCATCCCCGTCATCCCCCGAGAGAGGGCAGAGCCTGCTGGCGTTACCCCGAGGGGATGCCAGGACCGACCCATGGCCATCAGCCCCATCCCAGAGCGGTGCCCACTGCCGCTGCCGTGGCAGACGTGAGTGTGCAGGGAGCAGGGTCAGCTGCCCCGAGCTCTCTCCCCGCCAGCAGTTCAGGTCTGTCCCTCAGGAAGTTTAAACAGAAAGTGTATCTACATTTGCTCTTCGGAAATTACGTGGACTTCCAAATTCCAGACTGCACGTGCAGAGAGCGAGGCAGGGAGGGCATGGGCTCCTGCTGGTCTCTGCTGCTTGATTGGTCACAGCAGCTCTCCTGTTCAGCAGCGCCTGTGTCTGCCTGACCCAGGCGCATCCCAGATCTGGCTCCATCGCCTCTGTGGGCAGTGGGAGTCATGCGGAGAGCGCAACTGCCCATTACGAGGCTGTTGCTGAACGCGTTGGCACTGCGATGCCGCAGGGGACTGCTGGACTTGCCTGGAGGACGTGGCAAGTCCTCGCGTGCCCTTGTAAACCTCCTTGTACTGGAGCGTCCTGGGCTCTGCTCCTCCTTCGAGTTTGTACAAACATACGTGAATATGTTTTACAGACATGTATGCTGTGCTGACTGTGCGGTACCAGTATTTTGACAAAAGCAAAGCTGGAAAAGGTCATATGGCATCTGCTTTGGTATCTGAGGTCTGGAGCTAACTTGGTTCATTTAACGTGATTACTTTAAGGAAGTTAATCTGTTGCTTTAGGAATACCTTCACCTTTACTTTATTAATAGGGAGTGTTCAGCCTGTCCCGTTCCTGGTTTATAAATTTCTCGATGGCCAGGTAGGCAACAAGCACCACGCAGGTGCTCTTGGTGAAACGGACTTTTAGCTCAAAATGAAATACTGTTTGAGTGAGAAAATATACTAAATAATGAAACCTGTCTTTAAGTAGAGTGGTTATTTCCTGAATATCTTGATACTCACAGGATTCGGGGTCCTGGAAAGACCAAAATGTGACTTTCCTTAAAATCATGGATTTTGAAGGTATACTAATTCCCAGAACATTTGTACAAATAGTTCCCTGGCTCTGAAAGGCTACCGAAGAGTGGAGCAATTCCTGTCTTTAAGTGTCCCCGAGGTAACAATCGTTTTGTGTTCTCTGAAGCCTTTAACGGTTCTCTCGTGTTCCGCATTTCTCAGTTTGTGCCCAGGCTTTGCAGTAACCTTCTTGGAGGTTCCAGCGGAGGTGACACGAAGGCTGGGATCTTCAATCACTCATGTCTGCGCCGATGTTAAAGCCTGGCTCAGAGGTGTCTTAAGCGAGAGAGTTAGCTTTTTAGAGGTCTTTAACATGAAAGCTTAGCCAGAGGCACCTTAAAACTACGCTTTTTACCTTAGGGGCACCTCTAGGCTGAGCTGTTGGCCTGTGGAATATTTTTGAGTGATGCATGTAAAAAATAAAAATAATTATTTCCTCATATGCTCCAGACAGTGGATTCCTCTCTGTGTGACTGCAGAAAGTAAGTTCAGGTTTTACCTCTTGTTGTACTTAGGTCGTGGATGGGCCAATTAACGAAGTGAAGGAGAGTCTGCCTGGGAACTGTTTAGAACGTGTGTTAAAGTTCCCGATCCTGGAGGCTGAGCCGTCAGTGGGACGGAGCAGCTGCGGCGCCCAGCTGGCTGCGGCTGACGGGCTCCTCTGGCCGGCTCGGTCTCTGCTCTGTGCTTTGCAGAGCAAACCCTGCTCGAGATGCTGGAGAGACCTCGGGATCCTCGGCCTGGACTGAACCTAAAATAGCCAATTTTGTCTCCATTCTTTTTTGAAGGCTTTAACTTTGTTATTATGATGACCCTTGTACTTACCATCAGCCTATCAGTTTCGTCCCCACTGTGTTGACCACAAGTGGGTTTATTTTGCTGGTGACTCATTCCTGTGCCTTAGACCCGAGTTAATGAGGCCCCGGCAGTCGGAAGCTCCACTGAAGTCCTGAATTACCCTGGAGTAAAACCCACGCAAATTAAATTTGAAGCAGCGTTAATACTACAGAATGGTATGTGCATTAGAGGTACAGTGACATTGTGTAAGTATGCAAATATGGTTTGGTGTAACTAATAGTCTATAATTACATGAAGAGAGGCCATTAGTTTAAGGCTGATGGAGGAGAACACTGAGTTGAGATTGAGCTTTCTACAGTAATTGCATTTCCTGATTTAGCCGTTCTTTAATTTCTCAGGCTGAGTGCCATATCAACCCCTGCGTTTTAGTGAGGAACATCAGACTTGCTCTAATCCCAGTTCTGACGTTTATCAGAACTTGCACCATGTGCAGGAATGCATCCGCCTAGTCTCTTCTTTCCATAACAGTAAATGAGGTTAATTTTTTGCAGCCGTGCAGAAACGGACTGTTGGTAGGGGAAAAGAGGTTGAGTCCCTATCCAAAATACTGGGCATAATGTCAAACTGAGGCATGGCATGTGAAAGCCATCTCCTCTCCCAGTGAGCTGAAGGCCTTGTTTCTGCTATGCCCATCTCTCTTTGTTCGCTCCCCGTCACTCGGAGGAGGTGAGCCTCCGCACTGCCCCGCTGCCGCCGCCGCGCCGGGCGGGAGGTGGGAGAGGGGCTGCAGCCGCAGAGGGGGCACAGCAGCAGCACGTCACCGGACTTACTTAATACGATGAGCGTTGTCCTGGCTGGGTGCGATGGGGGCTGCCATGGCAGGCTGCTGGCGGAGGCGGCGAGGCACCCGGCTCTGCCGCTGCCAGAGCCAGGGTTTGGCGTTCAGGCGCCTGGGGGTGCGCGTGGGCCAGTCTTCTCCACTGGGGATGGCTGGTGCACCTGGTGTTGGTTGTGGTAACACCTTTTTCCTTGGCTGCACTAATCTGCACTTTTTCCTACTCTGTCCATTTCAAGGCCTTTTAGGAAAAAATAACATTTTCATTATGAATATATATACTTACTGGGGTTTGTTTTGCTCTCCGCTAGCTTCAGGAATTTATTAAAGAGGAAGAAGGCTGTTTTGGCCGTCACAGATACAGAGCTTTCTTCTTGCAGTGTGATTGTTTGCCGCAGAATGCAGTAACAGTAAGATCTGTGGTTTTGTCTGAATGGTGATGCTCTCAGGGCACTTTCGTGGGGAAAAAGCGTACAAGCCACTTTGAAAGATGTTATTGTTTCGTTAAGAACTCAGCTTGAAGTCTCTCTCTTTAATGATATGCTAAATTTTGTCTTTTAAGGGGCAGAGAGTCAAAGATGAGAGGGAAAACTCACGCTAGCTCTGGGCTTTATTTGCTCACACGCTCCAGCTCTTGGTGTCCCTGGGAGGGGGACCTGGCGCTGGCACCCCGCGCCGGGCTCTGGGGAGCCGCAGCTCTTTCACCGTGGCCGAGCGGGGGAAGCCGAGGTGCCTCACTGAGCCGTCTCACGCCGTCAGCTGGCGCGGCGAGGGGACGCCTGGCCTGGGCTGCAGGCGGAGGGATGCCCGCAGGGGACGGGTGCCTGACCGGGGGAGGCCGGGGGAGGTCGGGAGAAGGAGTGTGGCACCTGGCAGCCCCAGGAGGGGCATCACGCTCTGGCTGCTGCCGTCGTTCCTCAGCCTCTCCTTGTGGCGTGCCGGTGCAGCGTGCCGGGGCTGATCTCGTGCCTTCCCTTTCGAAATGGTGCCTGCCCCACCATCCAAGGCAGGTAGTGCTGTGGGGCCAGGGGACCGTAACAAAATGCAGACATTGGAGAAAACTAAAAATGGCCTTTTGTGGTCTCAGCTGTGGGAGAGCCCGGGTGTGCTCCGTGAGTCGGGGATGCTGCTTTGGCCGTGGCCGGTTTGGCAGACGGGGAGGGCGGCCGGCCGGCGGAGCAGTGCTGGTCACTGCGTCGGGAGCAGGGAGCCTCTTGCAGCCGTGACGGCAGCGCCCAGCCGCACCACGTCGCCTCCCTGCAGCCAGTCCTTGCTCTCGGCTTGGCTCTGCTGCAGCTGGGATCCCTCCAGGACCCCGCAGGTCCCTGCCACGTCTCCTGTGTAAGCATCTCTCGGTTTCCTGCAGACAACAGCTACGCCTCGGCTGGGAGAGGTCCTCTGCCCACTGCCCTCGTGGTGAGCGGCTGTCTCTGAGCCCTGTGCGGACGGCCTCGGGCAGCGGAGCAGGTTTGCCACTCACTGGTGACACTGGTTCCCGTCTCTGCCCCCGCTGGGCTCTGAGCTGGCAGCTCGTGCGGGCCCTGCTGAGAGCCGGCATAAACCAGGAGAGAGGTCTAAGCTGCGCACGATGCTCTCATCAGTTGCGGGTGGAATTTTTTAATTCTGGCCAGTGGCATTTCTAAACCTCTTAATGCAACATAAAAGTGCTTTGTATCTGTAAATAAGTTCTGATAGTATAAACATCTCTGTATTGAGGCCATGAGCCCTCACATGATCTTACACTACTGTAAGTTTACAGCCATAAGTGACACGATTATGCTGAAGTAGCGGTGTGGTTTTTTATAAAAAGAAGCCCTCGTAGCTCCTAGGCTCAGAGGAGGCCCAAGTTGGAGATCAGCTTTTGTTATTACAAAAGTGTATGTATTTGCACTAATTTCCCAGGCTAAAACATGACTTCATTTGTATTCTGTCAAAGCTATAGGGTAGAGAGTGGGATTGAATTTGGCTTTACATTCTCACAGGCGTGACACTGAGCTGCTATTTGAGAGGAATTAATCGCCGTATCCTACTGGGACCCTTCTGAGCTATCTGAACAAACGCATTTGAGGAGGTTGTTCAGGTTTTGCCTTTGGCTCTCCTTGGCTGCGGGCAGTGCCACGGGATTCGAGGCGAGACCCTGGGGTTGTCTTTGACCAGACTTTGGTGGTTATCGACCCGGAATGAGGGCGCCGTGTGGGCTGGCACGTGGGGCTGTACACCCCAGGTGAAGTGAACTGGGACCAGTCTGTCCTTTTTAAGTTTTGCTTTTTAGCAACGCACAACGGAATGTTTTTCCACACGGGAAGGCTGAGAATGGGAAAATGCCTGACCACGGCGCTCGCTATAGAAAGTGGGAGTGGATGTTGAGCAGCAGATGATTCTGCTGAGTTTGGAGTTTTTAAAGGTTTAATTAAAGTGCACTTGAAACGGTGTATCTAGATTACCCTGAGCGAGGTGGTCATTAGGGCTGCACACCGTTTACTTAAACAGCTCATTAAGGGTGTTGCATATGATTTCTTCTGATGCTTTTTTCCTAGGCTTTGAGGATGCGGATTTTATCTTAAAAAAAAAAAAAAAAAAAAAGAAGGAAAAAAACCCCCACTATTACTTGTTTGCTGGAGACAAACAAGTATTCCCCCCCCCCCCCCCCCCCCCCCCGAGTTGATATTCCTTCTCTGATGGAGACCGGGGGTCTCCCCGCAGGGGGGGGCAGGCACTGGGGCGGCCGCGCTCCCAACGGCTGCCGGGTGGGGAGAGGGGTGGCGTGGCCATCAGGGCCTCTGCGCGACACGGCCCGGGGGGGGCAGCGGCAGCCTCGACCGCTGGGTCCCCCTGGGTAGGATCCTGACCCCGGGCATGGTTCCCCCCCGCCGGGCTGGGACCCTCAGGCAGGGGCCCCCACTGCACTCTGTGCCCCACGGGCGGCAGCAGTGGGGCATCCCGGGGTGCGGTGGGCGGTTTCGGGGGCACCGGCAGCTCCGAGTTCTGCCCCGGGGCTCCCCCCACCGCCCACCTGCGGGGGTGCCCGGTGGGATCCAACCTTCGCTGGTGGCTCCCAACCGGCCGGAGCGACGGCCCTGCTGGAGGGGGCGGCCGGCTCTGCCCCGGGGCTGGGGTCCCTCTGCCTCGCCTCACCCCTGAACCACCACAGCCAGCTGAAACACCTTTCTTCTTTAATAACAAAATATGTTGCCGAGGGTTTTTTTAATCAAAAATACTTTTAATTGTGGATGTGCCACCCTGTCATCAGAGGATTTTGAAAATGTCTTTTCCTCCCCCCAGTTCAAGTTGGGAAGTTGCTCCTCGTCCCGCTCTTGGGCTCCTCTGCAATCCCAGCGCGACCGTCCGTCTCCAGGCTGTCTGGTGCCACAGCTGCCTGCGATTTGGCACATCAACCCAGCTCCAACAAAAGAGAGAGGCGAATTAAGAGCGTATTTCCAAGGCTCTAGAGAGATTTCCGTTGTGTGACTGTATTTCGCTCACTACAGATGGGTTCAGCTGTAGCTTCCCAGTGTTCCCGTGTCATCTATATTTATTTAGTGCTTAAATCAGCACAAAGGTACCTTCCTCCGTCCCTCCCGCTCGGAGGAGACCCGACTGAGGCTGCAGGGTTGCACAGGTAGGGACACCTCGGAGAGAGGGAGGGCGGCTGGCGGGGAGCTGCGCTTCAGAGCAGACCCCGTGTTCTGCAGCTGGCTTCAAATGGAGTCATTTTAAGCACTTTTGGGGAAGGCGGGATGGCGAGTACGGTCAGAGTGACCTACCTGTAAGAAAAACCAGGGAAATTGTCTCTATTTATTCTCCCCAGCAGACATCATTCTCTCCCAGACAGCATCACCTGTGTGTCAGTGGGATTGCCAAATCCCTTCTCCCACCCGTGGCGAGGGCGCGCATTTCCCCCAGCGCCGCAGGCTGCGTTCGGCACAAACCACGGGCACAGCCCCGTGACTCTTATCAGACCTAGAGGCACGTTCAGCTGCTGTCTGGGGCTGGCACACCAGACAGTGGATACCCAGCGAGAGCCTGCAGCTGCTCGATTTGCGTGTGCTCTCTCCGCTGAAGCCATGCGGGGATGTCACAAATTACCACGCTGGCAGAGGGCACCAGGGGGCTATGAGTCCACGTGTGTCGGTTCAACAAAAATGTTCATAAAAGCAATAGTGTGAGGTTTAACCTTTCCCTTCTCCGCAGGCAGCTTTGCTAAAGCAAGGTCACCAAAAAAGCCTCAGGAATTCCTTAAATGTTTTGATATTGTGGTGAAGCTGTGCAGGTGTAATTGCTGTACGCAAGCCCCTTTTCTTGCCACAAAAGCCTTCTCTTACACCAGTGGCTGTTTGACAGCAACGCAACAAATTGGTTTTGATACTGTGCTCTAAATAATTTTCTAATGTGGCTTATAAAAGAAAAACAGGCTGTCATGGGCCGATCTTGCTATATTTGGGAAATAAATGCACTGTCAGCTTTGTAAAGCCATATGGTGGATTTATTCACAATCAGCAGTCCCTTTCAAATGCAAGTTCATGGCATTTAGTAATACATTTTCCAGTATACAGCTCAGCACTCTTTTTTTCTTTTTCCTTTTCCAGCACATGATTTGAGAGCGGTCAGCTGGCTGCGGTTGTAGGCCACCCCTTGTCTGGGCAACGCGTGTTCAGCAATATAATTAATCACTTACATTAGTGAGTTCTTACAAACTCCTGTGCACTTCATCATCAGTTTTTGTCCCTGCACAGGTTCGGTACCAGTGCTGCTGGCTGCTTTTTTGCCTTTCTGTGCAGTGTTGCACAACAGTGTGACTTTTTGGTTCAGTTTCCCCTGGAAATGGGGCTTGTAGGACCATGCTTGGAGCGTGTGTCTGCGCGGCCATCAGACCCACTCTCCTCCCTTACCTCTGGCACTCGCTCCTCCTCCCCAGACCTGGCTGGGGGTCTTGGAGGTACCGTCTCTGGGGGAACGTGGGCAGAGGGAGATCCTCTTTGTCCCTTCGGAGGAGGGGTGGTCTTGTCCCGAGGGAGGGGACTCTGTGTCCAGAGCCGGTGCCAGGGATGCTGGGTGCTGGAGCACAGTGCTGCCAAGAGGGTCCGTGTGCAGGCAGAGGTGTGCTCAGCAACTGGCCACGGTGCGGTCAGTGCCCATCACGGACCTGGTGGGTTTGGGGAGAGGGTGTGAGTGCGCGTGGCCACGAGCAGTGAGGTGCAGTGCTGGTCAGAGACGGATGGACCCGAGATGTGACTGCTGGGTCTTCTCCCGATCCGACGCTCTCCCAGTGCGTGTAACTACTGACACCCACAGGTGACTTCTGCTGTGGGCTGCGCTGGTCTCCGCGCTGGGTCCTTGTGGGTGCTGAGAACCACGAGTACCCCTGGTGAACACCAGCGACCCCACTGGCTGTGCACAGCTCCTCTTCCTTATGGGACTCGGTCCTTTTCCCGTATGTCCCCTGGGCATTGTCTCTGCATCTCGGAGCTCAGTGGATCCCAGCTGCCGCCTCTTGCTGCGTGGTGGCTGATCTCGGCCACAAATCTTTCCCTTGTGCCTATTCCAGCTGCTGTGCCCACCTGTATAACGGCAGCGGTTAGCACTAAATAGCTTCAAAAAGGCCTTTTAAACATTCATTAGTGAATCTGCACAACATCTTTGTGAAGGAGCTGTGCGTTATTTAAGGAACTCGGGGAGAGAACAGAAAAGGGACTGCAAGCGGGGCTGAGTTCAGGACTTGGTGCCTCTGGTGTGGGCATGCTTTGTACCTAAATGCAGAGCTGCTCTGTCTCCTTATTTATTCTTTTTTTTTGTCTTAGTCTGGAATGGAATATTTATTTTCATAACAATGAGTTATAAAATCCCAGCTCTCTAAAACAAGCAAGCGGCTTATCAGTTCTTAATCTCTGCTCTCGCTAACCAGAGAATGCAAGTTTACTCCTTTGATTTGTGACTGGGTGAGACCCTTTATTGGCCTCAGAAGCTCCTAATTCTCTTCTAACACACCTTCTGCCCTGAGGCACAGTGCACTGGATTGCATTGGGCTGGCAGTGGTTCAGGGACCAGGGCGGTGGTGTTTAGGTATTTCTGTGAAGCACAGACAAGTGAAAACTTCCATGACTGTGTATGCAAGCGCAGCAGATCGGTCCCACGTCTGTGTATGTGTGTTTACCCTCGTGTAGTCTTGCTCCGTTTTGTACGTGCATCTCCCAGTGCCCGTAATCCGCTTCTTGGGCAGTGAAGCCTCAAGTGGACTTCGGAGCTTTTGGGAATGTGTTCACTACAACAGGATCCCGCAACAGAAAACCAGGATCCCCAAGACCTGCCCAGGCCACCCTGCTGGGTCGTGCCTTCTGCTGCTCCTGGAGCCCATGTACCGTGCCTACCCCACCGTCTGGTGCCGGTGCTTGCTGCTGTATTGGCAACGTGCGAGCAGGACAGGGGGAGGCTGAAGATGGCCCTTGCTGCGGAGCCCTGGGGCACCTGGTGCGTGACGATTAGCCAGACATCTCTCTGGGGCGCAGGGGGAGATGCTTTCTGGCAGCCACAATCCCAGGAAGTGCTGCACACAGAGAGGCGGGAGTCAGCATAAAATCATGCTCCTTATATCCCAGTTTTTCACAGAGGAACGTATTTGGCTGTTGGGATCATTTATTTAAAACCTCTGCTGTTTTCTGGAAATTGGTGGGAACAGTGAGAAAGCCACAGGAACAGTCAAGAGAATGGTAGGGCAGTAGCTCGCCATCACTGTGCTTCTGTTGGGCAGCACGACAACGCCAGACGTGGCTTCCCGCTGATTTGGAGCCGTAGCTCTGACTCCGCAGCAGCACAGTGGAGGTCACGGCTGTGCGCCGTGCCCTGGTCTGAGCGCTCCACCCCGCACACATCCAAGCTGCTCCCATGGTGCGTACCAAGGGCAACTCCTGTCCCTTAACCCAGAGTGGCATGCAACCGCAGCGTGTGGCTTGGCGAGGACGTTAGCACATGCTGATTAGTCTGTGGAGTGTAACTGTCAGTTGTAGAGCTGGCTTGGAGCACGGCTGGAGGAATCATGCAGGTGGGTGAAAAAGAAGCACAGTAGATATGACCTACACCATCCTTAGCAAAGCATCACTGTCTAGTGCGGATGTTACTGTGGACGTTTTTTGTACGGTGAGTGTCTCCCCATTAGAAACTCCATGAAAACCCACAAACCCCACCTCCCAGGAGCTACTGTAATAGAGCTGCAAGACGAAAATAACATCTTGTCTCCTGCTGTGTTGGGCATGAACTGTTCACCTGAGGAAGAAAGCCTCTATCGCCTGGACCTCTGCGAGTGCACTGGTGTGTGTTCCCTACGTGCACAAGGATGAAAATTTGGCTGAGAAGCGCAGTGAGGAGCTGGCGCGGGAGCGAAGCAGTGCTGGGCTTTGCGTGCTCCAGGAGGAGGCGTGATGGATGAGGGAATCGCTGTTAGTCCGGCTGCCCATCCTTTAAGTGTTAAGAGACAGTCTTGGGTTTCTCAAGAGTTTCTTGATTTTAAATACTTTTCTTCTTTTGTCTAGCTGCAGATTCTCTCCTGAATTCTTCTAACAGTTAATGAAATTGGTCTATGTTCTTCTTCTTTCTTCTACTTGGGGACGCCGCTGCCTTGGTTACCTGAGTAGCTGGTCTGTAGGTCTGGGCTGATGCGATTTAGTGGCTGAAGCATCTTGCTTTTTGTACATAAGTAGGAACCAGTCAGTACCATGATCCTGTTGAACCAGTGACGCTCTGAGCAAGGTTTATACCGTAAGGTTTGAACTGCAGTTTGTTTTATTGAGAGCTATGAAAACTGAAATGATTTTGGGCTGTCATTGAGCACTGATTAATAGCAGCACACAGCAGCAGTGCGAAATGCATCGACGCCAAAGGAGGTTTGGGCACGCTGAGCGCTGAGGACGCACCGCAGGCAGCGCGGCTGCGCCGAGGTCTGGCAGAGACTGGGGTGAGCACCCACCCTTGTGGCTTGTGGCCATGTTTTGTGGCTCCCTGCCCGAGGGGCGACGGCCACTGTCAGCGCCGGCACTGCATGTGATCAGGTCACTGAGCCAGAGTGAGCGGGAAAGTGTGGTGTGCAGTTTTGTTGAAACAAGATCATTTTTTGTGAAGCACTTTGTCTTCTCTTTCTGTAACATTCGTGAAGTAAATTAAAATAACACGGAGCATTTCTGTGGCACTGTGCATGTGCGGGCCCTCCATTGCTCGTCAGGTGTGGTGAGCACAGCAGGACTTGGCCGTTCTGGGACAGTGAATCTCAGCGCTTGTCACAGAGGTGGACAGAGCACTCTGTTACTGCTCACTCGTGTTCTAGGCATGAAGTCTCTGGGTCTGAAAGGCCAAGGAACTTGATCAAGGTTATTAAAAAAAAATAATCCACAGTAGTCAGGCATAGGATTTGCGTTACTTGATTTCTTGTCTTTTATTAATCTTCTTGTTTTCACTATAACTGGGGAGATATGTTTTGTTTTGCAGACAAAGCAATGTAATGATAGCAAGCAGGAAAGAGTGGCTTTGGGCAAGTGAGAGATCGGTACTGAACCGCCCCTGGGGACGCGGGTGCTCCGTCCCTGCTCCTTTCGCTCTTCCCCATTAACTCCTGTTGTAGGAAAACCTCTAAATTCTGTTTCTCCCTTATGCTTTATACAAAGCACCCGGAAATTCCCTTACTCTTAGCTCCCATTCTGGTAACAGCACGCATACCTTGAGGTAATACCACACCTTAAAAGTGAGCGGTGTTGTCCCCACCGTGGGCCTGGGCTGTGCCGTGTGTGGAACGTGGGAGGTGGGACCCGCGCGTGGCGGGGCAGCGTCCCTCCGTGAGGGCTCCGAAGCGGTCCTGGGCTGCTTGTGGCAGCGTTCTTATGTCTGAGGCCACTTACGGCCTGTGTTTGTCACGAGTGTGGGAGCGGAGGAGAGGTCCTGGTGCACGGCATGCTTTCGGCCCCGAGGGCCGGCTGCGCACCGACGGACGGAAAGCGGCGTGACCCAGTGCGGTTCCCTCGCTCCCCTCCCTCGGTCTGGGGGTGCGTGTGGGAGGGGGGGACCCGCCTGGATGCTTCTGCTCGCCTGCATGGGCATGGGGACTGTGTGACGTGGATTTCCCTGGGGGTTGGGATCCCCAGGGCCCGCGGGGCGGTGTGACCTCCGGAGCGTGCCGGGCCCCGTGGTGAGGCTGGGAGCAGCTGGGTCTGCACCAGTATGGCGGGTCGGGGCCGCGCTGTCCTGCGGGGCCAGGACGATGCCTGGGCAGAGGCCAGCAGAGCCGACTCCCGCGGCAGCTCACAGCACCGTTAATGCCCTTCTCTTCATCGCTCGCCGGTTTTTGTTTAGCATCGCCTGACCTGTGCTGGCAGGCTGTGTCTGCCGACACTTCAGCAGGAGGTCCTGGTCCTGCGGGACTGGGCTCTGCTCTGCAGGAGGTTTGTAGGGATATTGCTCACCTCGTAGGGCAGCCACATAAACTAAACCCAGAATAAAATGTTCAGTTCTTGCCTGTAAAAACACCTTTAACTGTCTCTCCCTTCTGCACTTGAGTTCACCTCTTGCTCAGAGACCAACAGGCTCCTGAGGCTGTGAAATCCGGAGGACCTCGGTGCTCCCGTGGCTTTTGGAGTCTGGCGTTAAACACCCAAACTATCCAATGAAGGAGGATTTATTGCCATGGGTATTCCTAGGGATTCCATCCCACAGTCTGGGCTGGCTCTAAATCTGGGGCCGTTTGTGTCGCCTTTCCCCCCGGCAGCTGTCACAGCGCCGATCCCCGGGGCTGGAGCAGTGGCAGTGCCAGCGCAGGCACAGACCGTGCGTGGGCTGGGCAGGGTCCTGCCGCTGCCGCCGCCTGGAATAGGCTCTGCACAGCAGCGTTCCCCAGGCTTTGGGAGGGAGCCGGGGAGAGAGAAGCATGTTGGTCCAAGAGAGATGTCTGTGTGCGTCGCAGGCAGAGCTCACCTCACAGTTTTCTCTCATTGGATGCTCCTGGTGCGAGCGGTGGGATGTCCGCGCACACGCACGCAGACGGGCAGGCTCATGTGTGTGGACCCTGTCGATAAAGGCTTGTGTGCTGGTGGTACTTCTTGTTAATCTGGTTTCTTAGTAACCCGCCTGAAGTGGAAATTTCGCAGCAAAACCAACTGCTGCATTCAAAAGCAGGAGCTGATGAGAAGACTTCCCTTTTATTTTTGCCTTGATTCTGCCTTTTAATTCAACGTTTCTCAGCTGAAATGAAAGAATAAGCAACGTGCAAGCAGATGGCAACAAACCCTCTACACTAACTCGTGAAGAAAAAACCATCAAGGTGCATTTTTTGACCCGCTGCCACACAGATGTTATTCTGTTGAAAGAGGCTAGTTGACTTGACTCTTTAACCTAATAGCAGCTTAGGGTTCTCTCCATCCGCACTGTTAATCTAAAGTCTTAGGCAACAGAATAATTGGAGAAGAAAACAAATAATCCAATTGATTAAAACCAGGGGCAGCCTAAGAGCAAGAAGCAAAAGCGTTTGTCGCTTGGGGAAACGAGCAGTCGTGTTCCCTGTGTGGTTCTTGTCCGTAGTGTCCCCGTGCGCACGGGCACCACCGCAGGCCATCGCTCCCCGTCGCCGGGGCAGCCCGTGTCCCCAGGACGGCGCCCTGGGGATGCTCCTGGGGGCCGCCAGCCCGGGGTCCGTGGGCCCTGCAGTTTGCAGGGGGAGAAGGTCAAGAGTCACCGAGAAATGCTCATTTTCAGGAGAGATGTGGGACCGCAGTGCCA
Source organism: Pluvialis apricaria (assembly GCA_017639485.1). Classification (NCBI taxonomy): domain Eukaryota; kingdom Metazoa; phylum Chordata; class Aves; order Charadriiformes; family Charadriidae; genus Pluvialis; species Pluvialis apricaria. The sequence goes on from CM030019.1 coordinate 502,977, forward strand.
GCTCCTGGTGCACGAGCAGGTCCGGACTGGAGGACGCCAGCTGCAGAGCGAGGAGTGAGGCTTGGCCCGCGAGGGGGGAGCAGGGGCTGCCCGCACCCGCTGCCCGGCCCCGGGGCGTTCCGTGCCTGCCCCGTCCCCCTCTCCCCGGGGAGGCAAACAGCTCCCGACGTCTCCTGGGGGTGCTCTACCCTGAACGTGAGCGCACACACAAGTACATGGCAAGCACACTGCCTGCAGATGAGTCCGTTTACAATCCCCCGCTGCTCCAGCTGCCCTCAAATCTTTATCTTCTCCTGTTTGTGCTGACTTTGCAATTTTTCAAGGGTGGTTGTCCTTGTGAGGAAAGGCGTTGCAGGTTTGCTGTGCTTGACATCACTCTCTGTGTTGTCTAAACTTAAAAGCCATAAAATTCATACTGATGAAATTTCACGTCTGAGACTGGGAGGACCACGGAGAATGTTTTTGATAGAATGTCACGGCCGTATTTTTCTGACACAGATTATTTGGGGCCGGGAGTGAGGGGAACATTGCTGTTACACCCTTGACATTTTGTTCCCATACATACATTTGGGTCTCAGGAAGGCGGAGCACTGCAGCCTCTTTGCCATAACCTGTTGGCAGAAGTTCTGTACGACGGTGTGTGGATGGCTCTCAAACAGACTCTGCAGTCAGCAGGGTTATAGCTGACTCTCTTTCTGGTCGCATGTGGCAAATGGAGAGGAAGGGCTGAGCGCTAGCGGGGACCGAGCGCTGCAGGGGCCGATGTCTGCGGGGCTGTTGGGGAGGAGCGGCGGTGCAGTCTCTCGTCCCAGGACGTCTTCCACAGCAGTGCGGGGGGTGTTGCTGCAGAGTAGGTGGAGTGAGTTGCTAATACATGTGAAATCAGGATAATCATGTGAAATACACCTTTTTTTAATTAGCACAATTACTTGCTTTAGGTCAGTAACCACGGTAAGGCTGCATACAAGCTGGCATCCAACTTTGCATATATATTGCATGAAGAATGGGGTGTTCAGTGTTTCATGCCTCAGTACTATGCTGAATGTCCAGAAAACATGCTGATGGATCGATGATGCTCGTGCTAATGAATCAATTACTCTCCATGCATGAATGTTTCTTCCTTTAAATGTTCAGAAATCATTCAAAAACACGGCACGAATGAAATCAGTTTTGTTTATTAAATTGGATTAAAGCAACTGGATTCCCATATGGACAGGGGCAATTGGATTTAATGTTACTTTGCATATTGTTCCAGTCTCATCTCGGTGGAGATAGTTATCTGGTTTTGGAAGTAATTTTTTGTTAATGGAAAATAAAATCTTAATGATTGCATCATGATGTTTCAATGTAGACTTTTATACATAATGTAATACTGACCTCATTGCTTAGATTGTTATTATGTGTAATTCAGGAAAGGGCTTTGGCAAAGGCAGGTATGTGTGTGAGCACATGCCCACGTTCCTCTTCGCGTGTAGCCCGTGTGCTAGGCTGGGCTGCTGCTTCATTCACGGTTTGGTCGGACTATTAGATTTCCTTCCCTCAGGCGTTTTGTAATCTGTTTGACATAACACAGTCATTTGTCTTGTTTGCTGACTACTTAACAGATGGATTTGTGGGTTTTGTAATTACTATATGAACGTTAATAAGACGTGATATCTTTTATTAATTAACAGTTTTCCAGGTTTGTTTTTCTAAATGACATGAGGTAGATTATATGTAAATATTAGTGACATACAAATATTAGTTTTACAACGTTAGCATTTTGAGAAGTTGTGCAAACTTTTAAGGCTCCCCGTGGGGTCTTTTTTTTTTCCCCTCCCCTAAGCCATACTTGTAATTATTCTCTAGTAGCACAACTGGTTTTATGTTTTGTTAAAGGTTGGTCTTTCCTTAGTGTAAGGAGAGCACAGACCTGGCTGATGTCCTAAGCCATCCTCTATATTTATCCTGCCTGTGTGGTGTTCTTCCATCCCATTTATATCTTGGTGTGACACTCACATCCCATCTTTCCTCATGGAGATTTCCAAAAGTGGAGATCAGTGTAAATGAGTATGAAAACTGCATACCACGCAGGAGAGAAAACTTCTCCCGCCGCTGGGATGCAGCCGTTCCGGGGAGCTATTGCTGTGCCGGGGTTGAAGAGAGGAATGGAGCGATGAGCTCCGTCGTCCTGGGGAACGGCGAGAGGCCGGCAGAGCGGGGCACAGCACCGCAGGGCTCGCTGTCACCGGAGAGACCTCAGTCACGCCCAGCCCTTGTGCCAGAACGCTGAAAACAGGGGGTTATTTTTGTTTTATGATGAGGAGCAGCTTCTGTTCCCCTGGCGGGGGCCAGGGCAGGCGCGAGGACAGGGACCCCAGCCAGTCCCAGCGCCGCGTTTCCCCAGGCTGCCACGTGTATCAGAGGCATCGCCCTGGGAGCGATCGGTCAGATTTGAATGCTGAATTTCAGGCGTTCAGGGAGAATGAATGAAACGGGAGTGACGTGGGCGGGAAGGGCTGTACCGAGCACAGTGCCTGCACGCAGCGCTGGAGCTGCAGACACTCCATCTGCTGTCGCTTGCTGCTCCCTGTTTGTGGCTCTGAGTGATGGAGAAGCAGCATTACAACTGAATTTGAGACCATGGGCACATAAGAAACGTTGAACGGGAAAAGCATAACACTCCCTGACCCTCCATTAATGCTTAGGTGCTTCGAATGCAAACACAATTTAAGCTGAAAGGTTCCCTTCTAAAGGGCTTCGTTTCATAGGATGATGGAGTATAACGCACCATATCATCATATAATGCCGGTATGCAAACGCAGGTGTGACGTGAGCGCGGTGCAGCGTCACCCCGCCGGCGTGCAGCCCCGGGGCGCGCAGCCGCCTGCCTCCGAGCACTCCCGTTCTGCTGGCCGGACCCAGCCGGGTGCTGGCGGGGGGCTCCCGGGCACGCTGCGAGCCACGGCTGCCGGCCCCTGGGGCAGCTCCGCTGTGCTGGTGGGAGGTGTGGCCGTACGATACCAACGAGGCGAGTGAATCGGAGCGTGTTGTGATGACTTCTGGTGATTTTTCCCATACCAAAATCGTTTCATGCTTAAACTACATTCTGCGTTAACCCGAGCGTGCATGCGGCTGGGCTGGCTTTCCCGCACTCGGCTGCATTTCAGCCTTGGTTTATCGAATGTGTTGCCAACAGACTGTGTCCTTCTGCCAGGGTGACTGGGGAAGAATCGTGGTTATCAGCGCTCAGGCCCTTCACCTGCATTGGTTGTCGCTTTGTGAAGTATCACTAAAAATTTACAAACTCCCGTGACTGTTGAAACAGTTGGCAAGTAGATCCTGACTTAGGGGTTCTCTTGGTTGTGCGGCTGTCAGTATTACGACCAACAACTGCTGTGTTTCGCCTTACCTGGTTTTGCGTTAGCCACCAGCCTGGTGTTGAGACCTCATCCATCCTTCTGACAGCTGCGAAACTTCGGCTGATCCCGACAGAGGTTAAGGTTGCTGCTCTGCCAGACGTGCGGTTTCCTTTTCTATGGGGAATTAATCCTGTCTGACTGATTGGCCTTTGTGCTTCCCATTTTACAGGGATGGCCAAGCTGCATCTGGGTGTTCTCCTCTCTTCTGCTGCTAGATGACAGTTGAGGACAAGCGGAATGATTTTTATGAAGTAGTAATCCCAGCGCCAAGTTCGCAATGCTGTAAAACTTAACTGTGCTGGTGTTGCAAGGTGTGGGCAGCCCTGGTTTAATTTATACCATGATTTCATTACTTTTTGATGTAGTCCACAGTCAAGTTAAATGAAGGCAGTGGAGTAATTGCAGTTTAGGATATACAATTCAGAATGACCGAGATGTGTCGGTGTCTCATGTTGGCATACGTCCTTTCAAATAAAATCCACCTTTGGGGCCATACAAAATTTTTGCATATTTAATGCTAGTTTAACAGAAATAAATGCTAAATAGTAATTCTCACAAATAGTGTCTCATTGCAGGATACGTGGTGAAGCATCTGAGTGCTCAGTATAAATACATTACATGACAAACAGCTTTTTACTGCACTGAAACTGATCCCAGTTTTTCCTTTTGTTGCTTCTTCTGATAATGCAGCTGATGGATAAACAGTTTACAGACTATTGGTCATTTGATATCTTTCCAGGTTTTTGTGGGTTTGGTGTTTTGTTTTGTTTTGTTTTTTTTATTACTGTAGTGTGTGATTGTCATCTTTGCTCCATGGAATTGTTTTTTGTCTTTGGCTTGATGCCTGAAATTTTTTAAGCAGGAGAGTGGTGAATGAGGACTGGTTTTTAGAAGCCACTTCACACACACGGACACGCCAGTGGCAGCCAGTCCCTGCGTACGGTGCGTTTTGTGAGCAGCAGATGAGAAGGGGTGCGCGCGGCTGGGGCGTGCAGCCAGTTGAAGATAAGCAGATGACCTTCAGTATAATTTTAAGTATCTGTTCCACTCAAATGCACATGCAAGTTCACATGTTCCCCTCCTGTATGGTGACCTAATCTAATGTAAAACAGTTTGGGAGTGGTATCTCTGTATGAAATAGTGGAATTAACGTGGTGATTTTCTTCACCAACTGAAAATAAATCAACACAGGGAAATGCAAAAGACAAAATATTACCTTTATTTTTCCGTTCTGTGGTCGCTAGATTTAGTTATTCAGCCTTAGACTTCCTATACCAAGGTCCAGCATCATCCTGCATCCTCTTTATCCCGTGTATGACATTTCCCTGCAGCGGACTGTAAGCGCTTTGGGGCAAGGAGCCAGTATTTACGTATTACCCAGTGCTGCGTACATGGGCTGTGTGCTCTATCTATAGTGCTCCAAGTCCCTGGGAGACCTTCGGCACTGGTGCCTCATGAAGGCGTTTCAGAGCTGGGTTCTCAACCAGCGCCAGTCAGGTTGTGGCTTTCCAGTCATGTGCGGTGGAGTTTGTTCCTCCGTCAAAAAACAAAGCCAAAGGAACAAACAAAACCCCAGCACCGACAGACGACCTCATTTGCGGCGCTGCTCAGAGTAGCTGTTTTCAAGCAAAAACTTACTCCTTAGCATAGACTGTGCTGAACCGGTTCAGGTGCTCTGATGCTGTAACATGTGGCCTTAATCTTCAGAACTGGCAAATCCTATTTACTGTGTAAGTATTTAAGCTAATTATATCTCTGATGTGAAGAACATGTGACAAGCGGTTCACACTGTATCCTTTGAAGGACATTGAAGTCCCGGACCCTCATGAAATACTCTGTGCCTCATTACACGTTTGGGGTGTCGTGCATGTTCTGCAGTAGATTTAGCAATAATATAATTTAGTCATAATATAGAGAAAGTGAGCACGTTATGGCTAGATCGTCCATAGAGTAAAGGAAGAAATAATTCATAACAAGTTTTTCCTGGAAGCGCCGTGTTTTCCAATCTAGGAGATTCTGTGATTCTGTGTTCGCATTGCGGTCGCACAGTTAGGTGGTCTCTGTTGCATTATAGGAGTGGTTTGGTAAACAGAAAGGTGGTTTGGCTTTAGAAAAGGTACGTTTGAAATCAAACTCCTGTGCCGATCCCTTAAATAAGAACAATATTGTTTCTTGGCAAGACTGCTGTGTGGAGGTCCGAGCAGGCTTTGCAGGAGCTGCAGAGGCGCCCCTGCTCTCCCTACTGGTTTTGGTCAAAGTCAAGACACTGGTAAGGGGAAGGTTTGTGTACAGGGAACTGGGTGGGTGCCGGTACCACGAGTGGCCCTGAGTACAGAGCAGCATCCGCCTGGATGGGCGATGCCGCTGAAGAGCGCACTCTCTTCGTGGTGGGTTCATCCCTGCCCGCGCAAGCCCCGGCGAGGGAAGGAGCGTGGTGCCCACGGGCTGCGCAGCAGCCAGGTTGCTGGGGCCAACGGGTGCGCGCTGGGCACACAGCACGTCGCTGCGCCCGCGGTGCCCGTGAATGCGGCTGGGGCTGGTGCTGACAGTGATCGTGATGGGGGGGTTACTGCCGTGCTCGGCGGCATCGCCCCACTCTTGGGAGAACGGCAGAGCGATGAATTGCAGAAAAGAAGTCGACTTGCTGAGGAGTAGCCAGTAGGTAAGCTTAAAAGACAGAGAAATAAGACTCTTCTCTTTCTAATGTCAGTGTAGGCCAGTGTTATTTCTCCCTGATTTGTCATGTCACCTTTGCAGTCCTTAAGACAAATATGTATTTTCTTATATATATGAAGTTCTGCTATTTATAAAAGTACCATTAAACAGTATATCCAAAGTACATGATAAGATAATACAAAAGAAATGCCTGAAAACATGGTTGAGAAAAGTTATTTCTTATCTGGTATCTATATATCGCAGTCTGAACTTGTGGGAAGAGTTCCTGGTGATTATTAGCCCTGATAATTATGATAGTTGTCAGTTATCCCTGCTCTCAGGAGAGCACAGAACAAATTGCAAAACCTTGATCATTTAGCACAAAAATGTTCTTCTTCCAAATGGTTCTGCCGCAGTCAAAGATGCCGTGGTTTGATGGTTGCACGTGATGCCGTGGCAGTGACCGGCCCCGTTCGACGCATTGAGAGCTCTGTGCTGCCACGACCTTTCCGTGCTCCACGTGCAGCGTCTGCACAGACACACACAAAATCTGACACTGCCTGAGCAAAATCGGTGTAGTTTTGCACTGAAAAAACGTGTCCAATGAGCTCAGTTGTAGCTATTTGGGTGTGTGCGAAGGGGGCGCGGAGGTTTGTCTCAGAAGAAAGGGAGCGAGAAGCACTGGCAGTGGGCACTGGATGGGGCTGCTCGGAAAAAGGGCAAAAGCAGTAAACAGGCAAAGGGAGAGAGTTTTCAGACCCTGGCATGAAATGCTTAGTAGGGAAAGAGTGAAAATGAAGTGAGGCCTGCTAAAATGCCCCAGAAGCTGGTCAGTCTAATTGAAGATGGGAGAGAAAGCACGTGGAGAGCAGCCATTCCCCGAGCTGGGCTGGGTGTGTGGCAGTGCTCGTTACTGGTGTGCTGTTAATCATGTACAGCTTGTACCAGTAACACCGTGTAGAGGGGGTGAAGGCCAAGTAGATCAATTTATCATACGACCTTTGGGAGGCAGGCGTCTTCGCCTGCTTTCTATTCGATGAACTGATTCTTCCCGTTTCTGCCCCGAGGTCCCGACCCTTGTTCTCCGGCATTCGTGAAGGAGAGGGCTGCGGCTCGCCCTCAGCATGTGACCTGACTTCCCAATTTTCTTGATCTTGTTTTAATCCAGTAAATTATTGGTCTTCCTGAAGTCATGCTAATTGAGGTTTGTGTGATTGGGACTTCATCCCACATATAGGTTACAGCTTCCCCGGCTTTCTTACATGACTTGCAGTTAAAAACAAGAGAAGCAAACTGACTTAGTGTAGTGAAATCACAGTTGACATTTTGGTGGGCTCCACGGGAAACACAGGGGCACAGTTCCAGAGCTGGGGTTGGGGGTGCGCAGAGGGCTCAGCGAGCCTGTTAATGCGTGGTGGTGTTCACAGTGGTTCTCCAGCGACCGTGCAGCAGCCCAGCCCTCTGCGGATGAGGAGGATGGCCCTGCATGAGGTGTTCACCAGGAGGACATTCATCCGGAGCACGTTCACCCGCACTGCACGTCCCTTGATTGGCTGGATGGGAACAGTCTTTGTAGTCCAGCGCAAGCTGGTGCCCTTCCCGAGCCTTCCCCAGGCTCCCCGGGCAGTAAACAGGCAGCTTCGGTCTCTCTGGGGACTCAGCTGCACGGCGGGGATAATATTTATCCATCGCTGTGAAGTGCTTGGGTGTTTGTGGTCCTCGGGAAGGAAAGGTCCCTGAGCTGGTGTCTGCGTCTCTGGTTCTGGATCGCCCCACCGGCATGCTGGACCAGGCGCTGCTCTGGGAAGGCTTTGGGAGTGTCGGGCAGTGTGGCTCCCGGCACAGTGGGGACCAGCACGGGGCTCGGGGCTGTGCTTGGGAGTGGGTCAGAGGCGCTGAGCGAGGGATAAAGCCCCCAAAGGCCGCTGACGGAGGCTCTTTCTCCAGTGGCCATGTGGTGTGCTCAGCTGCAGGGTGACTGGTGTAGTCGTCCAGTTACTGTTGGCAACGCATTTCCAGCGAAAGGCCTTAATTCCTGATTCATTTCTGGTTTCCCACTGGTGCCTGAGAAGGAGTTGCCCTGCCGGCTTACGTTCCCCTTGCGTTGCTGGGAGCAGCGTGTGTTTTTGTACCAGTACGTGCTGCCCGAGCGCTCCAGCTGGGCACGCGTGGCGAGTGCAAGGACCAGGGGGTCAGTGATGCCCATGGGTTCAGGGCCGTGTCTGAAGGCACACACAGTCCCTTCTGCCCAGGGCGCAGCTGGGTGATGAATGTGGCCAGTCCTGCGCTGGTCACCCCAGGCAGTCCCACGTTTTCACCGCCGGAGCGAAGCCTGGCTTGCAGCTCAGCTCTGGCTCGGCAGAGAGAGCCACCGCACCTGGAGTGCGGGTTTCAGCAGGACCCGGACCCCCGAATGTCTGCTGTGGTCCCTTAGGGGTGCTGCTCCCTGCGGCTGTGACCGTCCCAGGGACACCTCGCCTACGGCATCACGTGAGTTCAGCAGTGGGGTCACTTCCCACACTGGGTTCCGTTCATGCGGCTCTTCCAGCGTGTGCAGCATGGGGGTCTCTGTGCTGGGACAGCCCCTTTCCCTTTGGGGTCATCCCTTAAATACAGGCCAGCCAGCCACCAACCCGATCAGATGACACCAATTACACGTGGCATAATAGGAGTGTAATTACCCCATTTTTGCTGCTTAATTAGCTTCTCAGATTTGAAGTGCTCTGTCTACTGGAATCTGTGAGCAGAGGACTCGGAGCACATTTATAAATGCATTGGGAACTGGACATGACGAGAGAAACTGTACAAGAGCTTTAAGTGCTCTCCCTCTCAGAATATTAATTTTATGACATGACCTTCCCCAGATCAAAACCTCAGTGCTGACTTTGGTGGGAGCTGCAGAGCGGTGCTGTGCTTGCGCTGGTTTCCCCTCCCGCTCAGAGCCGGGCTTTCCGTGGCTGCGTGCTCTCGTACTCAGCAGTTATGCAGACCTGGGTAGTGCGGGTGGTGGTGGCCACCAATTGTGTTGTGTCCTCAGTTTGGTAAGTCCACAAGCACTCCTCAGGAGAAAACTTTCCCGTGGAAGAAGGAGTTAGCTGTGTTTTCAGAGTGAGAGTGGCCTTTCAAAAGCCAATTCTGGTCAAGGGGATTGCACCACTTTGTGAAGTAATGATTGGCACAATGAATGTCATGAATTCAAGTTGATTTACATATGCATTAAAGTGCACTGTTGAGAAAAATGTTATTTCTCTTTCAAACATATGCAATTAAATATTTATCCCCGTTGCAGTCTCCTCTGGGCACAGTTAGTGCCTCTTCCAGTGGTGCTGCTCCCACCACGTGCCGGGTTCCTCAGGGAGCATCTGCAACACCCCAAAGCGGCATCAGCTCCGGCGCTCACCAGGAGCAGTGTGGAGAAGCAGCCCTCGCTGTGCCCTCTCGTGTGTCCATTGCCGTAAACCCGGATCATGGCGTGCGGGGAAGCCGCTCAGCAGCCTGGTCTCCAAAGAGCCATCTTCCTGCACATGGCAAGAGTGGTCGAAGGTGCTGCAGGGTGGGAGCTCCTCCTGCTCCCGGAGAGCGTTTCCCCGTCCGGCCCCGGAGCAGCCATGCTGCCCGCAGGCCCCGCAGCCGGGGCAGAGCAGGGGGGGCACGGGGACGCCGCTGCCAGCCTGTCCCCTGTGTCTTGGGTGCATGTGCTGTCACCAGAGCTTCTCCGCACAGGCTGACCTCCTGCCATCATCCCCCAAGGCAGCGCCTCAGTGGTGGCACTGTGTTAACGATCTGTTAATCAAAAGAAATAATTCTTACAAATTCAAAAGAAATTTTGTTATCTAATATATTTAACAGTTAAAAAAATGAGGCTAGCTTTCTAACCTAGACCAGTAATTAGGAAAATAGATATAATGCTCATGGATGTGAACGTAGAATAAATGAGGTGAAGGAAGTTTTGTGCTGAGCATAAAATCGGAGGTTTGATTCAATTATTCTTAACGCACTGCTTAGGTCCCACAGAAGCCTGTGCACAGGAGTTCTTAAACCTATTCTAATTGAAGCAAAAATCAGTGGAGTGGAAAGCGTCCTGGCTCTTCAAGAAATGTCAAAGTGTATAACGTGGTAGACACCTGGGGGTTTGGAAAACAGTGACAGCTACAAGCTGACCTTTGGCGAATTTAATCTGCAAATGGATTCCTGCTTAGGACAGCTAATGCTTTTAGTTATTGTAAAGGCTCGTTCCTGGATTTTAAAAAGCTGAGAATAAATGGATTTCATGATGCAGCTCCTATGCACATTGCATAACAAACATGTGGCTTGTGGATGTATTTAAATGATATGGTGTATTGAAAAACTTTGCAGGACTTATGAATACATAATTATAATTCATGCACAGTGGGGAGAATAATTTTTCTAGTTAATAAAGGAGAAAGGACTTGGCACTTGTTAAAATGGAAATACACTGAAGACAGAGCCTGCTGAAAAGGAAGGGAAGGAGGTTGCTCATCTGTGTTTGTTTCTTAAATAACAGTCATAAGCATTGCAAGGGCTCGTTATTCAGCTGGGCATTGCCTTTTGACCGAGGCTTGCTGCCTGAGATCTGAGGGGAGGATGCGATACGGTAACATTTGCTTATTAACAATCTGTCTTTATCTTTCTTCTCTGGAGTTGGGATTGTTTAAGCTGGGCGGCTCCTGTGTCCTACACAGCGTACACAAATGCACACCTGCAGGCAAGCGCACGTCACAGGCAGAGGTAGTCTGGTTCCTGGATGTAGTGGTTTGGTTTGGTTTTCACCTTTCTCTTCCCGCGGGAGGTCTGGGCCGTCCCTCCCCTTTGGAGCCAGGAGACCACAGGCACAGAGGTGTCAGTTCACTCGCCCAGAGCCAGCAGCGGTTCTGAGTCCTGCTGGGCCGTGTTCGGTCCTGTCCCCTGCGCTGTAGCGTGGCCAAGGAGCAACCAGCAGCACAGAAGTTATTTTTAAAGCATGATGTTACCGCTGTGACTCTTTCTGGCCCACAGGAGAGCTTTGGTAAATACATCTCTGCACTTTGCCATGAAACCACAGCTGGATCTTGTGCCTTGGCACAGTGAGTGAGCTCAGACGAACCTGTGGATCTCACCCTCGGCAACCGAGAGCAGCGTCAGCCCCAAATACAGTGTATTTGCTTAACTCAAACGTGTGGCTGGTGATTATAGGAAGGAACTCGCATTCCAGAATAATGCAGTGAAGGCTTTGGGCATGGAGACTTCAGGTTTATGGCTGGCTGACGAATGCTTCTGGCTTGTCACCTCAGTAATCCCCGTATTCATGAATGGCTGTGATGTGGTTGACTGACACATCCTTGAAGTTATCTATGCATGTGAGTAAGTGCCAGAGTTCTCCAAGGTGCAGCTTTACAATGCCTTATATCAACCTCCACGTGACGGCATGTCAGAAGGCATTCCGGGCGGGCAGGCAGCCGACAGCAGGGGATTCACCTTTCCTCACAAGGTCATGACACGGGGCAGAAAGAGCTGTCCCTCTTTGCCTCTCCCCTGAGAAGGATCCACAGGGTCCGCCAAAAGGCGTGCTGTGGTGCTGCAGTAGAGTGAAGCGCCCTGTCCACAAGGCATGCGTACTGGCCATACTGGAGCCCTTGAGCCTTCTCGCTGAGGGATGCTATCTCCCACACTTCCCCTGAGAAAAGCAGCTCCCAGGAAGGCAGTGTGATCTCAGCAGAAAAATAACGTAGGGTGTGAAATCTTGGCACCTCCCCAATGAGATTTTAATTATGATGCTACAGGTAGGAGAGGAAATTGCGCTGCAGCGCGCCACTGTGTTTACAGTGTTTTCCAGCACTTTTATCCGTTCCGTCTGCATCCCTTATTTCCCCTCTGGTCCCAGTAACAATAATGCTCCCCGCAGATGTGGCACTGGGCTGTCAAGACGGCTCCTGTTATGCATCGTGGTTCCTGCGACTGACCCCAGCCCTGCGCCGCGGGGGGCTTGGGGACGCTGGGCGCACTGTGCTGGCGGGTGGACATGCAGCGCAGGGCCCGTGCCTGTGTGTGCCTGGCTCCCCTGCTGCCCCCAGCCAGCGCCCAGCACCGATGACATTCCTGGCCAGAGCGAGGGCTCTGCCGCTACCGAGGGTGCTGCCGAGGCGGGTCAGGACGGCGGAGCAGGGGTGCGCGGTGGGTGCAGGCTCGGGTCAGACCCCAGGCTGTGTCCATCTACGCGGTTCCCTTCAGCAGCCATCTGGGCCAAGGAGAGCGGGGGCAGAGGGGGCACTCGCTGCAGGTCGGTTGTGGCACTGGAGTGAGAGCATGGAGTTGCGCCCGTCCCCCCGGCATGGCTGCCCAGGGCGCACATCGCTGCCTGGCTGGGGACGTCTTGTGTCCTGACACTGCGGTTGGGCTTTACCTCCAACTTCAGGTGGTAGAGCTCACAGAAGCAGAGTTGGGGGAACTTGCCCCCATGAGTTTCTTCCCTGTATCTGCCAGGGGCTCAGTCAGCGCCAAGGCTTATTTCTCCCTGGACTATATCAAGACACAAAACCCTCCCAAAGAGTAATTATTTCCCTTTGGTGTGCACCAGGTGACATGTCCACAATACAGCTTGTCCTTTGAGAGATGTGTCCTGAAAAGGGGAGCCCTCCCTTCCCCCACAGCCCCTGTGCTCGTGCTCTTCCCCAGATGTCATCGATCCCCCTACTCACACTGACCTTCGCAGCCATAAACCACTGAGCATCCCTGTCCCCTCCCACAGCCGAGACGGGGTGAGCCTGGGTGACGCACCCACGGGCACACACCTCCTTATCGCTGCAGGCATGGCTGCCCCCATGGCTCCTGCTGCATCCCCTGTCCCAGGACACCCGGCGTTTACATGCTGTGGCTCTTTTTCTGCCAAAAAAGGGATCGATATCAGGCCCCGGCTATGTTCTTGTGTTTGGGGTACATAGGTCAGGGAGCAGCATTCCTTCAGGCGGGAGCATCCCCGGGCGGGAGCATTCCCCGGGGCAGGAGCATCCCCGGGCCGGGGGCGGGCAGGGGCAGCGCCGCGCTCCTCCCGCCCGGGCCGCGCCGTGCCCGACGGGGCGGGCGGAGCCGGGTGCGGAGCCGGGCCGAGCCCAGCCGTGCCGTATGGGAGGAGCCAGCGGGCTCCGCCGCCCCTGCTCCCCCCCACCGCCGCCGCATTTCGCGGCCGGCCGCCGCGGAGCAGGGCGCGGGGGGGGATGATGGATCCGCGGCTGCGGCTGCTGACGCCCCGCGGCCGCCAGCCCGCCGTCAATGGAGGAGGACGTTGAGACCCGCAAGATCAGCAGCAGTTTCCTGCGAGACCACAGCTATGCCACGGAAGGTGAGCGACTGCCGCGGCGGCGGCGGCCCCTGCCCGCCCGCAGCAGGTGGGGGCCGCCCCGCAACCGCCCCGCGCCCGCGCCTTCCCCCGCCGGAGCCGGGCCCGGGCCGGGCAGCCCCGCGGCGGTGGGGCCCGGGGGCGGGCGGGGGTCCCGCGGGCTCCGTGCGGGCTGCGCCCCGCGGCTGAGCCGCTCCGGTGACTCAGCAGCGCCGGACCCGCGGGCCGGGTCCCTCGGCGGGGGGCTCCCTTTACGCCGGGGCAGCCCCTCGGTGTGCGGCTCCCCGCCGCCCAGGCGGAGACCCGAGAGCCGCCCGCAGCCCCGCACCTCCCGCTCGGGGAAGCCCCCCCGGCCCCGCCTGGAGACCCTCCGGGACCCCCGCGGCCCCTCCGCCGCCCCCTTCCCGCCGGAGCGGCGCCGCTGCCGGAGCCGGGGGGATGCGGGCGGCCGCGGTTGCAAAATGTGGGCTCGTCAGCGTGTGACCGCATCGGTGTGACCGCATCGGTGTGACCGCATCGGTGGGCTCCGCAGGCGGTGTGTGCGCGGGGTTGGGAAATACGGCAAATGCTGGTGCAGTTCTCGTCACAGAAATGGAATAGTGCTCTCAGGGCTGTTTTCCCTACGAGCCTCTGCGGGAAGAAATGCGTATTCCGACTCGGGCGCTGCGGAGGCGAGGGGGTGCCCGGGCCGTTCGGCACGCGCAGCGCGGCAGCCCCGGCTGAGCGCACGGGTGCGTTTGGGGAGGATTTCTGCTGAGGGCTCCGGGGGCGGAGGAGCCGCTGTGGCCATGTTCGGTGGAGCACGGGAAGGTGAGCTGCAGCCGGCACATGACGCTGCAGCCTGCCACAAAGAGACAGGCCCCGCCGGCGGAGGTGGCGATGGAGGGACGGGGACAGAGCAGCGCTGCCTCTGCTCTCCTTCGTGACGGCCAGAGAGCTCCTGACTTCCCCTCAGCTCTGGCACAGCCCCCTTTCGCTCCCTTACCTCGGGAGGAGAACGCGGCTGCTGTACAGCAAAACCAAACCCCCCCCATCCCTCCCAGTGGCACCGACCCCTTGCACGAAACTTCAAAAACCAGACTCCACACCAGAGAGCCTGAAGAGGCTTATTAATAGCTTAATTAGTAGCTGAAGAGGCTTTCCCTTACTGTTTCATTTTCCTTAAGGCTCTAGAGGAAGCCAGCATAGGACCAGACTTTGGGAATTGTGTGACTGCAGCACGAGGCTAGAGGAGGGATTCTCTAGCGGGGCTAACGTGGTAATGGAAGGCTTTGGGTACCTGGTGAGCCACAGAAAATGGTCGTATTCAAGTGCGTGTTGCTTGTGTGTAGCCGAGACGTAAGTGCTCGGCGTTGACAGCCCCCAGAGGCCGGGGAGGTGACGCCGCGGTGCAGCCCTGGCTCCGCTGCTCTCTCCCCGTGTCTCAGGCCATGGGACTGGGTGGCAGGGGGACATGCGGAGGCCACGCTGGCCTCCCCACCTCCAGTTAGCCAGCACAGGGGTGGAGGGATGTTTCTGCGGGGAGGAATGGCACAAGGTGCTTCCCAGAGGGTGGCGTGGCCAGGATGGGGCTGAGCCCCCGTACTCCCCAGTCCCCTGGCTCGCATCGCCTTGTGCTGTGGTCCGTGGAAGGATGAATTTGCCGTTACCGCATTATAAAGGCAGTTGCAGCAGCCAGCAGATAAAAAATGGGAAGGTGGCTGCCCTGTTGTGACCTGCTGAGAACTGGGTTTTCCTGGTGGGGAGGGATGGAGGGTTGAGCTGAGCCTGCAGTGATTTCAGTCGGTGACAGCACACAGGGAGGTGTGGGGGTATTCCAGCCCGAGATCTCAGCGGTAAGACCCAGTCTGTCCGGCAGTCAGCGGTAAGACCCAGTCTGTCCGGCAGTCAGTGGTGAATTCCCCCAAGCTGTAAGGTGGCTTTTGTAGAAGAGCCCTGTTCTGCGCACTAGAAAGCTGCAGCAAAGCTCTCCATGGAAATGGAAGAGGCAGGAGCGTTGGTGTGATAGGTGACCCGCTGAGCTGGGGCCGTCCCCGTGCTGCGGCGGGGCAGGAGGGGGTACGTGAGCTGTGTATCAGCTGGGAGTTTCTCTTCGCCTCGTGCTGTTCAGGAGTTCTGGTTCTCTGTGCAGTTGTTCTGCTAGAGGAAGGCTGAAGGAACTTTGAAATGGTAGATCTTGCTAGTGTGGACAAAAATTAGGGAAGATAATGCAATTATATTTTTTCTACATGTGAAAGCAGCATATGCCTAACATGCTGTGGTTGGTAACCTGTCTTCTGTTTAGAGAAAAATCCTTCTAGAGCCTACCCAGACGGTGAAGACTTGCTTTGGAAATGAAGGTGTCTCTGGTGCTCAGCTGCGGGAACAAACTGGGGTTTGGCATTGTGGTTTAGCGAAGTGACGGTGTCACTTAAATGGGTCCGGTATTTTTATGCAAATGCGGGGCGAGGATGGTATTTCAAAAGCACACACTTGAATGCCTTGCTCTGGTGGCGCTGGGAAGTGCTCCTAATGAAGGAAGTGCAGCCATTGTGCTAATTGGGCTGTAGTTGCCAGGAGTGAGGAGTTGCTGCGGTGCAGTGCCCATCCCCGGGGTGGTCGCAGGGTTCCCCCGCCGGGTGAGCTGGTTCAGGGCGATGCCGGCGATGTTGTCTGCTGGCTCGGACCCCCACCGCGCAGCCCCAGAGCGGCAGGTCTCCCGTGAAGAATGTTCAGAAAGCACGCTCGGCTTGTTCTGCTGTATAAATGCGTTTGCATTTCTGCTGAGCGCCCAGTCAAAAGTAGAACAAATTGAGACTATTTGAAGACAAACAAACCATTTGAGTGGCTTCCACTTTCAGATGCGGTTGCTGGAGATGTTGAAGGGGCCTTCGCCCCTCCAAAGTTGGCCCGTTGCCAGTAGCTTGCCCCAAAACACCATCTCCTGAAGTCTTCAAGCTTGGGGGTGTGACCTCTTTTTATGTAGCATTGCTGTCCACCCAGCAAGTCTCTGAGTCCTCCTAGTGGCTTATAGTTGGGTAAATACCTCCAAACAAAGGAGAAATGGCATGAACGCCCCTTTCAGCGCTCCCTGCCCTGACGAGCCACAGTCATGACCGAGCCTTTGTGCTCAGCGGGTTGGGGTGGGACAGGAGTGGTGGCCATCTCGGCTCAGCCCAGCGGGACAATGCCTAACGAACAAGGGTTATGTCCGTAGGCACTCGCTCCACCGCAGGGCAGGGTCTTCGAGAGAGGAGGGGTGCTGAGCGCCATGTGGGTGCCTCCTGGGGCAGGTGGGTATGGTGGCAGAGCTGGCTTGAGGTCGGGTTGGCGCTGCCCATCCACCACCTGCGAGCTTGGCCAGGAGCATGGCCACCGTGCACATCCCTCCTAAGGGGGGGACGGGATTCTCCTCTCCGGCTCCATCCCTACCCCCTTCTGATGCTGTGGGATGTCCTGGGCTCCGCGTGGAGAGCGTGCAGAGCTTGGCCCCACAGCAGCCACGGCTGGGTGACCATTTTGCATGGAGACATGTCCCTTCCTGCCAGTTTGGTACAATGCACAGGACAATCTGACGGGACGTGATGGGTGTCCTGCGCCCCAGGCGCCGCGTAGCTGCTCCGGGGAGTGCGGCTCCCGCCCTGCGGCGGCACCAGGAGGAGTCTCTGGGTGGGGTGTGCGTTTTGGGGTGTGCACTTTAGCTGTAAGCATCGTAGCACACGTGCCCCCAGGCCCGGCAGTGGCGGTAGGCGACACAGACGTGGGTGCTTCCCTGGTGGCTACGGTTCCCAGCAGCGCACTTGGAGGAGGAGAGGTGGCCTTGTCAGGGGCTGCTTGGGGAGGTGGCCTGCGGGCAGGCGGTTGTGCCGTTGGAGGAGGACCCATGTGGGCCCACTGTGGCCATCCTGGCCCCCCCAGCGGCACGTCCCCGTCTCCCGCCGTCTCTGCCAAGGGAACGTCTCCCCCATGGGGCGTGGGGCTGACCCCACTGGGGCTGCGTGGCCTTGGGGACGCACCGGCTGCCGCTGGGCGGGAAGGCCATGTCGCCTGCAGCCGCTTTCCGGCCACCGCTCGGCTGCTCCCCATGTGCCACTTTTCCCGGGGCATTGGCTGATGCCCCAACGCGTCCTTAATCTCTTTGAGGAGCGTTTCCCAAACTGAATAGGTTTTGCTGTTGAGAAATCTGTCATTAAGCCTTCATTTCCTTTTCCTAGTTTAATCTTGTTACTCCCCGCTGTAGCCCCCGCTCCTCTCAGTCATCCCCATCCGCCGTTACCCCATCATCGTGCTGCGGGAAGGAGCTCTCATGCTGGTCCCCCTCCGCCCTGACACCAGGGACATGGCTGTGCGAGCGCCCCCGCTGGCATCTGGACAGGGTTCTCGGGGACCCGGGAGTACCTCACATGGGCAGAGTTTCAGAAAAAGCCTGGGGCTGTGCCATACCCACAGCCTGGGTTGTGCTGTGCTGGGTCCCTAAAAGCTTTTTCACTTGCCCGTCAGTTTGCTAAGAGTGACTTCTTTTAAAAAAAATCTATGTGTATTTCCCAGAAAAGCACAAAGTGAGGTGTTTTCCCCCTGCGCTGGGTTCAGGGTGAGAGCTGCTGGGTATTTTTGTTGTTGCGAATGATGTGAGTTGCTGTTTGGGGATCATCTGGATTGGGATTTAGTTAATCTGGGAACCTCCTTGAAGTTGTTGTTTTGTCACATAAGTAATTTGATTGTGAAACCCAGTCCCATCCTTTATGCTTTTTATTTATATACATGTACTATGTTTAGACCTCCCTTCCTCTCCCTGAGCCTGTGCTCCAGTCGGGTCAGAAGGACCCACGGACATGTCTCCTTCTGTCTAATCCGGGGATCACTGCGAGGAGAGCAATGGAACTCAGCCGTTTGTAGTGCACTGCGTCAAAGCCGACTTGGGGATATTTTAATCCACAGATTAATGACAGAATGGATGTGCCTGGGGACTCTGTAATCTGGGGATTACTGAGAGGACCAGGACCAGGCAATGATGCAACTCTGACCCATCACAGATGGGCTGTGAGAGCTCCCGGTTCCTGGTGATGGCATCTGTAGGGTTCACACCCGTCTGCAGGGGACGGGACTCTGCATGTCCCCCTCCCCATCTCCATGTGAGGACCAGGTCGGGACCTGCTCCCGCTGTGATGCTGGGGAAAGCCGGGTCAGTCCCAGTGGGCACCGACAGCACCATGGAGTGGTTTGGCCTTAAAACCTGGCAGTGCCCCAGTCCCTGTCACTGTAGTGGTCTGTCTGCTCTGGGGTCCAGCTGCGTCAGGTCGGAACCCAACACCGGTCTTTCCCTCGAGCCCCGGCCCTGGGGCACGCCGTGGGTGCTCGCATGGCGAGCCTCAAGGTGCTGGCACAGGACAGCAGGTTTCCAAATGGGATTGGGGGACTCGGTGAAGTGGTGGTGGAGGCCCTGGGGGTAACACAGCGGCTTTCCCCGTGCCCCTCCCGTCTCATCCCCTCTGTGCTTTCCTCTGGTTTGTGCCTCCCCTTGGACGTGCTTGCTCCTCTGCCAGCACCTGTGGTGGTGCCTGGTGTGTGTAGGCTGCTGGTGTCTCATCAGAGGGCTCGCTGGGTTGGGCGCTTGGGGTGATGTTTGTGGGTCAGTGACCTTGTTGTGCTTGTGCTGCCAGCGGCGAGGAGGCTGGCAGGTGATGCAAAGCGTTTTGTGCTCCCACTCTGTCCTGCAGCCATCGGTGCGTGCGTGGGGCTGCGGGTCGTGGTCTCCCTTGGGCCGTGCCGGGCAGAGGCATAGGGAGCTCCGGTGGGGAAACTTCTGAAGGTCCCACGGAGCAGCAGTTACCTGAGGGGAGCAGACTTGGGAAACTTGACAAGGGTAGTCAGCCCTTGGGGTCTTTTAGCATCTGCAAGAAGAGACTGGACAAGGTCGTGAGAGCCGCCAAGGTTTACTGACCACAGAGGGACCACCTCTGGCTCAGAAGGCCCCTGAGCTGAATGTTGTTAGAGGGTGAAGAAAGATTAGTGGAAACACGTTACATGGTTGCCCTGTTTTTGTGCGTCTCCTGTTGTCTGCTGGAGGCGGGATACTGGGCTGGATGTGCTTTTGATTTGGCCTGGTATGGCCTTGCTCCTGGGCAAGGTTCTTGTGGTTGCTTATGCGAACAAGAGCCTGCGGGGCTCTGCCAAAGCCCTAACGCCTCCTTCCCAAGGAAGTGGTGCGATCCTGTGCCTGGGAAGCCAGGAGGCCGTCGGGCTTAATGGCACACGCCGTGGCAGACCAGGTAATCATCAGTGACCCTAAACTCTGAGAGTTAGAGGAGGGGCGTACCCCTGCCAGGGGCCTGGTGGTGCTTGGCTGTGGGAATAAAGGTTTGTGGCAGAGACCCTCCGAGAGTGTAAGTCACAGCTGCTGGAGATGTTGGAAATGCCACCGGTGCGGGGTAGTGACTCCCGTAACCGCTGTGAGAGGTGTGTGCCGGCTGGCGCAGAGGTGAGGCCCGCAGCGCGCACACGTAGCAGCGCTGAGGCATGTTGACGTGGCAGGGTGCTGATCAGGCAGGTTAAAAATAGCAGCTGCTGCCTCCCTGCTCCTCCCGATCACGGCTGTGCTGCTGTGACCGGGAGCTGGGAGCGCTTACGCCGATGTGCTGAGCAGGCACAAAGCCCAGCTGCAGTCGGGGCTGGCGCAGAGCTCGGGTACCGCAGGGAGCGTGCCGGGCAGTGCCGCGCCAGTGACCGCCGCCACGGGGATGCGCGGTGCCCAGCGCTGGCGGAGCTGCTGCTCGGCAGGTCTGTCTGGAGCTGGTGGGTGAATGCCAGAACACCCACTGACTGCCAGTCTCGGCACCTCTCAATAGTGCTGCCGCGGCTCCTGGATACCCGGCAGCCCTGTGTGGTGGCACCTGAGCTCCTCACGGCCCTCCCGAAGTCCCCGTGAGGTCGGG
Source organism: Pluvialis apricaria (assembly GCA_017639485.1). Lineage (NCBI taxonomy): Eukaryota > Metazoa > Chordata > Aves > Charadriiformes > Charadriidae > Pluvialis > Pluvialis apricaria. The sequence continues at coordinate 523,277 of CM030019.1, forward strand.
GACTGGTGGCTGCCCTGCCCTGGAGCCGGGGCAGAGCAAACCCAGCACCGGCCTGGGCACACCGTGCCGGCCCCAGCGCTGCTGGAGGGGGCGAGGTGCAACCACGGCCATCCTGCCCCAGCGCCCGGGCACCGGAGCCCAGATATGGAGACACTCAGCGCATTGTTCGTACGCTGTCAGAAACGCCGTGCACAGCTTGCGTATCTGCCGCCCTCCCCAATAAAGGCGTGATTGAGCCGTTAGAGTCAATGTCTCCATTCAGAGCAGTTGTTCCAGCACCAGTTGTTATTTTTCTCCTGATGCATTGTGAGTCTGATTTCTTGAGGGGAAACATTTGAAGGGTCTTTGATTGAGCGGTTTTGTTCTGCCATAGCAGCTGTAGTCATGGACGGTGTGGGGAGTGGTACTGCTCCTCCTGTGGCCCTTGAACTGCTGAGGAAGCCTGGGCACAGATTAGTGGGACCTTGCTCAGCGTGGCAGTGACCAGAGGGAGTCCTGGCTGCTGTCGTCCTTGACATCCCTGTGTCGGTCCATCAGGCTTGCGGTTGCATCCAGCAGTTAACTGAGTTGGGGTGATTTTTCACTTTGCCCTCGACAATCGAGGCAGCCCCTCCGCCCGCTGGGCACAGCGTGGGCGAGCAGAGGGGGGGTGACAGGCGGGTGACGCAGTCTGAGGTAGCACCCTTTGTCATAGCTTTGCCTTTTTATTGAGGCTTTTCTGTAACCTGGGCGTTTTCCATGAGCAACGCAGACTTCACTCCTTCCCTGCGTCAAGTTCAAGCTTGTCCTAAGCTCTTTGGTCCTCTGAATCCATCCGGCAGCGCAGTGTTGCCTGGGCAGGGCTGGCCCATCTCAGACTGGCGTTTCTATTGCGAGCGCTCGTGCTGGCTGCCTGTCCCTGCCTGTCCCTGCCCGTGCTGCAGGATGCCCCGGGGAGTGCCCGTGCCTCATCTCGGGGACGGAGGCTCTGCTGAATTGGTGAGAGGAGCTGCTTGGTCCCTGCCCAGAGCCCAGCCAGGCGCGTGTGAAGGAAACCCCAACGCGGCTGCCCCTCCTCGGTGTTGTGCCTGTGCCGGGACTGCCCGAGACCTCCCGAGCAGTGCTGGGGCCGCCCTCGAGTGGGAGTACGGCTGCCCGCTGTGGGGCGGCCCGTGGTACTTCTGTCGCCTTTTAGTGTGCAGGAACGCGAGTGACAGTTGGCAGGAGGGATGGTCAGGGCTGCGACCCCCAGGCTGTTCTGCGTGGGAGCAGAAGCGTAGCACCCCGGCACAGCGCATCCCAGCACCAGGCGGGTGCTGTGTGATCTGTGCAGGGTTCCTGGTTTGTTTTGGTTTTCATTAACTGCTTAAGCCTCCTGCGATGAAGCTCTCATGGCAGCTTCAGCTCGCTTTGCTTTGGGGTCAGCTTACAAAGATGGTGTGGTACTTTGAGGTGTGATTGTACCTCAGGAAGAAAGAAAAACGCCGGACAGGTTTGGAGCTTTGTATTGCAGCCTGGTGGGACTGCAGGAGCTGCGGGAGTCGGGGCAGCTGGGCTGGGGGAGAGCGCAGGGAGTCGTTTCCAGGCGGCTGGCGCATCCAGAAGGATCCTGCCTCCATTGCAGCGCCGTTTGTCTGCATTGCACGGAATTGTTCTGCAGCCTTTTTGTTTCCTTTAAAAACTGTTCCCTCGCTTGCTCGCATGCAGCGAGTCAGCTGTTCAACAGCGTGCGGTGGACCATCTCTCCTAGTGCCGTGCTAAAGCAGATCCCGTCAATGGAAAGGTAACCAAAATAGAAACCAGAAACCAAAATAGACAACTAATCTCCCATTTTGATCTTCTCTGTCCTGCATCTCAGTTGATTCCCTAGCGCAGTCACAGAACACGACCATTATCTCGGCTTCCTGAGTATGCAAACAAATTGCTGTGATTTTCCTACCCCTGGATCAGCCCGTATCCATATTCTCTGAATAACAATAAAACGTTAATGGAGATAAAGACCGTTATCTCCCTCATGTCTATTTTGTCATTGGAATAACAACTTTAAATGTTAAGAGTGCTGAGATTTATAGATACCAAGCCTGCTCAGCAAAAATAAATCGTGTTCCATAGTGCACATTACCATTTATTGCCGCTATATTATCTGAAGCCAGAGTGGGTGTTAACCCAGTGATAACATCCTCAAAGGGGATTTTAAATTATTTTGTAGTTTAATTTAAAAATTCTGTTGGCTGCCTGGTTTGATCTGCAACTCATTTGAGTGCAGGGGTATCAAAGTGGGAACTATCCAAAATGCGGATAAGAAGCTCCCCAAGTACGGCAACGGGAGAGGCCCCACGTCCTGAAACAGCCGCCGCTTCAGCTGCCGCTTCCCGGCGCCCGACCTCACACGTGCGGCTGCCCTGGGATGCTCTTTTCCAAGACTTTGTAGGCTTTGGAAGACCACTGGGATTTTTTTTAAGCTTCGTCTTGCCGTTTTTGTTCTTGATATAAAAGTCCTCAGTGACATACCCATTGATAGCAAGATAAATAACAACTGAAATAAGTTTAACACGTGACCTGCAGTCAGCGCCTCTTTGGGTAAAGCCCTGGCACTCACCTCCCGCCGGGGATGGAGCGGTGCCCCGCTGCAGCAGCGCGCGGTGACGGCCGCCTGCGGACTGGCACTCAGTGCCCAGTGCCGGGTGCTCTGGGTGTCTCTGGGTCCGCGCCCAGCAGCGTTACAGCGCGGTGCTGCCAGCCGTGGTGGCCTTGGCGGAGCGAGGGCAGCGCTCAGGACCTGCCCGCCTGCCGCGGCGTCACTGGGCAGTCCCGACGTGAGCAGTGCAGCCGTGGCGGTGAGTCGTTCGGCATTGCCTCGCACTCCCTTTGTTAGCTCCGTGAGTAAAGAAAAAGCAATCTGACTGATGGAAAGCAACCTGTCTGACGAACGCAGGCGTTTGACCCAGGACCGAGTACTAGCTGTGGGCAATTCCTCTCTGCCGCCAGTCGCGTAGCAGTTAGCCGCCAATGAGCAACATTAGCTGGGATGACAGATTGCTTCACTTGCAGGCTGAGTAAATTTTACCCAGTGAGAAGGGGAGGGAGGTCAGAGGAGTGCAGGGGAGCCAGTCCTTCCACCTCGCGCTGTTTACAGCGCACGCTGATGAATCTGTCTCGCTGCAGAGCTCAGACTGATGGGCGCCAGATGCCGACCGGCGATTGGGGGAGGCTGTGGCTTGTTTAACACCTGGCTCCTACCCATTAAACTTGCTCAGATGCACAGTGCAGAACAGTAAGTGCTTGTATTCCGGTTTTCCCGGTGCAGCTCCTGCAAAAACCTCCTGCCAGGAAGAGTGCCTGTCTCTAAGCACGGCGTTTGAAGGGCATGGTGGTCCTATGGAAGATGCCTCGAGAGTTGCGGTGTGCAGGTGTGGGGGCATTCAGCCAGTGTGAAACTGCCCATGAGAGAACGAGCTTTGCTTCCTCGGGGCCCCCGCTCCAGTGCTGCCTGATGTGGTGCCCTGAAGTCGGGTGCTGGTGTGGCCCCCGGGGCAGGAGGGCACCACCAGTGACAGCTCTCCCGCCCTGCCCCGGCCTCCAGACAGGGCATGTGTCTGCTGCGCCCAGGCCCCCGGGAAACCTCTGCGGTGGCTGGGGGGCTGCTGGGAGAGCCCAGCACCCTTCTTACCTGGTTTTGTCACCATCCTGCTTTCTGGGTGCTTTGGAATCTATTGAGAGGTCAGGCTGCTGGAGTCCAGCTTTGGCCATTACTCTAGTTTAAAAATCATAATAAAACTGTGATAGCAGCCATGAACAACCCAGGTGTCCCTTCAGCCCTTCGTGCATCTCCCCAGCTCCCTTGTGAGGGGCTCAGAGAATTCTATTCTCCTCTTTAGCCACTTCATTTTAAGGGAAGTGCTTCTTGATGTTCTGTCGTAAAATGCTGCTGTGGGTCCTTGGTGCAGATAGCCAGGCTGTACATCTCCGAGGAGCTCTCCGAACGTCAGGGTGAGAGCTCAGCGCTGAGAAAATGAAGCACACGTGATGTTTCCTGCGTGAGCGAAATGGCTCTCGTGGCTGTTGTTGGTCTTTGTTCCACTGAGACAACCGGCTTGTCCAGGGGAGGGGGAAGGTTGTCGCCCAGCCGCCTGCAGCAGGAGGTGATCTTCTGCAGAGTGGTTTAGTGGGGTGCATCGTTCACATGAGGTGTTGCAAAAAGGAGCTAAACATTTCACACTTTTAATGTGAATTTCCTGAACCCTTCTAGGTAGATACATATAAAATTAATTCCTTTCCGAACCTATGTGTATCAACTGATTTCCACCTGTCTGGAGGTGGAGGAAGCCTCCATTGTGAGCGGATAATTTTGTGACTCCTGACTCAGGACCTTTGCACTTGCTGTTTCGGAGCGGGAGATGCAGTCTGGTGCTGGAGGTTCGGCGTTGGCAGAGGTGGAGGCTGCTCTGACCTGGGCCGACAAGCTGTCTGTGGAAATGCGTGTCTGTGTGGGATCGGGGGAGTGGAAGAGGGAGAATTAGAGAGGTGGTTTATGAGAGCCCTCCCTCACAATCCCTAAATAAACTTGGCCTTGGCTGCAGTAGGCTGACAGACCCTTAATTATGATAACAGCGTGAGCAGTGTTGCTTTGTAAGTGGTTCACCACTGAAAATTTCTGGCTAGCAGGAGTGGTGTGCCAGATGTCTGCTTGTGATTGCCTCTGGTCGTGACGATCAGTTCGGGGGTAACACTCTCGGCTGGAGGATGCAAATAATGCAGGTATCCAGGGGCGCCTTGGTTTGTTTGCCTGGTTTCTTGGCAGAAGCCAGAGTCCCATTGCATAGGCCCATCAAAATCTTTGCAAGCATCTCTGCAGCAATTACCTTCCGCAAAAAGTCATTATGTTAGAAGACACTGGAGTGGATGGGGATCTGCACAGCTCCAGACAGCGATGTACTGCTGAATTTCGGCTAAGTTCTGGAGAAGGTGTCCCTCCACCCCAGCCTTAGCTGTGATCTCTGGGCTGCGGGTTCGTGCAGCCGCCAGACCAGTGTGATTTCAGGCTACTGAGACACGGCCACGTGTGGAGCATGGCCGAAGTCTTGCAGCGGTGGGGTCCTGAGCGCCCCGGCAATGCCTGTGCGTCCCGGGAGTTTTGCTGGGCTGGAGAACACACTGAGTGATGCTCTGAGCCTGTGATTTTTGCATCCGCTGTGCTCTTTGTGTCGGAGTGGAAAGCGGGCCGGGTGCTGGGCAGCGGGAGGGTGTTGGGGCACCTTGAGGAGTCTCTGGACGGTTGCTAGCTGTTGTGTCAGGTGTCTGCGAGTAAGAATGCCAGGGAGAAGCCATCTCTTGGCCAGCCTGGCCCAACAACGGGCAGGCTGTTGTGCTGCTGGCACCCTGAAGGTATCTACTGGATGGTGACATCCAGCAAAGTGCCCCTGGAAGCCCCTCTCCCCTGTACCAGCCAGGTCTGAGTCTCCCTGCAGCCAGAGTGTTTTGGTTCTGGATCCTGTTTCATACTGCTGTTTGACACCTTGATGTAATATTTTCATTAGGAGTCCTGCAAAACACAGCAGCTTGGTGTTACTGATGAAGTGCCTCCAGCTAATAACAGGTTATTAAGCTTTTTTCAGCAATGGAAGTAATGAAGAAGCATCCTTTATTAGTCATCAGGCATAAAAATAAAGTCAGAGGTCAATACTGGTGACAGTAACTGATATAGTTTGCCCAAGATAGTGTTCGCGATGCCACAGAGAGATCACCTCATAGCCGGGACTGTCCCTGGTGTCAGTGGGGCCAGATCCATTTGTCCCCGCAGGTCTCGAGATGGTCAGCGTTCAGCGTTCGCAGTCGGTGCGGTGCCCCTCGGGTGGCAGTACTCCCTGTGGGAGAGCGGTACCTGGGCTCAGCCCGAGTCAGGCACTTGGGAATCAGCATCTGTCAACCCGAGAATAGGATTCCTGGTTCTCATCCAGCACTCCTTCGCTAGCAGGTCTCAAAGCACTTCATAAACGAGGTGAGGCTTTGTGGTCGTACGTTACGGATGTATTTACTGATTCTTACCCGTTAGTGCACTTCTAGGCTGGGCACTGCTCTTGGCGATGCTGCTTTGAAGCTAGAGCTGTGGTCCGCAGGGTTACCTTGTCTGTACGGGGCTCGTGGGAGGAGACAATGAACTCTTGTCATATTTGGACATTTGATCTAACGTAAGAACTTTCTAATTAGGACATTTATGAGTTAATCGCATGTGACACTTTGTTTGCTCCCTGCTGCAAGCCTGAGATGTGTGTGAGGATGCGGGGAAGTGGATCATCCTTTTTTTGGCTTTGTGTCACCCTAATGCATTATCTCCATCTGGTTGTCTCCTCCCCCCTCGTGTCCCTCAGCTGGAAGTAAGTATGTACCAGTGGCTATTAATAGCTGAATCCTGCAACAGTCTGCTCTTGCAGATGGGATTCTCAGCTTCTGAAGCCTAAAACTCATTACAAATGAAGCAATACGCTGTGTGGTCCTTAATACAATTAGGCTTGCTATATGTTAGGTTCTCGGGGCCAAACGCCGCCCTCAGTTTCTGCATGGATCCGAGGGCTGAGCCCCTCTGCTGGGAGGACAGGCTGGGAGAGGAGGGGGTGTTCAGCCTGGAGAAGAGAAGGCTCCGCGGAGACCTCAGAGCCCCTTCCAGTGCCTAAAGGGGCTCCAGGAGAGCTGGGGAGGGACTTTTGAGCAGGGAGGGGAGCAATGGGATGAGGGGGAATGGCTTTAAACTAAAGGACTGAGGATTTAGACTAGATACAAGGAAGAAATATTTTATGCTGAGGGTGGTGAGCCCCTGGCCCAGGTTGCCCAAAGAGGTGGTGGCTGCCCCATCCCTGGGAATATTCCAGGCCAGGTTGGATGGGGCTCTGAGCAACCTGATATCGTTGAAGATGTCCCTGCCCATGGCAGTGGGTTGGACTACATGGTCTTTAAAGATCCCTTCCAACCCAAACCATTCTGTGATTCTATGAAGGTTGCCCATTAGTGTCCTGGCCTGCAGATGCCAACCAGCACATCCCTCATCATTCATGTGGCTGACAGTACAGATGCAGCCACAGTTCTTTGTCCCCAGCACTGTCTGTCTGTTAAATACAGATGTGAGATGTGGTCCTGATGGCTCTGGCTGTGCAGCCCCCATGTTCCGTGTGGTTTACAGCACCAGGACAGGAGAATTGTTGCTCTACCGCTTGTCTGTGTTGCTCGCGGAGGTTGGCTGTTGGGGTATTTGACTTGTAGCCTTTCCTACTATCTCCTTGAGCAGCTAAAACCAGTCAAAGTGCAAGTTGTCCTCTTTGCATGAGGGTTTTCTATGTGGCAGGTAGAAGCCATCTCTCCTTTTCTGACCAGGGGTGTTTTGCCTGCAGGAGGAGGCAGAAGGGCAGAGGAATATTCACAGCCACTTCTGGGACCCCCTTTCTCAAGGGATGAGCAGCTGCAAATCTGACAGCCCGTCCAGCTAAAGGCAGTTGGCTGTGTCGTCACTTGGCACCTTGTGTACCCATGCTCAACACATGGTGGGTGGGCAGCTGCAGGCAGCGCTGGGCAGCGTGGGGTGCGCGGAGGGCACGGCGTGGCAGCATCAGGACGTTCAAACGCCGGGGGCTGGTAATGTGACAAGTCCAAAGCTGTGGACTTCTGCATTTATCTTGGCTCTGCTTGGAGTCTTGGGAACTCTAGTTAATTTTATTCCGCAAATTGCATTTTGCCACGTCTTTCTGTAGCTGTGTCAATCTGTTGCTGAAGTTACAAACCCGTGATGTTGTTCTATAGATCATTCATAGATCCGTCGCTTGAATGTCACACCTCCCTGAGCTGCTGAGGAGCCTGGCGGGCATCCTGGCCCCGCTCGCAAAGTCACGTCCATCACTTGTCTCTTCTCAGGGCGCTGTGGCCCACCCAAGGCAGAGCTGAATATCTCCCAATGGATCTGACAGCAGGGCTGGGCCACTTGCCTCCATGGCACCAGCAAGTGCAGTCAACAGCGATGTGACTCTGTCCTCAATGTCTATGGTTAGGGCCTGTCCTCACATCAACTGCCAGGCAGAACCCCAACCCTCCTCCTCCTCCTTTGTTCATTTGTGAAACAAAAATGTCATTTCCCTGCCTGGCGTGGGATGAGTTCAGGGTTCCAATAAACAGTCGTGAGTTGTAAAAGCAGGAGAGGTGGGGCTCTCATGAACGTGTTCCTTGAAGTTATTCTGTGAAAACGTGGAAAAATCTATGAAACCTATGGAAATCCTTCCAGAAGGGGAGTCAGAAACTTTGCAAAGAAACCGATAATGTGTATTTCAACGGGATTTCACCTGCTGGGCCTGTGAGCTTTGCAGAGTTTCTGTGGTGTAATACTCATTGCAAACAGGAATAGCTCAAAACGCGAGTGTGATCCGGGCAGGAGAAATAAAGTCAGTTTGTGTGTTGGGCACCTGTCCCACAGGGGCTGGTGTGGCTAATCCCGGCCTGAGAACTGAGAATTTTCCTAAAATTTCTGCTGTCTTCTCAAATGGCAACCTGTATGTTAATACTTTCCCAACCAAAATAGCAAGCCTGTCTTCTGCCATGTGTTAGAATAAAATCTTGTGTAGATCTGGGAGCAATGTAAACCAAAATTAATTCAGATTTGAAATGCCCGGCAGCGGGCTGGCTGAGCCCATCGCCTGCGTTGGGTTTGGCAGAACCTCCCAGCGCGGAGCTCGCCGGAGGCTGCCGTGTTTGTGCCAAGCCCCGGGGTCCCAGTGCGCCGCCTGCCTGCATGGGGCCATCGTTGTGGCACTGGGAGCCCCCACATGGTGGGCTCTGTCCTGCCGCTCGCGTCGCCTTACCCGCCAGCGCTGGACCCTGCCTCTGCCGTCGCAGCTGCGCCGGCTGGTGTGAGGGCTGCGGCCTGCAGTGACCTGGCGGTGCCGGCTCTGCGGGCGGCGCAGCGCAGACCGGGGGGGTTAAATAATGAAATTGACTTTCCAGCCCTACGCTTGGGTGGGCAGAGGAGGTGGGAGGTGCGATGGCGCCCAAATGGCAGGGGCTTGGTGCTGGCCAGCATGGAAGGGTGGTGGCTGCCGGCGCTGGCTGTGCCTCTCCTGTGGCCGAGAGCCCGGCCGTCCCGTGGGGGCGGCAGACCCGGCCCCTGCAGCTGGAGGTCTCCAGGCTTGCTGAGACTGGGCTGCTCCATCCCAGGTCACGTATCGGACCCTCTCTGAGAGGCCATGTCCCGTCCCTGGCAGAAAGGTGGGGGCAGTTTCTGTTGCTGGGCACTTCTGCACCAAACCTTACTCTTGCCCTTTTCCTTCACTCAAACCTGCCCTGTCCCGGCACTCCAGCTCCTCGCAGGGCAGGGGCATCCAGCAATGGAGCTCCTGAGGGTCAGGGCAGCAGCAGAGCCGTGCAGGGCGAGATGGAGACCTCCTTCAGAGTCAGGAGGAGGGACTGTGCAGAGCTGTATTTAGAGAGAAAGTGCCAGAAATTGCTCCAAACTGCGCTCGCGTCTGGTGTGCTTCCCATTGCCAGGGACCCACGCAGCCCTGGGAACCAGCGAGGCTTTGGAGCTTTATTCTGAAAGGCTTTGTTTCTTTAATTAAGAGAGAGCTCTGCTTTCCCTTAAGAGAGAAATCTGCTGTTAAAACTGCGAGGTTGTTTTTGGATTCATTTTACCTCTCCTTGCACTTTCTGGAGGGAGGCGTCTCCTTAGGGATGCTCGTGGCCCCGTGCGCGGGAGGCGTCCGTCCCCATCGGGCCAGGGGTCCTGCCCCGTCTCCGTGCTTGCTGCAGGGGCTAAAGCATCCTGACCAAAGCCGTTGGTGTCTGTACGTACCGTGGCTTGGCCACAGGCAGCAATCACCGTGGTGAACGTGGCCAGCACCAGCGTTCCTCTCCGACCAGGGGCACTGCGGCTGCCTGCTCTGCTTCGTGGCTTTATCTTTACCTTTGGAAGGTAATAACGCAGCGCGGCTGGAGAACATGTCGCTGTTCACTTGGCTGGCTCGAAGTGGTCGTTGTGACTCCAGAGAGGAGATGTGACCTGGTTTGAAGTGCCATTGTACAGCTGAATTCCTAACTTTTGTGGCACTTTGTTCTCTATCTTTTGAGAGTTACTGCCTCACCAAACCTCTTTCTTTCCTTGCAATCTGTTTCTGACAACGTGCGAAGTTATTGACAAGGTGATGAAATCTGGTGGACTAGGATTTGCCAGAAAAAGAAGGATTTTTTTCCTCTGCATATGCAGTCTCAGGCCGTCAAATGAAACCATCCCCCCATAAACCTCGTGTGCCGATGCGCAGTGTGTTGGGCTCAGAGCAGCGGCTGCAGGCAGTGGCCTGGTGGCCTGTGGGCCCAGTGGTACCTTCGCAGTGCACATGCAGAGATGGGAGTGATATTTAGCACAAGAAAAATGCACTGTGATACGGTCCTTGCGAGTTCTCCTCCATCGGGTGTTGGGTACCGCTCACCACACCCTGGCCTGGCTAGGGTAAACCTGCAGCGATTTTATCACCTGGAAAGAGGAGTGATTTTCAGTGCTGTTTTACAAAGTTGGTCTCAAGTCGCATCTGTTTTATATCAGCCTGGCGTCCAGGAGCTGTGTGTCACGGTAGGTGGTACGGGCACCACGATGTTCGGTGACGGTAATGCAGCCACAGCTGTGGGAGCTCGTCCTGAGGCAGACTCTGCAAATGCTTCGCCATCCACTGATGGACTCGACGTCTTCAGTGAGGTCAGCAGGAGAGGATACGAGTGTGGTCAGATGCATTAAATGGGAAGATGGTCCCCATGGATGATGATGCTAACTCATCCAGATGAAGCTTTTGGGAAGAGTTTGTTGTGAAAAACCCTGTCTTGGCAGAGTGCTTGGAAAGACTTTAGGTCTGCAAAGTCAATGTTTGATTTTCGGTGGCATTTATTCTTGGCTGCTCTGTTGCCATCAGCTGTCCCTGCAGAGCTGCCCTCCTGCCAGCCAGGGCCGAGGCGCCCGGTCGCGCTGCGGGCTCCGGGGGCTGCGGTCCTCCAGGCTGGCCAGGAGCGGCGGAGGAGCCTCCTTCTCCGGGTCCTCTCAGTCGGAACAGGGGCTGCCCTTTCCCCGGGCCGATTAAACGGGCTGTCTGCATGACAGTACGTTAAAATAGAAGCTGCTTTTAACCATCGCGCTCGGTTACCTCCAGCGTGAGAGTGCTAATAGACAGCTTGGCTAGATTGTCAGATTTAGCTTTTGTTACGCTCTCGGCAGTGCTATTTGGAGACTGGAAGGCTATTTTAGGTGTATTTAATTACAGTTTTTTCTTGCTTAGGGAATAGCTGCTGGTACAATTATTAACCTGTAGTGAAAAATGTTAAAGCAGATGGGAAATATTCAAGACATTCTTTTGTCCCATCCCCTTCCAAAAGATGGGGAAAACAATGTTTATGTTTATCAGCAAGCGTTTTCTGGCTGGCAGGGTTTGCAAGCAGTTTGCTGTGTGTGTTTCTTTCACTTTCCAAAAGCCATTGATTTTTGCAACGTTGCAATTAGAAAACAAGAAGCCTATAAAATGATGTTATTCCTGTATTTTAAGATGGAGTTTCAGTCTACTGCTGTCTTTTTATTGGTTTCCCTCTTTCCAGCCCTGCTGAATGTTGCCTGAGTCAGCACGTTGTAATTGGCCTGTGGAGATCCAGGTCTTGCTGGTATCGCTTAAAACCTGGATGGCTTCGCTAGAATTTCACCATTCTTGGGCTTCCCATGTAATAGAAAACACACACATTCCTGAGCACTCGCACTGCGGCTGTATTGACTGGAAGCACTTGGCTAATCACTTCCTGTAATTAAATTCTTCACTAGGAATAAAGTTAATCTTCTCAGAGCATGTAAAACCTGACCCGCAGCCTGAGCAGGCAGAAACGCTGTTGTTTATAGGCACCTTTATCCAAGTGTAAAGGGTTTTCTCCCAAACCAGAAACAATTAGTATAATTAGATATTCCTCCTCCTGAGCCAAAGACTTATAGTAATAAACTGGAACTGATACGACAGCTTTCTGCTGAGGATTTCATAGATTTTTTTCAAGGTCGGAAGGGGCCGTTTTGCCTGTCCGCTTTGACCTCTGGGAAGACACAGCTCTGCTCAAGCCCTGTCCATCAGATGGGGTCATCAGTTCTGCTCATCGGGTGCTTGGGAGTGATGTGGGGGTTTTGGTTTGTTGTTTTTTTTTAAAATTTTTTTAGATTAACATTTTCTCAGCCCTATGGTGGTCAGCAAGTTTGGCAGAGAGAAATCAAGGAGACTTTCCCCAACTCTTTTTCTCTGTGTTTGCATAAACACATTAATAAGCTAATTGACCAAATCCTTGCTGGCTGGCGGAAGCATTAAGCTTGCTATGGGTAGCAGACTTGAACCATATGGTTTGGTCCCAAGGCTTCTTTGGGTTTTTAGAAGAGGTTCAAAAAGTGCCTATTTGCATCATCTTGAAACATTGACATTCCAAGCACAAATAGTTTTGCATAATTTATTACTCTCACTGTAGCTTTGCTCATACTCATAAGTTCAACTTCAAAGTACTGCATCCTCACTCGTAATTATTTATGTGCAGCAAAACAAAACAACATTAAGTGCCATCCAAGCATTGCTGTGTTTCATTTGATGGAGAAACTCAAAGTTCTTTCGTAGTCATAAAATTTCTTGTTCATTTATTAAGAGCCAAAGTCAGAATAAAAATAACCTTTCCCGCAGCCATTAACATTTGCCTTTCCTGGAACTTAGACCGGTCAAAACCAAGCGCTTATGGAAGGCAAATACGTATTACCTGGATGATGCCAGGTAATCACCGTCAGCTGTTTAATTTGGACAATTAAGGTGTATTTGTCAGTTCCACTTTCATTTAGGGTGAGGTGCACTTGCCAGTTCCCACACGCTGCCTCTGTGCAGCCACAGTTCAGCTGCAAAGAATGTCGGGGAGCGCTCGGATACGGCAAGAGTGTTGTTTCCTTCCCCCAATTTGCTTGCACTGTAGTGCTGGAAAGGTACTATTCACCTTCAGAGACTCAGGGAGAAGGGTCAGCTTTTGCCTCGCTTTATGTTTGGGGGACTGCCCATCGCTCTGGGATCCTCGTTGCTCCTGCGGCTCATTAGCAAAGCCAAAGCTGCGCCGGGTGTGTGGGGCAGCGGCGAGGGGCTCCTGCTGCGGGGACTGGCCGTGCTGGCAGCGCAGTCGGGAATGGTACCATGGAGCAAGTGGTGGGGGAGTAGAGACATTGCCCTGTCCTCTTTGCAGTATCGAACATCAGAAATGTAGGCGAAATGTGCAAAAGTGCCCCAGTAAGCAGAGTGCTAGGGATGCCCTGAAAGCGGGACTTCACCAAACCTGCTTTACTTGTGAGATCTGGTTTGCCTCTTGTTAGGTTCCCCTCATTGTGGTCTTGGGCTTCCTGCTGACTGATTCTGCCCTGGCTAATGGACCATCGTGGGGAGCAATGGGGACTTGCTCTCATGATCTGCATCCCTCCCATCGCTGTGTGGATGCTAATGAAGGGTAGCAGGGAGATGTCAACCACTGCGATAGACAGGGTCTGAATAAATCAGTGTGCATGGATTGTTGAGCGTCTTTGTTGTAAAACAAATGGCCTGTGGTCAGTTAATCATATAAAGAAACATCTCCCAGACCTCCTGGCGTTATTCATAAGTCCTAAATCCTCTTGCAGTTTCATAAACAGAACATCTGTAAAAATACGGAGAAATTATGGTCTGGAACGGTTGTTAGAAATGTGGCTGCCACAGATTGCGGGGGGAAAAGGAGCGATAGATTTGGGGTTTTTTGCGAAAGGCTTGTCTCTCCACCATGTGAACCGTCCTTTTGCCTTCAGGTTGCAGGTCTCCTTATGGTGAGTCCCCGGCTGGACTCCCTCTCTCGGGCGCTGCAGGAGCTCGGGCACCCCACGATGGGCAGCGTGTGCCAGGCTGCGTACCCAGGGGGCCACCGGACACGGCCGATGGCTGCGTGACCTTCAGTGCAATATTGCTCCCCCAGCGTCACAGCTGATGGCACGGGGCTGCCCGCCACCATGGCGCGAAGGAGGGCTGGCAGAAGCCCAGGGCCCTGCGTGGTCTGGTACGCCTTGGTGTCACTCCTTCCATGTAAATGCGGTGGTCTTGGGACAGACGGACCGTCTGCGTTTCCTGCCCTCGTTTCTCTCCTGCTGGAAGGGGAATAGGCATGCTGGAAGGTCGCCTGCTCTGACGGTAACTCCCAAAAGTCTGTCCGCCCTCTGCTTAAGCGCCGTCGCCGCTGCTGCCGAGCCGTGGGGCGCCGGAGCAGCGTGGTGCCGGGGGCTCTGCCGCTGCTGGGTGCGGGTGGGCCGGGGCAGAGCGGGGAGAGGCGGGGGTGGCGGGAGGGCTGGCAGCCCTGATGGAGTGGGGGGCACTGGAGGAGTGGGTTTGCAGGTGGAAGCAGCCTCATAGGAGCAGGACAGGGTGAAAGCCAATTAGTGGATCAAAGGCAGAGAAACCAAGCCCCAAAGAAAGGGTTTGTTGAAGCAGAGCACTCCGGAGAGGGTTGAAAATAGGTGTTAATAAACCGGGACTGGGCTGATCAGCCACAATGCAGGAAAAGAAAAAATGGTTGAGGGTGACTGGAGAGCTTGCTCGTCCCAAGGCTCCTTGTCTCTGCGGTTCATGCCCAGTAGCGCTGGCAGCAGCGCCCAAGGGTGCCCTGGCCGAGGGCCCCCGGCCCCACCTGCGGTGCCCACACCGCGGCCCTGCCGCGCAGGGCCTGCCTGGCAATGGCGGTGCCTCCGTTACCTGCACCGCGGCTCTCCACACCCTTAAAGCAAAGCGCCGTCATGGAGGGGCGACGCGGTGCAGTGGGGAGTGCCGGCAGCACCAGCGTTCCCAAAGCGCTCCTGGGTTTCATGGGTCTCGGACGGATCTCCTCTCTGCCTCTGCGTATGGTGGGAGCCCTCCCGGGGACTGACGGGCCATTAATTACTAGTAGCAATTAATCCATGGGGGAAGTCGGGGCAGTCAGTGCCGCAGTCCATGCTGCTGTGGGAGACATGAGGAGCTGAGCGTTGGAGCAGCCAGGCCCTCCAGCACGGGCTGGTTTGGCACAGCCCACAAACACTACATCCTGCGTTAACTGGCAGAACGTGTACACCTTTTTTTGGTAGCAAGTCGCTGATTCACTGTGTTGTTTTCACCCAGATTTATCTAATTCTGCATTAAACCCCTTTGAAGTAGCCCCCAGCCGTGTCAAACTGGGCGCTCTGTGCCCTGGTACAGCCGGGCCCTGGAGGAGAGCGTGCCTCGCCACAGCATCTCTGTGGTCCTCAGGCCCTGAAAACCAGTTCCTTCTGGTGAAGGCCCAGAATTGATGTCTTTTGATTTTCCATCATGATTTAAAAAAAAAAAAATTCTAACTGTGGCCGTCCCAATTTACAGTTTGTGTTTCAAGAAAGCAGCTCTTATGTCTTGCCAGCCCTCAGCACGTTCACTTGTTAAATTATGCATATGCTAATGAAGTGTGAAAATCAGCCAAATAACAACTCTCTGTAATCACTTAATGTCCCCAGAGCATTGTGGCTTTTTTTATTATTATTATTTTATGATTTGTGACCCATTCTGAGTCACGTTTCTGCAGGGCGCTCTTCCAACAACTGAGGTTAATTAGTATTTTCACTTTTTCCCCTTCTGAAAGAAGCCCAAACATGTGCTCCCAACCCATAGTGCAGTTTGCATTTTCCATTTTGAATTAAGTAATCCCCAGATTTTCATTAGAGTGGGGAGCAGCTTACCAGCACAATCGCTAAAATCCACAGCATTACTCTCGGCTTGTGCCTGGGCATGTTGGAAGGGACCACGTCAGCCCTTGGGTGTCCTGCAGTCGCTTTTGCTGCGGTGGCTGTTTTGGGGGAGAGATGGTGCTCCTTGTCCTTCACGGACAGTGTCCCCTGTCCCCAGGATGAAGCACTGTCTTGCCTTGCACATCAACAGCCGTGGCGGCAGCCTGCTGATCTGCCCAGACCATTGCTCCAGAATATTAAAACATTTGTTGATTCCCCAGCTCTCCCGTCACTGCCACAGTGGAAGCCCACACAAACAATTACGCCTGATGCAGGCAGTACCAGGCAGGCAGCAAACCAGCGTCAGGAGGATGCTGCGTTGACAGCATGTCAACTGCCACTAGAAACGGCTGTTCCTCCTTCGCAGCATGAACCGATGTCAAGTCCTGTGTTTGGACGCTGCATCATTCCACACGAGGTGGGCACGTGGGAGCTTCCACGGTCCCAATCCCTCTTTGTCGCGGAGATTGTCCCAAGTTCATTAGCGTTGCAGGGCACCGCCAGACTTGCAAAGGCTTGATGGGGGTGGCAGTGATGCTGGGAGTCACCGGAGGTGGGTGACGCTGCGGTGCTGGGTGGGGAGCTCTGAACTGAAGCTAGCCGTGACTCAGACTTACAGTGGGGTGTAAATCTGTCCTACGTGCTGTGTGGCCTGACTCCAAAGGTGTAATTCACTTGTTGGTGAACCTCAGTGGGTGGCAGGGTGAGGAGAGGGAAGCCCAGTGCCTTGCCTTCCATTCAGCATCGGGCAGGCCACCGATGGCGATTAAAAGCAGTGTCACCTGACATCTGGTAACATCTGGTAACCTGCTCTTTCATTGACGACACGGGGAGGAATGGAGCTGGGGTGCCCAATTCTTATCTCTCAGAGGCGTGGTGATGATTAATGTTTGCAAAGCCTCAAAATCGTTTCTAGAAGGTGGGCTGTAAGAGAACATATTGTTTATCGCTGTGGGTTTTCAGTGGAAATTGTTGGATGTCGTATGATTACGTCTGTTTGGTGTTGACCGTGGGTGCTTGAGACACACTCGATAACCCTTCTGCTGCTGGAGAGGAGCCATTTTTCACACTCCCCCTGCGCTGCTCGTGTCAGTAACTGGCTTGTGTTCAAGGTTTTTATGCCCGTAGTGCCACACTGTTCACCCACGATGTGTGTGGAGTCACGCTCCTCACCATTAACCAGAGCTTTGTGCAAACAAAGTGTAGACAATAGAAGGAAAATAGTTTCCTACGTTGTTTTGTGATGAGGCCCTAACGCTTGGGAAATTACATTTTATATTGTCTGTGCAGTGCATAGTTGTAAACCCCCCCCCCCCCCCCCCAAACAACAACAAAAAACTGACACACACCCCCACCCCAACGTACATGAAGCCCAATGTTTTCGATGGTGGTGCTGCGAAATACTTTAAATCCGTGTGATTTTGCCTTGCAGCCCGTGCTGTGGATCAGAGACTGGTGCGAGCCTGTGACCGGCCACGGTCTGCAGTGTCCCTGAGCCATAGGTCACCATGGGGAACAGCAAGGGACATGCTCGCAATAGGCTCTGGCCTCCCTGGAAATTATTAATTAAACCTTCTGTTCTGCATGCCACATGCTGCCGGTGTGAGCCCGCAGCCCCGGGCAGCCTGTCGGGCAGCGTGCGCAGCGCTGACCCAGGGAGAGATGCTGGGATCTGCCCCGGTGCCGCGCCGAGGCGGTGGGCGGTGAGGGGCCGGTTTGCTGGGGCAGGACGGGCCCGTTCCCTGCTCTGGCTTTGGCTGGCCTCGGCCTTGGCCAGGGCTGTTGGCCCCGGTGCTGTGCTGTGCTGGCCATGCCACCAGCCCGGCGCCTCCTGGGAGCATCTGTGCTCCCGGCACAGGAGCCGAGAGCGCCCGCGCCCTGTGGGCCCGCGGGGCAAGACCAGGTGGGCAATATCTGTTTAAGCAGAATTACTCAGTTTGCTAGCAAATCAGTGGACCTGAGAATGGGATGTTTTACTAAAAGCGCATGGGTGTTGCTGTTTGATTGCATGAGGGTCTTCTGAAATAGAGGTTGTCACGTCTAGACGAGCGATAGCTGTCTGCCACTGCGCGGCCCTGTCGTGTTGCAGGATCATTCTCTGTATTTCTCTCTGCATTTGTCGCTAGTTTTAGAATAAACAAATCAGTTTTCCGTGCACTCTAATTAATTTTGCCATGTTACTGTGTTAACGATAAGACCTCACTAGGAGCAACCAGGTTCAGCTGCGGCTCTGGTTCCTGCAGATGAACAATGTCAAGATTATCTCAGTCTAACAATTTCATCCAAAATATTTGTACTAATACTGCCTGGGGAAGCACTATGTTTAGCTTCAATGATACAGCCCCGACACCAGAAACAGAGCTCCCAGCAAAGGCCTTTAATTCCCTGTCAGAATCAACTTAATTAAATCCCATCTGACTGGGAGAGGGTTTTCATTTGATCTAATGAATGCCCATGCCTCCAGTTGGGAGCTTATTACATTCCGGAGTTTATTCCCTGATACAAGCAAGGTTTGTCTGCTAGTTTCCGCTGAAGATAGATTAAAATAAATCCGAATAAATTTTCCTTCCAAGAAGACAAAATCCATGGTAGAATGATTAATTCAAAATGAAAAGCAAGGGGATGGTAGTTGAATTTGTTGGTGTGCAGGACAGGGCTGCGTGGCCCCGCCGGCCTGCAGGGCACCCAGCGGGCTGTGGCGCTGGTGTGCCAACATGCGCAGGGGAGCTGGCCTGAGCCGGTCGCCCAGAGAATGGACACAAGCGTGTTTGTGTTGGGACGTCCTCAGCAGCCAGCGAGCCTGTGGTTGGTTGGGTGCCTTGGGGACACTCTCCTGGAGTGCAGCCACCGAGGGCAGTGGGAGTCGGGGTCCCCGTGCAGGGGTGGTACCGTTCACCAGCACCTGCCCCCACCACAGCCCTCAGATGGGATGTCGGGATGCAGGTCGGCAGGAAAGCTGGGGAACTTTCTGAACTCTCCAAACTGCTCCAGAGGACATTTACTCCCTCAGCACGCTGAAATCACGGTCCTTTGCGCACTTGCTCACAGTGAAAATTAAGAGACCGGTTTGTGCTAATGCAAAGGCTTTGCTGGAGAGGGATCAGCGGGTACCGCTTGTCCTGCGTTACTGCAGCATCCTTCTGGGTTCTGCTAGGTGCGTTTCTTGCAGGTGATGGTGACGATCAGCAGCCTAGCTGGGATCCAGCTGTGGACATCTTTAAGCTTGAAGATATTAGTTCTTCCATGTTAAAGATGAATTCTTGTTATCGCAACCCAGCAGATCCTAAAAATAGCGTGACCGTGACCTCTCCATTTCAGGTGCAGACTGAGTAGTGATTTATCACTCAGGGAAGTAAGCAAGATTATTTCTTTTTTGGGCAGACACGAGGAGGTACTCCAGTGATGCGTTAGATCCTTATCTAAGTCAGGAGGTGAGCAGTACCAATTCCTGGTTGGTTTCAAAAAGAAATATTTGTTATTTACACTTGCAATTTATAAACCAAGTATTTTTTTACTCTCTGCTACTTACTAGCAAGAGACACAAAGCTTTCTTACTCAGACAGCTCACAGGCCATCTCCAGGGGGAAGGCAGCGCTTGCGTGCTTTCTGCTCCCCCGGCAGCACGGCTTTGGGTTTTGCCGTGTGGTTCTGTGGCTGCTGAGCACCACAACGGCAGGTTCCCCCTTCGGCCAGCGGCTGCGGGCTTCGCCTTGCAAGTGGGCAGGACTCTGCAGACGCTGGTGCCTGTGACATTTTCTGAACCATTACACCAAATGATGCTGAATGCTGCAAGCTCCAGAGAGGTACATGCACGCACCAGACTGATACCAGCAAAAAATGCAAAGTTCAAAAGATGGACTCATTTATAGCTATAATCTCCTCCTTCAGCTGCTGCACAAATTACTTTTAAGCAATTCATTTCAGTGGCTCAGAACATCATGTAATGAACCTAACACTAAATTGAAAGAAAGAAAGTTTAATTAAAATGCTGCATGGAAAATGTCTTGAGACGAGCTCTTCCAGGGGCAGATTGAAAGTGATGGCACAGACGTTCAGGTTCCGTTGGAAGAAACGTTGAAGTAGGCAGAAAGTCTGGTTTAGGATGAGTTTTAAACCGAGCAGACAGAACGTGTGCTGTGGACTGGCCACGTCGCTCAGGCTTTTCCTGGACTAATGTTGGTTTTTGCACTGCTTCGTGAGGAGTTTGTGCCCCGAGGCGAGGAGCGCTGGAGCCATAGTGGGCACCGTCGCTGAGCCCCACACAGGCATCGTGGTTGAGCCCTGCGCAGTGGCAGACCCCAGGCAGCCACGGGTGCAGCGCCGTCATGTGCCTGCGGGAACGGGCATGTCCCGGAGGGAGGACCGCGAGCTGCACCGGTCCCCAAGGGCACCGGGGAGGGCAGTGGTGGCTGCCGACGGGCCATGCCACCCCTGGAGAGGGGACCACAGGCCAGAGGATGTGGGCAGGGACTGACAGCTGATGGGACTTGGCTGGGGCAGACGCAGGAGAAGTGCTTTTGGTGGAGCACTGTGGTGGCTGGTGTCAAATTGAAATGCCCCGTTTGCCTGGAGATGGGGTGGCTGCGATGGCGTAGGTACAGCCCTGTGCTTTGGGTAGGATTGCCCGGCACCGCTGGGCTGCAGCTGCTTGAGTCCACCATGAAAGAAATCCTTTCGTGATGCTTTCCTACTTGATACAGCCCCAGATGTTGGATTAAGCCATCTTTAGCTGATTAAATTCAAATCTATGCCACAAATGCCAGGGACTGTCTGTACATAGCTTTAGTGTGTTTGCTTTTCCCTAAATACAGAATCGGGATATGAAGCACATTCTTTCAAATATCAGCGCTCTCTGAAGGCTGTGGCTTCCACGTACGCTTTCTTTAAAGGTAGATTATGGCAGGGACAGCTCAGCTGCTCTGTGTGGAAGGTGTTTCTCTCCCGGCGGCTGCGTTCCCTGTTTGCCGTTCCCCGGTGAGTGCCGGGGGCACCTGTGTCTCACCACTGGTCCACTGGTGTTTCTCGCTCTGCGCTGCTGCCCCGGCTGCCCCGTGTGTGGGCAGCCCGAGAGATGCTGTCCTCCTCTTTGGGTGTCTTTATGAAAACGCTGCAATGGCTCCACCCGGTTTACACAGGGTACCCCCTTGCAGTAGTCGATCCTTTTCCCATTCTGCCCTTGGCTGTGTCAGCTTTCTAAAGCCTATTCTGAGCTGCGCCACCCTCGTTGTGGCTTTTCGCCCTCAGAGAGGTGTATTCTGGGGCCGTTCTCAGCGTGGGCCAGGAGGGCTGCGATCTCCTGACGTGCTGCTGGAAAGC
The DNA here is from genome assembly GCA_017639485.1 of Pluvialis apricaria. Classification (NCBI taxonomy): domain Eukaryota; kingdom Metazoa; phylum Chordata; class Aves; order Charadriiformes; family Charadriidae; genus Pluvialis; species Pluvialis apricaria. Next base: position 544,383 of record CM030019.1, read on the forward strand.
AAGCGCGCATGTCCAGCCAGCAGAGGTGTTTTGGTGAGGAGATGTCTGGTCCCAGGAGCTTCAGAGGAGATGAAAGTGAACCGTCTCACCTCCAGCTCTGAAAGATCCAAACGGGGAAAGGATTGACTATTGCAAGGAGAGCGAGTGATGTCCATCCTGTAAGCTGAGAGAAGGTCTTGAAATCTGAACTGTGTCCGGGCGAGCACTCGCGGGCTGCACCGTGTCCGGCACCATGCTGCCTGATGCCTGTGACGGGTATTACAGAAATTCTCTGTAGAGTCTGAAGCACCAGAAGAGCTGACCGGCCAGAAGGTCTTTAGACCTTCAGTGAAGGGGAACCCTGTTTTGGCAGACCGGAGGGGGGCTGCGGCAGGCGGAGTGCTGCTGGCAAGGGGGACCCCTGAGAAACCTCACACGAGCTGCCCCGCTCCAGGCTGTGGGCTCGCGACTCTCCTCCGGTGCCAGAAAACTGGGAAGGAGGAGAAAACAGAACAACCCTCTGGTGAGGGAAATTCTGAGCCCAGTAGCCCAGATGGCGCGTAAGGCTTAGGGGGTTCAGGCAGCTCATTCAGTCACCCCACGCCCAGGTTTGCCCACCGGTAAAATTGTTGTGGTGAGTCTCCATGTTTGCAAAGCATCTTGGGATCCTTCATGGAATAAGTCCCTATCAGCGGTGCGCGTTACGGAACGCTTAGTGTCAGTGTCCTGGTAGAAACTCCACTTGCCCGAGGAAATCTCTGTAGCGGTTGCTGCGTGTTGAGCTGCCTGCCTTCAGCCTCGGTGCTTGTTCCAGGGCACCACGCTGGAATAATGAGACGGAGAATGACATCAGTGCAAGACGATAACAAATTTTGGTCGTAAGCTGAAAACAGCTGCTATACATGAGAGGAAAGCTTGCTGCTTCCAGATTTTACTCGCTTAGCTGACATTTGGGTACTTCTAATTCAAATTTTTAAAAAATCAATAGGTTTTGCTGATAAGCTAACAGATGGCTCCAGCAAGATGACCAGAAAGACGGAATGCACGGCACACTGAGCGCTTTGGCAAAACATCCATCCTGGTGTCTGTACACCGACCCTTTTGCTGTAATAATAATTTAACAGTGATATTCCTGTATTAGGGTTTCCCATGTTTGCAAGGCAACGTCTTGAGAATACACGTGTGTGCTGACGATGGGTCGGTTGCTGTAGCGGTCGGCACAGTGCTGACCTTGCTAGAAAAGCAGTCTGTGTGTTCCTGCTGAGGATAAGGATCTTCTCAATACAAAGAGCTAGGTATTGTCACTGTCTGTGAATCGCGTTCCTGTGTCAGCTGTTCAGGTTTCAGGAACCAGTGATGTCACTGGAAACGACAGGTTTTCGGAAGGTATTTGGAAACCAGACCACTTTCTGGGTTGCTTATTCTTTATGTCCGTGAATGAGAAGTGCCCAGACGGTCTTGTGGCAGACCTGGTAGTGAGCCCAGGGTTTGCAGAAATCTTTAGGGGTTTTAACGGTGTTAGTGTGGAAAGGGTGGAGGATTTGACTGATGCTCAGGTGCTTTTTACAAAGTCTAATTTATTTTAAGAGTATATTTTTGCAGGAGGACTTGGATTTTGTATTATGATTCCTAAGCCCAAATCAGCCATATTGAGGAGGTTTTCTGTCTTTTGCCTCTAAGTCTCTTGGCAAAAGGATGGCAACGTGAATTCTGCAGCGAGCCAAGTCACAGCGTACAGTCGGATGAGTCGTCTGGGGATGCTTCTGGCAGCGTGAGCCTGCTCGGCCGCGCAGCACGGGCAGCCGGCGCGGTGTCCAGCCGGGCACAGGGGGGCTGCGGGGGATGCGGACAGACTGCTGTCAGACGGTATCACTGCCCAGGCACGGCTCCTCCGATCCCCGTTAACAGTAGGAGCGTCAGCATGTAATGGAAGGCTGCACCTACGTGTGCGTGCCAGAGGAATACTGTAGAAAGGAACAGTAAAAAGAGAAGAAAGCTCATGGAGGAAATGATGGATTTTAGTAATTGCACGATTCATGATGGGTTTTGTTTGCTTGAAATTACTGCACTCTGTAGAGCATGTTTTGTCATTATCTTAAGCATACTTACAGTGTGTCTGTCCACCACATTCAGGATTATTAAGGTGGCATTTTTAAATCTTTCCCATCACACACAGAGCTGTGAGCACTTTTGCTCTCCACAAGTGGGCAATGCCGCCTCCTCCCCTGCTCAAGTGTGTCTTCAAGTTGGTATCCCCGAGGACGGCGGTGCGAGCCGGTGCCAGGCACGCAGCCCCAGAGATGGCTCCCGCTGTGTCCCGCTGCCAGGAGAGGCGGTGGGCACTCATGCAGGGCACGGCCCGTCCTGCTGCTCGGCTGGGGCCGGGGGTCTTCGTGGGGGCGAGCGTCGGTCCCCGCCACCGAGGCTGTGCCATCCTGGCCAGGGAGCGCCCGCTCGGCTGGCGGAGGGCTGGGCCCAGCTCCCGCAAAGCCACGTGCTCGGGGACACCGTAAAGCAGCTGTTAATTTTCCTCTCAAAGTGAGAAGGATTATTTGCGCTGGTAGAGAGATTCTCTGGGTCCCACGCTAATTGTCTTGATTAGCACGCTGTTCCGCCATCACAGGTGTAATGTGTAACAGCTCTATAAGGTTTTCATAGCCTGACCAATTAAAAATTGTCATTAATCCAAGAGCTAACGAGTTCCGCATCTTAATGCTGCAAGAGGAGTTTTGCGTTGCACGTGCAAATCCGTGCCCGGGGAGAGTGGGTCACATGCGCCAGCGTTCCGGGGGGTGGCTGCGCGCCGCGGGCGCTGCCGGGACGGGGGACCCGGGTGGCCGCATGGAAACCAACCCTGTGGCTTTGCCCCTGCTCTGTTAACCTCCTCAGCTGCCTGCGGCAAGCGTGGCTGGTTCATGCAGGGTCTTGTGTCGGCCTGGGGGTGTGCGCGGTGCCACAGGGTGCTGGCAGGGGCAGGAGCGCAGGGAGCGGGGAGAGAGCAGCGCGGGGTGCAAGCGCTGCCCAGGGGCAGGGGAGCCGGAGCCCAGTGCAGGGGCTCTCGCTGCGGGCGCCAGCCCTCGCCTTGCTGCTTTCAGCCCTTGGCCGCTCCGTTTTCTTCCTGCCCAGAGCCACCATGGGAAACCACCAGCATCTTCTGAAGCTGCCCTGAGAGCAGCAGCTGCTGCACATCCCGCCGGACACGGCCCCTGCCCGCTGCAGTGCGGTGTCCGCACTCTGCTCCTGTGCAGCACCAAAGCTGCCAGCAGCTCCTCGGTGGCCAGAGCGCCACGTCCTTCCCCGCAGGACAGGTTTTCCCTGGGCTTGTCAGGGTCTGGGTGTTCCTGCCCAGAGCACGGGAGGTCTTTCCCACCCCCGTGGCACATGGGTGTCCTGGTGGGGGTAGGAGGTTTGGCCCAGCCTGTCACATAGACCAATCCCTCTGCACCTCTCCGCTTCACCTCGTTTCTTCCCTCTCTGCTGTGCTCCTTGCTCATCCCTGCATGGATGGGAGGGCGAGGGACAGCTAAGTCCCAGGACGTAGCTTCATCTTCCAGTCATAGCTCTTCCCTCCTCTTCCCCTGCTTCTTGGGTGCAAGGCAGACGGTGCGGTGTGTCCCTCCCAGATGCAGGGTGATGGCCACGCTGTGTGGCCTTACATCTCCTGTGTCTCACGTTCAGTAGGGAGGATAAGATCGTGTGTGTTCCTGCTCCGCCTGGGAGAGGTCCCGGAGCTCCCTTGAGATGGGCCTCCTGCCCTTCGCTTTGCCACACGTGGTGTTGCAGTCAGCTGTGACGGGACCCTCCGACGTCAGGATGGGTTGGGGTGAAAAAGGAGTATCTCTGTCGAGTGCCGTGTAAAGTTAATGGTTCTGCCTGAAAGCTGTTGTTGACTTTCTTTTCTATTTTATTGTTCTGCATCTGTTAATGAACCGACCCATCGCATTTCGAAGCTGCATGGTTCCTGCTGATTGCTTTCAGGTCCGGAGGAGTGTTCGGTCGCGGCTGCCCCGTGACGGGGACAGAGTGCTGCCCTGCGCACCCGGGACCGTGAGAGCCACAGCTTTCCAAGTGCCTTCATGCTGAACACTTCCATGACATTATCTCCTCCTGAACTCTCATTTCCAGCAGTTACAGTGAATTAAACCTTGCGAGGACGGTGCCAGAGAAGTAAATCCATTTAGGCACTCTGGAAGAGGCGCTGCAGTGGGGGGAGCACTGGGGGAGCTACCAGATGGAAGTTTCTTTCGTCTGGGTCAGTAGCACTAAATTATTCCTTGCTGTAACAAGGGCTGAGAAATTTTGAATGTGCCAGTATTTTTAGCACTTAAATCTAGGAGAATTATTCCATTTTGGGGAAGAGTAGCAGCTGCTGCTAGCTCTGCTGCACCGCACCGTCGTGATGAGAAGCGGTACCCAGGCGGCAGAGCTCGGTGGCGTGTCCAGCCCGCTTCGGAGCTGCCGGCAGATCCCACTCCGAGTTGGGACTCCAGCCTGACCCCTGCAGAAAATGGGACTGGCGATGGTGCAGAGGAGTGGGACTGGGCTTTCCCAGGGCTTGGGGGTGCTCAGGGGTGGTGTTTTGCTGCAGAGCCTGTCCTCCCTCCTTTGCCGCAGCCCTGGCCCGTCGGGGACGGAGGGGTCGGGCAGGTGCCGTGCCGTGCTTTGCGCTGTCGGTGAGCAATGGTGTTGCAGGGCGTTTTGCTGATGTTACCAGATCCTCACTGGGCTTAATGCAGTGGAATTGATTGCTGTTTGCCAGGCTATCATTCACCTCAGCAGGGAAAAATCAATGCAGATCAATCACATGTGATTTTGCGTGCCATAAGATCCCACTTTAACCTCTGCTGTCCTCTTCCCCTCCTGCCTGCTCCCCCTCCGCCGTGGACCACCCAGTTTGGGGGAGGATTGATGGTCGGGGCTCAGCCCTGTGTCACCCTGCGAATCGCGCTTTGCCCGTTCTGGTGGGACTTGGGTGGTACTCCCTTGTCCCCTTCCAGCTCTGGAGCATTGCCTGGGCTTCCCTCTGTAGCTCGTCTTTTGTGCAGCGAAGGGGCCCTGAAATCCTCCTCGTTTGGTGCCACGCTAACACTTGTTCACAGGCAGGGAACAAAGCTGCAGTTGGGTCTTTGGGTGAGCTTTTTGCTCTGCCTGCTGGGGTGGAGACTGGGAGCTCTGGTTCTGCCGCGGGCTGCGCTGGGGGGGGGGTCCTGCTCCTGCAACCGGTGCTGCCGGTGCTGCTCTTGGAGCTGCTGGGATGCTCTGCTTCATTTTGTGGGAAGTGTTTCCAAGGTGCCCTGGCCATCCCCAGAAGAGGTGAACCTGTAAGGCTTCAAAGTTCCTGAAGGGGCCAGGATGACTCCTCAGCTGCCTTCCTGACGCGGAGGTCCCCGTTGGGTGCGGATCAGGAGGGGTTGGCCCCAGAAGCGTTCTCCAGTCTCCAGCTGGGCTCCAGAGGGCTGGAGCACCTCTCCTATGAAGACAGGCTGAGAGAGTTGGGGTTGTTCAGCCTGGAGAAGAGAAGGCTCCGGGGACACCTTAGAGCAGCTTTCCAGTATCTGGAGGGCACCTACAAGAAAGCTGGAGAGGGACTTTTTTCAAGGGCATGTAGTAATAGGACAAAGGGTGATGGCTTCAAACTGGAAGAGGGGAGATTTAGATTAGATCTTAGGAAGAAATTCTTGACTGTGAGGGCAGTGAGCCCCTGGCCCAGGTTGCCCCGAGAAGCTGTGGCTGCCCCATCCCTGGAGGTGTCCAAGGCCGGGTTGGATGGGGCTCGGAGCACCCTGGGCTGGGGGGAGGTGGCCCTGCCCAGGGCAGGGGGTGGAAAGAGATGGTCTTCAAGGTCCCTTCCAACCCAAACCATCCTGTGATTCCATGTTTTGTCGGCCAGTCGGCACCCACCACAGACAGGCACCATGGTCCTGTTTGCATTTGGGACTGGTGGTTGGTTGGTTTGGGTTTGATTTGGGTTTTTTCTTTTGTAAATCTGAACTTAGAATTCTAAGTGAGAGCAGGTCACGCTTCCTTTTAAAACGCCTTCAGTGTTCAAGCGTTGGTATTTTCACAACTCTCCATCAAAACTTTGCAAGTCTGCATTTAAAGCTCTGACATGCAGCGTGAATTCCTCATTGCTGACAGTGTGTGTGTTTCAGAGTTATTTAAAAAAACCCTGCTCGTTCTATTTTTTTTTTTCTTTGAGAGGCAGACAGAAAGGGAAACCAAAGGGATCTCTTTTAAACAGTGAGATGCAGAGAGTCTCACAATTTCCTGAGCAAGGTAAGACCCTCCGTAAGGCTGTCACTGGGGTTCGGCACCAGGAGTTCTCCTTGAGCGGCTGAGGATTGTGCTGCATTATTCAGTGGGAACTCGAAGGTTTGCGTCCTCCCGGAAACCCCTTTCTGAGCTCGGGGTCCACCTCGTGCCACGGAGTGGTGGGATGCGGAGACGGTGCTTCTCTGGCACAGAGGGCCCGTGGGTGGTCTGGCTCTCCTGTTACCAGACATGGCCGTGTCTTTCGTTTCCCTCCCTAAGCCCTTTAATTTTTCATTACCTCCTCGTGCTTTCTTCATCCACCTGAATGGTTTCAGATGTAGATTTTGTTCTCCGGTTGGCAGGACCCATCAGCATCCCATTTGCTGAGCAGCGGGCGGGGGGGTCACCATTCCACACTGCATCCGCGTCTGCTCGGCACATCCCCCTCTGCCCTCGCTCGGTTCGAGGGACTGACCGGGGGGAGAGACGTGTTTGCACTGAGTTATTATGCCACACTTATCAGCATTAAACTGGATTTGACAACTCATGGCCTGGGATTTGGATGATCTAAATCCTTCTTCATTTGGCAGCCGGGTTTGCTGTTATTTATGGTGCTTCCCAATTTATTATCATCTGCAGAGTTGGAGGCTTTGTCTGCAGTGCCACCAGCCAAGTGATTTACACGAGTAATAAAACGCGGGGGGCAGCCGGAGCCGAGCTGTGGTCAGGAGAGCCCTGGCAGCCTGCAGGCAGGGCCGAGCGGCGGCAGCGAGCGGCGAGGAGGTCGGGAGCTGCCTGGGAGAGGCAGAGTTCCACCCTTGAGGAATTAGGGAAGGAATTGGCCCCATGGTGTCACCTGCACAGCTCCTGGGCCTGTGTGCGGGTGCTGGGTCACGGTCCTGCCCGCCGCCCCCCGAAAGAGACCCGTCACGCCGGGAGGGCAGCCGGAGGGGAAGGAGGTGCAGGAACAAGTGATGAGCTGTGCGGACTGCCCTCAGTCGCAGGCAAAGTGCGCGTCCTGCGGACCGTCGGGTCTGAGGGCCAGAGCAGAGCCGCGAGGGCTGAAGCGTTCCCCTCCGCTCTGCCCCGGGGGAACCCCGCAGTCCCTCTGCGATAGGGCTGCCCCGAGGGGAGCCGATCCTCATCCTGCGGAAGGGCCGGTATCGCATTTTCAGTAGGTACAGAAAAAAGCAGAGGGAAATGAGAGCAAAGCTCTGCGCGGCTGGAAGGAGCCGATTGCCAGAGGCAAATCCCTTCTGCGTCGCCCCGAGGTGTCCCTGCGGGATGGACCATGGCTGTGACCCCTTCCAAGGAGCAGGGAGGCGGGGGTCAGTTCCTTGGAAATGAGGCGGGTCAAAATTTGACGGTTTTGTTGTATTTTTGTCAATGTTTTGGCAGGAAAGAGAACAATCCTAAAAATCACTGAAAATGTTGCAGATTTGTTTTCTGCCTTTTTCTCTCCTGATTATTGCCACTTGATGCTCTTCTACATCTTCCATGAGTGTAGATAGACTCACCCACTTGACTCCAGCAAGGCTCCCCCAGTTGGTCTGTCCCACAAAGTGCAAGAGCACCTACTTGTCCCTTATTTGGGGTCAGTGAAACTCTAGGGTCATTTTATGCATGAGGGGCTGAGTAACACTGACCAAGCACCAGGATGTGGAGGACGCGCGGGCTCTCCGATACCGGTGCCTGGGGCGAATGAGCAGGCTGTGCGAGACGTTTATAGGAGCAGACAAGCTTTAGGGTGAAACCATGCACGGCAGCGTGGAGATGTCAGCTCTGGGTCTTGTTGGGTTGGAAATTGCTAATTTTGCAGCTGTACGAATGACTCCTTTGTGGACCTCAGACACAAAGTTTGCTGTTTGTGATCTTCCCACTGTAGCCAATTTATCATAATGATGCTTATGGTAATGCTCTTCCTGCCTCTAAAGGGTTTTCTCTGGGGCTCGCAGAGGGCGAAGCTTTGCAGAAACGTTTGTGTGTCTGCCATGGTCCTGCCCTGCAGATGGAGGAGATGGTGGGCAGGAGGGCCGTGTGATTCTGGAGGGTGCAGAAGGCATGGGAGCAGAGGCAACCAGGTAAGACGCTCTCATGGAGCGACTCACGCGTCCCCTGTTGTAAGCTGACAGCGCTCCAGCACACCTTCTGGCAGTTAGCATGAGGCCAGTGCCAGTGACACGCTGCGAGCCCTCGAAACGAGCCTCCACCAACATCCCTCCCGGCGTCGGCAGCGGAGCTGGTCTGGGCAGCAGCTCGGTGCCGCAGGCAGCGCGTGGCAGTGCCACATCACAGCTGGTACCCACCAGCCTGCCCGGCCACGGCACCCAACATGCTCTGCACTTGTTGTAAGCACAGTGCCAGTACATTTCTGAAAAGCTAATTAAAAATTGTGTGTCATCCAGTAAAGCTCTGGGTGTTAAAGGTTGCTGTAACACATGTACCTCAGCTGGAGAGGGTATCCACCTGAGATGGATTGTTCCCCGGCTTTCCCTACTTTGAACCTCATTCTGTCTGGCTGTGCCGTGGCGGCAATGCAGAGCACTCCTGCACAGCACTTTTAGCCCGCGGGATCGGTCCTGCAATGCCGTCTGGCTGCGGGCAGTGGGCTGCACCATCCTGCCCCCAGTGACGCCATTCTGCTCCGCTGGAAACTGGTCGACTTTGGGAGAAAGGCCAAAACCTCAGCACTTCTGTGCAAGGCAAGCCCTGGAAAACGGTGCCAGTCAGGGGGAGGCATGGGCTGTCGTGGACAGCCCTGCGCTGGCTGTGCTGGCTGACGTGACATGGGGTCACGCAGCGGCGGGCAGAGCCCCCGGGGGGGGCTGGGGGACACTCCTCTGCCTGTGGGTTTGAGCCCAGGGGTGCCCCTGCCACCGCGCTAATGGCTGTCCTGCTGTGCCCTGGACCTCACGGGTTGGACCATGGGTGTCATCCTGTGCGAGTCGGGGGCATGCGCTCCTGGCATGTGTGGTGGGACACGTGTGGTGTCCCCTTGGCCTCCCCACCAGGACAGGCAGTATCAGGGCCCTTCTGGGGGGAGCTGCTGCTGACGCTGGGGCAGGTGGGATGTGCCAGGAGCAGCGACAAGGTGCCTGGGATGCTCTGGGTGTGGGAACAAGGTGCCTGGGATGCTCTAGGAGCAGCGACAAGGTGTGTGGGATGCTCTGGGAGCAGGGACGAGGTGCCTGGGATGCTCTGGGAGCAGGGGCGTGGTGCCTGGGATGTGCCAGGAGCAGCGACAAGGTGCGTGGGATGGTCCTGGAGCAGGGACGAGGTACCTGTGATGTGCCAGGAGTGGGGATGGGGCACGCAGGCCCCTGCGTCAGTGGGCAAGAGGAGAGGGGCGGCAGCGCAAGCGGCTCCCCGCTGCGGGTCAGGCTGTTCCAGGGATGGGGGTCTCAGCCCCCACTGCAGCCCCTCTGGTTTTGTCTTGTTGCTTTTTAATAATCGGTTGGTTTTCCCGTTCCTCGCGGAGAGCACGCCTTCCCTGCGCACCGGGAGAGGGGGAGGAGGGTGTGTATTATAAATTTCCTATTTTTCTGATAAAACTGTATTGCTACGGTGGAAATCAAACCCTGTCTTCGATATTTTTAGCGTGAAAGCGTGAAGGAGCACTGCTACTGAGGGAAGGGAGGACGGGTGGTGCTGGTGGAGGGGAGGGTCTCCATGGAAACTGTTTTCTTTAAATTCCCGCATTGGGGCACTGAGCGTGTGGGAGGTGATGAAGGAAATAAAAAAGCAAAAAAAGAGAGAAGCTTTTTTTCCTTTCTGTTGTCACAAAACTGCTGTAGGAACCTTAGGAGAAATGGGCATAAATTATTGATCATTTCAATGCGAATACATGTGAATTTTAATTAATAATCACCCTGTCGTGTCTCTCAAGTGCAGTGGGTGGGGATGAGCGCAGCAGCCCGTGACCGACCAGCCTCTGCTGGAGGGGCCCAAGTTTGTAAAGAGACATCTTGGAAAAGGATCTGGTGCCGCGCGGTGCTCCCGAATCGTAACCTGCTCCCTTTTACCCCTCAGGGATGTTTTCCTGCGCAATGCCAGACTGTCGTTACCACCCAGAGACCTCGGGGGAAGAGCCAGAGCCCAGCCCACAGGTGCCTGGGGGTGATGCTCCTGCGACAGTGGAGGGGTTTGGGTTGGGTCGAATACTTCTGCTCATGAGAGGGTTTTTTTAACTGTTAGTTTTTCTTAAGGTAAGCTCTGTTGTTATCCTTGTCTGAAACCCCGAGGGCGGCGGGCATGAGCAAGCAGTCGATCTGGGAGGTTCTGGGACCCGCATCCCCCTTCCTGTTGGTGCAGAACAAGCGGGTGATGGGCCAGGGTGGCTGGAGCATCCTCGTGGTGCCCGGCCCCGGTGTTCCATGGGTGTTCCACATCGCTCTGCTGACAAGGTGATGCATTGGGTAGCAGGCGCTGCCTGAAAAATGTCTCACTGCAGCACGGAATGTTATTTTTAATTCATTGAAAAGTGAACGACCTAAAGCCAGCAGCTGGCGATGGAGAAGATTAAATAGTGCAAAACAGTTACATTTTCAACTGAGTAATTTTAGGAGGAAAATATACCGCTTAGTGCGAAGTGCACATCAGCACTGCCTGGCCATGGCCTCTGCAGTTCCTTGCCTGCTGCTGCAGCTCCTGTTCTGAGTCCGTCCCTGGCACGTTCGCCGTGCTTGAACTGGGGCTTAGCGTAAGCTCCTGAGCCAGGTTTGGTTCCAAACACAACGTTTCTCGGCGCTTGAGCATGTCTGATTTTGGCTGTGGCATCTGTCTGCAGCTGTGGGTCCCGTTACCTGTGAGAATGAGAGATGGCTTTTGGCTCAACTTTTCAGGGATATGTTTTTTCTTGTATTTGTTAGACCCAACATCCTTTCCTTAAAATTGCAAATTGGTTTCTGATTCTGCAGGATCTTAAATGCTGTAGCAAGTCTGGCAGGGTCGCAGCAGCATGGGTGGGATTTGCCTTGTCTGGCTGTTCTTTGCCAACCTTTAGAGTTGTTTAAAAATGCCTGTCCTGCCCTTTGGGAGGCATTTGCTGAATTGTAGAAAGGGAACTATATCAGGTGGATGTTCTGTTCACTTACGTTTTGATAATTTAATTTCTGAGGTTCCAGCTTTAGTGCAGGCTCTCTGCAGAGGTTTCCCTCATGTGAGGGCCTTTGTGGGTCTTTGCTATTCTGGCCCATCGGTCGAGCAAATCCAAGGTTAAAGATCTGGGTGGGTGCGGGAGAGATTTGTTTGTCATAGTAGATCCTTGTTTAACAGCAGCGTCAGAACGTGTCTGTGCTGTGGGAGCAGGTTGTTGGTCTCCTTTCGTGTTCTGTCCAGACGAAGTAACCTGGCTGCGTACCGTGGCTTGGTCCGGGAGCCGTGCGGAGGAGGAGGCGCCCTGCAGACAGCGCGGGGGTCATGGATGCCCCAGAGGGTGCCCGGCTGCCTCCAGCCCTTGCGGGATGCGAAATGGGGATCCAGAGGTCAGAGGCTGTGTGTCACAGTACCTGACGCGTTCCCGGATTGTAAATCTATTGGCAGAGAGGCGATCTGTTAAAAGAGGCTTTAAAGAGGGTGCAAGAACAGCAGAAGCAACCAAGAAGTACATGTAGATTATATTGCCTAAGGCAAACTAGAAAAAAAACAACCCTGGAAGCCTTCCATGACCTGTTTTCCCGCTTCCGGAAGGGGAACGATGTTTAACCAACGGTTCACTCCCAGCCAAGAGAGGAAGAACGGGCGATCTGAAGAAGGTGAAGATCCATTCAGTGACTTTAACCCCCAAAGACTGAAATGCCCAACAGATACTGCCCGTGCGCAGCGCTGCAGTCAGCTCCGCCGCAGGTAGCCTGGCTCTTCGCTGGTGAAAGTGGGAACAGAACTTGACCCTTCTGCATCGCTTTTCAGCCTTTTTATTAACGCTAGTGGCAGATGGCTGAAACCTTTCTGGCAGCCTTTGCTGCCCACAGAGGCAGTCTGAGGCAGAAGGGCTCCATGCGAGGGAATAAAGTGCTTCACCGCAGAGCTTTCCAGCACAGTGCCACCCAGTCCAGCCCCCGGCACCCCCCTTGCCGCGGGCTCGGCGGGACGAGGTGTCACCAGTGGCCTCTCGGGTTTTGCTTCTGCAGTGCCATCTCTGTCTGCGGTGAAATTGTCTCCCTAAATCTGTTCACAGCAACCAAGTGTTGTAAATGAATTAAGAGGAACTTCAGAATGCATGTGTGTGTCACTACAAATGTGCTTCGTGCTGGAGAGGTGGGACAATATGGGGAAGATCCACGAGTGTTAACAGGAGCAGCCAGGAGTTCATCACTCACCTGCCTGCAGCCATCTGGGTTTTCACAGCTCCGCAGACGTGGGCTCCTCGCACGCTGTCGGGGACAGAGGAGACCCTGCGAGTGAGCAGGGAAGTCCCCTGGAAGACAGAGCGGTGGAGAGCATGGGTGAATTGGGGATGGTCCTGCGTCCCGGGTTTCTCTGCACTGGAGGCCGGTTCCCTGCTGCAGGGCTCAGAGCACACGACCCACCCGCATGGGCAGCAGATGAGGCCAACCCCGCATGAGCTGTGGCCCGGCAGCACCATCTGCCTGAGGCGCTGTGCCTGAGCACGGGCGCTGCCGCGAGCGGCTGAGGGTGGCGGTGTGCGGTGAGCAGCGGTGTGTGCCGGTGAGTAGCTATGTGCCGTGAGCAGCGGTGTGCGGTGAGCAGTGGTGTGTGATGGTAAGTAGCGGTGTGTGCCGGTGAGTAGCCATGTGTGGTGAGCAGCGGTGTGCCGGCGAGCAGCAGTGTGCGGTGAGCAGTGGTGTGTGCCGGTGAGCAGTGGTGTGTGCCGGTGAGCAGCGGTGTGCTGGTGAGTAGCCATGTGGGGTGAGCAGCAGTGTGTGCTGGTCAGTGTCCCACATTGCCAGGACGGGGTGGCTGTTCTGACTCCCAGACCCGCCTGGAGTCCCTCACTCGGCTCAGACACCATCCCACGGCACAGGGGTGTTGTTCTGGCGGAGCCCATGGCCGGGAGATGCCTGATCTGGGAGACGCCGCGGCGCAGGGGGGGTGTGTGGTGGGTGCTATCTCGGCTGACGTCCCGGAGGATGGAGACCATCAGAAGCGTTCCCAGCAGCGGCGGAATCACAGTCTGTGCCAGTCTCTTGATCGATGGCCTTTGCTTCCGTGTCTTTTCTGGTCTGTGCTAACTTTCTACCATGTGTCTGAGAGGGATAAAAGTCATAGGAGGGAGAAGGGACAGTGCAGGTTATGTGTCCTAGATGCTTTCTCTGCTGGCATATGACAGAGCTAATAAGCAAGAGACATAATTGCGGTGCTCAGAGGGCTCTGAGGGCACCCGTGCCCGCGGTCCAGGTGGCACTGGTGGCCTGAGCACGCAGCCGGTGTTTGCAGCCACAGCCGGCACTGCGGTCTGCCCCTTCGCAGGGCTGCGGGGGCTGCAGGCGGGTCCTGCGCTGCCCTGTCAGCACAGGTGGAGTGCAGCGATGAGAAGGAAAAGAATTGCAAACCTGTCAGCCATCACAGCAGGATCGAGCTGGCTGTTATCATAGCTAAGTGCTGTTCATTGCAAAATCGATCTTGCACCCAGCACTGGGTCTCCGAGGCTGCGTTCGCTCTGCCCAGCACCATGCTGGCCGAGCGCGGCACTCCAGGCAGTGGGGGAACACCAGTTGGGCAGTAATTGCCGTGGAATTAACCTCTGACATTCTTCTAAAAATAGGCCCGATAAATCCAATCATTAGCAGCTCTCCTGCTTGCTGTGCCTTAAGGGTAAACACTGCGGATTAAAGCATTTACAAGTCACAGGTCCGTGAGCGTTTCCTCGCTTCGCCCTTCGCCCCGGTACTGCAGCCCAGCACCGGTCCCTGCTCAGGGGTTTTGCCCCTGGTGATGGCGCCTTGGTTTGGGGGAAGGGGAGCGCTGCGAGCTTGGTGGCTTCAGGGGTGACGGAGGGCTGAAGGCATCACTTTAATTTACCTTGATAGAGGACGGGAGATCCAGCAATGGGCAGAGGCAACTGGTGGAATTGGTGTGGTCACCCGTGCTGCTCTGCCTGCTGGGCTCGGGGGGAGATTCGAAGGTGTCTTCACCCATCCGCCCCCTCTCCTCCAAGGGGGAAGGGAGACCGCCTCCCCGGCGCTCGGAGGAGCGCGAGGAAGCGGAAGAGCTGTGCAGGAGCACAGCCTGCCCATGGCACGGGCGCCGCTGGGAGGTGCCGGGCCGAGGACAGCTGGGGCGCCGGGTGGGCGCCGGGTGGCACTGAGCCCTCCCCGGGACCCAGGAATCGGTCACGTCGCCTGAAGTGGTGGGGGCGGATCCCCTGGGTGCGAGGGGAGTGTGCCATGCCGTGCAGTGCCGTGCCGTGCCATGCCGTGCAGTGCCATGCTGTGCCATGCAGTGCCGTGCTGCCCATCTCTGCGCCCCCGCTGCCGGCAGCAGTCCCCAGGCGGCGCTGGGCACAGGCACAGCGCGGAGATGGACATACCCCTGACCTGGGCCATGGGGGCACGGGCCGGGGCAGGAGGGCAGGACTGCTGAGCAGGTCTTGGTCCATGACAGTACAGTTCTGAAACGCTGTGGCCATTATTATTACATACAATAGAAAAACGGAGATTTATGGCGATCCCACAGGGGGTGAAGCGCTGACAAGGCATGAGCTGTATGGGGAATGGTGCTTTCTAGATGCCTGTGAAAGCCAATCTGCCATTACTTAAATTGTCTTTGTCTTCTTCTTTCCAGCTGACATCATCTCTACAGTAGAATTCAACCACACCGGAGAATTACTAGCAACAGGGGACAAGGGGGGCCGTGTTGTAATATTTCAACGTGAGCAGGAGGTAGGTGTCAGCAAATGCAAAATGCCCATTTTATCCTTTTAAGAGAAGCTTCCTGCTGTTTCCTAATCCGTATGTGTCACTCCTAACCTCAGGTCTCTCCTGGCAGACTCCAAACTGAAAAGTGACTATTAACGTCACTATTAAGCACGACCAGATTTCATCTTGTAAAACACCCTCCAAAACCATGTTGCAGCTCCGGCATCCTTTTGCTCTGGTTGCAGCTCTCCGCAGCCGCCGGGTGTAACTTGGATCAGGCGCATTTGCACATGCCGTGGGTGTCCGTCTCATAGCTAACAGACCCCCAAGCCCCTCTCACACCACCAAAATGCCTGGGAAGCATAGATGGATAAACAATTATGTTTCCCTTCCAAACACATTTCCAATGCCATCCCAGTTAACTGGTGTGGCACGGTGCACGTGGCATCGCACTGTCTGAGCTGGCGGGAGCCGTCTTCCCCTGTGGGTGTGTGTGCTGCTGGGGAAGGGATGAGTCAGGCCTGGCCAGGAAAAATGTCACGGTCTTATGATGGTTTAAAATTTTTCTTTAAGTTGTTTCTATATAAGCTGGAGAGAACTGATCAGTTAAAGGTTACACTCATAGACACTTCACCAACCTTTCCAGCAGTATTTCATTTCTCATTTCTCATTTTATTATTCTACTGCTTTTCTTGAACTTTAAGCTTCCTAACGTCACACCGGGTGTATTCCGTTCAGCTCCTACGTTGGAGCTGGACTGCGCTCCAGGGGACAAGTGGGGCTTCACTGACCCAAATGCATCGTTTGCATGTGGGAGGTTCATCTCCACAATAGTTTTCATTTAATTACTTCAGCCCCGTTCGGAGCCTGGTGCTGGGTGGTTCACTGCGTGGGATTTGCAGATACACAGTACCTTACGGGTCTGAGCCATGGCACGCAGCGTCAGTGCTGTGTCCTGTTCTTGGGTGCTTTATTCTTCCTTTATGTTTGTGCACCTGCGGGGCAAACGCTGTTTGTCCTGTGCAGGTGCTGTGGTGTGAGCGGCTCCCCCAGGCTGGTTTCAGTGCCTGGCAGGAGCTGGTGCTCCATCCTGGCCATTCACCAGGGATGCCAGCGCGGCGGGCTCCATTCCCACTCAGTTCGCGCTCCGTTCCCGCTCCGTTCCCACTGAGCACACCGGCATGCGGGAGCCGCTGCGCCAGGAGAGGCTGTGCCTTGGCTTTCAGACCTGCGCTGCACCACCGTGACCGCGCGCTCACCGTCACTTAACAAACTGTGGAGAGCTAAAGAGTCGACAGAAAGCGTTCTCTCGCTCTCTGTGCCTCATACCGCTCTGTTCCCCTTCCCGCAGAGCAAAAACCAGCCCCATCGCAGGGGAGAGTACAATGTCTACAGCACCTTCCAGAGCCACGAGCCGGAGTTCGATTACCTGAAGAGTTTGGAGATAGAGGAGAAGATCAATAAGATACGATGGCTCCCGCAGCAAAACGCAGCCTATTTCCTGCTCTCCACCAACGGTACGTGCCCGCGGCTGGGCAAGCACCGGCGCTGCCGCCCCACCGCCTCCGTCCCTGGGCCCCGGCAGCCGGGGGGCTGCTCGGCAGTGATGCTTTGGGAAAAAGTTGTGTTAAAAAACTGTCGACTCCCCTCAAGGGTGATGCGGGTGTCACGGGGCAGCGGGAACCTGGCCAGGACTGTCTGGCAGAGCTCAGTTCCCGTGCACTGTGTTTTGTCCTTATTTCACAGCATCTGTTCCCTGCAAGGGAGGGAGCCTTTATCCCCTGCTGACAACTTATATTTTTTAATTTTTGGATCTTGGGAACTCTTTTTTTTTTTGTTTGTTTAAAGAAGAACTGCAGCTGATTTGTTTTAATTTGCAGCTGTGTTCAGCTCAGCAGTTCCATGTTATGTTCAGATAAATATCAGGAGGATCCAGGAATATTACTTGGGATGAATGGGACCTTAAGATGGATGTGACTTAATTACTTCAGGGGAAAAGGAGGGGTCTAATTATCTTCCATAACCAACTTACTTTGTATTATAGAATTGACTCTATTGATCATTGTAATAAAATTCAAAGACTTATTAAACTCATTTGGGGGGAGAATCATTGAAATGCAATGAAGATTAATTATAGAGCATAATGTTCTGTTAATTGAGTTTTTAAATAGTTTTTTGATTAACAGGGATATTATCTTTCCATTTGGGATGGTGCTTCATACGCTAGCAGGTTATCAAAATGATTCTTTTAGAAATACTCCTGTGTTTTGCTGTTTCTTTTTGTTCTTACTGTTAAACTAACATTATATATAGAAACCCCCTGAAGTAAAGCGGGTTAATAAAAACAAAATTAATGGCACTCTGTTGGAATTGCCATGTAAAGGAGAAAATGAAGATGGATGATAAGGTTGTGTATGAAACCTGGTGGAAGTGATGATAAACTACTGATAGAGTCTCTGCCAGGGGCGAGGAAAGAAAACACCATTATTCAGAATAAACCCACGTGTTCCTGGGGCTCCGTTACGGCACGGGGTGGGTGGGAGCCGGGAGGGGACGGGGGCTGCAGAGGGCAGTTCGGAGCTGCCGTCAGCGCGTGGTAAATGCGGGCTCTGCATGGTTTCTGCGTGGGGATGGTCAGGATGACTTTTGAGTGAGTTACAGGCGCTGTTTCAGCTCCTTCGGGACGTTCCCGGGGACAGCTTCGCTCCTTCGTAGCGCGGCTGTGCCGGCAGCTTGCCGGAACCTCAACTCGCCCATTGCCCCGCTCCACGCGTGCCACGTCCCCTGTGGGGGCGGCCGGGGGGTCAGAGGGGGAGAAGCAGAACAGCTAGTGGGGACAGAATTGGGAGGGCTGCTGCGTCCTCGGTATTTAACGCCTTTCCCATCACTAGAAGCTAAACTAGTTTGGAAATTAGTTTTGAGAAGTGACCAGTGGCTCCTGGATAACTGCCCTGTGGGCTAGGAAGTGTAGGAGGAAAAAATCTTATGTGGGAGTCAGCCGGCTTTCCAGCGGGTGTGTGTCCCTGTCGGCGGCAGGGAGGAGAGAGCGGCTGTGGGCAGTGCTGTCCCATGCTGGGATGTTGAGTTCGGCCTCCCCGCGCCGCCCGAGCTGCCCCGTCCCTGTGCCAGCACTTCATCGGCTCCTCTGGGGGTGACTCGGCCCCGTCACTCCAGGTATGGAACACCAACATTCAAGGCATGACCAGAGGCTCTGAGGCCTGGGAAAATCACTTCTGTTATTTCTCCATTAATCCAATAGTCCTGTTGTGTTGTTCAGCCATCTCCTTACACCTGGAATAAACACACCGGCAGTTGTCCGTCAGGGACGGGAGACACAGGGCTCTGGGGACAAAGTGCTGTGGTGACAGGGACCCCTTCCGTAACCACTTCCAGCAAGCCACAGGTGGGGACGCGGCAGACTTTTCCCCGTGAAACCGGCTGGCGTGGCCGTCGGCGGGCGGCTGGGACGCAGCTGGGGGTAACGTTCTCCTCTCCTGCCCCCAGATAAGACTGTGAAGCTATGGAAGGTCAGCGAGCGGGACAAGAGACCAGAGGGATACAATCTCAAGGATGAGGACGGCCGTCTCCGAGACCCCTCCATGATCACGATGCTGCGGGTGAGTGCGGGGAGACCCAGGCTGTCAAGGAGCCTTTCTCTTCAGGGTCTTGGATGAAAAACGTTGCCAGTGTTGCCTGCATGCCACAGTACCGGTAATGCCGGCATGATGCGGTGGGTCGATGTCGGAGGGCGGGGGGGTGCTCCTCGTTTCGGAGGCCAGTGCTTTGGCTGATGTGTGGGCACAGGAGCGGAGGGAGGTGCTGCCAGAGTGATGCCTGGGCTGCGCCAGCTCTGGCGTGCCATGAAGCGCCACATTTCGTCTCGTGTCGGTACCCCAGTGCCCTGCTGCTGCTGCTGCACCGCCATGCACACCCGTCCTGGCGAGGAGCCAGTTAACGAGCTCTCCCTTTGTCGTGGTTTTGCAAGCTCAACTTCTGCTTCGGGAGCATAAGTACTTCTCTAAATGAGTTTTCTTCCCAGCCTAAGGAGATTAAAACCGGCCTCCCGAATCAAATGTAAACACCTAAGGCTACGTTTTCCATTTTCTGCAAGGGGGATGGATGCACAGACCCCATTAAAGCAGCCGCCCCTATGCCCTGGGAGTGCATGGCACGGGGGACGCAGGGCTTGGCAGCGCCTGGCTGCTGGGCATGGCTTTGCCGCCCTGGAAGCTGCCTGCGCCTGGCTGTGCTGCTCTGGGGGGGCTGTTCGCGATCTTTAATTTGCATATAGAGAGCCAGCTCTGGCCCGAGGCGGTGCGCGCCCCGTTAATTCAATCAGAGCTCACCCTGCGCCCCAGAGGGCGCCCACAGCGGGCACAGGCAGCACTGGAGACCCCGACCGTGTGGGCGGCAGCAGTGAGCGGCGTGCCGCTCTGCAAACGGGGAGACGCTGTGCTCTCCTCTGCTTGACACGAGAGCAGAAACAGACAGTGACTCCTGTAACCCACGGGCCGAGAAATGCCAAGTATGCAGGAATTTTGTCATGATATTAATCGGACCAGACCAGCTTGTAATTTATTAACATCCTGTCAGAATTTGCATTTTGAGTACTTGGGGGGGTTTATATTGATATGTATAAAATTGTTCCTATGATTACCCTTGGCTCACTTTTATGGGTTCCAGTTCCGTTGCAGATGAAGCCGTTGAGAACACCAGACAGGTGGTTAGTTCTCGTCTCCGTACTGAGCTGCTCCTGGTGGCTGGCAGGCGTTTTTCTTTACAGAGCAAGAAAACATTTTATTTCATGTATATATGTATCTGCTGTCATGGTTCAGGCAGCGTTTCCAGCCTAGTACGCCGTTCCCTAGACAGCCTGTTGGAGGCGTTTGCTTGGGATCGGGATGTCGGAGCTGGGGTTACCGGCGCTCTGCAGGCCTGGGAGGCAGGTTTTGGGGGGACGGCAGTGCTGAGGGGGGTTACTGCCGTTAGCGCTTCCTTTGCTGGCTGAATGCACTGGAAAAGCCCTGGGCTTACTGGGGAACCGCAGATCACCCTTTTGCCTAGATCTGCCATCTCTGCAAGGTCAGCGTTCGCAAGGGAGCAATTTTTTAGTATTGATTTATTTTTATTTCTAGTGTATTCTTTAAGAACATTGAATTTCTGGGGAGGTGGAGCAGCTCAAGAGTCCAGGATATGTGATGCGTTTTTCTTTTCTTTTCCAACACAAACTGTATTAAAACTGCCAAAACACCGATGTAACTTCTTAAGCAAAATATTTCATTATGGGAGCACTGAGTTTTGACATTTTGAAATGAAACTTTTTAACTTTTTGAAAATGCAGTTTGATCTTTTGGGTCGGCCTGGCTATCAGCTCTGTGGGTGCCACCACGTCTGTCTCTGTTTCGCCTGCAGTGGCCACCAGGAGGTCAGACCCGCTCTGGCAAGTGTGGAGAACGGGGGGCACATGTGCCAGATCCCCATCTGCCTGGACGTGCTGGTGGGTTCCCCCTCGCCTGGGCGAGGGGAGGCCACGAGGAGCACAGCGGGTGGCCGTGGGTGCTTGGCACTGCGTCCTCTCCTGCGCATGGTGCCGGCTCTGCCGCCCTCCCTGCGGCACCGCTCACATGGGCTTTGCAGTGCTCTGCGTGCCCGGGGAGTAACGCGATGGTTGAGCTGCTCCTTGCCTTCCCCGCATTGCAGACGGGGCTGGGAGGCACAGCCAGCCCTCTGGGTTTGCTGGGGGTGTGCCGGGTGGGCGCAGGGGTGCCGCGCTGCCGGGTCGGGCTTCCGTCCCAACCTGCCTCTGCGCCCCCATCTGTGCCCGCTGCGCCGGAGGGGAGCGGCTGCTGATCGATCGGGGCCGCGATGAGGGTAATGACACCTCAGCAGGGTGCACAGGCGATGTGGTTATGAAAATAAATAGATCATCATCATGCTTATCTTCACTATTGATTGTTGGCGTGAGCTGATTGTGTTTGACCACATCCTGGCACTTGAATCGCCAACCGCAGGGCTGACGTGGAGCCGAAAGTCAACTCGTGTGTTTCTGCATGCGCTCAACCTGAAGTTACACCATTCAGCCCGTTCATCACTGCCGGTGCCCAGCGGGGCGTCCCGAGGAGGGGCAGGGATGCAGAGATGCTGCCAGCGTGGCCGATGCTGGGTCCAGCCCGGGGCAGTGCGGTGCTGGGGCTTTCCCGAGGACAAGGGCCACCCCTGCAGCGTAGTGGGGCTGTGTGCGGCGTGGGGGCAGTGAGCCCATCCCACCGGGCACCCACCTGCCCAGCCCTGCTCGCCCCGGCAGCAGCAGTCATTGGAGTTTGTCAGGGAAGGAGGGAATTCCGATTTTTTTTCCCTGTAGAAAGTCATACTGGAATACCTGAGAATTGGATGCTATTTGTTGGAGTCCACTGTCTGCCTCCAAAATTTCAGCCTTCATTCCGCGTTCAGTCCATTTGTTCCTTTATTCCTGGTAGCAGCTCGATGCTGTGTGCCCGGAGGAGTTTGCTACCCCGGTCTCTCCCATTGTGCTGTGAGATAAGGCGCTGCGATTCCCCCCTCTCCGGTGAGCAGCCCCGTGGGGACGTGCGGCTCCTGCTTCACAGCAACGGGAAGAGGTAAAACATGATGTAAGTGCTCAGTATTACGGTTATTAGTGTCTGCCTGCGCAACGGCTGCTGTCCCTGAGCACGGGAGATTGAGGAGTCTCCCACCAGCCCCGGTTTGATCTCGTGTTTTGATGATTTTACTTAGACAGATATTTACATAGCTGTAACCATTTTGCTGCAGCTTGGTGTCTCTTTGGTGTTTAATTGTCCTGTGATGCTCGCACTTTGGAGCAAAGCCACATCCATCCACAGTTTAATTTTTGACCACAGACAAGTGAAAAGGGGTTTCTGAAACCACTTTGCTACAATCATCTCTTAGCCATTCGTCATAATGGTTTAAATGTACTTGATGAGCATTGTTCTCTGGGGAATTTCTAACCCACATAGCGTAAAAGGAATATTTAATTCTTCTCAGACAGTAAAGTAAGCCTTTTGCCATCATTAGAAGAGCTCTGCTTATTTGGATAGCCCCCAGTCTAGTAGCTACAGCCCTTTGGCCTCATTGACCAGCCTCTGTGAGCTCTCGAGTGCCGCTCGGTGTACGGCTGTACCTATGCCGTGGGATGTGTGCTGGAAATAATTAACACAAATGGTATCCAGGGCTTAAATCTTTTTAAATAGAGAATGTGTTTGCTTCGATCCCACACAGCGCAAGTCAGATTGCGGTGAAACACTGGTGTGCGTCGTCCTGCCGGTACCGTCCCCCCGCAGGAGGAGGCGGCTGCGGAGCCCCGGGTGCTGTGCATGGCAAGATGCCGTCTGTGCCTTCGATGAGCAGAACTGGGGGAACGGGCCAGGGAGAGACAGGTCCTGGGCCTCCCTTTGCGATAGAGAGGGTCTAGAGGTCTGATCTTCACGTTGTTTGTTTAAAGAGAAGCAGCAGCAGCCTGTGCTGCCAGCGCTGCCTTGGCACGTAACGCCGGAGCTCCAAGTGCCACGGGGATGCCCTCCCGCCTCCCCGACGTGCCACTGCCGAAGGATGTTCTTGGATCAGGCCACCCTGCCTTCTCAAGCCAGGCAGGGATTTCTGACTCCACCGGGTCCCCTGCTCCTGAGCTGCCCCTGCAAGCGGGGAGAGCAGCCGGGGCTCCCCGGGGCTGGTGGGGGCTCGAGAAGCTGCTGCCACCTCTGCTCCTCTGTCCCAGGGAAACCCAGGGCAGCTCAGATACCGTTTGGGCCCAGCTTTCCCTGGCCCGGGCAGCTGATCTCTGCCCCAAGCGCTTTAAAATGTTGGTGAGTAAGGAGGCGCCTGGCACACTGGCTGGTGTGCACCTGACGAGCATGGGGACCGGTTCCCCTGGGCGGCAGGGTCGTGTCTCAGCCAGGCTGCGGGTGGCTTGGGAGGAGGTGGTGGTACAGAGGGTGGGTTTCTGTGGTCTCCACTGGACACCTCCCCGGGCGCGGAGTGACCCTCCCCAGCTGAGTGCGATGGGGGTGCGATGAGCCAGTGCATCGGTGTGGCCAGTTCTTGGTGTTTGTAGCTGTCACAAAGCTCACGCTGATGAAGAGCTTCACTCTCTCAGTTCCAACAAAATCCTTCATAAATTCTGTTTTATATATCCCGTTTCACCAAAGCACTCAGGTTTCTTGGCTCCTGGGGAGGCCGTGCTGTGTTCCCGCTGCATCCAGTGCACCCGTGGGCAGCCCCAGAGCGGGGCTGTGTGGTGGGAGAGGGAAGGGGATGGAGGATGCTTTGGAGGAGGACTGCTCTGCTGCTGTATTTCTGCCCCAGTGAAGAGATTTCTCTGTCTTTTGGTTGTATGTATCATACATTATCATTTAAATGACAAAGTAATGTGAAACATTCGGCTTGCTTTGGCCATAAAATGCACATGGCAGAACTAATCAATTTCAAATGATCGCCATCAAACCACTTCCACATAAATTAAAATAAAAAGGGCTTTTCTCATTTTCATTAGTTGCTTACATTGCTCTGAAGCAGCTCAGCGTGTACCGTTTGCATGCTTGGGTGCGCGTTGGCAGCCTGGCCCCTTTGTCCGAGCAGGGCAGTGCCGGGCTCAGTGCCGGGCTGGTCTGGGACGTGCTGGGGACCCGCGGGTTTACTGGCTCAGAGGTGTCTGACTGTTGTCGCTGGGGAAGCAGCACCCTGGGTGAGGAGGGAAGCGCTTGGCGCGATGTCCTGGGGAGACACGGCCAGTCGGCCGGGCTCGGGCACCGACGTCACCGTGCAGGCGATGGTGGGTCCCCCAGGGCCGGGCAGCGCCAGCCCCTCACGCCGCGGCTGCGGTGTGCAGGGGGGCCTGGGGACGCGGCGCTCGCGGCACGGCTGCAGCCAGTCTGCGGAGCGGGGACTGCCCCGGCCGGCCAGCGGCAGCACCAACCCGCTGGCGCGCGCTGCCCGCACCTCCGCCGGCTTCACTCTGCGGGTGCTTGAGAAGAAATGAAGGAGCCCGTTTTGCCCCTGTGTTGTGGTTTAGGCCGAATCGGCTGCTGGGGGCGTGGGGGACCCCAGATAGGACTGACAGATGCTTTTCTCATATTTTTTTGTTTTTCCCAGGTCGTGAGTTGAATTCATTCTTTTCTGGTGAAAACTCATTATTCGTCCTTTTAGGATTTGTAAATTTGCCTTGAAATGCCGATGACCAGAATTGACCTTCCAGATATTTTTTTCATCTTTTTCCACAGCAATTCCACTGCTGGTGTCTGTGTCTAGACGTGCTGTAAAAACAATGTGCTGGGCAGAATTACCAAACGGGTTTGGATCACTTTGAATTTGTGTTTGGTAACATGGCTGTGCTTCCACACATTTCTCCCTGGAAAAGGAGGAAAATTGTAAACTGCTAGGTGGGATTTTACTGACACTGCCTCTTTTTTAGCGGGAGAAAGTAGTTTAAAATTGTCTTTTCAAACAATAAATCGCATCTTTGAGGGGAATGCAGTTCTAATGAGATTGGCGTGAAGAGTTCAGGATTTTTAACTTCAGATAAGAAAAATGTTCTGTTTGTTCTCTGAGGTTTCTATTTCAGAGTTTAGGTACAGATGGCGAAAGTAATCCTGGAGTGTAGTAGCTGAACTGGGACAAATTCTCAGTTACAAACAAAAAAAAAATCCCATCATGCTATAAAAATACACAAAGAACTGGAAACCTGGGATGATTTGGGCTGCATGTGGAGCGATGCAGTCAGTGCTCAGCCGTGCACTAAAAACCCTTCAGGAACTGGCCCTGTTTTGGGGGGGGGGGGGGGGGGGGGGGGGGGGGGGGTGTATGTGGGTTGATGGCCTTAGCAGTTGGCCCACGTGGATGAACTTCAGGCTTTGAACTCGGCACTTGGTGCCAATGGAGTGGAGCCCAGCAGATGCTCCTGCGACTCAGTCCCCGTTGCGGCTGGGACCCGCTGCCCACAAATGGCTCTCGTTGCTCGGGGCATCCAGTCGGGACAGAAGGACGACAGCCCCGCTTCTCCCCGCTGCAGGGCTGGGGGCTCCAAGAGACAGCGTGGGGCAGGCGGTGCAGGGACCCTGCCCACGCTGGCGGTGCGGTGGGGTCTCGGCACACGGCCGGGTGTGGTGTCACGCATTTCTGTGGCTCACCCCCAGTGCCGGAGCCCTGCCGTGTGCCAGCCGCCCCCTCCATGGTGGCGCCGTCATTGGGAAGCTGGACACGGCTCGGGCTGGCGGGTCTGCCGAGCAGCACACACTCCCGCTCCGGCGCCGCCGCGCTGGCTGCACCAGCCTCCCTGCAGATGTGGTGTCCGTGGTCCTCCCCCTCCTCCTGCCCCGCCAGACCCTTTTGGGGCAGCCTGCGCCTTTCGGACCTGCACACGTGGAGGTGAATCGTCAGTTGGCAGCAAGTCTGTGTCTGCGTTTCAGCCTATGAAAAAAGGCTCAGCGGCAGGCAACAGAAGAACCGGTGTTAGTGTGATGCTACGCAGGCAGGGAAATGTCAAGGGAGAAGAGATGAAACCAGAAGCTCTATCAGCTACACAGACTGGTAATGAGACAGCGGGTTTATCCTCCCGCAGGAAGGTACCTTCCACACTTCGTGGGGGGGTCCAATAAGACAAAATCCTGAAGAGCATGAAATTTGTCACTCTGCCATGAAAGTAGTGTTTGATGCACCTTTTGTCTGCAAAATATTAATCTGCAGGCAGCGTTGGCCAGTGACAGAATATGTGTTTTGTAGGTAAGAAGTAAGCATCGGGGAGCGCGTTCGGAGGAGCTCAGCTGCTGGAGCAGGCGAAGAGCCTTGCCGGCCTTGCCGGATTTATCACCGCGCAGCTCGCTCTGCTCTCTGATTTGCCAGGAACTGGATCACATTTTCCTCCTTGCAAACCCGAGGCTGGGGTTAATCTGGGCTTCGGCTGTGACTAATCCCACTTGCCCAAATCCTGCCAGCTTGCCGGGGCTGGGTGAGGCTGCGGAGCCAACGGTGCGGCCGTGCTGGCGGGACCCGGCTGTGCCTGGGTGGCCACGCTGGCCAGAGAGGGCAGTTTGTGCTGCTGTCAGTGCAGGAGAGAGGGAAGCTCTGCCCTGTCTGCTGGGTTACAGCAGCACCGGTGCGACGCGAGTGCTGCCGTGCACGCCGAGCGGTGGGAGCTGCTCCGCTGTCGGCACTGCAGCTGCTGCGTGGCGGGGCTGAGCTGCTGCCGTCCTGCTGCACGGAGCAGGCAATGGCCGAGCTTCCACTGCAGCTGGTGCTGAGGCTTGGTAACCCCCAACGAGGTGGGGACTGGGTAGACACCTGAAAGTGGATTATTTATTGATTTTTTTTTTTTAATGGCTGTTACTCTGGGTCAGATGTGGATCTCAGCGTAAGTCCAGTGCGACTGCATTGTGCTGAGAGGCTTTGCATGGGGGTGACTGAGAGCAAAGGTCCCTCTCCATTACCCAGAAGTGGGTGTGTGGTCCCAGTGCTGAGGAGCCCACAGCCACCCCCTCCCTGCCTGCCCTTGGCCTGGAGACGGTGCAGGGGTAGGTGCAGGACCCGCGGCACGGCGGTGCTGGGGCAGAAGCAGCATGGATGCTTTGCTTGTCTGCACGGGGCTTTCCCTTCATGTGCCAGCCCTGCCACTGTCACACCCTGGAGGAATTCTTGGCCCCAGCGTGTCCCGTGAGGAGTCCCAGCAGCGCTTTCGCGTTGCCCGTAGGTGGGTGAGCCCCATCTCGCTGCGGGGCTGTGCTGGGGGTGTCGCGTCACCTGTCCGACCCCCAGTAACGGCAGCGCAGACATGGCACACGCTGCACGTGTGCCTGTGGGAGGTTACGTGACCACGGCTTCCCGGGAGCTGAGGCCTTCCTCTTCCTTCCCGTGTATTGGCTTGTGTTTTGAACCCGCTGTGTGCCGTGTATACAGCTCCTCTGGGCAAAGGATGAGGTTTTCCTGAGAAACACCAAATCTCTGCATCGCTTCAGGCCACGGCCGTCACAGCGCTGTGCGTGACGAGGAGGAGCTGAGCCACATGAAGCTTTTCCCTCGGGAGCAGGGAGCACTTGGTGACAGCCGACATGACGGACACTGAACAGGGGAAACCTGGTGGGAACAGGGGGCAAAGCAGTGAAGCGGCAGCGAGGGCTGACACGGCGTTACCTGTGCCGCGGTCCCTTGCTCGGGGGCTGGAGGTGGCAGGAGGACGTGGGGCACCGGCGGTGGGATGGGGCCCGGGCACGCCGCCTCCCTCCACCCCCCAACCACGGAGAAAATGAATTTTACGGCTCAAGGGAGGATTAGTGCCTCATTAACTCTGGAAAGGGGAAGCCTTCGCCAGACAAGGCAGGAGGAATCGAGTGTCATGTGCGCTTTGAATGAGTGGGACCGGCGCTTTTGCAGGGGGTGCCTGCTAAAGGCAGCCAGAAAAATTAAGACATATTTTGTTTTAGATGAAAAATGACTGGCATTCCCCCCCTTCCTTAAAACAGAAACTAATTTAATTTATTAATGGTTTATTTTATTTGACAGCCTTTCTATGTACTTGATGCAGTTTGTTACACTGAATTACCCTTTAATAATGGGTGTATATATAATACCAGCGCCTGCCCTGCGGGTTGGCTCCGTAATTGAAGAAGGGATGCACCGAGGAGGTCTGTGCCGTTGAGGATTGCCATGGCAATGCTGGGGGCAGCCGGCTGGTTTAGGCAGACACTGGCCGGGACTCGGCATGCTTCAAAAAGGAAAAAAAAAAGACCAGGTTTCAGTTGCTGTCAGGTGGCCCCGTTCGTTAGGAGCTTTCTCTTCACCGCCACTGCCCGCTGCCGCCCTGCCTGCCCAGCTGGGCTGGGACAGCGTGGCTGCGGGGTCTTCCCTCTGACCCCCGTCTTTCCTATCACTGTGCGGTACGCGGAGATGTAACGCGGGTGTCTGTCGGCCGCTGGAACGGGCTGCGGGGCGCTGGGGCTCACAGCGCTGGGGAGCAGCAAGGCAAGAGGCAGCCGGAGCGTCGGGATGAGTGGGATGAGCAGGGAGAGGGAGGCAGAGGGCTCTTCTCTGCCCGGGATTCCCAGCTCAGCGAGGGCACGCATCAGTTCTGGCACTGGGCTCAGGCTGTCGGCATGGATTCGCATCGGCCTCCCCGGCGGTGGCGGTATTTCCAGCCGGCTTTGGGGCAGACTTAGGTGGTGAAGAGATGAAACACAGGCAGGGCCCAGCCTGCGCCAGGCAGCCGCTTCCCTCCACCGTCCCGAGACGGGGTTTGCCATCCACTGCGGGATTTCTGCTGCCAGGGAACGAGATCCCTGAGCCCGTGTCTGCTCCCAGTGCGCTCCTGGCTGCTCCGGCCTCAAAACATCACTGCTTTCAAGTTTCAGTACTTATTGATGCAAAAATAAGTACCTCAAAGCAAAAGCTCGCAGCATGGGTTGAGAAGGGGCGTGGATACTTGCTGCTTTTCATATTCCAGTGCAGATTCTTGCCACCATAGCAGATAAAAAAAATCCTGCCTTAATGAAATGCTCACAGGTGACCAGGTTTGTTCCTCTCATGTGGTTTTACCTAGTGACGGACCGAGTTCCAGACATAAAAAACTCCCCAGAATTTGGCTCTGAAGTAACGCATGGAGAATTTTCCTGGCTGAAGAGTTCACCTTAGCTCCGTGGTTGTGCGTAGCTGCCGTAGAGGAACCGGGCAGGGAGCTGTGCCTGGGCGCTGGCAGTTGCAGATGGCCGTGCTGCTGGGGCTGAGCCCCGGGCACTGCACGCTGCGGGGACGGGGACTGGCCTGGGGCTTGACCCCGCGGTGTGGTCGGGCTGCGCAGCATCGTCACGCTGAGTGGAATCCTCTGCCAAAGCCTTTGCTGTGCTGATTTTTGTGCTCGGAAAGGCCTGGTGTAACCGTCGAACCCTTTCCCTTTGCACAACCGTCATGTTTCCGATGGTCTGAATGACAGCCTGACTCCTGTAATCCCTGAGCACAACGCGAGCCTCTGTCCCCAGATGGCTGAGCAGAGTCCTTCAGCGGCAAACGATGCATCATTGACTATGTCAGGCTGAATTAGCAGGCAGGCTCGTCACATTAAGCTCAGGCTCTGAGCTGGCAGTCCCTCTGCTCTCGTGTCACTCGAGCTGGCTGTCACCCTCCCGTCCCCACCTCTGCAGCCATGGGAAATCTCTTTGGGCAGCGCACAGATAATATACACTAATGAAGTAGCTCGAGGGAGTAGCTTCCTGGCACACGGGAGTGCGGACTGACACCTTTCTAGTGTATTGAGTTGCCTTCAGAGCGTTATGTCTGATGTTCTTACTTACACCGCTTCTTGCATATGCTGTTCTTACCGCATCTCTCCATCCCCCAATGTTTACACGAGTTATGCTTATTAATCCAAAGGCGAATGTGTATATCTCTGTTTCTAAGTCCCTCCATCTGTCCCTGCCCTGCGCGTTCCCTTTCCCTGTCTCTTCTCATCTCTTACCTTCGTCGTTTCACTGTGAAACAAATGCAAAGAAGTTAAAAGAAAAATCTGTTCTGACTCCCTCAAGAAATGTATTTATGTTAGAAATGCTCCAGGAATTTCAGACTCTGGGTAACAGTGACAAAACAAGGCAGAAGTGGGATTTTGGTTTTGTTTTTTTTCCCAAAGAAGGAATGGTTGCTGCAGCAGAGATCCGAGACTGGTTTACTGGGCTCTCGCTGCCTTGCAGCAATGTAACCATACTGGTGCCTCTTTCACAAGTAAAGGGCTTTCGTGTCTGCTTGTTCTTCTCTTCCTACACTTAGAAAGGAGTCAGGCTTCCTTGGTGAGAGCGCGGTAAGAAGCGGGTGGGATGGAGCGCTGGCAGTGAGTGCTCTGCGGGCACCCGCCGTGGCCGTGGGGGTGTCCCCCCGTGCCGGGCGCTGGTGTGGGTCGGGTGGGACCACCGGACCCTGTCCCTCAGTGCTGACGCTCTGCTTTCCATCCCGCAGGTACCTGTGCTCCGGCCCATGGACCTGATGGTGGAGGCCACCCCCCGGCGGGTGTTTGCCAATGCTCATACCTACCACATCAACTCCATCTCCGTCAACAGCGACTACGAGACCTACATGTCGGCGGACGACCTGAGGATAAACCTGTGGAACTTTGAAATCACAAATCAAAGTTTTAGTATCCTTTGGTGCGTGCGGCCCCTGGGACGGTCCCGGCCCGGCCAAGAGCAGTGGTAAGGGGGGTGCTGCAGCGGGCAAGCGGGGTGTGCAAGCCCTGGGAGCCCAGATGGGGACAAGCATCAGTGGGAGAATGAGAAAGCTGGATGGGGAGACCGGTCCCGGGTGAAGGTGAGTGGCGGAGGGGGGAACTGCGAGGTCCAGCTCCGCGGGAAGCAGCAGAGCCATGCCCGTGTCTGCTGTGATGGTGACCGAGCGGGTAGTGCAGCGTCTCGCCTTGCCCGTCCCCGCACCCCCATTGCAGTTGCTCAGTGCAGCAGCTTCACCCTCTGGCCAGGGCTCGCAGGGGCTCACGAGTGTGAAATGCTGCTGTCCTCCGTGCAGCCGACTGCACGACACCTGAAGTCCCGTCCCCAGGTGCCATTACCAAGGCACGTCCCTCTCGTCCCTGCCCGTGCTGCTGGGCTGGGCCGGAACGCTGGCCGGACGCCGGGCTGTGTCCAGCGGGCACATTCAGCCGTCGCACCAAGGCGCTGCCTCCGCGGTGCGGGGCTCAGCTGGCACCGTCACCACTGCGGCCCCCCCGTGCGGGTGACACGATTTTGAATTTTGCCTGCAGGGTCTGCGTGGGGCGGGTGAGAGGGAGGGGGGTCTGGGGGTGATGGGGAAGACAGATGCCTTGGGGAAGACGGGGAGAGGAAATATTAATCGTGCAGTCTCCATTATGCCCTGCAGCGGGGTGACAGGCTGCCAGTCACAGTCGTACAAATGAGGTCGTGCCAGTCACCCTTGTAACAGCCGCATCAGAAATAATAACAACGGGGCACTAATTGTTGGTGGTATTTATATAGTGATTTCTACTGAGAAATCCCCAGGGCATGTGACAGGTTTAGGCAGCTGGAGAGGATTTCAGCAGTCACAGGCGTGTGGCTGGTGAGGGCTCGAAGCAGGTACCGTTGAGCAGTGCTGCGACATGTGCTGCTTTTTGGGGGAGAAGGTGAGGAATGGTGAACTTGGGTAAAACCTCAGGGAGTTTAGGTGGCTCAAGGGAGTTTGGCCAAGGTGCAAGTGCAGCACCCAAAATGCTTGCTAAGAACTGATGGAGAAACATCACCACCAGAGAAGTGTCACTCAGATGTGCCATCCCACAGGCTTGCTTGTTGGTGTCACCTCTCGGCCTGGCGCCATGGAGCCCCTTCCTGGGGTATCCCCGGTTTGGCTGTGCTTGGCCGAGCTGCAGGACCAGCCCCGCCGGGCTCTCCACAGGTACCCAATGGGGCGTTGGGGGACACTGGCACCAGGGGGAGGACAGCCGGCGGCAGCACCACCTGCCCGCCTGGGGAGGTGAGGGACACGTCGCCGGTTTTTGCTTTTGTTGATAAAACCCAAATGTGGTCCCTGAGTGAGAGCTGAGAAGAGGCAGTGCTGTGGATTGGAGTTTCTTCACTTTGTGCGCATCACAGAGCCGCTGCACGGTCCAATGGGATTTGAAACCTCTGCTGAGCAAAGCTCGGGGAGGCTGTGGTGAGGGCGTTATTGTGGGTCAGGAGTGCGGGACCGCTACAGAACCGTGCGGAGTGGAGCGGCATTGTGACAGTGTGGTCCTGTACCGCTTCTCATTGCAGACTGTCAGAACGCCTTACCATCACCAGTACCTCCAGGCTCGCGCCAGTCTGGGAGGGAGCGGTCGCTGTCCCGAGGGCTGCGCTGGGCTCGGGTCAGGCTGGAACCGGGATCCGGGTTCTGCTGCAGACCCGCAGCACAGCCGGGCTGGGGAACCACGCAGGGGCTGTGAACCACGGCGGCTGCTTCCACGGACCGCTTGCTGTTGTAAAACACCCCACAGGGGTGAGAAATTCATACCTGCGTCTTTATTTTCTTTTTAACCTCCTGTCTTGCCGGGAACAGCAGGACCTTGATTTGCTGTCCAGGGGGTGAGGAAAGGTGGTGTTTCTTTTTCCCCCTCTGCATAGTGGGTATATCGTCCCATGCTGGGTTTCTGGGTTGCACTGTAAGATCTGGAGCTGCTTCCACCGGTGACCGCTGGCTCGGTGTCAGGCTGGGACAGACACTTGTCGGCTGTCCCCTGCAGCACTGGGAGGCTCTGTGGGGCTGTGCGGGTCCTCACCAGCGCTGTCCGCAGGGCCTGGGGACGGGGTCTGCAGCTCAGTTTTGAACCCAGCATTTCAGCGAGCCCAAGCATGTGAAATGTTTTGGAAATTACACATCCCTGGGCAGGCACCCTGGGGCTGTGGTGGTTTGCTGTTGGTTGTCGTGATCTGGGTTTTGGTTCCCCCCTGTTGTTTTCGGTGCGGTTACTCGCCGTGCTCCAGCGCTGCAATAGAGGATGTTCGCCCTGGCCTGGGTGATGGGCAGAGTCAGGTCTCGTGTGGCGCAGAGGGGCTCCAGGCTGCCGTACCGGAGCTGCAGTATCAGAATAAAACAGAAAACGTGATGGACGTTGGCTTTTGCTGGCGCTGGCTGGTCCCAGCTCGGCACTGCGGTTCTGCCCCGGGACAGTGCTGCTCTCCCGGGAAGCCGTGGTTTGCACCGGGCGAGGGGAAGCCCGGGAGCCCGGGGACATCGGCAGGAGGGGCAGCGGGGGGAGCAGGCTCTGGGCCGGGCTACGTGGGGCTCCTTGACTCGCCCTGCCAGACATCGTGGACATCAAGCCGGCCAACATGGAGGAGCTGACGGAGGTGATCACGGCCGCCGAGTTCCACCCGCACCACTGCAACACCTTCGTCTACAGCAGCAGCAAAGGCACCATCCGGCTGTGCGACATGCGCACCTCCGCCCTCTGCGACCGCCACGCCAAGTGTGAGTACCGCCAGTGCCAGGACGGGGTGCCCTTTGGGTTAAAAGAGCCCAAAAAAGGGAGCGCGGAGATTGATCTGAGCTCAGGTTTCCCCTGCCACCTCGCCCCATCCTCCCTCGGGCTGTGCGGGGCCGTGGTCCTGCGTGCCCCTCCGCGTCCCCATGGCCACCTGCCCTCAGCCCTGCCCGTCCCGAAAGGAGCAGCTTCCCTGGGTCCCGGCCCCACAGCCTTTGGGGAGCACGTTAAAACCCAGGGTGGTGTCTGGGCAGCGGCGGGTCCGAGGGGTCGCTGGGATGTCGCGGCACGGCAGCTACGGAGCTGTCAGTGCCAGGAGCTGGAGTGCTGTGTTTCTTCAGGCCGTTCGTCCAAATAGCCTCACATCCTGTTGGCAGCTGGGGCTGATGCCGCAGGCTCAGGATGCGCAGAAAAGCCCCCTCAAAATGTGGAGTAAGCTGGGCAGGTGGGGAGCCTGTCCTTGGTGCTCCCTGGGCTGATGCGATGGGCGAGCTGCTGCTGGTTCCTGCTCAGCCTGTACGCGTCGGGGGCGTTACTGGAAATATTCTCCTTAGCAGCAGCTGCTCAGTAAAACGCGGGAACGAACACCTATGGCGTTTGTGGGTGGGCTGGCAAATACCTGCTGCTGTTCCTTGTGCCCTAGCCGTTCCTGGAAGGCAGCTCTGTGCTGAGCGCGGCGCTGTAGATAAGACACAAAGATGGGACGGAGCTAAAGGAGTTTGGTATCTGCCTTAAAGACGGCGAAATGGGCAGAAGCAAGGGCCGCTGAGCTGTGTGACTGGTTAGCTAAACCTCTTTTTGTCTGAGTTTTCTTCAGAAAATGGCCAGTATCTTGTGGGAAATGAAGGAAATTTGCAGTATTTCAAGTGTGGTCATGTTACAAGAACAACACGCGCAAAGCGGGCGCGAGCTACGGGAGCCCAGTGCTGGTAGTCTTTGTCCAAAGAGCACCGGGCTGTGTTTCGGCTTTAGGTTTCCTTGAGGCGATAGGGAATTACACACCAGCTACTGCTTTTGCGCTCTTGAGCTGCGGTTGCAGTCTGATGCCTGGTTTTAAACTGGAGTAAAATGGATGGAGCAGGCAGCTTACGTCACTGTCTGGAGATTCGGAAATGTGGAATGGCAGTTTTCCCAAATCCTGAGCAAAACACACCTTTCTATTCTTGCATTTCTGACCATGTCTCGCAGTCCTACAGTGACAGCTCCCAACTGAGAATCAGAATACGATTAAGGAGCAAATAAAATTAATTTTCCTGACACCTTGGTGGCAGAAGCCCCCCCTGGCATTTCCCTTTGTTCGGGTAGTGCTGCGTACCCCCCGCCCTGGGCGAGCGCGCCGGCCAGCGGTGACTCCCGGCTGCGTTTGACCTCTCCCGTGACATTCCCTTATTGATTCCCGCCAGCCCTCAGAAGCATCAGCCTCAGTCAATTGCAGTTCAGCAGATGTGCGAGTCGAAATTGAGACAGTTCATCAAAGTTCAAAATGAAAAGCAACATTGGCTTTTGGAGGCGAATCCTCCAACGGAGACATTTAATAACTGTCAATATTTAATAAAAATGCAGAAGATAGCACTGCACGTCCCAGTCATGTTTATTTAGATAGATGCAGTGCGCTGCTCGGGGCCAGCTTTTACTTATGTGCTTCTCTTATTAAATTCTGTTTGCCCGTTTTATTTGAGGCTCCTGCGATCGGTGATGCTCTGCGTGTTCCTCCAGCTGCGCATCCCTAAGAGCTGCCGCGCTGGCATGCCTGCACCGCGGGGGTGCCGCGAGCCGGGTGCTGTGACACTGAGAGGGGCAGTGGTCCTGCGAGGGGGCACCTGCCTGGGCACAGCATGCACAAAAAAGTCGCATGCGTTGTCCGCAGCACCACGGGAAGCCAAAGGGGAGGTGGGGATTCCAGGAGCACCAGCAGAAGCCATCCTGCTCTGAAAAGCATATGGGAAAGCGAGGAAAAACCCCGTTGGGGGTTACTATAGTTATTTCCCCATAGCAAAAGACATTGAGCTTGTCTTTTAAGAGTCGTCTTTTAAGGAGTCACCTGTGATTGTACCTATCGAGCTCCTGAAACAGAAGGCTCAAAAAACAGCCCGTTTCCCAAAAGAGGACCTTTGCCTTCTTGACTTCTCACTGCTGCCTTACAGCAACTCCACCAAGTGTTTATTCTCTGCTGAAAACAGTTTCAGCTTTGGTTAGAAATAAGAAGCACACAAAGCTGCTTTGGTAAGGTAACCAACAGCTTACGGGTTTTTACCGGCCAATACGGCAGATGTATTTCTGAAACGAGCCCCCTGCCTTGTATTTGGGCAGCACTGCTGCCTTTCGGGGAGGCCCCAGGGACGAGGACGACGCAGCCAGGCTCTGGGTCGTGCGTGGTGGAAAGTCTGCCCATCGCCCCGTGGCGCGGGGTCGCCCGTGGGCTGTGCGGCCCTCCGTGGCCAGCTCGGGGGCTTGGGGGGCCTGTGCCCCCCGAGAGGGGGCTGCTGGGCAGCGAGGGCTGGCAGAGGGGCCGGCGCGGGGAGGGCAGCTCCTGCTCAGTGTCAGGGGAAAATAGGTTTGTTGTGTAACAGAGAATTAGTGCTCAGAAATCCGCTCCGTGAGCTCAGCAGCCCAGATCTGCTTCTGCAGCAGGAGCAAAGCCACACAAAAGCCTACAGCCAGGCAGCAAAAATAGCTCTCCCGCGCCCCTGCCCTGCGCGGCCGCGTGCTCTGGGTCCCCCACGCGCTCCGCGCCGCCAACGGGGACCGGGTGGCACTGCCTGTGTGCCCTCACCCCCGTCCTGGCCGGGCCCCCGCTGCCCCCAGCGCCGGGACCGGGGAAGGCCCGGGCATCCCGCCGGGGAGCGGGCGGCTGTGGCCCTGCTGCCAGGCGGCCGTGGCGATGGTGCTGGCAGGGTGCGGGGACAGCAGGGTCTGGCCTCCCTGCGGGCAGCAGCTGCCCCCGGGGGGCTGCCAGCGCCCGGGGGGGTGCTCAGAGCCTGCTGCCAAGAGCGCCTCCTTACGCTGTACCTCGTCTGTGAAGAAGAGGAACGTGTTTCGTTGCCTTCCTCTAGATAGGAAGAGTGAGGCAGAAGAGCGAATCGCTCGACTTCACGGGGGAAACTGGCACTGGAGCAGTAATTTCTGCTCCTTAGCCCGTGGTTGCGAGGCTCCCGCACCTCTGCGCCGGGAGCGGATTGCAGAGCTGACTGTTCCCATGTAAAGCGAAGCTCAGTTCTCTGCTTGCGCTAGCTTAGCTTTTCCTCAGCGATGACGGTGATTAATTTGGTGCTTAGGTGAACTGTGGGCAGAGCTGAACTATGGGCAGAGTTTTGACTTTTTATGTGAAGCAAGAGGAGAAGAAGCAGAGTGTTGATGTATTTGCCCATGCAAGCACCGCTGCGCTGTGCTTCCCAGTTTCCGCGGGGCCCCGTTTAGTACCAGATTAGCTGGAGCCCAGAGGGGTCGGATGTGTGGCCCGGGGCTTGTGCACTAAGTGGCTCCATCGCTTTTAGTGCACGGGCCAGATGGGCCACCTTGCACGTGTGAGCGGCGTGCAGCCTCCGGGCCAGCGACCCCTCTCTCCCCGCCCCGCGGGCGCTGCCCGAGGGTGGGCAGCGTGCAGGGTGTGCAAGGGAGCGCGCAGGAGCCTGCGGCGCAGGCGGCAGTGCGTGCGAGCCAGAGCCCAGCAGAGATGGCGATGTGGCTTTGCCCATGCCGGTGTGCTGCCAGAGGAGGTTTGTCTCGTACAGGTTAACACAGAGCTCTGCTGAAACACTGACGCCAGTTAAACCCGCAGCGTGCTTGCTGGTGGCCAGTCCCAGGAACACCCCAAACACTCAGCCAGGAGTAACTACCATGTAGGACTCGCCTGCTCAAGCAGAGCTTGGGTTGAGTGATCCAAAGTCCTTTTACCTGACCAGTGGCCTCCCGCAGCTGGTCATCTGTGCAGCCTGGCACTGAGCGTGCACAAAAGGGGGAGAGGAGGAGGAGAAGAGAGAGGGGAGCTGGGCTCTGCTAGCTGTGTCTTTCCAAAGAGAGGGGTGTACGGGGGCAAAATAGCCACATCTGGATTAAATCAACTTCTCTGACCGAGGCGTGTGGATCTGGGGAGGCGCTCCCAGTGCTGCTGTGGTGTGCGGCGTGCTGCAGCCGAGTGGAGGGCTTTCCCCGCGGCAGCCGCCCACACTGGCTTGAGACGCCCTCGTCCCTCCGGGTGATGGTGACCCTGCCGCTTGGCTAGCGGGTGGCTTCTAAATGCTTGGAGAGGCTTGGCCTCACCCCTGGAAACCTCCTTTGCCAGCTCAGAGGAAAGGCTCTGAGCCACGTATCCCGGCCGCCATTGACACAGGCAGGGGTGGAACTGAGCAGTGCCAACTCTGCAAAGCCAAGCCAGGCTCCAGCAAAACACATTCGCTCCCGGGTTCCTGCTGACAGCATGTTCTCTTTACCTGTTTTCTCAGCTAAGCCTTTTGTAGAGGAAAAAGGTTGTGTAAGTAGAGCACAGAGATCTGGTTCCCCGTTTGAAAACTCACTGCTTTGTGCAGACAGTGGCAGCCCTGCGCAGCGTGGGACTGCGCAGCGAGCTGAGCTGAGCTGAGCTGAGCTGAGCTCTCCTGGTCCCGGGGCTCGGCTGGAGTGGAGTGAGCCGGTCATGTCACCCCCAGAAACTAATCATCTCCTTCCTCTGACCCTCGCAGGAGCTAAGGATGCCCTGCTGCACGGAATGATAGGCCTGGCAAGACCTCAAGCTAGGAATTAACTGGTTGGCTGTGCAGAATCTCCAGGGGTGTAAAGAACAAGCCTTTTGTTTCACCCTGAGCTCATTTAGCGAAGCAGGAAACCTCTTTGCCTTTGCAGCACGCTCCTGTCTTCATCTGAAAGCAAAACTTCCACCTGGTGAATGGTTTGCTTCTAACAGGGCGAGTGTTGGGGCTGAGCTGAGAGGCGACACCGAGCCCAGCGAGCGCGGCCCCAGCCTGGGCTTGGTGACGGTGCGGTGTGGCTTTGCTGGGCTTTCGGCTTTCCAGTCTGCCTTGCTGATTGTCACGGTTAGAGTTTAAATGAGGACTGAGAAAGAAAAGACAGTGCTTGAATTGGTGTTAAATTTATTGATGAGTGGTTAAATTTATTGGGCAGCAAAAAAAACCAACCCAGTGGCTTTGAAGCTGCCGTGACAGAGGGTCCCTCCAGCCAAGGGGTGCTCCAGCGCGGGGCGAGTGCGGAGGCAGCAACTCGGGGGTTCCTCTCCAGAGGTGTCGTCTGACCAATTGCTTTCTGCGTTGGTAGGGCTGGTTTTTGCTTCCCAGTATCAGAGCCCTCCTACGGTGGCAGGGAGACCGGGGCAGGGAAAATGCAGTTAACCTGTACCAGACTTCACCTTTGCTCTGAATTTTAAGTCGTCAATGGCTCCTCTGCGCTGGACCGCATATGTGATCGGACCCTGCGCTGAACTCTTGGGCATGGCTGGATCCTGCCTTCTCGCCCTGTGCACAAGTTCCTCGGTCCAGAGGAGGTGCTGCGCGGGACCCCTTCCCCTCCCGCTGGGCTGGGGCTGATGCTCCAGCCCCTTCCTGGGCATCGCTGCAGCCCACGCTCCTCCTCGGCGCCAGCTCCCCCGTGGGCACGAGGGGACGGACGAACCCTCACTCCGCTGCTGCTGGGCCAGCGGGGACTCGCCGGGGGAGGGGGCAGCGGGGATGTGACGCCGTGCCAGTGGGAGCGGTCCCTGCAGCTGGGCAGGGGGATGCAGTACGTGGTGTCAGAGAGCGGTCCCCAGCTCCTCGCACTGCAGCGTCTCCCCCTTGCTGACCCCTCTCGGTGCTGCCTCAGCTCTGGGGTTCATCCTCAGAGACCTTTCCTCTTTGACAGTTGATCTGCAGTTTAACGTTTTCTACTTCTACAGTATCAGCAACAGTTTCCTCTTGCTCCTGTACTGCACACTGCGCACCTCCAGCCTTGACATAAGCTCCCGTACGCGCATCGGGGACGGAGTCGATGCAGCCATTACAAGTCTCACGACACCGGCCGGCCTGGTGTGAGCAAACCTGTGATGATTACAGCCAAGACAAGTCGTGGCATTCAGACTGCC
Source organism: Pluvialis apricaria (assembly GCA_017639485.1). NCBI lineage: Eukaryota > Metazoa > Chordata > Aves > Charadriiformes > Charadriidae > Pluvialis > Pluvialis apricaria. The sequence continues at coordinate 583,471 of CM030019.1, forward strand.
TCAGATCTTTATTTTCGCTTGTTGCTGTGGCTTTTCTTACTTAAAAAACCTGACGTGTCATCAGATTTCCTGCTGGTAATTAACGGCCCCGGAGCTGGGTCCTACTGTGGGCAGTGCCACTTCTGATTTGCAGAGAGATCATTTATACTGGCACTTCAGGCATTTTTTCCGCCGTATTCAGGAGTTCAGGCGTTGGTACCATGGGGCTCAACGAGGGGGATGATGAGCCCAAGCAGACGCAGGGGCTCGGTGCGGCGTTGTGCAGGGCACGCTGCGGAGCGGCCGCGCTGGCTGCTGGCACATCCCCTGCTCTGGGCACCGGGGGTCGGAGCCAGCGGCCCCCGCGGCAGAGGGTTTGTGGCAAAGGGTTTGTCTGTGAGCTTCTCCATGTTACCAGCAGTGTCCTGTACTGCTGTGCTGGAGAACGCTCTGTAGAGGCAGAAAGAGGAGGCTGGATGGATGTCCCCGCATTGGCAGCATCTCTCTTGACCCATCTCTGTGAGGGCTTTTTAAAGCCATACTCGCGCAGCTGGTGTTCCTTGGAAATCAAATCTGTAAATACGTTTAATCTGAACTTTATCAGTCTCCTTCAACTGCTCAAACTGTGATTTATTCAAAGATTGATCAGATTAAATCTCTAGGTTGCAGTGGCTATAAAATATTTACATTGACTTTCAGTTACGCTGCACATTGATTTCTGGAGAGCAGCAGTGACGCAGGGTGACATGCAGGGCTCTCAATCTTCTGGGCGTCTGTGGTGCTGTTGGTAGATCGGTCTCCGATGGTCCTTCTTGCTCACTGCACGCATTACAAAGGAGCTTCAATTGTGCCAAGTGAAGTCCTTAAAATACAGGCGTTTGCTCTGGACCAGACCCAGAAGCGGGGAGCGCTGGTCCAGCCCGCTGTGGTCACATCCTGCGGGAACGCGGGTGCCTCTGCTTGGTGGAGCGGGACGGCGGCTCCAGGGCCGGAGGGTGTTCGGACGGTGGCAGTGGCCACCCTGGGATGCGGCTCGGTACTGTGTATAGGTCTCCCCAGCCAAAGCGGAGCCTCCTGCCTGCGGGCACGTGCCCGCTCCCTGGCCAGGAGCATCCTGCGGTGCTGCAGCAGGGCCGCTGGTCCCTGCCTTGGGGACACGGAGCTCCTGCCTCAGCTGATGCTGGAGCTTGTCCTTTCCTCTTCCACAGTTTTCGAAGAGCCCGAAGACCCAAGTAACCGGTCGTTTTTTTCTGAGATCATCTCCTCAATCTCCGATGTCAAATTCAGCCACAGTGGGAGGTATATCATGACCCGGGACTATCTCACTGTCAAGGTGTGGGACCTGAACATGGAGAACCGGCCCATTGAGACCTACCAGGTGAGTGCGGGCACCCACGGTGATCAGGCACCCGCAGTGCTCCTGCCTGAGCCGTGCTCCTGGGCCAGCGGCAGAGGGGACAGCAACAAACCTGATGGCCAGGAGCATCTTGCGGTTAAATCACGGAAAGCAAACAAAGAACTGTGAAATGTGGGCTCGAGTGGCCTGGTGAGCTGTAACCCACATCCCCGGGTCGGGTGCAGGCGAGGAGGGGATGCGCCAGTGCTGGCGGCCCTGAGGGCAGTGTGGGAGGCGAGTGTTGGGGCAGAGCGATGGTCCTTGCCACCCTCTGCCAGGGGAGGTGCCCCGGTGCTGCCCAGTGCTGTCTGAGCCATGCGGGAAGCGGTGCTGGTGCTGCTATGCAGTGGAAGGGTGGCTGTGGTGAAGGCCATGCGGTAGCGTGCTGTGCCCAACGCTGCCTGCCTCAGCTGCGGAGCGTGCGGCGCCGGGCCAGCTCCTTCACCCCCAGCGAGCACCAGGCTGGCATTCGCTGGCCGTTGGGCTGTGCCGGCCGGTGCGGGGGTCTCACACCCCGTCCCTCCCTGCCGGCAGGTTCACGACTACCTGCGGAGCAAACTCTGCTCGCTCTATGAGAACGACTGCATCTTCGACAAGTTCGAGTGCGTCTGGAACGGGTCTGACAGGTGAGCAGCACGGCAGCGCAGTGTCACCCCGGCGCCCAGCCCTGCGGTGCCGCATTGGGCCCAGAGGGTGCACGCGTTGGGACAGCCCGGTGGCCCCTGCGTCCCCGTGCGGTCCCTTCGCCTGCCTTCGGCTGGGTGCGGGGTCTGGAGGGTTTTCCCTTGGGCACCACCTAAACCCGCAGCCCCGTACCTGGGCGCTGCTGAGGGTGTCTGATGGGGTCCCGGCTCTCTCCTGGACAGGTTCGGTCCCTGTCTCCATTTCACCCACACCTGGAGGAGGGTGGTGACGCATTTGGCTCCAGACTGCCAAAATCTGGGGGGTGACAACTATCCATGCATAAACCACACCGAACCAGGTGGCAGAAGGCGTGTAAGAGCAGTTGACCTGGCAGGATTGCCACATTTTTTTCTTTGAACCATCAGAGTGAGTTAACGAGGCACAACTGGGGCTGAAGCCCAAATTCCAAATCTAAGCCGAATCTCACTATGCCTCTAGATACTCAGTCTGCCTCTAGGCATGAGGCAGTTTGGCTCTAAAAAAGGTGTGCAAATCCTTTGGTTCAGGTCGGCTAAATTTGGCCATAAAGTCTGGTCTCCATACACATCGTTATCCCGAGAGGAGTCGCCTGCCCCGTGCACAGTCCCTGGGTTAAGGAGAAGGACATGGGGCCGACCCTGAGCCTTTTGGTGCAGGACAGGCATGAGCTGCCCGGTGTCCCGGTTGTGCCCCGCGTCCTGCGGGGCCGGTGCTGGGCAGGTCTGGGGTGTCGCAACCGGGAGGGCGGTGCGGCCGGGACTGCGCGCGGTGACCCGTCCGTCCTCCTTCCTCTCAGCGTCATCATGACCGGCTCCTACAACAACTTCTTCCGCATGTTCGACCGCAACACCAAGCGTGACGTGACGCTGGAAGCCTCGCGGGAGAACAGCAAACCTCGCGCCATCCTCAAGCCCCGAAAGGTCTGCGTGGGCGGCAAGCGGAGGAAAGACGAAATTAGCGTGGACAGTCTGGACTTTAGCAAAAAGATCCTGCATACAGCTTGGCACCCCTCCGAGAATATCATTGCCGTGGCAGCAACAAATAACCTGTATATATTCCAGGACAAGGTTAACTAGGAGGACAAGTTGTTCTTTAGGAATTTCATGTACTGAATACTAGTAAACACAAGATTTCAAATGTTTCTTTTCTTTCTTTCTTTCTTTCCTTTTTTTTTTTTTTTTTTTTCCGTTTCCTTCCTGTTCCTGTGTTCATCGTTCCTCTGCCAACAGCGCGGTGCAGAGGGGCGCGCTCCTGCACCCTGGGGCGGCGGGGGCACACCCAGCAGGCACCTGATTTCTCTTTCGTTGTGCGTGGAGAGCGAAGATGTGAGGTGGGGCGGTTGGGGAGGTGTGAGGCTCTCGCTGTCCCGCCGCCCCCGGGCGGCACTGGGCTGGCCATAGCTGTCCGTGCGCGGGGACGCGGCGCTGTGGGCTGCCAGCAGCCGGTGGGGAAGGAGGGGAGCGGGGCGAGCGGTGGGTGCCCTGCGAGGGTTTTAGTTACAGCAGTCCCACTGGGATTGATTTAAACTTGGTCCTAGAAATATTCCAGCAGTCATGTTGCAAGATCAGAATGTCCGTCCCCTTTGCCATTTTTCACATTTGTCTTTTTATTATTATTTTTTTGTGTTTTTACCAACAGAGACAGCAAAACCAAACATAAAATGGAAAAGTTCAGATTTGCAGTGGACAAGCTTAACGGGGGCGGGGGGAATCTGCTGCGCACCGAGACGTGTCTGCTCTGGCCAGGCTGCTACCTCCCCCCACCCCACAGAAACTCTCCTGAGGATTTGGCTTTGTAGATACTGTGGTGCCTTTTTTGGTATATGAAATACCTTTATAAATGATGCTTCCAAACTGCATTGATTGCAAACCAAATTGAACCTGGGCTTTTCTTCTGCATTTCTTGTCTTTTGCTTTGGTCATTTTTACCTGTTCTGTTGTAAGCTCTTGCATGTTGTGACACACTCTCTCTCTCTCTCTCTCTCTCTCTCTCTCTTTTTTAATTTATTTATTTATTCCACTTTTTTAAAGATGAAGTATAAGTTGCTAATTTATGACCTTCTAAAAAAGAATCCAACCATATATTGCTGTTAGCACCTGACTGCTTCAGAGAGAGGCTGTCTGTGATCCTACATTATTATAATAATAATAATAATAAAAACAATAACTCTTCCCCTTTGCATGGCAAGGCTGCCCCTTTCTACTCTAAAGATTGTTCAGGTCCCTCTTTTACTTGAGCAACTCTTCAATAAAAAAAAAGAACTACCGAATTTTCAGTCAATCTGAGAACTCCTCCTGCAACAAAAAGCAAATGAATAAATAAAGTCGATTAAAAAATTCAACACTGTCACTGTAAAAGTGGCTCTGTAGGGGTGACCCCGCTGTGCATCCGCTCCCCGGGGGCAGCGGGCAGCCCACCAGCGCCTGCAGCCTTGCAGGGACCTCCACTCCACTCTCTACGGGCAAAGTGCGCTCTGGGGACGGCCTCTCTGCGAGGCACCCCGAGAGCCCCCGCGTGTCCCGCGACGGCCTCCCGGCTCTTCCGCCCCACCAGGGAGACGAACCGCCGCTGGCCCAAGGAGCGCAGGGACCACATGGAAAGCCAGCGCTGCGGCGGGGACGCCCGGCTGTGTCCTGGGCGGGGATGGAGCCGCGGGGGGCTGCCCCGTCCCTGGCGGTGCAGGGCGGCCGCGGGGAGAGCGTGCCGCCTTCAGAGGAGAGATCCCAAGGGAAAAACAAAGTGCACTGGCTTATAACTTTATTACAAGTGATGGCTTTCAGGAGTAACTTTTTTTTTAAAAAATGAAATGGTAAAAAAAAAATAGTAAGAGTAAATGAAGCATTTTTTAAAAAAATGTTCTTTTTTGGTTCCTGTAAAGAAAGCCTGCACTCTGGTATTGGAAGTAAAGTTGTCCCAAATGTGTCTTTGTGTGGAGTCGCTGCTTGTTGTGCCTGTTGCGTGCCGGGTGATGGTAGCTCTGTGCACCGGGACAGCGTCTGAAGAAGGTCCCTGGTCAGAGGCTGTCTGCCAGGTCTGTGCTGGTGAGGGGCGACCGGGGGTCCCGGAGACCCCCTCTGAGGTAGGGGGCATGGGAGCAGTGGATAATTTGGAGCCCAGTGAGCGGGAGTGTGGCCTCCCCCCGCCGCTGGGCGCACGGTGGCAAGGGTCACCCCTTGGGTGCAGGGGGCCATGGTGGGGCTGAGCAAACATCCCGCCAGCCCCACATCTGCCGCTGGCAGCCTGTCGGAGGGGGCACGGAACCCCAGGGGTGCCTAAAGCGGGATGTCCCCTCCTTGTCCAGCGGTTCAAGGACTTACGGAAGGCAGGTGTCCTGGTGGCTTTGTCACCCGTGGCCCTGACCCGCTCAGCTGTGCATGGGTGGGGAGGGTTAGTGCTACTGCTGGCGTGGCCGGGCATGGCGCGGGCCGTAGTGCCAGGGAGCTCGCAGCCGGAGCGCCCATCACCAGCCTCGGCCAGGACGAGCTGTGGAAACCGCGCTGTGCAACTGCACCCTGCGCCGCTCGCGGTGACTGCCCATAAGGAGGGATGTTCGGCGCTGTACCCATCTGTTGTAGGTGGTTTCTGTTCTCCCCACGCAGCCACACACGCAGAGCCCTGCTACAGCCCAGTGGCGTTGGTGGCCTTTCCCATGAGGGGAAGGTGCCATTTGCCTCATTTCTGCTCAAACATGCCATTACCCTGCGGCAGAGTGCAGCAGCTCCCAAAGATGCCGGGGGGAAGCAAGAGAGGAGGGTGCACACCGTGGCTGGTGCCGGCACAGGGGACGTGCTGGGGAGGAGCCACCATGGCTGGCCGTGCCCCTGCTTTGTCCCAGGGCACTTGGTGTGGCAGCCACCATCGGCACAACCGTGCAAGTTGTGGTGCTCCCACGGCGCGTTCAGGTGCTGGGGAGGCATTAATTCCCTTTTCGCAGCTTAGCGAAGCGCAGGAGGGTGGATAAGCTTGGGGTGGTGCTTGCTTTTAAAACAGCCCCATCTGGCCATGTGCAGCCTGTGGCAGCAAGGCAAAAATGTCAGGGCCCTCGAGGGGCACTGAGGAGGGGAGACACCCGCAACCAGGCAGGGACCCGGTTATATTTGGCAACTGCAGTGAGCCCCACGTTGATCAGCGAAGCGGTGCTGCAGCCGTCCCGAGATGTTCGTGTGCAGAAAGCTGTGCAGCTGCAATCCCAAAAGCCTTCGGCAGCCATAGAGGGCATTTGCGGGTACTGAGGGATGCTGTGTCGCAGGGCAGCGTGCATGCTGTGGTTGGCTGATGCCATGTGCGATGCTGCCCGGTGCACGCGGTGTCCGATGTGCCGGCTGCCGGCCCGCAGTTGATGTCCTGCTCGCTCATGCAGGGAGCAACATTATCACATCCCGGCTATTAGCCCCGCAGCCCAGCCTCAGCACTAAATATCTGCAATTACAGGGCTATGTGGGGTGACAAGGGCTATTATTCTTACCCTGCAGCCTGGCCTCTGGAAAAACGGAGCTGCTGGAGCCTTCTGTTGGTGACAGTGCCTGGGGAGCACGTCGGCTCCCATCCAATGCCACCTGGCATCAGGGGCTGGCGCAGCAGACGAGACAGGAGATGAGCACTTCCATTTATCCGGGGTCTCTCTGCCACAAGCCGGAGCCACTGGCTAACGGGAGCTGAACTCCCCTTTGCATGATGTTTGCAGGAATGGATTGGGGGTGATTGCATGGGGACGTTCATGCCCGTAAATGAGCTGCCCTGGGTGGATTGTTGAGCCCTCACCCTCAGCAGTCTGATCAAACACTGTATCTCACGGAAACCAAATACAGCTTTAGCTCCACACACAGGCTTGGCAGTAAACGTATGCGTATACTTATCGATCCTAGCGTCCTCCCGGCCTTGAGCAGCGGTTCAGCCGATGCCGACAGTCAGCGATACGAGGTGCGGGCTGAGCCCTTCTCCTGGCCCCGGCCAAGGCACGGGTGAGATGCTGTGGGTCGCTGCCAGCATCGCGGTGGCTGCAGCTCTCATATCCTCTACGCGGATGCCGACAGCCAATTAACCATGTTGAGGACGGGCAGTTTCACTGAGACCCCCCCCCCCCAGCACTCGGGGAGCACTGCGGAGGAGCTGGGGGGGCACAGCGGGGCTGGCGCTCCTCTCGCTCCCTCCGGCCCTGGTGCAGGTGGGGCGGCTCCCGGGCGCAGTGCCTCGACCCCGCGCCGACAGCTCTGACGCACCACGGAGACCGAGGCCGCGGCTCACCCTCCACCGCCCGGCGCGGGGAACAGCAGGTCCTGCGCTGCGGTTCAGGAGGGATCTGGTTTTATTTTCTATTTGAAATTGCTGCTGATAGCTGAGTTGGCTTTACAATAAACCTAAAGCCATATCTGACGCAGAGCCGCTAACCTGCGGCTCACCCGGGTGAGCTGTTATCGCCTACTGTCTGCCCTGGCAAAGGTCTGATGTGCTCAGCGAGCCCCGCTCTGCCTGCGCCGTGCCGTGCAGTGTGCCATACTGGGCATGAAGGGGAGAACCTGGGAGGGCTGTTGGTGACGGTAAATCACTGGCAGCATCCAACAGCTCACCCTCTTCAGCAGGACAAATCTCATTATTTGATAAAGCATTAAAAGGAACTGTCAGCTCCTCCGCAGTCTGCGCACTAATTCTCTGCTGTTCTTGGTGATGAATTTAAACAGCGGCACCTAATTAGAAGCTGCAGGGCATGGATTATACTGTCAAGGAAGTGTTATTCAAACAGACACTCATTTACCTTCACATTAACTGTGTGACCTTAATCTACTAAACCGCGCATGGCTCCACGCCCCGGGTTTACTCCTCGTGTGCAGCACAGGTCCAAGCGGGGCGGTGGGGACGGCACTGGGAGTGCTTTCTCCCAAAGAGCCTCTGGGTAAGTCCCACATGCTCAGAGAACACTTCAAAATTTCCAGCAAGGCTTTTGACATTCAAAACAGCCAAATTTGTCTTTACCTCTGTGGAAAAGGCGTAGAGCTCTGTAGACCCAAGTGATGGAAGGAGCGGTCATGGCTGAGGCTGTGCTGTGGCGATGGGGCTACGAGGGCTGGGAGGGGACGTCCAAAACATGGAGCTCCCATTTCCAAGCATTTTAAAAGGTTGTGGCATTGCCCCTTTAGGTGCCGAGCCCAAAGCTGAGTCTGGGCGCTCCGCAAGGCACAAGGGTGCCGGGCCCCCAGCGAGAGGCATGGGGGGGGGGGGCCGCAGCCACATCCCCAATGCTTCTCTTGGTGACAGCCGGAGTCCCCCACCGCCTTCAAGTCCTTTGGGACAGTACTCAAAAGGTCATGTGTCAGAGTCCCACTGAATGCATCCTCCCTGGCTGCGGAGCCGGCTCGGGGCCACGTCTGAGCTGGCCCCGTCCCCCCCGGCCACGCTCACCCCCTGTGCAGCCCAGCGCCCTGCTCCGCGCCGGCAATGGCACATCAGGGAAATACTGTTAGAAAACCAGGGCATAGCAGCTCAAAATGAAATTTTAAGTATTTATTTGGGACTGGAAGTTCTTGCTTGCTCCCCCAAGTGAAGATGACAAAATTAGGTTTCTGTGACTGCCATTAGCCACTGACCGTAACCGCTGCTCGGCGCCAGCCACCCGCCCACAGCGCAGTGAGCCATGGCGGCAAAGGAAAGCCACAAAGTTCATAATAAATGCTCTTTTCCTCCCACCTTTCTGGAAGGATCTCTCTCACTATCGCTTTCTTCATTGTGAGCCCTGGCTTGCTCCCACACACGGCGGGTCGGTCGGTTCAGGCCCCCGCGCAGAGCTCGGCTCCGGCAGGGTGCGAGGGCGGAACGCCGTGGGGAAGGCGCTCGCTCCCCTGGCGCGCACGGCCGGGCCCACCGCAGAAGTGCCACAGGGGGAAGATAACTGATGGCTAAAGCTTGTGGCATGAACATGAAGAAAGCGACATGGAATAGCGCTGCCGAGTTGACGGCCGCTCTCTGCTGGCACCACCGGGGCTGATCCCTGCGCTGGGGCAGCTGCGGGTGGGCAGTGGGGCCACGGGGGTGGTGGCCCAGCCATGCCGGGGCCATCAGGCACCACGTCCCAGGGCAGGGCGGGCAGCGGCTGGGAATGGCCCCAGGAGCTGTGAGAGGCACAGGTGTCACGGCCCTGGAGCTGTGGTGGCCATGCAGGGCCCCCGGTGCTGCGACCCCCCTCGTCTGGGGACAGAGCAGGGTTATGGGGCCCCAGGTGTTGCGGTTTGCGAGATCGGCAGAGATCCCTCAGGCTCGGCGCTGGCTCCTGAATCAGGAGACCGAAGAAGAAGCCGTTGAGCAGTGACGGATCTGCTCAGCATCCAGAAGTGGTGACACAGCCCCGAAAGAAACTGACCCCCAAGACTGGGACTGGCTCTGCCGCTGGTGACAGACTGCAGCTCCTTAACCGAGAAATGAGCCTGGCTTTTCAAAATTTGAGTTTCTTTCCTTTTCCTACGCTTGCTTAGATGTAACTCCTGCCCCACCGTCCTGTTGCGGGCGCTCAGCCCCAGCAGCAGCCCGAGGGCCGGGCCAGGGAGCTGCCGGGCCGCCATGGGAAAGGTGCTGGAAGAGGTGTCAGCATCCCTTATACCCAACCTTCTCTGGGGATGAGGATCCCACAGACTGTCCCTGCTGCTGGGGGGGGACAGGAGACTGTGCCTGAGGTGCTGCAGGGGCAGGGGACCAGCGCCACGATGCTGTGCATCACCAGCGTGTCCTCCAGCAGCATTGCTGCGGCTGCCCCGGCAGCACAGCCCCACCAGGGGCCCGGTGTGTTCGGCATAATTGCTTTATCCACAGAATAAGCAGATAAATAAATGTTAATGAACATCTGGTCTCCATAAACAAGATAAATTAAAATTAATAGCAATCTTATTCATTTAATGAACAAGTTAACCATATTTTAAAACAGCCATAAAAAATGCATGGCTTCCTGCAGGGAGGCATGAAGCTGAGCGACGATAAATCCATGTACTGGCAGAGCGGGGCTACGCCATGCTCTCAGGGCGAGCGGGCGCCTTGCTGTGATTCCCACCACCAGCACCCTACTCTGGGCACCTTTCGCATCCCAGACGCAGCCACGGCCACGGGGTGGTTGCCCGGAGGGCACTCGAGGAGAGCCGGGGGCACCGCGCTGGCTGGCGGGCACGGATGGGCCATGCCGGGCGCAGGGGCGGCTGCAGCTGCGGTGTCCCCCTGTGCCGGCCCCGTGCCCTGGGGGGTCAGAGGACCCTGCGCTGAGTGCCGAAATGAGCTGACCCACCTGTTAGCATCGCCGCTGTCTGCTGGAGTCATCTGACCCTTCACTGCCAAATCCTTCCCCTGCTGTGGCTTAGTAGACTTGTAGACTGTTCATAACCCCCGAGTTCACGCTGCCCCCCACGCAGCGGCAGGCTCTGTTTCGGGCGCCCCATGCAGCGCTGGGGCAGAAGCCTCCAAAGGACGGGTCCAGCTCAGGGCACTCAGCGAACCAATGCTTTTTTTATCCGAATTGCTGTTACTGCAGCAAAAACCTTCTGACGTTTTGTCCTTGGCAAAACCCTTCCTGCTCACCTTGTACCGTGCTCCTGCGCCAGTTCCTCATGTCCCCCCGCGGCCCTCACTCCTGTTCTCGGTGTGAACACATAAATGTGAGACCTGCCAGCCTGAAGCAGGCAATCCCAAACTCGTAAGACATCTGACAGTCAAATACAACATGAAGAATTTGTTAAAAACTAAGAAAACCATGCTGAGGGTCTGGCTTGCTAACACGAGTTTATCGGGAGCAGCCACAGGATAGGATTTCTCAGGTCTGACAGGGACCGCGGAACCGCGGGCAGCTCTGCCGTCCCCACCCCGCCTGCGCAGCCTCCCCCCGCTCCCCCGGCGGGCGCGCAGTCCGAGTGTAACTGCTGTACTTTGCAGGCAGGAACTACCCTTCCCGCAGGGTCCAACATTTCTGGCCTCACACAAGCTACAATCCTCCTGACCCCGCTTCCGCGCCCGCCAAAGGTGCTGCCCGACGCTGGTTTCCCACAGTTTGGGTGCCGCCACTCCGATGGGGCATGCAGGCACTAAGGGAGAGGAGGGACACTTGCCCTGAATTTGGGGCGTACGTTCTCACTACAAGCGCCATGTTTCAGACGTGAGCAGTACAAATCCCTCCCAAGCTGTCTCCGTCTTTGTGAACAACCTTCCGTCTCGCTGCTCGGAGCGCGAGTCCCAACGGCCGGCCACCAAAACAGTCATTGCTGGAAAAAAAAAAAATAATCGGTTTCTCATGGAAGAATCAATCCTTTCCCACCCCTCAATTCGGAGCAAGAGACCCACGTCAAACACAGGATAGAAGGAAATCCTTTGACACCACCGTCCCTACCATTTCATATTTAACCAAAAGACTAAAGAACTAAATTAGCAAATGGTTTTCCTTGGCACCCCATGGCACGTATGCCACGCTGAATGCTGCTGCTGAAGTTTAATCCCACGCTGCACTGTGCCTCAGGTACCGTTTTGCCAAACACAGCCAAGAATTTAGGCGGTATGACTTCAGTTGTTTGCTTTACTCGTAAATTCACGAGTCCAACAAAATCCAACAAAAACTGGTATTAGGCCTGTACAATCCATATATAAAAAGGGTTGGTTTATTGTAGTTCAAATACATAAACTGAACAATCCCAACATTTCAAAATTAAACTTTAGAAACACAAGTTTAACATTCAAAACAGGAGTATAGTTTACAAGAATTCCCCAGAGGGGAAATCCACAGTCTAATCCAGAAGTATGTAAAGATCACTTTATCGTAAATAAAAATGTGTTTATACAACCGTCCTGTTCTGCTCCAGTAACCACTGCTATTTACCAAGTGTTTCCAACTTCGAGTAAAAATTATCAGACAAATCTTCACTTGGGCACAGCAACCCGATTTTGCTTGTAATTCATGGACAGGGTAGGGAACAAAGCAGACCTGTGAACAAACTTAATTTGGTCTCTCAGTCCTAATTCTCCTCTCTCGGTTCTAACTCGGCTTTAACAGATTTAGTTCCATTTAGAAGGGTGAAAGCAAGCAGAGAATTGGGACGTGTGTTTCCAGGACACGGCCTTCAGTAATCAATAATTTAAGCTACCAGACAGCATCTCCCCTCCGCAGCCAGGGGCCGCGGGGAACCATCAGGCAGCCGGTGGCACACGCAGAACAAGCTGAAACCCCACGCGCACTCATCCTTAAGAGTCACGTGCGTGACACTGCTGAGAAGAATGCCTCCAACTCAGACATCCACACCCCGCATACAGACACCGCACTGCTCTCAGAGCTGAAGTTACCAAACACAGCCCACATGGTCGGAGTTGTCAGTCATGCCCTAAAGAAACTCACAAATACCTTGAACGTGGTTTTTTTGTTGTTGGTTCCCCCCTCCCCGAGACCATTTTATGTTCACAAATGCTGCTTCTTCCTCTACTCAGATGGTTTTGCAATATATTCACGGTAATGTATATGTATAAACCTGACAGATGGCTCATGCAAGCTTTTTGATTTAACAGAAACCCTTTGCTTAAGAGTATTTCGTAACTATTTTGTTGTTCGTCTTGTCGGCTCTGAAGCTGTGGGTGGTGGAGGCGGCCCTCGACGGTCCAGGTCATCTACGTAGGACACAATGAGTTTGCGTCTCTCTTCCGGTACGCAGTCGAGCACCAGGTATCGCTTGTCGTTTTGTAGTATCTTCTCTACATCTTTGAGATGCTGATCTGACTCCTGGATCAACTTTTTGGATCTGAAAGCAAGCGTAAGAATTACCACCTGAGAGCGGTGCAGGCGGCACAGGACGGCCCGGCACCCCCCTGCTCCCGGCGGCGGCTGCTGCGGGCCCGAGAAGCTGCCCTCACTGCAAGAAAGCACCGGCAGAGTCAATGCAAAGGCAAAGCAGGGAAAGGGTGCAGAGACCTGGGTATCTTCTTAGCTAGAAAGATGCCGCTTTAGGTCAGGACTCAGCACATCAACAGTACAGGAAATAAAGGCTTGTTGCCTACATTTGTGCTACATTAATTAAGCACCGCGGAAGACTCGTGTCTGGCTGCAGCGGCCTTGTACAGCACTGCATGAACTATACAAATGCTAAAACCTAGAGGCGACAAAAAAAATAAAAGAGTTTTACATTCAGCATCTAAATGAGGGAAACAATTAGAATTTGGATGGGAAAGTCTCAGCTACAGTCCAGCCTGACTGATTAACTGTGTCCACAGCACCAGCTCTGAGCACTGCCATCCAGCTCACTGAGAGCAGCACCACCTGCAACCAGAACGCCAATACACCGCAGCGCTGACCGCAGAGGAACCACGCGGTTCGTTAGGATCCAAAGAACTTAATTTCATTTTCTCCTTTGTAACTGAACTCGTGTTTCTGATAGGAAACTTGTTTGGGTCCATACCCACAATTCTGTATCAGCCTTCCCATCCCCCGAAACTGAGCGGGAAAGTCAACTGTTTTGGAAGTCCCCCCGCCCTTTCAATGAAATCCTCCCACGGAAACCAGGCAAATTAGTTGTAAGGTTTTTTATAAAATTTCAGTGGAGACAGTAATTCGTTGCTGTCTCCAAAGTCCTGAAACAGAGTCCTCACTTCAGTACGGATCCCTCCGGAGCCTACACCAAGGACTTGTACAAAGATGGAAGACGGCGCGCACCACAACGCGCATGTAGCGCCTGACAGCTCAGAGTGCTTTCCACAGGACACTGCTCCGAAGCAAAGAGAACCACCCACCTGTGTTGGTTTGATTTTCACTACCTGTTAGTCAGCAGCAGCAATGTCAAAGTAAAGCAAAAAAAGGTCTCTAACTGCTGCAGACTTTTTTTTTTTTAAACAGATTATAAAAGATTTTAAAAGTGTAACTTCAACATCAACTTATGCTAGAAGAAAAACCAGACATCAGTTTGTTGCCATTTATATGGAAAAGCACAATAACGAGATTAGTCCTTTGTTGACATTACGCTACAGACCTGTATGTTATAAATTTGGTCTCTTTCAATAGCGTTCTGAAGTCAGCTTTGGCAGTAATATATTTGTCTCTAATGTATTCCTCAAACTCCCTTTGTTTTTTCTGAAAGAAAAAAGATAAGCTTGAAACACTGAATGCAGATTAAGTACTTCATGCAACTTAAGATATTGAACATAAGCAAGAATTACACGTTAATTTTATTTCTCCTTATCTTTTACATTTTTAATTTAAAAAAATCTTATTTAAACAATAATACTCCTGTTCACATAAAGCAGAAACCACTTCAGCAGCCATTAACGTACTTTCTCTGTAAACTGCACCGTACTGACAGTTCACAACAGTGACAAAAACCGCTTACCCTGTCACTCGAAGAAAATTTAATGCACCTTGGATCTTCTTTAATGATTTTTTTCACTTCCTTCCACGTTGATGTTAAAGTTATCTTTCAAAAGAAGCAAAAATAGTTAAATTAAAAGAAAATTAGATTCTAAGAATACAGAATGTAACTATTACTATATCTGAAGCTTTTAAATATCTCGAGTCCACTGACAAAGTTGTTGCTGTATTTTTAAGTGTTGGGGTCTGATTATTTATACTACTACATTTGTATTTTTAATTAGCTGATTTTATATATTTACTTTTTTTTAGTATTTTGTGATGGCATTTTCAGATCAAAGTCCTCAAAAAGTAATTTACATCCCAAAGTCTTTTTCTAGTACATATTTATCTATATGAATGTGTTGTTAGAAATTACCTAGTGCTTCAGTGTTACATGTCTGTCATTTTATTCTATCACACTAAAAATCTGCCTAATGTTCTAAGCACTTTTAACTAATGCATTAAAAAATGAGGTACAAACTTTCAGGTTAAAAGAAAGCTGACTGAAGTTGGCACGTAACTAAAAAAGAGCAAGACCCACTAAAACCCCGCAATACACAGAAGAGGTGATAGATTTCCATAGCATTACACAGAATAAAAGTTCCGATTCAGCAGCACAAGATAAAGCAGGAGGACATCAAAACAGATGAACTTGCCAAGATTATATACTAAGACAAACACATTGGATATCTGAAAGAGCAAGATGCCATATAATAAAGAGTATCAAATAACTCAGTGTTGAAGAAATGCAACATCCTGCAGGAGATAAAAAGATGGCTGGTTAAAAGTTCAAACGTAAATGCACTTCATGTTTAACCAAAACAACACTCAAGATAAAGAGGTAAGGAGACATAAGGCACAAATTTTGTTATGAAGAAGAAAAGACAGTAGTGAAGCAAAGGGGCCCTGGAAATAAAAACAAACAAATCAGAGTGGTTGACAGGAAACCAGAAAGAGATCAGCAAACCATTGAAGTTTGAATATATACAGTTCTTACCGCTGAAGTTTCATCCAGAAGTTGCCTAAAGTGTTCCCTCTTCTTTTTGGTAAGTGCTTCAATGTGTTCATTAAAGAGCTTCTCTTTCTCTTCTCTTTCTAGCAAGGAGCCAGATTCCCACCGATGATCTTTGCGTAGAGTCCTTCTGGTATCAGACCATGACACATCTGAAGAACGCACCTGAGCCAAAAGATGATTATTTTCTTAAACCGTTTTTTCTACAGTTCACTGACATTTTTTATATACCTTTTAGTTTTTTTTTATTTCTCGTTTCAAGTTAAGGTTCAAATTAAAGATTAAAAAAACCCAACCAGCTTTTAAATAAGAGGCTGTAGGAGCTTCCTCACAAATATTAAACAGGCAGTGGCAGAGGGAATTACTTTGCATCAGTTCAAATGCAGATGGAGATACCCCACGGATCAGGCTGAGTAGTCTCTCAAAAAGAAAAATCCAGCACCCTCCTCCTCTGTGAAAACATCCTATATTAACCACAAGCAGTCTGGAAAGGCAGTCTCAGAGATAATTATTTCCAAATAGACACTAGGAACTTTGCAGTGCCTTGCTTCTAGCCCAGAGAACATCCTCAAGGAGCTATATGTTACTAGCTATACCACCGGAGTGGTGAGCTGTTTGTATCCCACCCCCTTATAAAGATTTCAGTGCTGAAATGTGGAACCGAGCACTAGTAACGTGTTCAGATTTTATATCTTACATCAGGGAGCAAGGGCATAGTACAGATGCTCATGAAAACTAATTTGGCAAATTCCATCCTCTTAACAGGACATTCGCCATAGGGGAACTGTGCTCTCACAGCGCAGCCTGACCAGCAGAACAGAGTAAACAACAGCAGAGAAATGGTAAGACAAAGGCGCTGTGTTTGGAGCACAAGGAGAGACAACGCAAAAATCAGGGGACTATTCCTAATGCTCAACAGTATCTAGTTTTCCAACAGACATACAGAAGTTTACAGTCGCATGACTGAAAATCTGCCATCGCCCGTGAGACTCCAGAGAAACGCAGCAGGAATGTGTCCGCTGCTGCCCGCTGACTCCTGGGCGAGACTCCAGAACACGAGCCCTAAATGCAAAGCATTCTCTTCCAACCAAGGCAAAACTCCCAACAGTGAGTGGAGGGCAGTGGGGGGAAGACAAC